>JAUNZM010000153.1:0-666469 GCA_033459285.1 Clamator glandarius
TTTATTAATTATCCGTTACTATTATCTGGAAAAAAAATTGCATAATAAATTTTAAAGCATTTTAGTTTATAATACAACTTAAATTTTTAATCTATCGGAAACACTAATGCTCAACATCAATCAATACTAATTAAATAACACAACAATGTTCAACTAACAAAACAGAAAAATAAAGAACACTTAAAATTTAAGACATGAGGCGTTATTGGTTTTACATTGTATATAACATGCTAAATGTAAGGATAAGAGAGTATTCATCTAATATAGTTGAGTCTGTATCTCAACATATCTGTGTGACAGTATTTCTGAAACTATTCCTATCATTTATACACTATAGTATATAAACAAATATCTAAAGCTCACCTACAACACATACCTTAATGACATAATGGTGTGTTACAGGTTGCATAAAAGTAAAATATTCTCCCAGCCTGCAATATGTGCAGAAATGTTTAGTGATAGTTGATAAATGTTGACACAAGGCAGTTTTATGGGGTTTTTTTTGCTGCTTGTAGAACACCTTGTCCCAGTTTTTCTGTGTGGAATACTCAGTGCTTTGCCTTTTGCGTATTGAAGGACTTTTATGGTTCTTTCTGTTAAGTAAAATATATTTGAGAGTCTGTTTAATATATCACTATGAAATGTGTTGGTTTCTGACCCTGTGTGAATGGAGGAGGGAAATGAGGAATCAACAGATTGGTGCAATCCATTTGATAGGAATGGTTGGACTCGATGATCCGGTGGGTCTCTTCCAACCTGGTTATTCTATGATTCTATGTTAGGTTAGGCTAAAGCTTGGGAAAGGACTCGCTAATGTACTAAAATGCTTCAACAGGGATTTGCTCAGAATTGTTGCTGTAATGTATTACTCATCCCTTATTTGCTTCTATTTTTACAGGTTGTGAAGGATGACTGATGCTGGTTTCTGCAATGCCACTTTGAGTCTCTGGCCCCGTGGATTGAAAAGTAGCATGCAGATTTAATTGCACAACCTGGGGATAAAGCATCAGGAGTGCTTCTTCTTTTCAGGTCCTTAAGTGCATGGAAGTACGGTGTCATCTATCTGCAAGGAAAGATTCTTCAGCAGATTTTTACATCTAATAATACAGACAACGTAGTGTCATCCACCCTTCCTGATTTACGGTGCATCGTCACCTTTTAAGACAGATGGTCTGTCAGAAACTAGAGTATGCCTGCAGAGCACATAATGAAGTAGAGAATTGATACTGCTGCTGCCATCTAATTTTTAGGATCATAGTTGATAGAACTGCACTGCTTTTTTTCTGCTCCCTTAATCAGTCCGGGAACTGCAGGGTGGACATGGCTGGACTTGTTAACAACCTGCTAATACTGTTTCTTGTGTTTCAAAACATCTGTTTGGGTTTCAGAAACCCACTCTCTGTCTTCAGGAGGTGGGTTATGCAGGAACAACTTGTGTTGAATGCATGCAATCATTTAGAATATTATGGAAGTATGAAAAAGGATGCCCTAGATAAGCCTGTGTTTGATATCTGTTTGGTTTTGTTCACTTACTTTGAATTTTTTTTCTGAAATTTTTAAGTGGCACTTTTGTTATACTGAAGAAAGAAATTCTTGTTTTATCTATAGGTGGTCCTATAAAATGTGAATTTACTATGATAAAACAGCAATTAATAGATAACACCATAGGTGTATTTGAGTCTACAAAAGAAAGAAATATATTTTAACTGCTTGAGTTAGCTTGCAGTATAATATTATGGTTTAATGAGAAAACATCAACTATTTTAAAGCTGGAAAATTGGGTGGGGATAGCCGTAAATGTACAAATGTATAAGTAAACTTTAATGTAGTCTAGGCAGGAGAAGTAGCCTTTTAACTCTCAAAAAAAGTATTTTATGGTCGGGAGGTATACTGGACCACTGTAGTTACCATATGATTTCTATGTTTATATATATATACATGAATATACATATTCAGAATTAGTATCAGTGTTGCATCTCCTTTCAGATCTGATCTCTTGCTATCTAGTTCTTGTGTTTTACATTTTTTTTACGAGTTGTTTTTACGTTACATTCAATACAGACACAGATATTCATGTGAAGTTGTAAAATTTACTATTTTACTTTGCTGCTTGTAATAGTTGTGATAAATGTGGTGTTGGAATTAAAAATTCCCTCCTTACTCATAATGTAAATCTAATCTGTATTGCGTTATACATCAAGCACATAGTCTTAAAACAAACAAACAAACAAAAACAAAAAAACCCAACCCAGAATTGTCCTGAATGATTAACAGTGTCTGACATTTTCTAGTGAATTAATTCTCTACTTGTATATCCATGTATTGCAGACAGTTATTTAGATGAAATAACAGGTTATGTTTTCAGGCAACGTTTTCTAAACTAGTCTGTCTGATTGCTCAGAAGAACTGCTTCAGTTAATGCTTAATAACCAAGATTTTTATCTTAGCTCATTAAGGAGTGAAATTTCTAGATAACTCCTGGAGCTACTCAGGATTATTGAACTGCTTTAGTAATTCTGAATAACCTTCTTTTTAGAAAGACTTAATGGAAATCAATATTTCTAAAAAATTTTCCACCTTGTTTTTAAGGTATAAAGATGTGACCAGATCTCTAACCAATGAATGCCTTGGAAGTGACCGGCCAGTGATTTCACTTGGTCTGTCAGATTTTGCATTGGACATTCGCATGCCTGGGGTAACGCCTAAGCAGGTGAGAAAAATGCATTTTTTATTTTTGCTGATTACTCCTTTTTTATAAGCTAGTAAAATAAAGTGTTCCCTACAGATCACCCACATAAAATGAACAAAAATCCCAGGGTAACTTTTATGTAAGTCTAAAGAAAAGTAGGAAACAGAAGAATAATCTAAAATGAGAGAAAGGTATTTTCATCTGATTAATTCTATTTGTAAAACATGAGTTTCATAAATGGAATTGCTGAACTTTAATAAAACTCATATTCCTTCTTTTAATAAACTGAAATACTTCCAGCTGTAAGACAGACACACTTATTTAGAGTTGCAGTTTACACCAAATTTCAGATGCCTCATTTGAGATGCCTCAATTGTCTTTAGTCTTTAACTGTCTTTTACAACTTTAACAAACTGAGGGAAAACAACCAAAAAGCTGAGGGTAATAATTCTGACCTAGTAAATTAAAATACTCCAGGAAAGCTACATAAAAACATTGGTATACATTTTCAAGATTGGAGTTGCTTGTCTTCTGCTGATCCAAGTGAGTAAAAATGAAGACAATAGTTTAGATTCTTAACATTAGCATTAGCATTTTAGGAGTCACATAAAAATCTGAGATTTTACAGTCATTTTCACATATAGTTTCATTAAGCAACATAAACAATGATTAATGGCTTGGGGTATTTTTTGCAGCAAGGCAATTCGGGGGATTATATATGTCATTAAAAGACATAGAGGGCTGCAGATGCTTGGAAAAAGCAGAATGTGCTGCAGTAGATGATGACTCATTGTTGCAGATAGCACTTTCAGAAATACTGAAAGGAAAATGAGGGTTTCGGTTATTGAGTAGCACCCCTTTGGAACATGTAGTATGGAGCAAATGATATCATTGTAGTGAGTACAAAACAGAAATGTAGTTTCTGTCAGGTCTTATTTGTCTGCAGCAAAATATTAAACTTCTCTTTCAGAAAGAGTGGAAAGTACTCTCAGTTCATACAAGTGTGCATCTGTAATTACATTTTATTGATTTTCCTGAGGAGCTATTAGTTGAAGACAAAAGAAACACATATGAAGAGATCAGTCACTTCAGATTCCTATTAAAAAAAGAAAACCAAAACCCAATACCACCAACAAAATACTGTGCGAGTTAATAGAGAAGGCTTAATACTTTTCACATTCATGCGTACCAATAGTACACAGCCTTTATGCTCACAGTAGAGTGAAATGCTACAGTCTATTTTAGATTTCAGGGAATAATATGGTGAGACAGGAAACATGAATCAACTTGCCAAGTTAATTCCTAAAAAGACAAGTGAAAATAATTGGTAACTCTAAGTCTAGGTTTTATTTTCCTCACTTGATCTCACCCAGCCTTCTTATTTCCCTTCCTCTGTTCACAGTGTCCCACTTGTAACTGTAAAGGAAACATGCTTCTCATTTAGACAAGTGAAACACTGATGTACACAGCAGTAAGCAATGGTAGAAGAGACAGTCCTCTTTTTCTTGCAGTTCACAGAAGGAGATAACCAACAGCTTTGTGATTCTAGTGCTGTTAGGTCTGTTACTTCTTTTTTGTGGCAGAGAGAACACGGAAGGGGATGATTATCTTGAGAGGGAACCCCGGTTAAATAGAAAAGATAGAATATTTCCGTTTCAATTTCCAGAAGGCTTTAGTATGTTCATTCTGTACACTCTGTAGAGTACGCAAAGGTATTCACAACAGTTGTATTGGCTGACCTCTGTTCATCTATCTTCTAGCAAATGTACCAAAAATGTTGTCTTATATATGCACATCACTGCTTTGTATAAACACATATTATTATCATGATTGTACTTGTCCTTCCTTCTCAGTTGCATTTATCATTTGCTCCTATTTGTAATGTCTTCTTTTAGATTAGGTTTGAAGTTTGTATTTGTATAAGTTCTATCTTTTGCCATTTAGTAAGTCCTTATAAAGCAAAAATCCTGTTAGACTTTGAGTACATAGATGTAGTGAAATACCAGTGCTGACATCTGTCCTTTCTTAAACAACCTTAAAAGCTGAAAAAGGTTTGAAATAGTTAATAGTGTAATTGCTTTTACATGTAAACAAACCACATCAGTGAGTTCATTTTTTACGATAATAATCTAGTTATCCTATATCATCTTTAGCCAAACATCTCAATACAGCAGGTGGTGTTTTTTTCTAGGTGGTGTTTTTGTAGCACCTTTCATCTAGCTGACAAAGATGAGACTGACTTAATTTTTTGTTTGCTTAATTCATATGCATTTAAAAAATGTAATTTTCCATCATTTCAATGATTTACTGATTGTTCTTTTTGAGGTATGAAGTAAGATCCTTCCTTTCAATAGGATCGCTGTATTTAGGTTTTACTGTTGTCAAGCGCTTTGTTTTATAATGCAGGTTCTTTCATAATTAATCAAGATACTTGTAGATAGAAGACATGGATTTTTTTTTTTTTTTTTTTTTTGTGGTCGTTGCTCTGAGTTTTTACTGTATTTACATTTTAATTGGTTCATATTTTAATCCAGGAATACTTGCAAGGCTTAAATGCTGATGATTTTCAACTCAAACTGAAATTTTGAGTTGAAAATCTAGGCAACAAAGGCAACTATCATCATGAAGAGGGTACTATTTGATAAGTTTTCTGACCGGACTTCCCTTTGCGCTGTATCTTGTGTAGATTGTTTCTCCAGTTGGTCCAGAAAAATGTTTGGTCCTTTATAGTGCTTAATCAAGAAAATCACTGATCCATTTGTTTCTTTTTTAATTGATTCTGGTCTTTTTCTTTGATTTAAAGTACATGTGATATTCCTTAGAACATCCAGGAAAGAATATTTGCATTATCATGAAGAATTAGATGCGTAAATCAAAAATAAATATTTCTGTGATTGTTGTTTTAAAGGCACAGTATTTTTAAACTTTGTTGTCCAGTTTTATGAATCTTGGAATAGAGTGAAATACTACTATAAGTAGAAATCCATTTGGCTAGTGCATAGAAAATTTTGATACTTTGTTTTATTCATTCTGAATATTCCAAATTTAAAGGCAGTATCTGTTGTTTTGTCTTTTAATAGTCAGATACATACCTCTGCATGTCAGTACCCCTGCCGGTGGATGATGAAGCTTACGTAGGTGAGTACTGGTTAACTGAAAGAGCCTAAGCAATGCATTTTGAAGAACCTCAGCATTTTTTTTTCCTGTTTTATTCATATTGTCTTAATCTTTGACTGTCAATTTCCAAAATGATTTCATCATAGCTAATGCAGGAACAGACTAGAGAGAGCTACTTAAGAGTCAAGATAACAAACTGTATCTGGAAAGATTCATGAGTAATAGTAGGTAAGGAGCTGCATGCAGATGCCTCCAGCAGTCAGTAGCAAACAGCCTTATTTGTAAAGTATTGGCTTTCTGCCTCTGGCTGGATACTTAATTTTGCTCCGCTGAGCAGGCTGTTTATTTACCTGCTGGTACAGGCTGTAAATCCTTTGCACTTACAGTCAGTGCTGACTGCAGTAGGGTTTTACTTACCTGGTGGGGGGGAATAATAATCAGACCACCTCCCCCACCTCCCCTTTTTTTTTTTAAAATGTTGGAGCATGAATGTGATGGCTGACACATAGCTGTAAGTACTATAATACAAATGCAGTAAAACATCATCTGTGCAGGGGGTATATGAGGTACTTTTGATTCTATTTTGGCTTGCTTGTGAACATAGTTGGCCAGGTTTGTTTGACTGAAGATAGTTTCACTATCAGAACATGCTATAAACTGGCAGAAAAAGAAAAACATGAGAAGTTAAAATGCCTACACTTTTCTTCCTTTACTCTTTTGTTGCAATTGAGAGTATCTGTACCTAAAATAAATATGGTGGGAATCCTATGTAGTTTTAGTTATAATGTGTTATGAGACTATTTTTCCACGTGGATTTCCTTGTGGACATCCCTTGGGAATGGAATACTGTGCTTAGATTTTTCATGTGGCATTATAGTAACTAAATAGAGTGAATTTTCTTAAGTGTTTTCTCTGCCTATGTACTTTGTAAAGAAGTAGAACCTGACTTCATATTTTGGT
Organism: Clamator glandarius; assembly: GCA_033459285.1. Classification (NCBI taxonomy): domain Eukaryota; kingdom Metazoa; phylum Chordata; class Aves; order Cuculiformes; family Cuculidae; genus Clamator; species Clamator glandarius. The sequence continues at coordinate 6,767 of JAUNZM010000153.1, forward strand.
TTTGAGTTTGAACCCAGAAAGAAAAATGAGCATTCAAGGGAGTGAGTGTTCATCCTCTGATAAACTGTACTTGCTGTGCGATGTGTGCAACACAGTTTGGTTTTCAAGTGATTCATAGAAAGGCATACTACTAACCTGCTGCTTAAGCAATTAGCAATTTTCTGAGTTCACTGAGTTGGAAAACCGCATGGTTAGATTCTTTATTAGATTACTGTGCACTTAGTTCTGTCATTTAGTATTTACATGTTTAAAAGCTGCATAAACTTCTTTCAGTGGTATGTTTAAAAGGACCTACAAAAGCAATTTACTTAGAAGTAGTATTTATGCAAAGCCTCAATGTGAGTCATGCAAGGCAACACATTTTTTTTTTTCTTCTGAAGACTGCAAAACCTTTAGGTTTTAGGTGCTTACGTGTTCTTCACCATTTTTAATTGAATTTGGTCACCTTTCCAGTGATCACCATGTTTGGCTTATACAAAGCAGCGTAAGGTCTGGAGAAAGACACCATTCTAGCTGCCAGGTGGAGTAAGAGGAACTTGATGAGCAAATTTCACAGAATAAGTTTTTCTTTAGATAACATTTTCCCAGGATTGCTTACAACTATTTGGATGCCTTGAAAATAAAACAAAATTACTTAAGTTTATTTTTCTTTGGTCCCTTCCACCAGAATGGATAAGTATATGGTCAGTCGTAAGCATGTGGTCAGCTCCCTCTAGCTTCAGTAAAGTCGCTGGGAAGCGTTTTCAGCAGAAAAGATTTGTCAGATTGGAGTCTTTACAATCAACAGAAGTTACCTAATCATTGCAAAGACTAGACTCAAACATATCCAGTTGTAGCGAATAGAAAGAATGTAAACTCACCTATCTTATCTTACCTAAACAGCCAATTAAATCTTCTCAGTAAAGGGTAGTTTTTACAATAGGTATCATCATATAAGAAATGAGATGCTTACTGGAGATTTACCTTAAATACTTCTTAAAACTAAGTGCTGTGAAGCTAACAATGAAGTCATTTTTAGACATGTTTTTTGTGTTGCTTAAATAAGCACAGAAGATTGACATAGAGAGAATTAAATACTTCTTTTTCTAAAGGATAGTGTCTAGATTTTTATGGTTTAAGCAGGATCTGCCTTCTTTACATTGCCAGTAAATAATGTAATTAACTTTAATTACTGTCTTACTTTGATAGAAGCTTCTACAATCTGATAAATGCACTGTCACTCTGGGTTACTCCTCAGTGATGTATTAAGATGACAATTTGTGTTTTGAAGAGCTTCAGCGTGAGGAGGTGTACATACACAAGAATCACTTGTTTATGCTTTTTTTAGTTTCTTTTCCTGTTTTTACCCCCTTTCCTCTCTCCTCTGAGGCAATGTGGAACAGAGTTCTATTTGTAGAACCTGCAGCAGGGTATTTTGGGTGCATGTGGGTGAAATGTAAGGTCCTTGGAAGAAAGAACATCTCTTTTAGTAGTTCTTCATTTGTTAGCAAGTAGAAAATATTTTCTGAAACTCTGTGAATCCAGACTTCAGCTTTGATATTCCCCTAAAGATTTAAAATGAGTATACAGTCATGGTTGTACAGGGACAATAAGTATAACTTCCTACTGCAAAGCTGGAAGGATAATGGACCAGAATTTACCAAACTGGACCAGAATTTACCAAATGTCAGTTTTCAGACATTATCAACAAAATGAACTCTGATCAAACTTACTTAAGAAGTGCTGCCAACTATAAGGAGGAGTAGAGCACATTTTGCCTTAGAGATCTTATTCAGAGATGCATCTGTGGATTTTCGCAGATGCTGTTAGTTTTCTGTATATTTTTTAGTGGAGGGTCAGGCTGTCAGTGATAAGACTTCTGTTTGGAACAGTTATTTTTGTATCCCAAAGGGCTGAAAGTGCTGATCAAATGGGTGTGGTGGCATTGTTTGTTTGTGGAGTGGGACATTCTACATTTAGGTTAATGTAAAGAACATACCCTTTACTCCTGTGAAAGGCAATGGCTGTGAAATTAATATGTAAAAGATATTAATGAATGAGATTAATATGCATTTTTTCAAGAAAGTGTTGTTCCAGTTACATTTTAAAAACATATTGAGCTTTTATTCTTCCACCTCATGTTTGGTTAATGTTTATGAGTAAATCATAGACTCACTAGGTTGATAAAGACCAAGAGAGAGTTGATCTTGTTCAGCCTGGAGAAGAGAAAACTCCCAGGAGATCTTATAGCGACCTTCCAGTACCTGAAAAGAGCCTACAAGAAGGCTGGAGAGGGACTATTCATAAAGGCTTGTGGTGATAGGAAGAGGGGAAACAGGTATAAACTGGAGAAGGACAGATTTAGACTAGACATTAGGAAGAAATTCTTTACCATGACAGCGATGAGACACTGGAACAAGTTGCCAAGGGAAGTTGTGGATACCCCATCCCTGGAGATGTTTGAAACCAGGTTGGATGGGGCCTTGGGTAAACTGATGTCCCGATCCAATATTGAAGAGGGTTCTTAAACGATCCAAAGAGCGAGATTAGGGTGCAAATGAGGTCAGATGCCATACAATCTTATGAACTTTATTTTCTATAACAACTGCTAACAGCTATAGGACAGAGAGAAGAGAGGAGAAGGCAGAATCCCTAACCAAGAGAACAGTAGAAACACAGCTAATTACCACCACCACGAATCCAGTGATGTACCATTGGCTCAGTCTTGGTGCAGTGGGACAGAGTCTTGCTTAAATATCGAAAGGAGGTTCCCCTCATTGATTTGGGTTCTTCTTATATTCAGAGCATCCTTATGTGATGGGTTTGCATCGTCTCACACACGCACCAGGGCATGAGCTGTCCATGTGCCATAGCACAAGTTTGTGATTTTAAACCACAGAAAATCTCTGGTAACTGGTAATGCAACATTGTTTCTTATTTCCAGTCCAAGTGCTTCTTGTGCATGCCTTCTCTTGCATGCAGCTCATGGACAGAGGAGCTTTCCGTAACTTCCTCCTTCCAAGGTGTTCTTGGGTACCATCTCACAGCACATACAGGACAACCGGGTGACCAGGCATAAACATGAGTTTACAAAAGGCAGGTCGTGCCAAACTGCAGCACTCATGAAGGATAGCGTTTGTCTGGATCCACCCAAGAACTCGCTAGCAAAAGACAACCAGAAGCACAACATGCAGCATCTGAGCTCTTCTGAGCACTCACAAGGTTAGGCAGATCTGAGTATACTCCTCCGCAGCAACAAGTTGCTGAGGCCAGGAAGTGGTAGTGCAGCAACAGCATTGAGATAAACATAGTCCAACAGTCTCTTACACCTGATCTAGTGGGATGTCCCTGCTCATGGCAGGGGGTTGGAACTAGATGATCCTCCCTTCCAACCCTAACTATTCTATGATGCTATGATTGTTAGAAAGTTTGCACTAGCAATTTTAATGAAAGTTGAGAAATGTTTGCTTACTTTCAGAATATTTTATTACTCGGAGTAAAATTTAAAACTTTAAAATGCAACTAGTAGTTTTGTGCCACTCAGTTTTTCAATTTACAGTTGAAAACATCATCATCCTGTCTTTTAAATATTGCTTTTTCAGGCCACAACAATAAAACCAAGCCTGTCACATGCCAAATGAGTCATGTTTGAAAAATCTAACCCTTACTATGTCATAGTATCTCTTTTAAAAATATTGCAGCAGGAGGGAAACAAATATATTTCACACTACTTAAATTTTCAGAGAATTGGAAAAAACCACCAATATTTTCATCTAAATTGAGCAATTTCAAAGTGAAGTAGAAACAGTGGGAATGTTACTACTGCTGCTGTATGAAACAGTCATATTAATCAGTATCAGGAGAAATGTAAATCAACTTCTGGCACAAGAAGCGAATCTGCAGTGTCAATAATGGACAGATCATAGAATCATCAAATCACAGAATCATAGACTCGCTAGGTTGGAAAAGACCTTAGAGATCATAGAGTCCAACTGTGCCAGTCCACTACTAAATCACAACCCTGAGCACCTCATCTACCCCATCTTTTCAATACCTCAAGTGATGGTGACTCAATCATTGCTCTTGGGGAGCCTGTTCCAGTACATAGTGGCCCTTTCAATGATTAAATTCTTCCTAAGGTCTAATCTGAACCTTCCCTGGCAAAGCTTGAGGTCGTTTCCCACTTGTCCCGTAGTCTGTCACTTGGGAGAGGAGACCAACACCCATCTCTCTACAACTTCCTTTTGAGTAGCTTAGCTTCCTTTTCTCTGGGCTAGACAACACCAGTTCCCTTTGCCACGCCTCATAAGACTTGCTCTCCAGCCCCTTCACCACCTTCTTTGGACACGCTTCAGGACCTTAGTGTCTTTCTTGTAGCAAAGGGCCCAAAACTGAACACAACATTCAAGGTGCAGCCTCAGTAGTGCTGAGTGCGGAGGCAGAAGCAGTTCCCTGGTCCTGCTGACCACACCATTTCTGATACAAGGCAAGATGCTATTGGCGCACGGGCCCCACTGGTGCACACACTGCTGACTGATATTCAACCAGCTGTCAACCAACGCCCCCAGGTCTTTCTCTGCCAGGCAGCTTTCCAGCCACTCCAAGCCTGTAGCACCGCATAGAGTTCTTGTCCCCAAGTGCAGGACTCAACACTGAACCTCACTGAGCCTCATCCCACTAGTTGCAGCCCGTTGATCCAGCCTGTCCAGATCCCTTTGTAGAGCCTCCCTACCTTCCGTTCCACCCAGCTTAGTGTCAGCCGTGAACTTACAATTCAATCTCCTCATCCAGGTCATTGATAAAGATACTGAACAGAACTGGACCCAGCACTGAGCCCTGGCGAACACCACTCGTGACCGGCCTCCAACTGGATTGAACTCCATTTACCAGAACTCTTTGGGCCCGGCCATCCAGACAGTCTTTTACTCAGCAGAGGGTAAACCAGCAGGCCAGTGGCAGCCAGTTTCTCAAGCACAATACTATGAGAAACTGTGTCAAAGCCTTTACCGACGTCCAGATACACCATATCCACAGCCTTTCCCTAGTCCATCAAGCGGGGTCACCTTATCACAGGAGATCAACTTAGTATGGCAGGACCTGCTTTTCATAAACCCATGTTGACTGGGCCTGATTGTCTGGTTGTCCTGCTGCATGCATTGGTGTAGATGCACTTCACTTGGGCTGTTGATCCTGCCACTCTCCTGAGGGCGAATAGTGTTTATTCCTAAGTGACTACCCACTGTACTTTCTAACTCATCAATAACCTTTGTGTCTTGCTGCCACTTGAAGTGCTACCTCCCACTTCCAAGGTGGCAGACCAAAGGGTTTCACTAGCACACCATCCCTCAGGCACTGGAGTGCCATTCCCAGGCCAGTTTCTATCAAGCCTGGTTTTATCGATTGATGAGCCCCACTAGCTTCTTGGTAAGCCCCTTGGGGACAAGTGCACCCCATCCTTTGTCAGCAAGTCCACTATCGTGCAGGCCAACCCATGGTCAGAGAAACCAAAGTTTTACTCCTCACGCCAGGCTCAGAGCCAGGTATTTATTTCCTGACTCTACTCCTACTCCTTTCCTGATCATTCCCTGTAACAGGATTGACAGAGGAGAACGGTACCTGTGCACTGGATCCCTTCACCATGCATCCAAAGGCCCTGAAGTCCCTCTTACTTGCCCTCAGATGTCTTGTTGGATTTTCATTACTCCCTGCTTGGAAAATCAGTAGTGGATAATAATCCATGGGCCTGACCAGAGCTGGGAGGGTTTTTTTTTTTGCATCTCTAACCGAGACCCCAGGTAGGCAGCAGACTTCTCTATGTAATGGGTCTGGTCTGCATATTGGCCCTTGTGTTCCCTTTAGAAGGGAGCCTCTATGACAATGACTCATCTTTTCTCCTTAACAGAGGCCGTTTTGATGGATGGCTTATGGTGTCTTAACCTAGGGAATGTTTCTAGGCTGAGACCCACTATCCTAATTAAGGTTTGGTTCCATTTGTGGGCCTTCGTATCTGCTGTGCAAGAGAACATGGGAGGCTGAGGTTAAAGCAGAGGAGACACATCTGCTGCACTGGGCAGGAACCTCAGCCATTCCCCTCCATCTCCTAAATTTCTCTCTTCAGCTGAATGGAGAGAGGATGGGAAGTCCTTTGTTGCAATAAGGCATGTCTTGAAGGCCTCTGTCCCTGTAATCTGAACCTGTTGATACTGATATATTGATAATTTTTTTTTTAAAAAAGAGTATTAACTTTATATCATTGAATTGTTATTTTCAAAAGCAAACTTCTTAAATTATTTTCTTTAAAATAATTTTAAAATAATTTAAAAAATTTTAAGTGTCTAGTTTAGGTTAAACTGATGTCATGTTCTCCTTATGCCTTTTTCTCAAGAAGCTCATAATTAAATGTTGTACTTGGTCAGGAAAGTTAGATATCATTAAGAATTAGTGTAGATATGTACCAAAACTGTTACTGTTGCTTTAGCAGTCTTTTGTAGCACTGCTTTATGCAAAAAAAGTAAGTAACTATTGAGTGATGTTCTTAACATTATTATAATATGTAGAGTCTGTCAGTCACGAATATAAGGCTTTTGGTTTGTATTTCTTAAGCCTTTTGTAGTGGCAGGCACTGCATTTGACTTGAATCTCTTGCTAATGTGTATGGCTTTTACAACAGAGGACTTTTTTGATCCTCTGTTTGCAAGTCTGATATAGCTTGGATATTCTGCTAAGAAAATAATTATGAAGGAACAGAATAACTGACTTTACAAAGCTCTCTTAAGATCATAGCCAGACTGGGAGGTTTTTCAGCTCGTATCAGAATCAATGATGAGATATGTGAGCTAAAACAGCGTATGCAAGTGGCTCTTGCAGGAGTCCAATTTTGCTTTGTTAACTGAGTATTATTTAGTGAGGTATTTGTAGTTAAGTTTTATAACAGTGCATAATGGACCCGTTCATGCTCTAGTATATCATTGTAGTGGGCACTGTGCAGAGAGAATAGAAAATTTTGTGACATGTATTACAGGAATGCACAAGATATGGGAGCAGTAGAGAAGTAAAAAGAAACAGAAACAGTTAACCAGCAGAACAGGTGGTGGCTTTAGCAGACAAGAGACGTAACCTTTATCTTTATTGAAGGCTTCTAGATGTTGCTTACCATATATTTTCTACAAGTATCATGTTTAGCAATTAAATTTATTGGCTTTCACATCTGTGAACTTCGTATGAATTTCTTCAGAAATTTAATCTCTCATTTAAATTGGTATGAGCAGCTTAAAACGTCTGAAACACCTGAAGACTAAGGTAGGAAGTCCACATAAAATCACACATTGTTTCCTATTCAAGAGTTAAATTTAATTTCACTACTAATTGAAATGGAAAGTCTTTCTGTAACACAGGTTAGGTTTTTTAGCTGTGAATTGAATAGAATTTGCTTGTAGAAGAAGAAAGATGTTACATAGTTTGTGGACTTTATTCATGCTGGCAAGTTTAGCACCTCTGAATTCGTATGTAGTACTGAAAGTACTTTCCAGGCCATGTGAGTGCATCTTTTACTTCCCAACCCAAGCCCTCATCTCTGGTGTCCCCATATCCTCACAATCTGACTTAAGGCCTTATGTCTTCCAGCTACAATTTTATTTACTTGCCTTGTGGCTGTTTTCTGTCACTTTTCAGTGACAGTGACCTCAGTCCCAAAAATAGAGATAGAAGCTATTTGATTATTTTCCCCTCACTCCTAAAACAGGAAAAGTAATCCACATCACTCACTTCAGGAACCCTGCCTCAGCCACATTGTAATATACTGATTTCCAAGTGCAGTGTTTTCAGTGGTTTGCAGCTTCGCCATCTGCCGTTACTAAGACTCTTGGAAGAGTTATCTGAAAGCTCCTCAGTGTCTATGTACATGTAGGGACAGGAGTGACTCAAGTTTGGATATTCTGCTGTGGAATAAGGTTGAAAACCCTCCAAAGTCCTCCTCTGTCTTAGGTGAAGAAAAATTCCATTGCGTTTCCTACATTTAACGCATCATTTCAGTAGTAATAAAAGGAAATACAAATTTAGCTTGTTTTATTTCCAGAAATGCCATAATTGTACATTCATGCTAAATATTACTTGTGTGATGGTGGTAACCTTTTCCTATACTAAATAGAGTCATGAACATTTGAGAAACAAAACAGTGTTTTGTTTGTGGCATGAGGTAAAGAACAGACATTTAAGTGCTGAACATTCATCTCCGTTTAAGTTTCTAATAATGAGAAATATTTGGGCAATGAGATTGTGGTAACTTTGAGAAAATCTTGGTTTTCATTCCAAAGAGTTTGATGTATTATTTAGAATAAATCATGATCCCTTGTTATAACTCTTGTCCAAAGAAAGACACAGAAAAAATGTAAACCAGGAAGAAGATACTACTTCAACTAATACCCAAGATGCTAGTTGCTCTTAACTGTAGCTTACTCTTTGTATTTTTGATGAAGAAGTGCAAAATAGTAGGAAAGCATGTCTAAATTACAAATATAAATTCTGACGTTAGTTTGAAATTAGAGTGGTTACCGTAAAATTTTGCGCGTTGGGATACATTGGTATGTTTTGTGTAATATTTAACTTCTGGGGAAAAACACAGCAGGTTTGAATGGGAACTTGGAATTTCTCTTTCTTCATGACTAAGTGAGGTACAGTGTTTTAGGCTAGGAGACAGGGTGTTGAATGGGCATTTAAGCAAGGCTTGTAAATTTAGCGTAGGAGGTAAGTAAATGAGTGAGTATATACATGCCTTGTTTCTAATATTATAGAGGAAAAATGGAGCAAAATGCTCTTAGTTACCTAACATATGGTGAGAGTAAGGATTGTTTTTTTTATTTATCATTTTGTTTTTCAGTTGACTTTAAGCCTCATGCCAGCATGGACACCGTCCATCATATGTTACTCTTCGGATGTAATGAACCATCTTCTACCAAAAGCTACTGGTGAGAGTTGCAATTTGGTTCTGTTATTTTACATAACTGTTCTGTTAACTGCTCCCACACATAAACCTTTTCTGGTCTCTCAGTTTTTTGGAAAAGTTGAAAAATTTTGAAGGAAGAATAAATTCGTAACATTGCAATCTTTTCACACTTAGAAGTATTTCTTTTCTTTCAACTAACTCCTCCAAGGTGGGAGAAAAGATCTGTGTTCTGATTCTTCATGAATAACTGTCTCCAAGGAGGACACAAGCTGTAGTGGGCAGGGTGCTATTGGATGGCAAGAAATCTTGCCTTCCTCTGTAGTTGGCTGCTTTTCTCTGGATGAAGTAATATTGTATTAGGTATCTAGTGAGGGATAAGCTGAAGAAGCTTCTGTCAAGTGGTTAGGTGGCTGACTTGCCTTTCAGGTTGTCTAAGCAGTGATGGCAGAGAGAAGCTCTCAGTGCCACTAAAAGACGTTTGGGGAGCCAAGGTGAAGAGAAGGTGAAAGTGATTGCAAATGAATGTCTGTCTGATAAATTTGCAGGTTTTCTTCAGATTTTCAAGAGACAGCAGATAAGGTACTTTTGCTGACACTGCAAAGCTTATGTGACTTGTTCTGGTCTGTGGAATAATTTTAATATAGATTTTCTGATGGGACTTGTGTAATTATAATTTGTCCTAATCAGAAAGGTAACTAGAGCTGGAATTTAGAATGTTATACTACTTAGAGTAGTATAATATTTTCCACAATAAATGTGAGTTTAACATTTAAATAGTATTTGCATAGCCTAGGGAGATGATTACTATTTTGAACGTACAACAAATTTCTATCAGAAGTTTTATCTCTCTAATAACTGTGAACCAACAGTTCTAATACTGAAAATGTTGTAATCCTGTCTTATTAGAAAAGCAGGTGCTTAAGTTCCGATCAAAGTAAAACTATGAAAGCACAGAATTTCTATTGATTTCTTTTCCCAGCAGGCACTTTTTCTGTGTTCTTTTTATTATATCTTATATATTGGAATATACTTTTTTAATATTTTAATATGAAAAAATATACCAACATAAAACTGTTCCTATTGTGGGCTTTTAAAAACAGTTTAAATCTTGAGCGTTCTATTTACAATTGAATAGATTGTACTTATAGGGGTTTTTTGTATGTTTTCCTATACCTGGAAGGAGTTATATTAGAGCCCTGAAATAATGTGTACATGATAGAGTTAGATTGTTAGAGACTGATAAGGTGCTTGTGTTGAGATTACGAGATAATGCCTAAATGACATCTAGGGGAAGATGTAAGTGAAATGTTTAGTTCTGGAGCTTTCAGAGATGGATCAAAAGCTGAGAAGTCATAAGGGTCTTCAAAGCTGAATCAATCTCAAATCCTGGGTTTGAGACCAGGATTCAAGGTGTTTGAGCTCCCTGGATATATCATCACTCTTGCTGGAGAAGAACAGTTGCCCAGCAGAAGACTAACCAGTGGCAGACTGTCCATCCTGTTATTCCTTATTGCTGTACTTAGTAGCAACCTGTCAAATGATGAAACATGTAATTAGTGTTGTATTTAAACCCAGTTTTCCATATGCAAGATTTAATTCAGCCCTCTTGGAGTGTTTGTATATAGTTTCTGAGGTATAATTCTTGCTTTACATTATCAAAATAAAATCTCTTATTGCAGTGTCTCATTGTTTCACATGCCTGTTGTTGCAACTGTTTGCAGTATTTCATTTCACTCTGCTCATGGCTCTCTCCAAGGCTAAAAATATGATCGTATCTGATCTACATGAAACATCTGCATTTGTACCTGTTTGACACGCTTATAGAAGCTTGTTACAAACCCCTCTTCCATGTGTGTATATAATTAACGTAGCATGTGTTCAATGTCTTTATCAATGACGTGGATGAAGGCATTGAGTGCACCCTTAGTAAATTTGTGGATGACACTAAGCTAGGTGGAAGCGTTGATCTGCTGGAGGGTAGGGAGGCTCTGCAAAGGCATCTGAACAGGCTAAACTGCTGGGCTGAGACCAATGGCATGAGGTTTAACAAGGCCAAGTGCTGGATCCTGCACTTGAGGCACAACAACCCTATGCAGTGCTATAGACTAGGAGAAGTCTGCCTGGAAGGCTGCCTGCAGGAGAAAGACCTGTGGCTGTTGGTTGGCAGCCGACTAAACATGAGCCAGCAGTGTGCCCAGGTGGCCAAGAAGGCCAGTGGCTTCCTGGCTTGTATCAGAAACGACATGACCAGCAGGTCCAGGGAGGATATTCTCCCTCTGTACTCAGCACTGGTGAGACCGCTCCTTGAATCCTGTGTTCAGTTCTGAGCCCCTCACCACGAGAAGAATCTTGAGGCTCTAGAGCGAGTCCAGAGAAGAGCAATGAAGTTGGTGAGGGGGCTGGAGAACAGGCCTTGTGAGTAATGACTGAGGGAGCTGGGGTTGTTTAGCCTGGAGAAGAGGAGGCTGAGGGGAGACCTTATTGCTCTCTATAACTACCTGAAAGGAGGTTGTGGAGAGGAGGGTGCTGGCCTCTTCTCCCAAGTGACAGGAGGCAGGACAAGAGGGAATGGCCTCAGGCTCCACCAGGGGAGGTTTAGGCTGAACATTAGGAAAAATTTTTTTTATGGAAAGGGTCCTTGGGCACTGGAACAGGCTGCCCAGGGAGGTGGTTGAGTCAGCTTGCCTGGAGGTGTTTAAGGCGCAGGTGGACAAGGTGCTGAGGGGTATGGTTTAGTGTTTGATAGGAATGGTTGGACTTGATGATCCAGTGGGTCTCTTCCAACCTGGTTATTCTGTGGTGAGATGTCTTTTATTTTTTATAATGGTTTTGGTGTTTGATATTTTTTTGTTCCATGTAGAGTGGTGAGTGATGGCTTCACTTGCTCTTCCATCATTTGCTCTTCCAAAAGAATGATTGAGAACCAGCATTTGAGGATACCAGTATAAGTCTTGTTTAGCAAAGACCTTTCCCTTACTGTTTACATTCACAACATTTTTACATAGCCAATTTTTATTGATCTAAGGCATGCCATGTTGGCTTTTTGCTTTATTGTAGTTTCTTCATCAAAATGCTGGGCAACCTTTTAGCATTTGTTCAGATCCAGATTCTAACAAGTTGCAGTTAATGCGTCACTCCACAGAGCCACTGCAGGTCCCACACCACTAGATGGCTTTTCAGGAGGCATGGGGCATTTGCATAAATAGCGTCAAGTCACCAGAAAAGCCAGCACGCCAGAAAGTGTCACAGATCTTGCTCAGTGCTCCTATGGCCACAGAACAGCTAACCCTAGTAGCGTTATTTGGCTGCTGTTATCTTCCTCTCTCCCTCTCCTCCACACCCAAAACTAGCCTGTTTAAAACTTAACTTTTATATTTGTTTATAAATGTGAAATTTTTACTAGCTTACTGCTTTTAAATCTCTTCCTCGGTTATCTTAACTTTTCTTAACAGAACTTCTCAGAGTTCGTTTTTTTCTGAAAACTTGGTGTTTCAAGATGTGGATTGATGGCAAAATGAGAAGGTTGACAATTTTTGAAGCATAATGAAAAAGCACTGTATGTATTTAATCTTTCTCCCCAGCAGTCTTCCCCCTCCATCAGCCAGTGTCTCAGGAGGAAAGTTTGGAATAGTCTGTCTAGTTCTTCTGCCTAGGTAACACGTGTCTAAAAAATATTGTGGCTCTATATACTCTGGCTGCCCAGAGTGTGGTGGTGAAGCTGCATTTTTGCTTTTAGCTTCTGCTGCTATTCCTCCTGACCAGTCTGTTCAGTGCATTTGCAAAATGTGCAGCTGAATATCTGGTTAGATCCTGGAAGTCCTTAGGGTTTTTTAGGTTGTAGCAGTTGAAAGCTGTGCAGCTTTCACCTGCAGCTGTATCAGTCATTAGTTCATGAAACATTTCACTTATCCTGAAATAAGTTTTGCTTGTCCATTGGGACTCGTTTGGAGCGGAGATGACCAAGCTAGTAGTTGTGAAGATTTAGAAATATGTGTCATGAGCAAAATTAGTGAAAAGGAAAAGTGGCTTATCTCTTAGTAGTCTGATGATTATGGCAGTATTTCCTGTGAGAAGAAAACACAGCAGCTAAATTGCAGTAAGGCTGTCTGGGATCACAGAAGCATGTAATGTCTTGGTGAGGCGCTGTACTATTTTGTTTTGGATTGAAATGGCATCGGTGTTGACCTTCATCGCATCTGGATTGGATTGGTTGATGTAGTCTGAATAGTTTCAAGTTGAGGCTTTCTGTGTATGTTGCACCTATAGAATGACCCACACTCTGTTCAGTACTGCAGTGCTTTGCCAATGAAGAAGGTAGAAATATACTCTGTAAATAACCCTTTTTCCTAATAGCGGATTGAGAGAGAGAAGTGTCTTCTGGGTGGCTGTTTGGAAAGCCCCTTAGTGTACCTTTTTTGTTGCATATCATCCTGTAGCCCGCACCTACATATAGCAGTCAACACCCTCTTGGATGTGGTCCATGTAGATTGTGCTGTATGTACAACTGAGTCTGACTGGCTCTTTACATATTTGGTAGAGCCTGTGCCCTGAGTTTACCAGTTCTTGCAGATTCAAGGTGTCTAGAGATAACAGTCCTTGGGATTCCTCTGCACTTAGCCCTGTCACTTACAAGGTGTTAGCTGCAGAGAGTAAGGACGACTCTAGAGCTTTCAGTTACTGTTAAGTATCTGTGACCTGTTTATGGTCTGTAACTTAGCAAACGCTTCTGGTTTCTTTTTATTTTTCACTTGTTTTGTTTGTTTAGATGTGTGTGTGATGTTTCTGCTTGTGAAAAACAAGACATTGTGGAGTGGAATTGAAGCTTAAAGCAGTGAGCTGACACTAAGTAAAGGGAAGAGCATGAGTACCTCCTACCTGTTGGTTCCTATACAGCTTCCTAACAACCTTTTTTTTTATGTCAATGATTTTAAAATTTTAAATATCAATTTTGACATCAAGCTTTCCTTTATTTTTTTCTCCACTGATTACTAGACTTGCAGAGACTATCAAAACTGTTATGTTTTTGACTCTGTTTGCCTAACACTATCTTAAGGTAGAAGGAGGAAAAAACCAAAAATGAAAGTTGTAATGATATCTGGGAAAGCAGTCTACATTAAAAGAATTCTGTTTAATCAACACACATCCAAACCATCTTAAAAGTAGTGCTTTTGCATGTAGTTCACTTGCTGTTTTCTGATTTCAGAATTAAAGTGTATATATATGTATTTCCTTTCATTCTCTTTCCTTGTATTTTTAGGGACTGTGATGAAGGGACATGCAAAGACAAATCAAACATCCTATATGCTTGGGCAAGAAACGCGCCACCCACCAGGCTACCCAAAGGTATTGTGCCTTTAAAGTGAAGTACTTGCATACAGGGACAAGGGAGAGAAGATGACATGGAAGTAAGCACCTGGCACACCTAGGATGCTCCTCTAATATTTTTATTATGTTTAATTGATAGAAACTGTATAATTACCAACCTCATAAATTATTAGTGTATTATACTAGCTAATGTACTTGGGGGGTTTCGGTCATCATTTACTACTTACTGTCATTTACTATGAGAGAGCTGGTGTTGTTTAGCCTGGAGAAGGGGAGGCTGAGGGGAGACCTCATTGTTCTCTACAACTACCTGAAAGGAGGTTGTGAAGAGAAGGATGCTGGCCTCTTCTCCTAAGTGACAGGGACAAGAGGGAATGGCCTCAGGCTCCACCAGGGGAGGTTTAGGCTGAACATTAGGAAAAATTTTTTTTATGGAAAGGGTCCTTGGGCACTGGAACAGGCTGCCCAGGGAGGTGGTTGAGTCAGCTTGCCTGGAGGTGTTTAAGGCACAGGTGGACAAGGTGCTGAGGGGCATAGTTTAGTGTTTGATAGGAATGGCTGGACTCGATATCCGGTGGGTCTTTTCCAACCTGGATTATTCTATGATTCTATTACATTATGGGTTTCAGTAGGGGAGTAGAAGGCTAAGGGAAAGAACTATATTAATGTAATGCCATATTCTATATAGCATTAATCTTGCATTTTCTACTGTATGTTATTTGATGGGTACTATTTATATATCTTACAGCAGCACAGAAATTGCATTAAAATATTTTCAATTAGTGAAAGCAGTAGTGAGTTCAATCTGAATTGACTTCTTTCTGTGTCTTAAATAAACTTAACAATTTTTTATGCTTTCAATTTCTTGATGCTTTGATGTGGTTGAGCAACGTGTTTATATGCCCATTTTCTTGTATGATAGATGGCTTTGCTGAATTCAATCAACATTCTTTAAGTTACTTGGAGTAGTTCATCTGAAAGACAAGGAGAAGTATTCCTTTCTAATAGCCACTAAGAGTCCTAGAAATGCCTGCTATACCTGCTCAGTCAATACCTTGAATTTAAAAAGAGCTCTTCAATCTTTTACTGCCTCTTTTCATAACCAGGAGCGGTGCACAGCTATCATGTAGAGCTTTATTTTTAACAATACATTTATACACTTATCAGCACAAAAGTTACGTGATTTGGTTATCAGAATGTCAGCTTAAAGAAAACATTGCTTGGAGGATTCTGTGGAAGCCTGTTATTTACTCTGCTGTTAAACCCCAGCTAGTCCTAATGTTCTTGTCTCTAAGCTATCCATAAATAGAAGGCTTGACAGGACAGGGGCTTTCATAATGTATTTGTGCACAGAAAGGCTACAGTCCTGTTTATAGATAGGCTTTGCCATAGGCAGTGGGGTTCACTGATCGAATAGGAAGAAATTCATAGTCATAGAATCATTAGGTTGGAAAAGACCTTGGAGATCATCATCTCCAGCTGTACCTGTCTACTACTAAATCATGTCCCCAAGCACCTCACCTACCCACCCTTAAAACACCTCCAGGGATGGTAACTCAACCACCTCCCTGGGCAGCCTGTTCCAGTGCTTGATAACCCTCTCTGTGAAGAAAATTTTCCTGATGTCCAGTCTAAACTTCCTGATGCAGCTTGACGCCAGCACCTGCCTCTCGGCAACCTCCTTTTAGGTAGTTGTAGAGAGCAATAAGGTCTCCCTTTGGCCTCCTCTTCTCAAGTCTAAACAACCCCAGTTCCTTCAGCTGCTCCTCTTAAGACTTGCTCTACAGCCCCTTCACTAGCTTCGTTGCCATTTTGTGGACAATCTCCAGAGCTTCAACATCCTTCTTGTAGCGAGCTCTTTAGCCCTTCTGATTTTCTCTCTATGAGATCTCACTTCATCTTTGTAGTCTCCATGACCTGTGTGCCCCTTCTTCAAGAGTTCGTATATTTTCCTCTTTTTCTGATTTCTGTCCAGAGCTCTTTACTCAGCCAGGCTGGTTTTCTTCCCTGCCAGCTCATTTTCCATCATACAGGACGGCTTGCTCTTGTGCTACCAGAAATTTCTTCTTAAAGAGCATCCAGCCCTCCTGAGCTCCCTTGCCCTTAGGGACTGTCTCCCATCAACTTGATCTAGCCACCTTCTGAATAGGCCAAAGTCTGCCCTCCAGAGGTCTAAGGTGGCTGTTGACCTCTCACCTTGCGTCTCCTACAACTGAGAATTCGATCATCGTGTGATCACTATGCCCCAGGTGTCCTACAGCTGTCACATCTCCCACTATTGTCACATCTTCTCTATTGACAAATAGCAGGTCCAGCAGGGCACCTTCCCTAGTTGGCTCGCTCACCAGTTGTGTCAGGAAGTTGTCTTCCCCACATTAAACTTCCAGCAGACATCTAGTAAGTTGAAGTATCCCAGGAGGACAAGGGCTAGCAATCATGAGACTTCTCCCAGTTGCTTATAGAATGACGTGTCAGCCTCTTCATCCTGATGAATAGTCTATAGCAGACTCTCACCACCATAACTGCCTTACTAGGTGAATCTGTCTGATTTTCACATTCAACACTATCATCACTGTCAATGGCTTTGAGGCTGTTGAAATTCTATCTTTAACACAGAGGGCTACCCCACTGCCTCTCCTTCCTTGCCTATCCCTCCTTAAAAGTCTATAGCCTTCCATAGCAGCACTCCAATTATCACAGAATCACTAGGTTGGAAAAGACCCCCAGAGTCATCGAGTCCAGCCATTCCTATCAACCATTAAACCATGCCCCTCAGGACCTCATCCACCTGTCTTTTAAATGCCTCCAGGGATGGTGCCTCAACCACCTCCCTGGGCAGCTTGTTCCAGTGTCCAGTGACCCTTTCCATGAAAAATTTTTTTCTAATGTCCAGCCTGAACCTACCCTGGCAGAGCTTGAGGCCTTTCTCCCTTGTCCTGTCCCCTGTTATGTGAGTCATCCCACCATGATTCCATGAGAGCAATTAAATCATAGTCCTCCAGCCATACAATAAAGTTTAGTTCTTCCTCTTCATTGCCCATGGTGCATGCATTGGTGTAGATGCACTTCAGTTGGGCTGTTAATCCCACTACAGTCCTAAGGGGGACAGTCTTAATTCCTAAGCAACTACTTTCTGAATTATCTAACATTTCTGTGGTGCCATTTGAAGTACTATTCCTCTCTTCCTTACAGGAAGAGGTCAGAAACTGGAGTACCTTTTCTGGACTTTTTTTGGTCAAGCCTGGTTATGTCCCTCTCCCCCTTCACATCTAGGTTAAAGCTCTA
Source organism: Clamator glandarius (assembly GCA_033459285.1). Classification (NCBI taxonomy): domain Eukaryota; kingdom Metazoa; phylum Chordata; class Aves; order Cuculiformes; family Cuculidae; genus Clamator; species Clamator glandarius. The sequence goes on from JAUNZM010000153.1 coordinate 24,297, forward strand.
TTAGTGAGCCTTGATGTCTTATTGGTGAGTACCCTTTTGCCCATAGGGGTCAGGTGTACCCTGTCCTTTGATTGCAAACCTGGTAATTTGCCTGCCAACCTATGATCAAACTCAAAGTTTTTCTCTTCCCACCAGGTTTGGAGCCAGTTATTTATTTCCTAACACTTCCTAATCTTTCCCTTGTCATTGCCAGTAGTAGGAATGACAGGGGGAAAACCACCTTGTGCCTCTGAGCCCTCCACCATGCTTCCCAGGGCCATAGAATATTAATTACTCTTAAGTTTTCTGTTGAGATTCTGATATTACCTAATTGGTAGATAATCTGTGGGCCTGACCAGAGTTGGTAGTTTACATCTCTGAGGCTCCAGAAAGGCAGCAGACTTCCCTTTGTAGTGAGTCTGGTCTGCAGACCGGTCCTTCTATTCCCTTTAGAATGGAGTCCCCTATGATGATAACCTGCCTTTTCTTCTTATCAGAGGCCATTTTAATGGAAGGCTTGTTGCATCCAGTGCTTGGGCACTGGAACAGGCTGCCCAGGGAGGTGGTTGAGTCACCTTCCCTGGAGGTGTTTAAGGCATGGCTGGGCGAGGTGTTGAGGGGCAGGGTTTAGTGTTTGATAGGAGTGGTTGGACTTGATGTCAGGTGGGTCTCTTCAGTCTGGGTATTCTGTGATTCTGTGGTCTTAACCTAGGGAAATTTCTAGGCTGTGGGGTCCACCATCCTCACTGAGGTTTGGTTCCACTTTGTTACGTGCCGAGGTAGACAGAGTAGGACCCAGAATTGTATTTAAACATTTAGTTTATTAACTATAATGTTACAATTCTCAGTCAAGAATATAAGGTTATGTCTAGGCCAATATTAGCATTCTATAAGGGTTGGAAAAGACTATACAACCTGTACAGATTTCGGTGCTGGAGTCCTTAAGATGTTTCCTCAAAGCTGCTGCGAGTGAAGTTTCTGCAAATGCTCTGACGTGGTGTCTGTGGGTTGTGGATAATGTTGGGGGGGTGGTGTCTCAGGCCAGCTGAGAGGGAGCTCTGATTTGTGCTTGGTCTTCTCATTATTTATAGTCCCTTCTAGAGTGATAACATCTGAGGTGACAATCGGCCCAGTCTTCGGTGGTTCCAATGATGGGGGTGGCAGTGGATTGTAGTGCAACCTCCACCCATGTGTAGGAATTTAGCGAACTCCCGGGTCGTATATCAGGATGCTTCCGTCACAAAAATTCATACAAATCTTATTAGTACTTCCGTCACAAAAATTCATACAAATCTTATTAGTACTTTTGATTGTTTTGAGGACCACCTCTGAGTCTTTGTTTTTGTTTCACACTTACATGTACCTGCTTGGTATGTGGGATGAGGGGGTCTGTGACCATGGGCCAGTTTGGTCATCCTGACAGGCAAACCAATGGCAGAGACATAATCGCCCATTCTCCCCTACTTATCCCTGCTGCACTGATGGGCTTTGTAATGGCCATTGGCGTGGAGTGGTAACCAGACCTTCACCTACCTCCTCTCCATCCTGTGCCCTTTTCAGTAGCTTGGGGAATGGGGGGCAGGATATGTCACACTCCAGAGCTTCATATCTACTGCACAGGGGAGACATGCCAGTTGCATGAGGTAAGAACCTGCTGCCATTCCATTCTGTCTCCTAAATTTCTCTCTTCAGCTGAATGGAGAGAGGATGGGGAGGCCTTTTTCATACAGCCCACCTGTTGGGTCTGAGACAGGGACCACAGAGTGTTATTCCAATGGTCAATCTCCCTGTCGCACTCTGTGATGGTCCTCACCTGCTCACCTCTTCCCTGAGTGCTGTCACCAGTCCAAGGAGTTCCTCCACCTGAGCACAACTCCCACAAATGATTTCCCCGCTGGTGGCTAATATTGAAGGAGGGCAACATGTCCTGTAGCCTGCAATCTGGGTGGCAGGACCCACCTACTGGGGCTCTGTCTGGGAGTCTGCATCAGTCACAGCTGGTGTGGAGCAGACCTAGTTGTCTGCTAAGTGGCCACCATGGTTCTCTACTGCCCCTGACCAAGCTCCAGTGCCCTCCCAACTAGCCCTGCCTGCTCAAACTGCTCGCCACACATCTCTAATGTGCCACACACCGGTTTGCCTGCTCCTGTTTCCAATGCTGTGGTTGCTGGTGCGCCCAGGGGGCTGTTTAAGTCTCCCGACCACACCCCCTGTGTCAGCTACCACGTAGGAGCTGCCACTTGTGGGACTGCGGAGCTGCCTGCTCAGCTCCCTCCGGGGTTCCTGGGTTTCCCCTGCTCTGCCAGCTGCTCCTTTGCTTCAATCTAGTGCCCAGCAGCAGCAGCACTTACCGTGTCTGCTGACGATACATGCTGATTGAGCCAAATTCCTTTCTCTCTTCTTTTGAATAATTTTTCAAATTATTTCAGATTCCTCTGTTTTCTTCTGTGCCTGTGCTTACTTCTGTTAACAAGTAACATAGCTTCATAATTTCCACAAGATTTTAGTGCATACAATATTAGTTTACGTCTTAAAATATTTTATTACAAATCTATTTATCCTTTCATTCTCTGTGTGTTCTCATTAAGTCCATATTAATCAGTTTTTATCATTCATAGATTGTACAAGGAATGAAAGGTCTAGCAAATCCTACAAGGATGGCAAAACTTGTTTTAATATATAATACATCAAAATCAATATTCACATTCTTGATTGAGAAAAATCTCTGCTCAATGCAGGTATCTGTTCATTAATAGCATAGTTATGGTCATTGCTTCTTAGTCTGTTTGGGAACATGTTTTGTGCTGGTGGTTTTCCCAGTTTTCAGGACAGTTTTTTCTTCACTTGTCTCCGTGAAATTTTCTACCCCTTCACTGTAGGCCACTGGTTATGTGGTTAGCAATGGTGAACCATCTCACATTTTCTGAAAACAGTGTATTTTCCTTCTTTTAGGTGTTGGATTCAGAGTGGGAGGAGAAACAGGTGGAAGATTTTTTGTGCTCCAGGTACACTATGGGGATATCAGTGCATTTAGAGGTATGTATTTTCAGAATCTGTTATGTAAGTTTTATCAGTTACAGCATCAAAAATATTTACATTACTCCTAACAAAGAATTTTACTGGTTGTGCCACCCACGAAGGTAAAGATCAATGGGCAAATTTGTGATAAGGTCTGTATGTTAACTTGACTTCTTAAGACGCTTGCTTTATCTCTGTCAACATTTGAAACTTGAATAGATATTTTTTCTTCAAAAAATATAGAGCAAATACCTTAAAGTAATGAAAATACAGATTAATAATCTTAAATGTAAAGAGAAACTTGGTTTTCCCTGTTTAATTCAGTCTTTTCTTTAAGAAAAAAGAAACAAATACTTGTAAACACCGTTAACCTGTCCACCTTACATGAGTAGCTAGTGAGAAAGATGATGTGCACTGGCCAGTCAATCATAGTATATGTGTTTGGAAAAAGTTGTAACTAGTGGAGACAGGATCTTTTTATTAAAAAAAACATAAACAAATAAAAACAAAGGATGAAACACTCATTTGAGACAGCCCTGCCATTCCTCAGTCACCTTCAAAGTGAAAGCGTTTCCTGATATTCAGACAGAACCTCCTCTGTTTCAGTTTGTACCCATTTCCTCTGGTCCTGTCACTGAGCACTGCTGAGAAGAGGCTGACACTATCTTCTTTGCTCCTTCCCCTAGGGTACTTGGGTACATAGATAAGATCTCCTGTAGGCCTTTTCCCCAGGCTAAACACTCCCAATTCTTTCAGCCTTTCCTCAGAGGAGAGAAGCTTCAGTTTTTTCATGATCTTTGTGGCCCTTTAGACTTCTTCTGCAGTACATCCATGTCTCTTGTACTAGGAAGCCCAACACTTCACACAGCGTGCTTAGTGTGCCTTCACCAGTGCTGAGCAGAGGGGAAGAATCACCTCCCTTGACCTGCTGACAGTACCTTAGCTATTGCAGCTGAGGATACCATTAGCTTTCTTTGCAGCAAGGCCATGTTACTGACTCATATTCAATCTGGTGTCCAGGAGAACCCTGAAAGGTTTTTCTGCTGAGCTGCTTTCCAGCGGAGTTGGTTTCCAGCATGTGCTGGTGACGGGAGTTGTTCCTCTGCAGGTGCAGGGCTTTGCACTTCTTGTTGGACTTCAGGTTGTTGTCAGCTCACTTCTCCAACCTGTTGACATCCCTTTGGATGGCAGCAAATTTTGCCAGCAGTATACTGCCCCATAATCCAGCTGCTTAATAGAAATGTTAAACAGGACTGGACCCAGTATTGTCCCCTGGGATACACTGCTGGTTAATGTCCTCCAACTAGACTCAACAACCCTATTCATGACTCTCTAGGCCTGACCATTCAGCCAGTAGTCAGTCCACCTCACCAGCCTATAGTTTATGTGCTTGGTTTAACGAAATTTGGATTTCATAATTCACATTGAGATATTAGTGATGTGAGGTTTTTTCGGTACAAGCTTATTTTTTTAATTTATATTTTGTGTTGTTCCTTAAGCCTGAAATGCCTTGGTCTAACACCTTTGAGATGCAGGAATTCTTATTTTTTACTCTGATTCATGTCTTCTGTGCAGTTTTGGGGTTAGGGCCTCTCTCTGGCCTTCAAGAGCCAAAAAAAAACCTGTGGATCATCAGTCTCTTGGAACTTGGGATTGAGAACATGAAGATCCACATGGCCTAAGTGACAGTCAAAATGTTGGACTTGAAAAGGGGATTAAGCTAAATAAGAGCAAAACATTGAGGAAGGAATATGCATTACACCAATAGTTTGAGCCCATGGCCTCTGAAATCCTTCTCTACTGCCATGGTAAATGAACCAGAGGTGGTACTTGTATTTAAGCGGAGAAATTGCCCTATAGCTGGCAGCTTCCCAGTGCCATGCAGTATGTGTTCTCTACACCTCTGACAGAGTTTGTGAAATACTCACCTAGATATTTTGGCAGCACTGCCTGAAGCTGGAAGTATAGTTTCTACTGTGACATGAAGATACAATGTAGCATAATGGCAGTAATGGGAGGAGGTAGACTGAATAAACTGAGTGTCCCATCACTGTTTAAATGGAGCATGTACGCAGAATTGAAGTTTAAAGACTTAATGTTCATGAGATAGCTCAGATGGACCCATGCTGCCATTTACATTCTTTGCCTGCTAAAATCACAAATAATTAAAATTACAAACCTCTAAAGAAATCACACTAGGTAAGAGTGTTCTCTTCGTTATTGCCTGGGGACAGTGAGAGCTTTTAATCTTCATTGTCACTCTTTAAGTACAATTTGTATAGGTAGCTACTAAAAAAAAAAAAAAAAAAAGAAATGAGATCAGTTATCTCCAATGCACATTAGTTGATGATGTGTTTGGAAATCTCTTAGTGAATTTACTTGGTGGTCAAAACTTCTACTCAAAAGATCACCTCACCCACTTAGAGAAAATATAGTGAATAAGTTAACACCTGTAACTAAAACACCAGCATCCTCTTCCCCACCCCACCCCAAGCAAACTTCCTGTTTATTTGCATACAATATCTGAGCAGAACTTAGAATACTATGAATGTCATAAATGTAAGCCTGCAAAATTACGATGGCTGAAGAAGTGTCAGCTGATAGGGCTATAATTTAGGAGGTGATACTAGTGTCATGTATTTTTTCAACAGAGCAAGTATGACAGAATGCCCTCTGTTTTATTTCAGTGCCTTTTACGTGGTAGTCTGATATCTTACTTTCAAAGTGAAAAGTAATTTTACCTTTTCTACCATTTTTATGAGAAAAAAATGTTTTTACTGTAAACCGTCTGTGGAAATTCCATTAGAGAAAAATATAAATTGAATCTCCTGATAATTTAATTTTTGTAAACCTTGATTGTAGTGTTCAAGCATTTTTAATGCATAACCTTTGAGTAGATTTACAGGTATTTTTAAACTTCAGGAATGACATGAAGACAGCTTTTTTTGTATGAATGAGATGTCTGTTCATAACTGTGGCTCTTCAAAGTATAATAATATAGTCATTGCAGTTTGAATGTAAGCAAATGTTGCAGTTCAGAACAGGACAACTGATGAAATATAGTTAGGTTAACTATGCTTTCAGTAGCATATCAAAGATTATGAAGCACTGTTCAGACTTTAATTTTCTGACTTACAGAACATTTCAAATATAAAATATTTGGTTTAAGGTACCAGTTATTTACATATTAGCACCTAATTTTACTGCTTATATATTTGGGGGAGTGGAGGGCGGGGAAGATCATAGTTAAAATGTAAGAACGCTCATTTTCGACTATTTATAAAAAGGATATTTCTCATTTAATTAACCAGTTATTAAATTAATTATGCTTTCCCTCTCTTCTTAGCTATAATCCACAACTATATATGCACTTCATGCTCAGGTATACAAATAAAGCTTATAGTGTCTTGTTTAAAATATATGTAATTAAAATATAAGCTGAAAAACAAAAAAAAAATCTACCAAAAAATTGGGAATATATTCAAAGAGCCATCTTAGAAAAATAGGAGTTGCTTTATTTGACCTCACTGTCTATATTTGCAAAAGTGATTTTATTTTGGAGTTATGGTTGATAGTGGGTACAGTTATGTCACAAGTAAAAAGTTGTCAGAAATTAGTCTTTATTATGTGTTTGTTAGTGTTTTGAATTCAGATTCAAAAGTGAATCTAGTCATCATTAGATATATAAGAGCACCCAGTCAGCTTTCAGCTTGGGATGTATGGATGTGCAATGCAGTTATCATGCTTTTCTTCCCTATAAATGCCTTTAGATCTGATTCTTAAATACATGAGTTTTTTTCCAATAGATAGAAAATGTCTTTTTCCTGTCCTCTCTATAATAAAGATTAATGTTGTTTCTAACACACTGTATTAATATCTTAGTCTTTTCCAGCACACTTAAGAATACAGACCCTATCCTCCCAGAACAAAATAATTAAGTTTATTAGTAGTATCTCTTTTAACTTTTTCTGTATGAAAGGTAATCATATTCTGTCACTTTCTGTGTAATGGTTGCGTTGTTTGAAGCAATTAATATTTTTTTCATTCTACTTGGAGCAAACTTTTGGCGAAGTCTTGAATCCTAGTTAATCCCCTTTCTCATTCCCTTTCTCATTCCCTGTCGTTTCTTGCATAAGGCATGCGTAATATTTGCAATCTCGGTTCCTTCTCCTAACCGCTGCTTCTTCACTGAGGGTAGATTGATTTCATCCCCTACCAGAATTATATTACCCACATTACCCCGCACCCGCATCACAGATATACCTGCTTTTTTGATGTGGGTGTGGGGTTCCAAGTGTTGGGTTTAATTTTGTTGGTTTTGGTTGGGGAGAGTAATTACTTTTGGCTCTGAAGCTGCTAGATGTCTTAAAAACCTTTTCTTCATAAGCACGTGAATTGTAAACTGTTACTTAGGTTGTAGCCTAATTTGAACTTTGGATTTGGTGTGCTTCTTGTTGATACCCAAAAGGCTTAACATTGATGTTATTACCATGTACCAGAACATAAAGGTTGTCTACTGAGAGGATGGAGACTCCCTTTTTACAAGGAGTCACATGGAAAAGACAAGAAGTAATGGATTTAAGTTGCTCCTGGGAAGATTCTTATTGGATTTCAGAAGAAAATATTTCACCATGAGAACGGTTAGACATTGGAGTACTATCCCCAGGGAAGTGATGGATTCCTCTACACTGGACACTTTAAAGGCTCAGCCTGATGGTGTGCCAGGCCATCTCATTTAAACTATATATCACGTAGTATGTTGGACCAGATGATCTCTGATGTCTATTCCAACCTGGCAATCTATGATTCATATCCCCATATATTCGTGTCTATGATATGTTATGATATGCTGTCAGCAGATCAGTCATCTGTGATCTTTACAAGATATTTATTTGTTAAAAGAATTAGACCAGACTAGGATCAACAGTTGTTTCTCTCTCTTCTGTTTGGGAAGTAAATTGTGAAAATACCACTGGAGAGTCTGTGCTTGTATTTTTTTGTCACAAACTGACTGAAGATAAGAGTTTTATTCTACACTTATAAAAAGAATTTCACTTAACTGCTTTTAGGTGAGTGAACAGACCAGCAAGAGCAAGCACCTTGACTTGTGGAAAAAATATTCAGCTGTTGTTCTTTTATATTTTTTTCCAATACTTCAGGTTCATTTTTGTTCTGTGTGCCTTTGTCTTTTTAAATATACCTTGTACAAAGTTACTTCTCTTTGGGCATTAGCTTTGGACTTGACTTGCCCAGAGGTTGTACTCCGACTTTGGGGCTACTTCTTATCTTTAATGAGGCAAAGCCAGTTCTGAGACCATACGTGATAATTCTGGTACAAATTTAAAGGACTGCCCTTGAAATAACAAGGAATTTGGAGCTTCATAAAAAGCACCACTCTGTTACAGTGAAAGCGTTTAAGTATTCTTATATATTCTTATATCTGTTATATTCTATAACAGATGTACTCAGGTTGCAAAGAAAATAGGTTTTGAAGTGTTTATTTTTCTAAATCTTATTTTAAATAACCACAGAATTTTAAGTATCTAAGAATCCATAGAAGTCTTAATTTTTATAGCAGATTATCATACGTGTAACTTAAGAGTTCAAGATTGCTGGTATGCATAGAGAGACTGGCAGGAGGCCTGTTGGACTCGCGTATGAAACTTTAGCAAAATCAGTCTGCTGAAAGACTGTACTTCTGTTCAGGGTGATTTGGCTTCTCCTTAATTTCATTTGACAAATTCTGGCTAGTTCTAGTATTTAAGATACTTCTCTTAGAAAACACAATTAATAGGAGTAGCGTTGGCAATTATTTTTAACTAATCTGACAGTTTCTTGGCAGTTAAACTTGGAATTACAATTACAAAATTGTCTGGTTCAGTTTTGAAAACAAATTATATATTTAAGACCTTAAACCAGAATATGCATGTTGATTTTGTTTAACATAGGCAAGTAAAAGCAGGTAATAATTAATACGACTTTGTTATATTTGTGCAGCACACAAAAGGCAGTCAGAATCACACACAGAATCACAGAATAACCGGGTTGGAAGAGACCCACTGAATCGTCGAGTCACAGCTTCAGGTTTTGAGTCGGGAGCTGCATGGACAATTGGCTTTCATTTAAACCTCCTTCGGAGGTATATAAAAATGCTGTTTTCTGGTCTTTGCCACATGGCAAATAGTACCTAGTATGTTCTTCATCTCAGAGCACCACGTATTTGCTGAATAGCTGAAGCAAAAGAATCAAAGTAGTTAGATAAGCTGGAGCAGAAGATTGAAAGGTCTTCAAGGATGTGCATGGATTGTGCATTGTTTAAGGATATTTTTGCTTAGGTCACACAGTGAAGCTTGAAAAGAGTTTTGACTGAAATCAGCATGGCCTGGCTGCACTCAGGAGGGTTCAGCAGCTTTGGATGTTTCAAGGAGCTGAGCTGTAGGGAGAAGCAAGAAAACTGTTTCAAACATAACTCTGTGGTTCTTAAAAGAGTATTTAGCTCAATCGTGACTAAATATCACCACAGATAAAATTATTACTTGTGGAATTTCTGAAAGTCTTGACCAGTATGTCACAATCAGTGAGAATCGGCAGCAGGGATAGAAAGTTCTGCAGTCATGAGCTATATCGAGGCAGAAAGGCGATCCCCCTGGAGCAAGAGAAGCCGTAGAGGGAACAAGAGTCAGGTGGCTCCTGAATATAGGAGCATTGGCTCCCAGATGGGCAGTTGATGGGGAGGTGGCATTCTGAGAAGCATCTGTGGGAGATTTCAACAGCCCATAAGGAACACCAGAGGCAGGAGTGCAGTGAACAGGAACAGGCAAATAGATGTGTGATGCATCAGAAGTGTGTGGTGAGGCTGTTTGTACAGGCATGGCAAGCAGGCAGTATATCCAAGCTCTATCAGACTTGCAAAGAGAGGATCAAAAAAGTCCTCTGTTGTAAAAGCCATACACATTAGCAAGAGATTCAAGTCAAATGCAGAAGGCCCACAAATGGAACCAAACCTTAATTAGGATAGTGGGTCTCACAGCCTAGAAACATTCCCTAGGTTAAGACACCATAAGCCATCCATCAAAACGGCCTCTGTTAAGGAGAAAAGATGAGTCATTGTCATAGAGGCTCCCTTCTAAAGGGAACACAAGGGCCAATATGCAGACCAGACCCATTACATAGAGAAGTCTGCTGCCTACCTGGGGTCTCGGTTAGAGATGCAAAAAAAAAAACCCTCCCAGCTCTGGTCAGGCCCATGGATTATTATCCACTACTGATTTTCCAAGCAGGGAGTAATGAAAATCCAACAAGACATCTGAGGGCAAGTAAGAGGGACTTCAGGGCCTTTGGATGCATGGTGAAGGGATCCAGTGCACAGGTACCGTTCTCCTCTGTCAATCCTGTTACAGGGAATGATCAGGAAAGGAGTAGGAGTAGAGTCAGGAAATAAATACCTGGCTCTGAGCCTGGCGTGAGGAGTAAAACTTTGGTTTCTCTGACCATGGGTTGGCCTGCACGATAGTGGACTTGCTGACAAAGGATGGGGTGCACTTGTCCCCAAGGGGCTTACCAAGAAGCTAGTGGGGCTCATCAATCGATAAAACCAGGCTTGATAGAAACTGGCCTGGGAATGGCACTCCAGTGCCTGAGGGATGGTGTGCTAGTGAAACCCTTTGGTCTGCCACCTTGGAAGTGGGAGGTAGCACTTCAAGTGGCAGCAAGACACAAAGGTTATTGATGAGTTAGAAAGTACAGTGGGTAGTCACTTAGGAATAAACACTATTCGCCCTCAGGAGAGTGGCAGGATCAACAGCCCAAGTGAAGTGCATCTACACCAATGCATGCAGCAGGACAACCAGACAATCAGGCCCAGTCAACATGGGTTTATGAAAAGCAGGTCCTGCCATACTAAGTTGATCTCCTGTGATAAGGTGACCCCGCTTGATGGACTAGGGAAAGGCTGTGGATATGGTGTATCTGGACGTCGGTAAAGGCTTTGACACAGTTTCTCATAGTATTGTGCTTGAGAAACTGGCTGCCACTGGCCTGCTGGTTTACCCTCTGCTGAGTAAAAGACTGTCTGGATGGCCGGGCCCAAAGAGTTCTGGTAAATGGAGTTCAATCCAGTTGGAGGCCGGTCACGAGTGGTGTTCGCCAGGGCTCAGTGCTGGGTCCAGTTCTGTTCAGTATCTTTATCAATGACCTGGATGAGGAGATTGAATTGTAAGTTCACGGCTGACACTAAGCTGGGTGGAACGGAAGGTAGGGAGGCTCTACAAAGGGATCTGGACAGGCTGGATCAACGGGCTGCAACTAGTGGGATGAGGCTCAGTGAGGTTCAGTGTTGAGTCCTGCACTTGGGGACAAGAACTCTATGCGGTGCTACAGGCTTGGAGTGGCTGGAAAGCTGCCTGGCAGAGAAAGACCTGGGGGCGTTGGTTGACAGCTGGTTGAATATCAGTCAGCAGTGTGTGCACCAGTGGGGCCCGTGCGCCAATAGCATCTTGCCTTGTATCAGAAATGGTGTGGTCAGCAGGACCAGGGAACTGCTTCTGCCTCCGCACTCAGCACTACTGAGGCTGCACCTTGAATGTTGTGTTCAGTTTTGGGCCCTTTGCTACAAGAAAGACACTAAGGTCCTGAAGCGTGTCCAAAGAAGGTGGTGAAGGGGCTGGAGAGCAAGTCTTATGAGGCGTGGCAAAGGGAACTGGTGTTGTCTAGCCCAGAGAAAAGGAAGCTAAGCTACTCAAAAGGAAGTTGTAGAGAGATGGGTGTTGGTCTCCTCTCCCAAGTGACAGACTACGGGACAAGTGGGAAACGACCTCAAGCTTTGCCAGGGAAGGTTCAGATTAGACCTTAGGAAGAATTTAATCATTGAAAGGGCCACTATGTACTGGAACAGGCTCCCCAAGAGCAATGATTGAGTCACCATCACTTGAGGTATTGAAAAGATGGGGTAGATGAGGTGCTCAGGGTTGTGATTTAGTAGTGGACTGGCACAGTTGGACTCTATGATCTCTAAGGTCTTTTCCAACCTAGCGAGTCTATGATTCTGTGATTTGATGATTCTATGATCTGTCCATTATTGACACTGCAGATTCGCTTCTTGTGCCAGAAGTTGATTTACATTTCTCCTGATACTGATTAATATGACTGTTTCATACAGCAGCAGTAGTAACATTCCCACTGTTTCTACTTCACTTTGAAATTGCTCAATTTAGATGAAAATATTGGTGGTTTTTTCCAATTCTCTGAAAATTTAAGTAGTGTGAAATATATTTGTTTCCCTCCTGCTGCAATATTTTTAAAAGAGATACTATGACATAGTAAGGGTTAGATTTTTCAAACATGACTCATTTGGCATGTGACAGGCTTGGTTTTATTGTTGTGGCCTGAAAAAGCAATATTTAAAAGACAGGATGATGATGTTTTCAACTGTAAATTGAAAAACTGAGTGGCACAAAACTACTAGTTGCATTTTAAAGTTTTAAATTTTACTCCGAGTAATAAAATATTCTGAAAGTAAGCAAACATTTCTCAACTTTCATTAAAATTGCTAGTGCAAACTTTCTAACAATCATAGCATCATAGAATAGTTAGGGTTGGAAGGGAGGATCATCTAGTTCCAACCCCCTGCCATGAGCAGGGACATCCCACTAGATAAGGTTACACAAGGCCCCATCCAACCTGGCTTTAAACACCTCCAGGGATGGAGTGTCCACAACTTCCCTTAGCAACTTGTTCCAGTGTCTCACCACTGTCATGGTGAAGAAATTCTTCCTCATGGCTAATCTAAATCTGTCCTTTTCCAGTTTATACCTGTTCCTCCTCATCCTATAGCTGCAAGCCTTTATAAATAGTCCCTCTCCAGCTTTCTTGTAAGCTCCTGTCAGGTACTGGAAGGTCGCTATAAGATCTCCTGGGAGCCTTCTCTTCTCCAGACTGAACAAGCCTGCCTCTCTCAGTCTGTCCTTATATGCTACAGCCCTCTGATCTTTGTAGCCCTCCTCTGGACCCATTCCAGCAGTTTCATATTCTTCTTATGCTGGGGTTTCCAGAACTGGACACAATACTCCAGGTGGCATTTTACAAGAGTGGAGTAGAGGGGCAGAATCACCTCCCTAAATATGCTGGCCACACTTCTTTTGATGCGGCCCAGGATATGGTTGGCCTTCTGGGCTGCAAGTGCACAGTGCTGGCTCATGTCGAGCTGCTCATTGACTAGCATCCCCAAGTCCTTCTCTGCAGAGCTGCTCTCAGGACATCATCTCACATTGTGTACAGAAATAGGGATTGCCCCAACCAAGGTGTAGGACCTTGCACTTGGCCTTGTTGAATCACATGAGGTTCTCACAGACCCATTTCTCCGGCCTCTCCAAGTCCGTCTGGATGATATCGTGTCCTTCCCATGTGGCAACTACATGATTCAGCTTAGTGTCATCTACAAACTTGCTGAGGGAGCACTCAATCTAGCTTTCAGTATCATTGATAAAGATATTAAACAGCACCAGTCGTAGTACGGACCCCTGAGGGACACCACTAGTCACAGATCTCCATCTGGACTTTGAGCCATTGACCACTAGTCTTTGAGTATGACCATCAAACCAGTTCCTTATCCACTGTACAGTCCACCCATCAAATCCGTATCTCTCCAATTTAGAGAGAAGGATGCTCTGGGTGACCATGTCAAAGGCTTTACACAAGTTTAGATACATCAGATCTATCAGTTACTCAATTGTAGAAAGCCACTAAGATGGTCATACATGATTTGCCCCTGGTGAAGCCGTGCTGGCTGCCGTTAATCACTTCCATGTCCTCCATGTGCTTTAGCATAGCTTCTAGGAGGATCTGCTCCATGATCTTTCCAGGGTACAGAGGTGAGGCTGACAGGTAAGTAGTTCCCAAGGTCCTGTTTTCTACCCTTTTTAAAAATTGGGACAATGTTACCCTCCTTCCAGTCACCAGGGACTTCTGATTGCCATGACAATGTTAACTATAACAATGTTAAACTTACTATAGTTGAATTCTGCAGCATCACCTGTGTTATGTGAATAGCCAAAAATTTAGTAAAAAAATTCAGTTTGAGATGAGGAAGGTGCAGCAAAAGAGAACTCAAAGAAATTTCAAGCCCTAAATAAAGAAATTCCATTTTCAGATTGGCTGTGGTTCTTAGGTGAGAAGAATAGATTCAGGGTGTTTCTTCTTCCACCTTTTCCATATGGGAATGTTGAATCCAGGAGTCTTTTCCTGTAGCTTTAATTGCTTAGTAAGTACACAATAATACAGTATAAAGACCTTCCCACTTTGGTTCAAATTTCTTTTCCTCTGATAATTTTTTACACATACATGATCTCTGATTCAATGTCTTATACTTCTGTTTCAAGTGGTGCTCCTAAATACCAATAAGCTTGTTGTGCAAATGATACATGTTGTTTCACTTATTCATCTTTATCTAATAGGCTGGTCCTTGCTGGGATAGAAGTCCCAGGTACTGCTAAATGCCTGCCAAATAATATCTTGGAGATTATCCTGGGTCTTTTTGTTTTGTTTTGTTTTGTTTTAATCCCTGTGTGCATGCATACTTTAATGTCTCTTAGGTCCTATTCATTTTCTCTGCTTCCCCTGACCATTGGGGTGATAAGGAGTATGTAATTGTTGCAAGATCCCTAGTGCCTTGAATACATGAATGCATATAGTTGCTCCAGAATATGAGCCTCTACCTGAACCTGTCACCTCTGATACTACATATCTAGGAAATACTTCTTTAGTTGCAGTTGGACTTGATGATTTCAAAGGTCTTTTCCAACCTAGGGATTCTGTTATTCTATAATTCAAAGTAAAACTTTTACCACAGTTTGTGAATCTGCCCTTGGGTAGGAAAAGCCACCATGTACCCTGATAACTGGTCATAATAATGATGACGTGTGAACATTTTGCTACGACCAGAAGATTAAAATTTATTTTATCTTCTGGTATTATTTATATAGCAGAAGAATGTTATTAATGTGGAATGCTTTCAGATCGGTTCAGTTGCTAACGAATCAACTGTTTTTTGATTTGTGCAGATAAACACAGTGACTGCTCTGGTGTGACTTTACATCTCACACATCAAAAGTAAGTATTTTTTAAAATACTTAACTGTTATGACTTTTTTTCATCAGAACAGTGGGCATTGAAACCCCTCCTTTAGATTCCTTCAAAAACATGTAAAATGAAAATAATACATACTAAATTAATCCAGTTTACAATTCCTGTTTAGAAATCTGGGACAAGGCCAGCAATTACGTAGTTGATCATTTTGTCTTCTTTTGCATACTTTGTAGATGATGCATTAAAAACTGTAGCTTAGTATGAAAAAAGTAAGGAAAGGAAAGTGCTGTGTAACAGCTTCTTTCTCAGTAGACCAGTTTCAGATATAATCCAACTCTTAGGAAATAGTGGTGTGAAATGGTATCACATATTTTGTCACTTGCAGTTGGGTTTTACAAAGAACTTGTTTAGCAGAGCTTGGATTTTGAATTGCAGGCAGCCTTTGATTGCTGGAATGTATCTTATGATGTCTGTGAACACTGTAATACCACCAGGCGAGAAAGGTAAGTAATAATTCTACAATGTGGTTATGTAATTTCAGCTTCTGATTTATTTTTATTGCTCACTGGTGAAGAAAATATAACAGAGTCTTAACTGAATAGATGGGCAAACTAATTGCTTAATTAAATAAGTTATGAAAAAAAACAGTTATAATTTTAAAATGGCATCGTATTTCCTGGTGACTGCATCAGCAAAGGCAGTCAGTGTTGTAGAAAACAATATTGTACGAACAGTAATAATCTGTGTTATACTGAAATTTTTAGGACATTTAAGAGTATTTCTTTGATTTATTTTCATCATATTATTTTACCAAAAATGCCTTACCTGTTTTCTTATTTACCCCCCGCCAAAATACACCATGATTTTTTTTTGTACTCTTCCTCATCTGCATTTGTGATTTACTAAGACTCCAGTATAAATAAATGAATTTCTCTCGTTAAGGAACTGCTCATTAGAAGATTTATTGCTCTGTTCATAGTTGCTTACAAGGTCAAAATGTTGATAAAGCATTGTAAAAGAAAATTTCCATATGGTTTCTATTCAGAGTCCTACTCAGTGGACTTCATATGAAACTCAGCTTGAAGAGTCCCAATTTTACTTCAAGCTAGCATGAAGTATTCTGTTTTAAGGAAGTTTAGCACTGACCTTAAGTTTTCCTCTGCTACACCAGAATTTTAAATTAGAAATCTGAGAATAGCATTTACATTTTAACCCTTTACAGTTAGCTGCCTAAATAGGATGAGGTAGTCAAATGTTCAACTGACTTCACTGTTTGGTAAGTTCACCTACCTGAAATCTTTTTTAATTTGAATTGAAACGTAACATATTTTACTCTTCAATGTGAAGACTTACCAATCTTACCTCTCCCCCCCAGCTGAAAAAGCTTTATCAGTTTTTAGCTAGAGGGATCAGCGAGGGGGGAAATAAAAATAGATCTTTGTCTTTTGATAACTGCCTCTTCTTATGTTCAATCAGATTTGTAGTTCTTCAGTAAAGCATGAAGTTTTTTATAACAGAAAATATACAGCCAATCTCTAGATGCCTCTCAGAGAGGCATCAGCAGAGGAATTTCTCACTAGTCTCTTCCTTAGCTATATTAGTGCATGTAACACTAGTAGTAGCCTGCAGACATTGTTTGTACAGTAGTTTTCTGCCTAACTCTTCACCTAGTCCTATATCTTTAAGATTGGCCCTGGGACTATAACATCTTAAAAGCAAGCTTTCGTTATAAGTTGTATCAATTTAAAATTATATCAGTTTATTTTAGTTTTCACCTAGGTAGACTGTTTACCATCGCTGTGTTTATTTCAAGTATCCATCAGTGTAGTCCGTAAGCAAATGTATTACTTTTCTTTGTTAAATAGCAATAGTGTACTTTGGAAAAAATGGTGCTGAGTTTCATCCACATTTTGTATATACATAATCGTAGCAGGTAATATTCAAGTGACTTGTGCTATATTTAATTAGGTTTTCTTTACAGGTGTCTTGAGATAGACACTGCAGAAATACAGGATATTATGCTGTGTCTTTTGAAATTGTCTTTTGTCCAGTGTATGTGTACCTTTTGTAAGCTGCTTTAATACTGACTGAAATACAGTAGTGTAACTTTCCTCTCTTTGATAAATAATGCATTTTTCTTTGTTTATTGCCATCATATGTTAACAGTGGTTGATGCAGACATTGCCTGCCATTACAAAAGGTTTCCAATGCACCTTTTTGCCTACAGAGTTCATACACACAGACTAGGTAAGGTTTTTATTGCAACATAGGAATATCAAATATTTACCAGAAAAATGCTGATACTACAACAGATTTTCTTAGAAGGATATCTCATGTTCATGTACAAATTGGTGTGTTATAGGTAAAGTAGTGAGTGGATACAGAGTGAGAAATGGTCAATGGACGTTGATTGGTAGGCAGAGTCCACAGCTACCACAGGTTGGTTGTTTCTTTAATTCTAGATGTAAATCTTAATTATCTTTATTTAAACTGAGAAGCTGAATTGGCACTCATGCACCCACAGATTTACATCATGGTGTTTCTGCTGGTATGTGTTATTGAGCCGCTGGAAGTTAATACTGTCAAGTATTGTCATCATTACATTATGATTCAAAACCCACACCAAAATTACTTTTTAGATGTGTAGCTCTGTCATTTGTGTGTGTGTTGATTTAAATAGTATGAGATGCTTTCACTAATCAGAGCGCATCATCCTCTCTTTCAGGCATTCTATCCAGTAGAACATCTGGTAGATGTTAGCTATGATGATATCTTAGCAGCTAGATGTGTGTTCAGTGGTGAAGGCAGAACTACAGAGACACATATAGGGTAATTTTTCTCTATTTGCTTCGTTTCCTAACCATGTTTTTTTCCAGAGTATTTGTTCGGTGAAGTGTATATGTTTCATGTTTTCTTCCATGATAATTCCAGTGAACTGTTAAATTCTGCTAGAATGCTCAATTTTGCAGTCTAGTCTGCTAAAGATTTAATTCTACAGAATGTTCATTATTGTTACTTGAATAAGTGTTCAGAACACTTCCCAGGTGGAGCTATGCTGCCTAACACCTTGCTCATATGTTCTGTACTTAGAGGATTCAGAATATCAATCCAAAAAAGTGTGTGTTTTAGTAAGTTGAAATTATTTACTGTTTAAAACAGAATAATAAATCTTCATAATTTCTCTTTGTTATTTCAGAAAGAAAATCTATGTAATCTTAAAAATTCTGATAAATTTTAACCTGTCATAAAATATAGCCTTTAAACCTTGTCGTAACATACCAGTTACCTTTTTTTTTCAATGTAAAAATATACAGGCATTTATGAAAAACAGTGAAAACAGGAATAATAGAATCACCAGGTTGGAAGAGACCCACCGGATCGTCGAGTTCAACCATTCCCACCAATCTCTAAACCATGCCCCTAAGCACCTCATCCACCCTCACCTTAAACACCTCCAGGAGTCAACCACCTCCCTGGGCAGACTGTTCCAATGCCTAACGACCCTTTCTGTGAAAAACTTTTTCCTTATCTCAAGCCTGAATCTCATGATAAATAGGAAAATCTGAAATGTATTTTTCAGTCATGCTGTTCAGCTGAAGATGACAGACAGACCACTATCAGATCAAGTAGGCAAAAATCACTGTAAAACCTGGTGCAATATTAATATTCTCTTAACTAGCTTCATTCTTTGAACTGTAATTTGAACTTTTTTACTGCATATGTAGACATGTGAAAAGACCCTGTAGAGACATCTCCATTCTGGAAGTATGTGCTGCAGCACCCCAAAGGATGAGTTTTTTAGTGCACTGAGCACTCTAAAATAACATCTTGGTAGAGGGTTAAGGTTTCAACACAAATTTGTCACCTTTTTTTGGGTAGTTAAAGTAGTTATGGGTAGCAGCTGAAGCAAAGTTTGTTTGGGAAGAGGTTTTTAGAAAAGCTATAACAGTAAAAAAACATATCAAAAACATTAGACCTTTTTATGCAAATTATAAAAGCTTCTGTAATATTTCTTTAGTATTCTCCGAAGTAGTTTGTTTGTTGAATAATCCTTACAGTTTAAGAAACCATCCTAGGACAGTTATGGTCTTTTTTTATCAAGGTACTAATATGTTTTCAATGGGGAAGTGATAGGAACAGAAATTAAATAAACAAGCAGACCTTTACATATTTGTTACATACTTTCTACCTATGAATTTTGAGTGAAAAGACATAGGCAAATACATAAACTATTGTAAAAAAACTGATGCATAATATGGAAGTATATATGTTTGGAAAATGATTATCACCGTAATGTGAAATGAATGAATGAAAAGGAATGCATTCTCAACAACACTTGGTACACGGAAAGATATAGCTAAAATAAACTAAATGAAAGTTGTTGAAATATTGGAAAATGTTGCCCTGAAAGGGAGCAGTTGTCTTGCTTTTTAGTGCCAAATATAAACACTGAAAAAAATGGGAAATGCAAAAGATCAAGTCTGCCTGTTCGCTTTTCCAGCCTTTATATTTAATTTTCTGCCTGTGTTTTTTTTTTTCTCAAACTGACTGAAAAAAGATCTTGAATTCCTTATGTGATTTATCTTTAACATGTGTAGAAGGCAGAACTAAAACAGAGCTTATCAGTTAAAGGTTAACCGTTCATAATGTATGCTCACTTAAGTTAAAAGATGACAAATTCTCAATGTTATACTTTCTAAACTGTGTAGTAAGTTCTTTGATAGTCAAGTAGTCCCTTTTATGTGAGTGAAGTGTCATTTTTGGCCAAGTCTGTTACTTCCTGTCTAACTTGAGGAGGGAGGATCGATTGGTTTTTTTGGTTTTATCCTTCCTTACTGTGCTGTTTGTTTCTTTACACATTTGGTCTTGTGTTTTTTTCACGTATTTCTTTAATTACACTAATTTTTTTCCATTATCTTACAATTTCTCATGACCCCTGTGGTTCACACTGACATTTTTCATCCTACTTCCTTTCTTATTCAGTACTGAGGCATGCCTCTTAAATGTGTTGAGCTTGGCAAACCAGGGTTCAGGACTGAAACCCGATTTTGCTTGTGCAATTGACTATATACAAGTTCAGGGTAATTATGTGAACACAGACTTAATGATATGGTTGTAAAGAGAGGGTGTAGGAGTCATTTCTTCAAAAGTTCCATAAGTTGTCCATTTCACTTAGCTGGATTTCTCTTCCAGTTCAAGCTTTTGATAATTAAAGGATTGAATTATCCTTTTCAAATAAGAACATCAGCTATTCCTAATTTATAAAGCAAGATTTCTTCTCATTTTTGCTACCAGTAAGTAGTCTATGCAGGCAGCCACTGCATGTTCATAACAAAAAACTTAATGGTGTTTCAGAGTAAACATTAGAGTTGAAATAGACCAGTAAGGTATATAGTACTTAACACTAAGGGGATATCTATGAACCAGAGCCCATTCAGTGTAAAGATCATGTATTTGTAAAGGGAAGTACCATTTGCCATGGTGTTTGCTTTTTTCCCCAGTTGCAATCTAATGTATTGTTTAAAACTCTTAACAGACAGAAAATAGTGCAGCCTGTATCTTTCCCTTTCACAATATGTTTAACAGGTATTGTATCATTCAAAAGAGGCTTATATGCCTTTTGCAAAACAATCCCATTCAGTATTTAAGATTCTTTAACTACACTGTCTTGCTTTTTGATGAAAAACCCTCTGTTTCATTGTGCTTCACTGTGTAGCAAATTCTTGATATCATTCTAAATACCTGTAGCAGAGCTGTAAATGTGATTGACAGGATTGTTTTTCTTTATTTCTTTTTAACTTGTACATCAAGTTTTCTTCTATTTAAACTCATGCGCAAATCAGGAGTTCAGGTATCTAATGGAAGGATTCTGGGTTTTCTTTGAATTTACTGTAAATAACTATAAATGTTTAACTATAAATATTTAAATTTATCAGTTTTGAAGTGTTTAGAGACAGTAACATGTGTCAAGTGAACCTGAATTCGTGTAGGTTCCATATACCCTGTTCTACTGGAGTTTTAAAGAGGAGGCAATTATAGTGACACATACTGGGAGTCCAACAGTGTAGTTACTAATTTCTAAAAGCTTAAGCAGAGTCTGCCAAGTCAGAGTCTGATTTTTGTGGTCTCCAAGGGACCCTAAATTCTCAGTGCATGGCAGAATACCGATTGCCCTTTTGAACAGCCTCTTCTCCCATATTCCCCCATCTCCCCTCTGGCTGGTGTCATTGTTGTTGCTATGGTGAATAAATAAATGCTGCAAGATGCTACTGGTAAAGTCAGTACTGATGTCTTTGGCAAACAGCTAATAGGCCACCCTGGTGTATTTTTGTGAGTTTGGGCTCGCAGGTTGGTTGTAAAAGCTAATTAAAAAATCATAATGTAAATCGTTTCGTGAATCTTTAAGTCCTAGCTTATTCCATTGTCAGGACTGTAGCTATAAATAATAGGTATTATAGAATCATAGAATCACTAGATTGGAAAGGACCCATTCCCATCAAACCTATACTGCATGGGAAAAAGAAACAGAAACAGTTCATGGTTGCAAAGAGCTTCAAAAAGTAATATTTTTCCCAAAAAATTGTTTCTCATACCAGCTGTTTTTCTGAAGACAAGATTATTAGAAGTAGGGAAGAGCCACTTCTCTTTCAAATACATGCAAAACATTTATGCAAGAACTGAATTTTGCTAGTGTTTAATCATTCCTGTTGCACTCATGTTTTCCTTATAGAAGCATTAGAACCCATATGATTGACCAATAAATATATGTACTTGACATAGAAGGGGAAAAAACTGTTATAAAAGATATCTGCTGAAATGAAACATAGCTGTTCTTTGCAACAATTTTATATTAGATTTGCCCCAGATTGACATAATGAATGTACAGTTCTGGTTTATGTCATTGAAACATGTATAGTTGATGATACACTGGGAGTGACAAGGAGTGAAATGGGTAAATTGAAAGGAAGATCAGTTAGAGTAGTTGATGCAATTTTCTGCGGAGTCAGAAGCGAATTGTTAGGAATTTCAGAGATACCCGGGAATTTTGTGCAAACTTGTATTCGCTAGTATAAATGGAAAGAAACATCTGATATTCACTGTAATGAAGCTATTAAATATTTTAATGTGGGACTTATTAAAATGTTAGATTGAAATGTTTATATTCTGTTAAACAAGTCAGGTAAATTGAATAACAGCTTTATTTAGCTAATTTTTTCCTAACTGCTGCATCTTTTCTGTGTTGTATAGAGGAACAGCCAATGATGAAATGTGTAATTTTTACATTATGTACTATATGGAAGCCAAGCATGCTGTCTCATATATGACCTGCACACAGAATGCAAACCCTGAAATGTTCCGAGATATACCACAGGAGGCAAATATTCCTGTTACAGTCAAGTCTGATATGCTAAAGATGACACACAGACATCATGAAGGTGAACATCTTGTAATCAATTTTATTTGAGTCTTTTTATGCTCATTGATGTGATTGTCTGTCTTAGATATGCTGAATTTTCATAAAAAGTAAATCCAATTCTGAATAAAATTAAAATCACTAATTATAGACTGTCGTGAGGTTCTGCTCTTGTTTTCAGTGGAAATGTCTGCCATAGACTTTTATCCATTTCTTCCTGTATTTCAATTTATATTCACTCTTATGTTTCAATTTCCAGCATGTTTTTATAGCTACATGAGCTATGTACCTATGACCACTTTTTATGCCAAATATCAGTACTTTTTGTTAACCGTTTCTTAATAGAAAGCTGAATCATAACATTTCCATAGTTTTCTGGATCCAGCTGTCTTGTTACAGAAGGAATTAAATGTTTATGTTGAACACTAGTAGGCATATAAGTTGTACCAGCAGTATTAACCAGAAGTAATCTGACTGGTATGTCTGTGTAGCAAAGTAGAAATCCTTTTTTATTCTAGGTGTTTTACTGCTGCACTGTTTCATACTATAGCTATGTAAAAATACCATATGTTCATTTCTGAAAGGCTTTTTTTTTTTCTCGACTAGGAAGACAGTTTTGTTCACACACAGAGTTTAACATCATATATTAAATCAATTTTTCAGAAACCATGGATACTCATAAAAGTTCTTTGCTGCAGCAGGCCGAAAAAGAAGAGGAGATTTTGGGTCAGGGTATGTACTTTTTTACTTCTGTGTCAAGTAACCGACTCAGTAATCTAAAATACTTATAAATTACGTCCTGATTGTTAATGAGTTATGAAGCTTTTTATCTGTTTATCTTTAATCAATGCGGTTTGCAATGTTCTGTATGATTGAATGTTTATAAAAAATAAAGAAAACTAGTGTACCATGGATCTCTAGCCTTGTAGGTAAAATTAATTAGTGCATTCTAATGTCTTTAGATTTTCCTGCACCTGGTCTAATTTGGTAAAAAAGGTTGTAATTTATCTGTAAGTGAAATCTTAAAGACTGAACTCTGTGTAGGTCTGTAGCGTGTAACTATTCTATATTCTTTATGTAACTATCTGCCATTGGCCCTTTGTTTATTTCTGTGTTTTTATTACTATGTATATATCAGGGAATAATACATTTTTATGTTCCGATTTTGGATGTACATGCAGTGGGTTGAGTGCAGCTAATGTTTTATTCTGGATTATTTTTTCACTACATTTGTGTATGTATGACACATGACAACTCATGCAAAAATGTGTGCAGTATTTAATTGCAGGGAAAAATCCATGACTGTTATAAAGCTTCTAGAAATGCATGTTTCGGAGATATATTAAAATAAGACTGTTGTTTAAAGTTCTTGGGGATCATATTCTATTAGATAAATATTACTTTAGTGTCAGTGTTTTTCTTGATACTGATGGGAAGATGCCATCAGCTACAGTTTCCCACTCTTAACTGAAAAATGTTGATGTTCAGGGACTAAGTTAATCAATTCTTTAGCCTTTAATGAGAGCAAAGATTAGGCCAGCATTCAGAATTTTTGATAACATCTCCCAGAGGAATTAGATTTTATATATAATCTGCTTGTTTTTCAGTGTTAACTCAAATAATTAAGTCATACTTACAGAACAACTAGCTAATAGACCGTAAGAGCAGCCTAGCTGAAAGTAACTTAAACTACTAGAGATAACATTAACAGTTTCATACGTTAAATTTATCTTAGTCAATCCAAGTTGAATTTTTTTAGAAAGAAGTATAATTCTAGGGTTTTTAAAACCTACTCCAAAGCAGAATGAGCTGACTGCTCACAAATTTATATCAAAATTTATGTTGACAAGCTGCTTCACCTCTATGTTAGTAGTAGGTGCAAGCATGCACACACACACATGGAGAGATAAATACTTTTACACAACATTTTTGTTACACAGCTTGGAAGTATTTTGCTAGGTTGCAGCTGCATCTGTAAGATGAGGAAGATGTCTTTTCAGTCTTGCGTATTTTGCTGTTTACTCGTGCATTTCTGTGAAGCGCTCACTACAAAAAAGATTTACTGAATAAGGTTTTTTGTATCTGGGATAGAAATTTCTGATAGATTTAGCTGAAAGGAGAATATATAGCTCTTCCTCTTTCTGCCTCCTCTCTCATGTTTCCTTCTTAAAAATAGTAAAAAAAAAAAAAAAGTTAGAGTGAAATGTGAAGGTAGGCCTACAGTTTTTTGCAGGATGGGTATTGGAAGGAACCAGCGTGCAGACAGGTCCTTGATTTTTCAGGTAATGAAGTGGTGTATTTCTGTTTACAGTATTGCATGGCAAACCTATGGTAGCACAGTCAACCAGAAAGATTTGATGTATTTTTATGCCAGCACACGTAGTCCTCTGTAAAATAAATTCTGTCATATTTTAACTTTGGTAGTTTGTGTATGGTTGTAAGAAAAGAGAAGAGTTCAGTTTGGTAGGTGATAAAATTTCATAGGCTGATGGAGAAAGGACGAGGCTTGAAATTGAAGACAAATTCACCTTCCAGTATTGATGTTGGGTGCCTAGAATGAAGTGTTAAGAGATATTTTTAGATTAAGGCCAGACATGTGAGAGAACCTTTAGATGTTTTCGGCTAGGAATGCACATATGATACTCAGATTATATGAGATCCCTTAAATACAGTACAAAAGTAAGAAAAATGGAATAAAATGCTACTGAAAGATATTAATAGCAAATTTATAGTTAGAGAAGTATAATTGGGAAGATTAAAAATAGCAAGGGATTTGCTTGTTTCAACATTAAAGATCATACTCGAAGTTGTAAATAAAAGATGAGCCTTTGATTTGGATAGAAAAGGGTTGCTCATAATTTTTACAAAAGCATCTTCAGCACAGTATAGAAAGGAACATCAGATGATATAATTAAGAGCAGCCCTGCAGAGAAGGACTTGGGAGTGCTGATTGATGAGAAGCTCAACATGAGCTGGCAACGTGCGCTTATAGCCAAGAAGGCCAACTATATCCTGGGCTGCATCAAAAGAAGTGTGGCCAGCATATTTAGGGAGGTGATTTTGCCCCTCTACACCACTCTTGTAAAATGCCACCTGGAGTTTTGTGTCCAGTTCTGGAAACTCCAGCATAAGAAGAATATGGAACTGTTGGAATGGATCCAGAGGAGGGCTACAAAGATGATCAGAGGGCAAGAGTACCTCCTGTATGAGAGCAGGCTGAGAGAGTTGGGGCTGTTCAGCCTGAAGAAGAGAATGTTCCAGGGAGACCTTATGACAGCTTTCCAGTACTTGAAAGAGGTGTCCAGGAAAGCTGGAGAGGGACTTTTTACAAAGGTATGTAGTGACAGGATGAGGGGGAATGGCTATGAATTGGAGAGGGGCATATTTAGACTAGACATTAGGAAGAAATCTTTCATGAAGAGGGTGGTAAGGGCAGCTTGATACAGTGGGAGATGTTGGAACTGGATGATCTTTAAGGTCCCTTCCAAGCCAAGCCATTCTATGATTCTATTATCTAAGCAAAAAGAAAAAATTGCAATTTTTATTGGTAGCGTACCTAAGTAGGAAAAGAATATAACAAGCATGGAGAGAAGGCATTTTAAATTGAATGTTTCAGTTTTCACTCTCTGACATCTAGTTTATGTTTTAGACCTTAAAATTACAAAGCAGCTTTCCCTAGGAATTTTCTGTAATGTAGAAAACTACTCATCAATGAACAACGGTGCAAACTGTATATAATATCATTAATGTGTCTCAATAAGTGGGCCATGGACATTCGGCTAGAATAGGTAGAGTTCAGAGAAATTATGAGGTCATAGCACAGATACAGAACACACCAGAAACTATGTTGATGGTGAGTATTATTGGCAAAGTGTTTTCCATTTTTATAATATTCATATAAAAAAATAAATAAAGCAAGATAATGCTTTAAAGAAGTGAATTGAAGATAGCAAGCCTACTCTTTAATAAACATAGTCTCCTATATGTCTTCTTGTGAGAAGAAATGTATTTACAAGTATATACTATATCAAATAGAAGTTTGAGGTGGAGCTGGCATACTGTGTGCCTGAATTACAAATGTGTATACTATGTCTGAATGCGCACAGCAATATCCTGTGTAGTAGAACTGTTGCGTTTATTGCGAGTCATTTAGCAGTAGATGATGAATATATTTTATTGTAACAAAATTATGATGCTTGTCAGGAATTTATTTCTGGTCAGGAAGGAAAGAAAGAAAAGAGGGTAATTAGGAAACTTAAATAAGCTTGCATTTTGAGTCTCAGATTCCAATTTGTTGATGAAAAACACACGTCTGTAACAAAATGTAATCCTCTTTGAAAGTTCTTTCATCTTCTTTCATTCTTACTTTTAACACTGCCTTTCCCATTGACAAACTCCTTTAACCTAGTGATTTTATAAACTATGCTTAGACTCCCAGGACATTTGTGCATTAAAACATTTTTACAGTTGAAGGAAAAAACTAACGAATAAAAATAGTGTGTTTACATTGCAATAGTAGCAAAAGCCCTTTTTAGGGACATGCAGAATTAGAAGAAAACAGCTATTGATTTTAACTTTATGTTTTCTTCCATCGTCTTTTTTTGGTATGTAAGATGCTTAGAAATGCCTTGAGGGTAGGTCCAGTTCCCATCCTTCAAATGCATCAAGTTAGCTAAAAGTGCCTATCATTTGATAATGACCAAAAGTCTCTAGAGCAGTTTAACTGTTTTCACTTCCTTATATATAGCCTCCTACCCCCAGCTTCTCAAATTCCTTTCAAAATGAAAATAGCGTACTTTATTATTTTTTAGTTCTCAAAAATCTTTCCAATGTGTTTGTCAAACCAACAGATTAAATCAATGTGGTAGGACTTGCAAGCTGAAAAGTGGCAGACCAGAAGCCAAAATTGTTTTGGCCTGTTATGTCAAACTGTGTGCAGTGCCACCTCGAATGAACAGACATTATGTATAGTTCACTTTTACATTGTATTTCTATGTCTTTCTCCCCTTCTTTTCTACCAGCATTTATTCATGGTGGCACAGTCTTGTAGGTGATACTTGCAGTCAAATTTCCATATCTTCATCAGGGAGGTAGTTCTTTAGCTGATGTACATATTCTACGATGTGACTGTTAACATGCTACATAGGTTTAGGATGAGGTGATGTCATAGTTGGAATCCATATCATTTGGATCCTATTTTCAGCACTTCCAAAAACGCGAAGCAGAGACTATTTTTGCCTGATGAACATGCTAAACAGAAGTCCATCCTAGTAAAAGAGAAACATGTCTCAGAAAACACTTCATTCTATTCAGAGATAATTAGGAAATCCAAAATCAACTGTGAAAACTTCTCTATTTTTACAATCATAGTAAGACTGAGACATGAGTTTGGAGGAACTCGTATACTGGCTCCATGTCAGATCAGATGCTCAAGAAAAGGAGATTTTCAATGCAAGTATTCACACCAACCAAGCTGCAGCAACACAGAGCTAAACTTTGTAGTATCAGTCCTCTCTTAACCTAGATATCTGCTTGCTAGATTTTTGCCCTTAATCCATCAGTTCTGGTAATTTCCTGCTAAGACATCATTTTGTCAGAAGGCTGCAGTAGTAGCTTCATGTTTTAAGTCTTGTTCAGACTGTTTCCTAACAGAAGTCTGGAAAGCCAGTGACGGAGTGTATAGCCTATCTGAAGTGTCTCAGTGAAACTGTACAGACATTATGATACAAATACATATTCTGGAGATGAGAATTCTCAGACACCACCAGGACGTTCTTGCCTTTTTTCTAAAATGCAATGAAATGACTTTTCACATATGTATCTTAACAGCTGGGCATTCAAACTCTGTGGACAGGCTTACTGTAGCTGAACTTTCTGTGTAACTCATAGCTTGAATCTGCAGCACTGTGGCTAGATACTTCATCCAGTCTGGAAATTGGTACTTCCAACAGCACAGTGAAGTGCAGGGACTGTGAAGAGCAACTGCTCACTGCAAGTTGGAGAAATCATGCTGTAATGCTGGAAAAAAAGGACTGATTTTAGACATAAATAGTTCAATACGACTGAGATTCTACCCAGGCCTTGGTGGTCAGTATTCCAAACTGCTTTATTAACCTTTAACTACTCTGTTCTTTTATTAAATCAGATGAGGTTCAGTTCATGATTTGCAGTGAAGTCACCAATGTCATGATTTTATTTGCTTATATGACTTTTTTCCAAAGTACTGTTCTGTAAAAGAATTTCCATGTTGTAGAAGTGCTATAGTAGTTAAGTTTAAACTACTGGAATATGCTTGTGCATTGTTTTGTTCTGGTGATGTTGGTCTTGACAGTTATCACTTCTTCCAGAAAAGAATAAAGTAGGTATTTTTAGCAAATCATCTTTTGTTGTGTCATATAGAAGGAGGTGTCCTGATTGCTTATACATAAGAAGTGCAAATGAGTATCCTCTGTGATACTGACCTGATCAGTCATCCTCCCTGAGACTGCACTGTCAGACCTCAGTTATTTCAACATATCAAGTTGCTCATTCACCTATGTCTTTTCCTACTCATACCTAGGCATTCTGAAGGCCAGGCTTCTTCATCTCAGCCAAAAAAGATGGTGCATTTTTCTGATGTTCCTTTCCCACTGAGTATCTTAAGGCAAGCAACATGCTTGAGCTGTTTCAGCCAAGTATAAGACTGCTATGAAGCAGCAGCACTCATTTGTGCACTGTTTCCAGGATATTGCTTTACAGGAAGCAACTGTTAATCAGAAACAAAATGTGTCTGCTTTTTGTCAGCTATCTGTGGTGAATTCTGCACTGTTCTTAAAAATGCACTGCTTAGAAATTTATTGGAATTTGCCTGGATATCCCAAATAATGGCCCAAATAATTTGTGACCTCCATTCAATGTGTGGAGTTTAGGAACAGTTGCATAAATCGAGTAATCAGGAAACTTCAGTTCTTACCTTTCACATCTGCACACTTCTATTCCGATTTGTGAGTACTCTGAGTTGTGTCCAGTTGCCAAGAAAGTGATAGAAAAGCTCCACCTGCTATTTGTGTGAAGCATGTGGAGATGCTGAGCAGATGTGTAGGCTTCATGAACATATTTTGAACGTAGGGTGAGGAGATTTCATATTCATTTTCTCCAACACATTTACATAAGGTATCACAGTTACAGAGCGGTTGCACTTCAGACGACTTGCACTGAGGCAGACCCTTTTTCATACATTCGGGTAATTCCTAAATATTCTTAACCGTTGTTAAGAATATTAGTGCTTAATGAGAGCACTAACATGACGAGCTCAACCTGGAAAATGTCATCTATAGCCATAGTCAAGGGTTCTTACACAGTACTCCACTGTTTGAAGGTTCCTCCCTATACCTTATGATCATAGGCTCAGTGCTAGGAGAATACAAAAACTGATCAACCTATTTGGAGTTGAGTCCTTACATAATAGCTCCCACTGAAATTTTCTGTGAAAGCACCTTGTCCTAAAAAGTGTTCACTAGGCTTTTGTTGCCTCCCTTTTTTTTTCTTGTCCTTCCCTGAGTCCTGTCTTTTCGCAGTTTGTTTTGTAGTAAGAGAAGTGAATTTCAGACTGGTAAACTGAAGCACTTTTCTGTTTGGTTGCTTCTTATAAAATCAAGCCCTGTCTATTTTGAGAGGATAAGTTAATTATTCTGTGGCAACCATTGCACATCAGAGATAGAAAGCAACGTCTCTGAAGCAGAAAGCTGACCACCTTCATTGTTCAAACAGAATGATTGTCTGCGTTGTGAGTTAGGAATATGAAACCTTTATACAAACTGTAGCATGTTGTTGTTCTTTTTATGACCAGGAAAGACAAGTTAATTAATCAGACTTTGATGCAGGACTAGAAAGGGGCTCGCTGGGCAAAGATCACTAAAGCTGTGTTAAAAAGGTCTACATTTTAAAATAGCACTGTGGTTGCTGGAGACTTTTTTCAGTTTCATCAAGCAGAGCATTGATTTTACTGTTCAGACCTCTATATTGGAAATGATTGCATATAGAAAGGTTAGTGGGCTTTGCTTATCTGGGCTTCTCCAGCCACAGATAAAACCAAAACTTTTTTACATATTAACTTTATTTTTAAATGGCGCCAAAAGATGGCTTAGGCCAATAGAGACTATTTTAATACCAAATGTTTCCTAAGTAAAGGAAATTCCAGATGTGTTCCTACATCAGCAATAATTCTTGCATGATTTAAGTATTTAGGGAACCTGTAATGTAATTTCTCAGAATAAATATGGTTTTTATCCAAAACTTCTACTATATCATACTTTTTGAATATTTTTATTTGTTCTGAATCAGTAGGTGGATTACTATACTGACAGTGTTAGGATTATGAAGCATTCTAGCTTAGTAATTGTCTTTTAAGCAAATAATTAACATTTTTATGTAGCTTAACAATTTTCTGCTTTGTTCATTTAATTGAAATTGGCCCTGTTACTTCAGTAATTATTTTCTGACAAAGATCTCATTTGGGATATTTCATTTCCAAAGGCGAGGAATGGAATCCTATTCAAAATTATTGAACTGTTTGACAGTTTCTAAACGTGACAAAACTTCTTAGGATCATTTCCAAAAGACATCATTTCCTGTCTCCCAGGCTGCAAGTGATCGTTTCTGGTTCTGGATGGGGTGATTTGAATTGTAGAATTACCAGGTTGGAAAAGACCCACTGGATTGAGTCCAGCGATTCCTATCAAACACTAAACCATGACCCTCAGCACCTCATCCACCTGTGTCTTAAACACCTCCAGGGAAGGTAACTCAACCACCTCCCTGGGCAGCCTGTTCCAGTGCCCAAGGACCCTTTCTGTGAAAAATTTTTTCCTAATGTTCAGCCTAAATCTCCCCTGGCAGAACTTGAGGCCATTCCCTCTTGTCCTGTCTCCTGTCACTTGGGAGAAGAGGCCAACTCCCTCCTCTCCACAACCTCCTTTCAGGTAGTTATAGAGAGCAATGAGGTCTCCCCTCAGCCTCCTCTTCTCCAGACTAAACAAACCGCAGCTCTTTCAGCCATTCCTCATAAGGCCTATTCCCCAGCCCCCTCACCAGCTTCATTGCTTTTCTCTGGACTTGCTCCAGAGCCTCAAGATTCTTCTTGTGGTGAGGGGCCCAGAACTGAACACAGTATTCAAGGAGCAGTCTCACCAGTGCCGAGTACAGGGGGAGAATAACCTCCCTGGACCTGCTGGTCACACCGTTTCTGATACAAGCCAAGATGCCATTGGCCCTCTTGGCCACCTGGGCACACTGCTGGCTCATGTTCAGTCAGCAACACCCCCAGGTCCTTCTCCTCCAGGCAGCTTTCCAGGCAGACTTCTCTTAGTCTGTAGCTCTGCTTAGGGTTGTTGTGCCCCAAGTGTAGGACCCGGCATTTGGCCTTGTGAGACCTCCTGCTATTGGTCTCAGCCCAGTGGTCCAGCCTGTTCAGATGCCTTTGCAGAGCCTCCCTACCCTCCAGCAGATCGACACTTCCACCCAGCTTAGTATCATCCGCAAACTTTTAAAGGTGCAGTCAATGCTTTCATCCAGGTTATTGATAAAGACATTGAACAGGGCTGGACCCAGGACTGAGCCCTGGGGAACCCCACTTGTCACTGGCCTCCAGCTGGATTTAACTCCATTTACCACCACTCTCTGGGCCCGGCCATCCAACCATTTTTCCACCCAGAAGAAAGCTTCAGTTCTTATAGTTTTGCTTTTCTAAATAATGCCTTATATAACCTGTCATAAAATAAAGCTATGATTTAATTAAAAGTGACTTGTACTTAAAATGAAATGTAAGTATACCTACTTGCTATAAATCTCTAAGCATATTGTGTGACTCTTTCCGTTCAAATGGTGCAACTGTATTCAACAGAACTGCTAATAGTTTCAGGCAGGCTAGATATTTAGGTAATAAATTCTAACAATTTGGGTGCCTGTTGGTTAGCAGAGAATCCCCAGAGAGGGATATACTTGTCATCATTTTATCACTTTATTAATTCTGCAAAAAGAATTGAACAATTACATCATCAAAATCTGTTTAATGGTTTGAGTATTTTGTGAAGGAACTTGTCGTTCTAGAATTTGCATTCCTAGTTTCTGTTGTTTGCTTTGAGATGTTGCTGTGGAATGCTTGTTAGTGTCTAAGAAAGCTCTAATGATAACTACGTTGCTAGCAAGCAGCTTGTGAAAATACTGTTCCCTGCTTTGCTAGATGATGTTGTGACTAAAGGATGCTACTTTTTGGAGGAAGAGAAAGGGTTGGACTCAGACCAAATAAATAAATGAAAATGTAATGGATTACTTCTGTTTTACTTCTGTGTCTCCTTTCTACAGCATGCTTTATGGAATCTGTTTGCAAATGTGAAAGTTTGTTTTCTTACAGTCCACGCTTCTTATGTGATGGCAGAATTCAAAGTAGGATATTTTGGAATGCATCATGACTGTTTCTTACTGTCACGTTACTGAGAATAAATTGATAAAACTGTAGGATTTTTATCTCTTTGTTTTATAAAGATAGAGTTTGCAGTAGCCTGGCAAATCCAGGTAATTCCATCATAAATGCTTCTTCTGAAATTTGCACACTTCCCCCGACCCTTGTTCCCAATAACATTTGCACAGAGGTGATGATTTTTTGATGACAATGTGTCAGGTAGAAGTGGACATTTATATGTAAGTTAAAGTTGATAAAGATTTAACATTAATATTTACATAGCAGAGACTTGGCTTATTCAATTCCTGAGGCTGAAACGATTCCTTTGTATACCACTTTTGACAATTAACTGAATAACTTTCTTACATTATACTTTGCTTAAGCTTTCTAAAACTACACAATCTGTTATAATTGGTTTTTTCCCCTCCTTTCCTCTTATCTTTTCTCTTTTCTGTGCAGGTGATTTCTATTCACTCCTTTCCAAGCTGCTAGGAGAAAGGGAAGACGTGCATGTGCATAAGCATAACCCTACAGAAAAGGCAGAGTCAGATCTTTTAGCTGAGATTGCTAATGTAGTCCAAAAGAAGGATCTCGGCAGAGAGATCACGTATTATGATGAGAGGGACAATGCTATTCTTGTCAGAGACAGAATTCACAAATTTCACAGACTAGAGTCTACTTTGAGACCACCAGAGAGCAGACATTTCTCTTTACAACTGCCTAAACATGGTGAGGGAAGCTGGGAGAAAGAACATACAGGAGGTGGGTTAGGGGTTAATTTTATACAGTGAAATGCATTGTAAGAGCTGTGATCCACATTAGCAAAATCTGAAGGGAATACTAGTGGATGCTTGGAAGTATTTTACGTAACAATTTTCCTAATAGTGGAAATCTTCTCCTTCTATTTTATGAATATTTCAGTGAAGTTTTTCCCTCCTCCATGTGTAAAGATAGAATATATACCAATAACACAATACCAATATTTTTTAAACATAGGGTATTTTTTCTGATTTGAAGGTTATTACTTAATGATTTTCTGTCAATTATGCTAAAACAAAGTTAACATAAGATATAGTAGTCCGGGAAGTGAAGAATTTCCTTAGCACAAGTAACTACTGCAAAATGGTCGATGGGGTAAACATTTTGAATTTTCCGATTAGCCTGTTTTGTCAGATAAAAAATATTATAAAGTTTATTGCTGTAATTCTATCAGATTTTTTTTCTTTCATTCAGAGAGAGTTATAGTTAATCCTGAAAAATTCTTTTGAAGTGAAATTTTCTGCATGTTTATTTCAAGTTGGACTTGGCTATCCAAATACATGGAGAGGCTGTTTTATTATACTAAGATTATAGTTCATTCCCTTCAGGTTTCTATGACAGCAGAAACCAAGAAAGTATTGTTTGTCTTACTTGCATTTTGGTCTTTGTGGTATAGTTGTGCTTAGCCTTATACTTGCTAATGTGGAAAGCCAGATAACACAGCATGTGTCAAATATCTCATAAAAGAAACTGGTATGTATGCATGCAAGTCATCTGTATGTGTAAACTGTGGCAGCACGATTGCTTTTACGTTGCCATCAGCTAGCCTGGTGTTTCCAAGTAGTGTTGTGAACAAATATACATTATTCATCATCCATGTGATTTTTATTTCGGTTCAAAATGTTAACGCATATTGTCTCTGCTTATATGAGACTCTGTTATAGTATTTAAATTCAGCAAAATTCTGGGTTTGTATTTAATGGAAAACTTTCCAGTATTTTGTTAGATGAGGACTTTCCAATGTTATGTTATGCTAGTCAGTTAAGTGAAAGCCTGTCAAGATATTGGCATAAGCATAAAATTCAGATGGGATGTTAACATGTGCCTGACATAAATGAAAATCATAATTCCATAAGGAATACTGGAATTAAATGCTTGAAGGAGGAGTATGTAGTGTTTCTGCAAAATAAGTTTTTTCTGTTCAGACCAATAGCATTTAGTGTGTTAAGGGGAAAAAAGACTTTTCCTTTCTGTTCTAATTGATCCGGAGAAGGGAGTGTCAGTGAAATGAATAAATGGCTTAGCTGGCACACCATGTGGCCTGAATTCTAACTACAGAAGGCATTTCCTCAGCTACTTTAGAAGCTATATATTAATTTGGGGGAATTTTGTTGATAGAGGAGCAGTTAATAAATGTGCTCTGAAATTATGTAATTTTGAGTTACAGCAAAAGGAAAAACTGAAATTATCTTACTTAGGATTGATTTTAATTTTTTTTTCATACTTGCAATACTGCTAACCACAGAAATTCTAAACTGCAGAAGCTTTTAGTGTCATGTTTTGGTAAAACAGCTTTTATAAGTAAAGTATTAAAGTACATGTTTAGTTTCTAGTTTGGGTAGTACGTTTGTGTTAGAATAACAGAACCTTCCATAACAGAGTTCTCTTCAGAAGAAGTAAGACAATAACGTATTTTAACTTGTCTTGATTTAAATACAAAATTTGTACTGTACTATGTTGAATTTTAAAATATCTCAGAATTTCTTAGGAAAAGACTCTGGTTGCTGTTAAATTAACTTCATTTAACTGTTTAAAGATTACTGGAGTTAAGGTAATATTTTCAGTCTTGCA
Organism: Clamator glandarius; assembly: GCA_033459285.1. NCBI lineage: Eukaryota > Metazoa > Chordata > Aves > Cuculiformes > Cuculidae > Clamator > Clamator glandarius. Next base: position 59,837 of record JAUNZM010000153.1, read on the forward strand.
AATATTCCAGTTTTAACCATGTAACTGATCTGAAATAGCAAATGATCCTGTGGCTCTTCTGCAATGTTTTCATCTTATTACCCTGAGACTGGTCACTAATCAGTCAGGTTTTTCAACTTGACTAGAAACAGTACCTTCTAATTAAGGCTAACAGTGTAATTTTCTAATTTTTAAAACTCCTTTTTGCAGTGCTTGTATTTGTCAAGATTTAAGTGACTACTCGGGTAGCAGGGGGTAAATTCAACACAACTAAAATTTTTGACGTTAAATGCTAGCTAGCGAGACAGTCCGGATTTTCTGGACAGCACATTACAGTTTTGCAAATAAATAAGGCTTTATTCTTTAACTTAATTAGGGGCTGATTTTCTTGTTCTAAATCTATGTAATTCTTTATAGTTTTATTAATGAAAGGAATTAGTCTAGACTGCAAGGTAGGAGATCTGGTTTAGAAATCTCATTTACAAAAAAACCTGGTGATCATATAGTTTTTGAAAAAGTAATCGTAAATTATTCTAATGGGAAATATATTTTTTTTGGTTTCATGTGTAACTGTTCCAAAGCATACTTAGTTTTGTGTGGAATAAATAATCAGTGTTAGACAATTGAAGTTAAAATCTAGTAAACAAGTTTTTGTAAAAAGCAGGTTGCCTTAAGAGAAACCTGTATCAAAGGACTTGCAGTATGAGTTTTCTGGAGGGAAAGAAAATATAAAAATAATAAGACAGTTTTGGAAAAGTGTGAGACAATCTAAAGATTGTGTAGAGGCTGGAGTTCTTGTGTGTAGACTGTATTTCATTGTACACTCACTTTATTGTTTTGATCTATCAGAAATCTTTTAGTCCATTATGTAAAAATTAAAACATTTTGTATTTCATAGTACATGCCTTTTGAGAAACTGATATTTAAAAATGCCAAGGGCACTGCAACATTAAATGTGCAAGTTAACTTAGACCAATATGGAATGAGTGAGTGAGGAAGCAGACACTGGATTTCCATCCTTTTATTCCTTTCAAATGCTAATGTGTGTGATTATACCTGGTGCTGCACTCGCTGTTGCCAGCTGAACTGCACAGAAGTAAGAATATGTATCTTTTTTTCTTAACAGCTTGAATATTTTGTCCAGTTAAAATTGCTATACAGGAATTTCTTGGTTTGGGATTTGCTGCAGTTGCTGAGTGCCCTAGGTTTTCCTTAGGTCTCTGTTAGCCTAGAGCTCTTCTGCCTGCTCTAGCTTTGGTATAAAACTAAAAGGTAAAATATCTCCTAGCCTCTAGTAGATTTTCAGCACTGTTTTTATCTTTCTGCTATGTAGACGGTAGAAAATTATTTTCCCTCTGTCCCATCCTTGTAAGTGAAATGGAAGGGGTGGGTGTGCTTATCAGAACAGCTGGGTTGCACAGGTCATCTGAAGATTTAGGGCATTTTTTCCTTCCTCATTTTTCCTTTCATTAGAAGACCACTTCCAGCTGAACACTCAGATTCTTTGGGACCTATGTGTTAAAGTCTGTGATCTACCTTCTTTCAAAGCACTGATGCCCTGGCAATTTGTGCATAGTGATATGGGTTTCACTTAGCTAGATGACACCTTGATAACTGGATTTTAGGAGCACTTCAAAACAGAAAATTTGAGTGAACTGAGTGTTGCAAAGTACACTGATGATACTATCAAACATATTGCATACTAGTGAAACAGCTTTAGTTTCACATAACTGGAAAGCAATTATGCTTTCTATTCACCTTCAGTTTAGCCATAGATACCTACATACGAAGTCTACATGTTAAAAGTACCTGAATTATGCTGAATAAATTACTTTCAAAAGGGAAGGAGCGATAAATTTCCTAACATGTAGAAGGCATTTTAGGTTATTTCTTTTCTTTTTTTTTTTAAATCAGAATTAGTGACATTTTTCTTGCCATTCCATTTTTTTTGCTTTTGGGAATATTGTTTAATTGTTTCTTGATACTGCCAGAGTAACACAGACCAGCTTTTTCCAAAGAGCATTTCAGCAGTCTGTTTATAAGAAATTAATCCTTTTATATAAAGCTTTGCAACTTTTTCAAATTTGAGGCTGTTTATGCCTTTAATTAGTGTTATGTCTATTTTTACATAAAACAGAGACTGAAGTAAACATTTTTGTATTTTTAATTGTAACTTTAAGTTGAAACCACATTTGCTTCCTTTAATTGAGGAGTTTTACAATTTAAGGCAAACACCAGAGGTATCTTGACATTTTAGTGTTGTTTCACAGCACTTCTGTGCTGTTGATTTAGTGTGAAAGTCAGATTTATGTTAAAAAAAAATCTATCGAATATGTATTCTTGAAAACAGCATGCATGGCATAAAAAATGACAGATATTATAACCTTTTTCATCTCTCTCTGATTTACTCATCTATTTCCTATTCATGCCTATAATGTTTGCATTAGGATATGAACGCTATTCAGCACTAATACATATGCTGACTGTAAGAAACAACACAGGCAAACTTCATGGAATAACTGTTTTGTTTACTTCTCCTTGCTGTTTTTATTCTTTCCTCATATTTTTTTTCTTAGTGTCAAAAGTTTTTTGGGAAAAGGGTCTTTAATTTGCCACTTCTGATATGTAGTTGGTTTAGTGATTCATTGTTACACATTTTTTAATAAAACACTGATACATTAGTATTTAAAATTGGTTGCTGATTTTTGGGTAGTAGTAGTTGTATGTTTCTGTCCTCCTTCAATGTAGAAAGTACTCACAGGGCTCCTAAAAGTTATAGAGTCTGTGTACGTGTATCCTTATATGATAGAGAAAAGAATGGAGTCAGTAACAGTTTTGAAGTTTCTGTTGTCCTGTATGTAACAGGATACCAGTGCTTGTGCATGCTTTACTTTAAAAAAAAAACCTGTGCTTGGAATTAAATTGCAATGCATTAATGGAAATACTGCATGCAAGAAAATGTTGCTATAATTCCCAAGAGTCTATAGCAAAAGCCAGTTAACTATGTAATTTGTAAATATGCTACATGAATATTTGTCTTCTGTTTGTTTCTTTGGTCAGATTTCCATATAGAAGAGGTTGTGGAGTGGCCTGGGTTAGACCTGAAACTAGGTCAAGTTTCTGGTTTGGCTCTGGACCTTGAAAATAACCTGGTTATCTTCCACAGAGGTGATCATGTTTGGGATGAAAAGTAAGTAGATAATCTGCCAAATGGCATATTAGGAGGTCAAATTGATGTGTGGTGTTTGTATATCTTCTCAAGGAGAGACAAGACAGATAGCAGTTCCTTTTCCATTTAAAATCCTTTTTTTTTTGCCTGAAAGTGCCTTCAGGAGACTTGGAATGGATGTGGTGACTGACTGCCTCAAGGTGATGGGTTTAGCAGGTCTTTGGACAGTAAGACTGAATCTCCGCAGGAAAAGAACATAGTACATTGAAGTCCTTAAACTGTATAACCGTGTCAGTATGATATTCATTGAAATTAATTATCCCTGCTTCTCCATGCTTTTTAGCAGGAATATGAGCCTGGGAGCATGGTGGTTTGGTATGATATACCTGCTGCAATGTATCCTCACTCTTTTTTCTCTTTATGACTGAACAAAATTTGATTGTTATAAAGCATTCTCTCAAAACAGGCTTTGTTGTACTTATTTGATAAAATTTACTGCATTTAGTGTCACTCAAAACAAACAAACAAAGTCCACACTTCATAATGGCCATTTTTCCAGTGCTTGTAAAGTAATATACTCAACGATATATTATTTTAAAAGTAGAACATTTCAAATAAAGTATAGTGTCCTTATGTTTTTGAGCTTTTGAGTGTGTCTAACTGTTTAAGTGGACACATTGGAAAAAAATCCATGAAATTGTAACATAACACTGGAGAGAGATAGTATTAACCTGTAGTACTTATGTGCTTTTGTAATCTTCTTTCTAAGCGTCTGTTCACCATATATGTAATTATAAGGATAAACAGTAGGGGTTTTTTTCCACTCCTGATGAACTCATCTTAAGACAACGGTTTCTGAAAATTAGAGGGGACAGTTTTTCTCAACCTTATAATAACAAATTATGCTAAGAATACTGTTTTATGGAGGAAAATAATTTTTTGTGCATTTAGCTAAATAACACGGAAGATAAGGTCATCATTTGTGTCTCGTGCTTTATATCAGTCTGACGTGTATATAAATATAGACTGTGAAATTTGAAAGGATGACACATGCTGCAACTTGTATTACTCAGGCTTCCAGTAAAAGCTGGCATTGGGTTTTCTCATCCTCCTGTGCATGAACATATGTGCTGTTATTTCTGTCATTGAAGAAAAATTGAAAAAAATACTTGCAAATGGACTGACAGTTGTATTCATTTACTACTCCTGAAATTTGTATTCATGAGTGTCTGGCATCTGAGATATACCCACAGCCTAGAGCGTGAATCTGGAGTGGGAGACTAAGCAGTAGTTGGAGAGTCTGCAAATTTTAAAGAAAACAAACAAACAAAATCAGTGTTCCCTAAAATAGCAAATGAGCATAATGCATCAACCATAGTGAGAGAGGGATTGAACTTCAGCTTACTATGGTGTGGATGTGTAAAATCAGAGCTCAAACCAGAAGTTGTGACATATGCAGTGTTTTTTAATTGTGCTTTGATGACAAACTGCAGAACCTATTAGAAAACAGTCCTGCATAGGAGTGTGTCATATGATAAGTGTTGAGGGCTTTTATTGGTTGATTTTGGTCTTGTTTCTTTTAAGTTTATGTCCTCATTTATCACCTGAAACCGAGGAACATTGACTACATGGGAAACTGGTCTCAGACCCTGGGAAGGAAAGAGCAACAGTGATTTTCTAGCATAGCAGGCTTCCTCCTAGAAGACAATATTTGACAGGGAGAAGATGCATGGAAGATCACTCCTATAAGCTCATTTCAAAGTTCACTGAGATTCCTTAGCATAAAATACCATACAATCTCTGATTTACACTAAAAGCACTCAGTTCCCAGAAGAGCTGGGTAATTGTTAGACAGGAAATACATAGAAGTCTGGACAACACTGTTACCAAAAAAAACCCCAAAAATTAAAATAAGGAAAGCTGATATTTTTTTTTAAGTTGTCTAGTTAGTCAATTCTCCACAGATACACTCTTATTTTCTGAGGGGTTTTTTTTTTTTTTTTTGTTTAGTATCTATCATCGCTAAGATTCTTTTCTGTTATTAGCTGTGCTGATTAATAATAACATTAGTTCAGACTGTCCAGTGTTGGTTCTCCAGCTGTGGTCATCCATACCTAGATCAAGTCCTTACAAGTATTACGTTGGTTTCTGAATAAAACTGCTGAAATCCAAGAGAATTTGTTATGGAAGATTGCTGGCAGTAATGGTAAAGAAATAAACACTTGCTATGAACCAAAATCAAAACAAGCAGATCATGTCAAGTCTGTATCAGTAGGCCATTGTGTGCCACTACTATTTACCCTACATCTCTCTATAGCATCATAACAGAGCATTTAGGAAGGCTCAGAGAGTTTGACTAACTGTCACTTTTTGGTTAGCCATGCACTGTGAAAAGCATTTGCTGATTTCTATCAGAAATTAGTCACAGATAGTTACCATGTATAATGGCAGTATCTAAATATTTTTTAGTCAGTTTGTGCTGAAACTTCAGCATAGTTTGTCATAGATTTTTCGGCTTATGTATGAAGCCACTGCTTTTCTACATTGGAAATTCTAGACATGTAACTATTTAATGTTATGAAGAGGTGAGGCTGCTAGACTATACAATGTAGAGTAAAGTTTTAATAGCCTTCATAATTCATAGCCTTCTCGGTGACTATGAAGTATATTCTTTTTACCAAGTTGCATCAATCATAGCCGGATTTCTCTGGGGATTAACAAACAGAATTAAAAATGCAAGGTAGGAGGGGTAGAGCATGTCTTATATTCACATGTTTTTCATTCAAGTCAAATGCTGTTTTCTAACATTTATACTGTATATGCCTTCATCAAATCCTGAACTTAGATTTCCTAACAACTTAGAGTAATAGCCAGCTTCTCCACAAGGGTACAGACAGCAGTATTTTTTATTCTTTAAGCATATGATTTTATGCAGAGTAAATGTGTTCTGGAAAGTTCATCAGCTTCTTAATGCCTGAAATAATGACATGATTAAAATTGTTTATGAAAACATTCCATGTACTGTGAAAATTGAATGTAGAGTTATGGGGTCAGGAAAAATACATATCATATTGTATAGTCTTCTGCAAACACACTCTGAAAGGGATAAGAACGTGAATTGCTGAATCTTACAGTGGTAAATTTTGTATATATATATATACCTAAATAAAAAATTGTGTTGGAAAAGAATTAAAAAAAACACTCTAGCATGCATACACTACCTTAGACAGCATGAAGTATACCTGTTCATACTGTCAATTATGCCCTGGTTATTAGCTATATTTTTACTTACACTGTATTGCTTGATTTCCCATTTCTGATTTGCCACAGCAAAGAAAAGAAAAAAAAAAGAAAAAAAAAAGGAAGAGGTTTTTTTCTTCCTTTAGAATTGTCTTAATTGTTGCTGTGTTGATTTAGAACTCCTTTAGTTTGGAAGTCATAACCTCAGTAGGAAATGCAGGCATCTAACACTGTTACTCTTACAATCACACAGTAACGTAATAAGGTTTACTTAAAGAAAAAAAGAAGCCAGTAAGCTCACACTGTAATTAAATTACAAAACTCAGTTTAAATTGTGTGTGTATTGTTCTTCAGTGGAATCTTCTAATGCTGACTTTCTGTTTCAATCTTTCTGTGTAGTTCTTTTGACAGCAAATTTGTTTATCAGCAAAGAGGACTTGGACCAATTGAACAGAACACAATTCTTGTCCTGAATCCAAGTAATGCAACACTCCTTCATTCCATGGGCAAAAGACTGTAAGTTGTTTTTGCTTTTATCAGTAGAACTAGCATTTTCGCATATTTTACTCCCAAAAGCCCTCAAACACATTTTCACCTATCTTGTGTGATTGTAGCCTCTGGGTTTGTTTAAATTAATAAAAATTACAAGGTCAACAGCAAATAAAAATGATTTGCCATCTTTACCGCCTCTGCAGAGAGCTTATGGGTGTAGTGTATTGTCCTTAAACATACCAAATATTAGCCTGAGTGTGATACCGGAGGTAACTTAATTTCAGAGCTGAGATACAATTCTATTCTGTGAAATTATCTTTTTCATAAAATAGTACAGGTAGATAAAAAGTGAAACATTCACATCTACATCATTCTACCTGAAAAATGTTTTTAACTTGTTCCTTCCACATTTATGCTTACAGATTTTATTTACCGCATGGTTTGAGTATAGATAAAAACGGTTACTACTGGGTCACTGATGTAGCTCTCCATCAGGTATGTTTTTGCATACAGAAATTAATCCTTGTGGCCTTCATGGAACATAGTTGTGTTGAGTAATTTGCAACATGCATACAGTATCCAGAAATGAAAGTGTCTGGTTTAAAACAATGATTCTTTTGAAAAATAATTTTTTTTGCTGTGTCTTAGTTTATCAGTTCTCCTATGTACTTAACTCATACTGTGTAACTAACTTGTTTGTTGTAATCACAGGAAATATATATTTCATGCAGAAATTTCCCTAGAATCATCACTATTGAAAGAGTGGCAATAGATGTCATAGTCAATATATTAAGGCTGTGTTTGTTGTGTACAATTATTTTACACATAGTAATAGATATGCTTCTATAGGCAGTCATCCCTCTTATATTTCACCTTCCATAACTGAAATCTCTTCTCTTTTCCAATTGAATGAAAACAAGGTTTTCAAACTGGGAGCAGATGTCAAAGAACCACTACTGATCTTAGGAATGGCCTTGCAACCAGGCAGTGACAAAAATCATTTCTGTCAACCAACTGATGTGGCTGTGGATCCAATCACTGGCAGTATTTATGTCTCTGATGGCTATTGTAATAGTCGAGTCATTCAGTTCTCTCCAAATGGATTGTACATGATGCAGTGGGGAGAAGGTACAGGTTAGAGCTCTTAGTACTTTATCCGTACTGCTGCTTTAATAAACTCGTCAAGAACCATGAGATTGCTGATGTTCTTATTACTTCTATTTATAAATTTCTATTACCAAAATACCTTCCAGGCCCTGGTAGAATTTCAGCCTTGCCGTTGCATTCCACTTTCCTCTCTTCTGTTTGTACAGCTACTTGTAGTAGTTATATAGTCATTGAAAAATTTAAAAAAGGGATTTTGTTAGCATGCTTTCAGTAAAGGTATTGGCGTATCATTAAAACATTCTGATGCAAAAACCATATCTTTTTCCTTAAACGTTTGGCCAAGTAGTTTAAGCCTTTACCATTTTTACAGGATTTATGCCAAGATTCTATCTTTTTTATGTTTGGTGTGTAGTAACATTTCTGCCTAGCTCAGATTTATCTTCATAAATACAGGATTTCCAAAGTCAACAAAAAAGACTACCACAGTTTACTTACCTAAATGAGTAAACCTTGGTAGCTACAAAGCTGACTTTATAGTTTTCTCAATACTATAGTGTGTTTTGTGACATATTGCTGTTTGTAAGCAAAACCGATAATTTCAGTGTGTATTTTTAACACAAACCTGGATATTTTGTGTTGCAGAGACATCTTTAGGCAGAGCCAGACCTGGACAGTTTCATATCCCTCACAGCTTAGCCCTGATCCCTGACTTCAGCGAGCTATGTGTTGCAGACAGGGAAAATGGTCGAATTCAGTGCTTCAGATTAGGGACCGGGGAGTTCATAAGAGAGATCAAGCACAAATCATTTGGAAGAGAGTTGTTTGCAGTTTCGTATGTTCCAGGTAATCTTTTTGCCTGTTCTTCCTATTTCAAGTAGTTTTCTATGCTACTGTGTCACAGGACAGTGTTACTTCATGGAGAGTGCTATTAGGTTATCTTAGGCCAAATATTTATTCTCTTTCAAAGTAGAGCTGATGTAATGGAAAATTTTAGAGCTGTCCTTTTTTCCTATTTGCAGGATGAGGGAAGCTTGTATATAATCTCTGCTTCTGAGAAATGACTGATTAGACTCTGTAAATGCAATGTCAACAAGTAGATGACGTTGTTTGCTTGATAGTGATTGCACTGTCAGTAATTGGTTAGTAATAATGTTTTAAAATGTTCATTACAAGCTCCATTAAAGAAAGCCAGATAAAGAGCTCTCATTCTATCTAACAAAGTTTTGGGTTTCATAAAACAAAAAAAAAAAATCTGAAAGCGTACAGTTTGAAATAGTTGTGTTCTTTAATAGCACAATCTGGTTTAAAAATTACCGTATTACTTTTTAGGGTTAGATTTCTAATACCAGTACTGAAAGTATTGTAAATGTTAAGAACTGTACGAGGAATGTCAATCTTCTGACTCTGTAGTTGCTATCAAATTTAATATTGGGATTATCTCTCTTGGATCTTCCAAGAACATAGGAAAGCTGTAATGGATGACATACTTGATACCTATAGCCCAATGCACTGGCATTGAGAGGCACTCTAAGGGAAATGTGTAAGCCTGGCTGCATTTTCTGATCTGTTCCACTCCTACTTGCTATGCATCTGCAAGTACTTTATTTAAGGGTGTTAGGAAATAGCTCCTGACCTCTTCTTCACATCGTCTTTCTATAAACCTATTGCCCATAAGATTTCCTAATCCCACTTCAAAGTGGCCTGTAGTGTCTACCTCCTTGACCTGCATTTACAGAAGTTCACTACCTTTTTTTTTTTTTTTTTTTTTTTTGATTTAAAAATGTAACTTAGTTTCATTGAGGGCTTCTCAGTCCCCATATTTTGGGAGTTGGTGAGAAACCACAGAACATCAGCCAGTTTAGTCTTTCTCTATAAGCCATTTAATTGCTTCATCCCCTTGACTATTATAGTTGCCTTTTCTTCTAGCATCTTTATTAGGACTTTCTTGAGATGCAGAGTAAAACAGTACTCATTACTCAAGATGCAGATATGCTGAGCTTCTGCATAATTGCATAACTTTCCCCTCCATCCGTAATTCTCTTCTTGATGATGCCCAACGCTCTGTTGAGATTTTGGCTACCACTGTACATGGAGCCAAAGATTTCAGATACCTGTCAATGTCTTCCCTGAGTTGTAGCTGCCAATTTCAAGCTAGACATCACATAGGCATGATCTAGGTTACTTTATTGCAGAAGCATCACTCTACATTTGTATTTGATAAACCTCTGATGCCACCTGTTGAACAATTAATTTACTCTTACGAAGAGTCTGTCTTGACTTTCTCAGTATCATCAAACTTTTGGCTACTCTGCAGAACTCAGTGCTTTCCTCAGATTGGGACATGTCACTATTCACCCCATTCTTCAGGTCACTGATGAAGACTATTGAAATTGTTTCTGGCTCTGATCCCTAAAGAATCGCCCTACACTCTGATTTTTCTGTCTTGAAAAATCACAGGCTTTGCCCTCAAGCTCTCCTCTTTGCTTCCTGTCCATTAATATATGTGACAATTCACATGCTCATCACCTCTGATGCACTACCATTTCAAAGACTTTCTGAAAATCCAAATATGTCTACAAAATTTCATCTATCTGCATGCTTTTTTTTTTCCTGTTAGGAGGTGAGGCACAACTTGCCCTTTGAGAAGCCATACTAACTTGGTTCCAACAGGCTACATTTCTTATTCTTCATTATGGATTTTACTGTGTTACTGGGGGTGGAAGCCAGATGTGTTGAAGTGTGATTCCCAGGCACCCTTTTGAGCCCTTCTTGTAGATGGATGTTATTTTTGCAGTCTGCTAGTCTTCTGGAAGAGAGGGTGTTAGCAGTGCTAGGTTGCGAGCTTGCCCTGAGGTTTGCAATTCCACATTTGAGTTCCTTCTCAGCTTGAGTGAATGCTGTCCAGCCCTGGTGTATTAACCTGCAACTTGTCTAAGACCTTTTGTGTATTTTCTTCCAGTTAAGCTGGCTCTGCTGACCTCTTTGCTACAAAAAAAAAAAAGTTGATTGTTAGAACCTCGCAACATATTCAACAGGAAAACACTAACAAAAACTGAGCTGCTCTGCCACAGATCCCTCATCCCTGCATCTTCTTTTCATACCTTTTCCTATTGTGGTCATAGAATCATAGAATAGTTTGGGTTGGAAGGGACCTTAAAGATATCTAGTTCCCACCTTAAAGGTCATCTAGTAGTCCCACTGATTCCCTAGAGTACTTTCTGCTTTTGGTGAATTTAAGGAAATTTCCATTATCAGATTAAGCAAAGCATTCTTCAGATTTTTTTTTTAACCCATTCACATTCTTTTTTCATTTAAATAATCTGTAAAATATTGCCTTCCTTGTTGTTCTCATTTTGACAATGTGTGCATCTCACCTGTTATACCTTACTACTTTTTTGTGATTTAGTTTCCCAGTAAGATACTTTTCTGTTTGTCTTTATCTCCGCATCCTTTTTTCATCTATACTATTACAATTTATCTTCATTGTAGTTTGCGATGTGTGAATTGTTAAAGCAAATCTGTTGTTGTTGCAGGTGGTCTTCTCTTTGCAATTAATGGAATGCCTTATCCTGGAGGGGCAGAACCAGTGCAAGGATTTGTGATGAACTTCTCTACTGGAGAAATAATTGATGCTTTCATTCCATTTAGAAAGGTGGAGTACTGCAGAGCGTGCCTGGTGCCTTTAGTTATATATATGAGAATGTTGGTAACATCCTACTTCTCCAGCTGTCATAAGACTGTAACAGGAAGTAAGATGTTTTATAATGTAAGGTTTAATTTATAATTTAAAAGGAATTCTTTATAATATTAACTTAATAAAGACACTGGAATTTTGGGTCTTAGTTCTACATGTGGTACAACTTCAAAAATTATTCTACCCTGAAGGTGATTCCTACAGATCAAATATTCAGTCAAGGTAAACCTACTGTGTTGCAAGTATATGATTCTTGAAAGCTGAATTAAGAGAAGAATTAATGACTTGGAATTTTCGTATATTTAGATGTTAGTAATACTTCAAAAAATAGAAATTTATCTCCTAAGCAGAAATAAAATTAAACTGTATGGTTACATCTCTTCTTTACAGAAGTGTGGAAGTTAAGGCTAAATGTTATTCATGTAGTATTATACATAAAAATTATGTTTATTTTAAAAAAAAGTTTCCATATATTATCTTAGACTAAAGAATTAGTGCTAAGATTACAGTGTCTAGGTATTATGTATGCTCTGTTATTTGCAGCCCAGTTTTAAATTATATTAGAAAGCATTATATTTTTGAGTATCGCAAATAGCTGTGTGGCATACAAACTCTGACAAAACCTAAATATGTGGTGTTGAAACCAAGGTTCATTATTTTTAAAGTATCTATTTCACAGGATAAGATTGAATGCAAGAATATAAGTATTTAGCATTATTACATCTAATAATCTCTAGTGTCATCCCTGGAGAAGACAAACATGCAATAGAAATGGAATTCCTTTCTCTTCACTCGTGTTAGACCTTCATGCCAGTGACTGCAGTCTAAGGTCTGAACATGACCAGTCTCAAGTAGGGTGAAGGAGGCTTCATTAATGTGTAGACACCTAAGAGTAATCTGTGACTGCTTATCTTCACAGAGCTTTGAGATGCCACATGATGTTGTTGCTTCAGAAGATAAAACGGTGTTCATTGGAGATGTTCATGCCAGAGTAGTGTGGAAGTTTTCATCCACAGAAAGTATGTTCTTTTTGTCCTTAATGGCCCAACGTCACATTTTGTATCATTGCATCAGTACTGCTTATCTGGTACCACTGGAAAAGAACTTGGTGGCTTAATGACAGCGATTTAAGTACACCACATGCTCTGCCTGCCGAAGTTGTCTGCTTCTGCTCAGTTTTCAATAAAAGAGCATTCTTCAGTATCATTGCAAGCTCTGTCAAAGGGGACTCCTGAACGCATGGGTTCATATGTCACCAAAGGAATCAAAATGCATTTGCCTTGTGGTAGATCAGTCACTTGTTGTGTCAGTACCTTCTTAAACGAAAGCATGACTCATTACTATATTAGTAATTTTAATATATCATTTGTTAAGAAGTCAGTTGCTTCCTTTTACGTTATAGTATAGGAAACTCTCAGGGGCTAAAGTAAAAGCACAAGACAATTTAAAGTTCATATTCATTTAATTGGGAGTATTCATCATTAGAAAATGAATCTGGTCTAATTTGAAGTTCTGTTTCCATGAGCTGGAAACACTTCCCAGTTTTAAAATTGTAACCCCCAAGCCAAGCAGCCTGACTTCAGGGAGAGGGACCTGATTAATCAGGCATGAATTTAGTAGGATTTAGAGAGAGATTAGGTATTTTGCAGGAATAAAAATATAATCCACTGGTACATTATATTAGATTAAATACATGAGAGGGGTAAAGCCACAGGCTTCAGGGTGTTAGTCAACCAGTAAAAGCCTACTGTTATAAATGAACTTCTGACTAACTCGGTTATTCCATGTTTGTCTGTTTATAATTCATGGGTTATCCTTTGGGATATCTGGTAACAGCTACTATTAGTAACAGGAAACTGGACCAGATGAATTGTAATTCTGACTAGATATGACTATTTCTGCATATAGTAACCTGAAGAAGAATGCTTAAAGGCTTTTATTCAAAGAAACATGAGAACCAAAAATAATGGAATTATTAATCACTTCCATGTTGGATGAGGAAATACTTGAACCTTTACATGCCCACAAAATCTCCTTGGTGAAATTCAGATGCTGATGGGACTGTAGAATTGTACTGTACATTTGAGAACGCTAGCAGTAGAATGTCACTGAGTGTTTTTCTGAAATGTCAGTTGTCCTGAAGAATAATTTTGTTTTACAGAAATGGAACATCGGTCAGTTAAAAAGGCTGGTATTGAGGTACAGGAGATAAAAGGTTAGTCTGATTCGTTATGGAAAAGAAGGAACCAATATTTTCACCTAGTTAGACGGGAAACTGTTAATTAGTTTTACTGTTGTTTTATTTTTCACAGTCATTTTATACAGTAGGTATAGTTAAAATAGGTGGCATAGGAAGCACTAGAAAGCAGCTTGTAACAGTACTATCTAGTAGGTTCTATTTTACACCTAATCTAAACATTTCACTTTCAATGATGATACGTGCTTCACAGATACTAAGATAAAAATTTAGCTAGTGGCTTAATTCTGTACCACCATCTGGTATGGTCCAGATTGATATCTGCGTCAGCTCCCTTAGATGCAGACACAGTTGTGAAATATAACTGATAGATACTCTCCAGCACCCTTCTGCCTGCTCCACGACCTTCAGCCACCAAAAAAGGCTTATTTTTTTTTTCTGTTGTCAAGCCTGAACCTCCCCTGGTGGAGCTGTCTCTTGTTCTCTCCACTGTCGCTTGGGAGAAGAGGCCAGCTAGTTTATCTTTCTGCATAGTCTTTCAGCACATAGCCTTGCCAGTCACACTGTGTGGCAAAAATAAATATTTTTTTTCTATTTACATTTATTTCCCTAGATATGCTGCTTTCTCTTTTTTCAATTTACCTGCAGGAAACCTTAAAAAAAAAGGGTAAAAGAAGTAAAAATATATAGAAGCGTAACATAAGGAAATAAAAACGACGTGTAGAGAAGATTGAAAAGGGTAAAATAACAGTTCAGGATGGTGAAAGTAGTAGGTCTTTTATGCTGAAAAGGAGAAGTTCATTTGCCTTCCAGAAAAACAGTGCCAGGGTCCAGGGTATGGAGAGGTTTTTAGAAAATGTTCAGATGGTCCTGACTGGTTTTCTTTGGTTGAATTCAGTGTTTGTGTGATTTGCTGTAAGCATGTATATGCAGACAAATATGAAAAGATCCCAACTGCCAATTACAAGCATATAGTAAAAAGGAAAATAAAGGAAGCTGACATTATAAAATAATGAAATCCTTATCATCAAAACAGTAATCTTTCTGTTTCGTCTCTGTTGGTACATGAGTCCTTCTGAAGTACTTAAAAGGGAAGTGTTGACATTACAGCATCCACAGTACAACAAATGTAGGTATATATTAATGCATTTCAGCTTTCTGTAGCAAGGTGCCATGCTAGCTGACACCTCTGCTGTTACAGAGAAAAATGCAGTCGTATCACAAAAGAACTTCTAAGTAACAATCTCTGAAAATGCTTCGAGTTCGTAGGTTGAAATTAACATCTTTCGACGCTACTTGAAGAAAACAGATAGCAAATTGTCTTTGTGTCATCCTCTGCTTAATAAGTGGATAGTAATGACCTGCACTTTCACAGCCTCCCGATGATGTTACTATTGCTTGTACTGCTATGAAGTGGGGTGTGGAGAGAGATGGGCAGAGGTGGGCAAGGAAAATTGCTCTTTGCTATAACTGCTATACAAACAGACAGCATGTTATCACTGTATCCTTGTTATCATTGCATTAGTGTTAAATGTAAACTGAAGCATTTACTATTCTTTCAGAATAGTATACCATTTAAAGTTTGATACAGGATCAAAATAGAGTTGATTCAGAGTATTTCTGATGCAGCTACTTCTTAAGAGGTGCAGTAAAATCACACTTCAAAGCTAGATGGTTTAAAAAAGTTAGCAAAAAACCATGATCTTTTATGAACATACAAAAGAGCAATAGAGAGTTTTATTGAAATTGGTTTTCTTCTGGTAACAAATTAGTCAGGAATGATTGAGTGCAGTTTTCAAAAACTCTCCAGATTTACAGAGCCCAAGTTCTTTTACAGGATGTAACAGTTTTGAAAATTCAACCCTTTGTCACAAGTTTACTAGAAAGAACATTAAATGTTTTTCTTTTTGTTTTATGGCAATACAGTGTATACTGGATTTCTGTATTTCTTATGCAGTGTATACTGGATTTCTGTATTTCTTATACAAATGTTATTATCCAAAGGAGATATTTAATTGCTAGTACATCACACACCTATTTGTAAAAATAGATCTTTGGGGAATTTTCCTGTATTTTAAGTGATAGATACTTTTTAAGACAAAACTCTCCCTGACTGCTCTCCTCTCTCCATTTGAGAAATGGGGAGGGCATCTTTGCTAGTGAATAGTATCATTCAGACTTTCTCTGCCTTATGTTCAGGACAACATCAGCAAGAACTAAAAATGTCTCCATAATTGTTTGTCTTTGTTTTCCTTTTGCTCAATGCTTCAGGTGGTCTACTTTGTTCTTTTCTTATCACCTTGTTCTGTGTTGCTTGATGCATATGGTTTACATATTGAAATTGTCTTCTTTTTTAAAGAACCAGAAACAATTGTAGAAGCCAGATTGAAAAACAACCCAGAATCAACAGGCCCTCTAAAGGAGCAGGAAAAGCAACATTTGGTCCAACAGGCCAGCACTGGAGTTTCCTTTGTTCTTATTACAACTCTTCTAATTATCCCTGTTGTTGTCCTACTGGCAATTTTAGTATTTATTCGGTGGAGGAAGACAACTGTCTGTGGAGGTAATTGTGAATAACTCTAGAGAACAGGCTTTTACTATTCCAGTTCAAAATATCACTGTATGTTGATGGACAAGAGTGTGAAGAGAGAGCTACTGTCTCTTTACCCTTCTAAACAGTTGCTGTGATAATTTGTACAAACTAAGAAGCAGCATGCACACATTAATTGGTGTCAAGCTGAAAATTGGTATCTTAGAAATAACTAGAATATTCACATTGTCTAAAGTGAATAAATTCTAATAGTCTGAGCATAGTCTGATTTTCAATTTGGGGTCTTTAAATTGTTGCAGACAAAGGACTTTGTAGGTATTATAAAGGTATAAGCAATATGCAAACAGATAACACTTATAAGAGATTATATCTTATTGTTCAGTACTACCTTGTGCATTTTGTGAGTCAGAAATGCACCTCCATCTGTTGCTGTAAGAGCTTTAATTGATACTTGGAGTGTGTTCTTAAGTAGCATTAAATTTCCAGAGGGCAGACTTTGAACTCTTCAGAAGGCTGGTTGGCAGAGTCTGGTGGGAGACAGTGCTTATGGGCAAGGGAGCCCATGAGGGCTGGGAGCTCTTCAAAATGGAGATCCTAGCAGCTCAGGAGAAAGCCATCCCCATGTTCTGAAAAAAAAGCCAGCAGGGGAAAAAAACAGCTTGGTTGAACAGGGAGATCTTGAGTGATATCTAGAAGAAGAGGAATGTTTACAGGCTCTGGAAGAGGGGACAAGTCTCTTGGGTGGACTACAGGAGGGAAGTGAGATTGTGTAGAGAAAAAATCAGAAGGGCTAAGGCTCGACTAGAAATCAGATTGGCAAAGTCAGTGAAAAATAACAAAAAATCTTTCTATAAATATATAAATAATAAAAGGAGGACTAGGGAGACGCAGAAGGAGCAACAGTGACAGGGGACAAGGAAAAGGCTGAGGTACTTAATGCCTTCTTTGCCTCGGTCTTTAATTGTAAAGAAAGTTGTTCCCTTTCTGTACAAACCCAGGAGCTAGAGGATCAACATGAGGCTCCCATGGTCCAAGAGGAGGTGGTCAGAGCCTTGCTAGCCTGACTAGACACCCACAAGTCTATGGGGCTGGACAGGATTCACCTGAGGGTATTGAAGGAGCTGGTGGATGTGCTGGCCAAACCCCTTTCCATCATCTTCCAACAGTCCTGGATGACTGGGGAAGTTCCACTGGACTGGATGCTGGCTGATGTCATGCCCGTCTACAAGAAGGGTCGCAGGGAGTATCCAGGGAACTACAGGCCTGTCAGTCTGACCTCAGTGCCACGGAAAGTCATGGAACGGGTGATCTTGAGTGCGATCATGAAGCACATGCAAGAGAACCTGGTGATCAGGCCCAGTGAACATGGGTTCACAAAAGGCAGGTCTTGCCAAACTAACCTGATTGCCTTCTATGACAAAGTGACTCGGCTGATGGATGAGGGAAAGGCTGTGGATGTGGTCTTTCTGGACCTCAGTAAAGCCTTTGACACAGTTTCTCACAGCATTCTGCTACGGAAACTGTCAGCCTCTGGCCTGGACAGGCGCACACTCTCCTGGGTGGAAAACTGGTTGGATGGCTGGGCCCAAAGAGTGGTGGTTAATGGTGTTAAATCCAGCTGGAGGCCAGTGACAAGTGGGGTTCCCCAGGGCTCAGTCCTGGGTCCAGTCCTTTTTAATGTCTTTATCAATGACCTGGATGAAGGCATTGAATGCTCCCTTAGCAAGTTTGCAGATGACACCAAGATGGGTGGAAGTGTCGATCTGCTAGAGGGTAGGGAGGCTCTGCAAAGGGATCTGAACAGACTGGACCACTGGGCAGATTCCAATGGCATGAGGTTATCAAGGCCAAATGCTGGGTCCTGCACTTGGGGCACAACAACTCTATGCGGTGCTACAGACTAGGAGAAGTCTGCCTAGAAAGCTGCCTGGAGGAGAAGAACCTGGGGGTGTTGGTTGACAGCCGACTGAACATGAGCCAGCAGTGTGCCCAGGTGGCGAAGAAGGCCAATGGTATCTTGGATTGTATCCGAAACGGCATGAGCAGCAGGTCCAGGGAGGTTATTCTCCCTCTGTACTCGGCACTGGTGAGACCGCACCTCGAACACTGTGGGGTCCTCATCACAAGAATGATGTTGAGGCTCTGGAGCGAGTCCAGAGAATGGCAACAAAGCTGGTGAATGGGCTGGAGAACAGGCCTTATGAGGAGCGACTGAGAGAGCTGGGGTTGTTTAGCCTGGAGAAGAGGAGGCTGAGAGGAGACCTCATTGCTCTCTATAACTACCTGAAGGGAGGTTGTGGAGAGGAGGGTGCTTGCCTCTTCTCCCAAGTGACAGGGGACAGGGCGAGAGGGAATGGCCTCAAGCACCACCAGGGGAGATTTAGGCTGGACATCAGGAAAAAAATTTTCACAGAAAGGGTCCTTAGGCATTGGAACAGTCTGCCTAGGGAGGTGGTTGACTCGCCTTCCCGGGAGCTGTTTAAGGTGAGGGTGGAAGAGGTGCTTAGGGGCATGGTTTAGAGATTGGTGGGAATGGTTGGACTCGATGATCCAGTGGGTCTCTTCCAACCTAGTGATTCTATGATTCTATGACTAGGGGCAATGGGTATAAACTGCAGAAGGGTAGATTTAAACTAGACATAAAGAAGAACTTCTTTACCATGAGAGGGATAAGGCACTGGCACAGGTTGCCCAGAGAAGCTGTGGCTGCCCCATTCCTGGAAGTGTTCAAGGCTAGGTTGGATGGGGCCTTGGGCAGTTGGATCCAGTGGGACGTGTCCCTGCCCGTGGCGGTGGGCTTAGACCCAGATGATGTTTAAGGTCTCTTCCAACGCAAACTGTTCTATGATTCTATGATTTCTTTAGGTACCTCCACCTTCAAGACAGACGGCACCCAACGGGCCACTGGGTTTAAGGCACGGGTGGACGAGGTGCTAAGGGGCATGGTTTAGTGTTTGATAGGAATGGGTGGACTTGATGATCCGGTGGGTCTCTTCCAACATGGTTATCCTGTGATTCTGTGTAATACTATTTTCGAGAAACTGGTAGACAGCAGTGGGGGTTTAATTATTACACTTGTTATTTTGTATGGTATGAACAATTTTATCAAGATAAAAGAAGAAAAAGGACATGGAATAGACAAATAACGGATTTAAGTGTTTGTCCACTAGCTAGGACATACCATAACAGAATAAGTAACTCTGATGATCTAACTATACAACTAGATTGAATGCATCTTATTTGCAGCATTCATATGCAGCATCTTGGCTTTTTATATTCAAACATGTTTAGCATGTCAAATGTGCTAACAGTCTAGACTACTGGAGCACTGTCATTAGTGGATATGATCTGTACAAGCATCTTTGCATTCCATTTGGAGTTAAGCAATGCTTGAATTTATTGTATCGAAAAGAATGATACAGTTACATTGGTAAGGTTCTGGCACAGATTTATGGAAACTAAGTAGTATATTGGACAAAAGAGTGTGATTGTGGCATTTAATTTTTCTTCCGGTAAAGAGTTACCAGGGAGAAGGATGTAGTTTATAACCGGGGAGAGAAAGTTCCTCCAAAACATATAAAGAAATTTACAGATCACTGTCCTTCAGAAAGCCAGTCTTCTCTGGAGGGAAACAATAGCGTATCAAATGTCAAGCTATATTTTGCAATGTTCTGGAATGTAGTTGTGCACATTATAACTGACAAATTTCTTCTACTCCCTATAAAGTCTTGGCACCAACATAAGTAAAGAGCTGAGGGAATGAAATTCTCAGGAATAACTTGCATACAAATCTTAGTGGCTGGATTGGCATAAATTGAACATCTGTGGTATGATAATTTTGTTAGGAATTATAATTTCATCTTAATCAAGAAGCTGAAAAGTACCAATTTATTGAATGCCTGTGGTTTGTATCAGAAAATACAGATAATTATTTAATCATAGAATTACTTTTCTAGCTCATTTTTGAAATCTACCTTATTTTTCAGCTGATGGGGAACACAAACTTGATCCAAGTTCAGGCAGAATTTTAGGCAAACTTAAAGGTAAGTCTAAGTCATTGGAGATCTTTCCAGAATGCAGTAACTGGAGGTTTTTTCCTATATTCACCTGTCTTTGAATAACAATTTTGATAGAACTTTCTCAGAGGAAAGATTGGAGGCAAACGTCAGGTGTTTTGTGGAAATGTCGTTAACAATACTTTTCATCCACCATTACCTGTCTGCTGGCGTCAGTGTGAGTACAGTGTCTGTTATAATGAGTGAATGAAATTAAGTTCTTCAAGACTAAGGACAGATGGGAACACAAGAAGCCTGTGTGATGACTTAATATTACAGTGCTGCTGAAAATATAGTTTGAAGCTTCTGCTTCAAAGATTAATTTTCTTCCTCTTTCATAATCTCTATACTTAGCTTTTATGGCTCATGTGCTGATCTGTAAAAACAGTTTCTGGAAAGACACTTAAAATAATCTCCACTATTCTACTGAATACGTAGATAGAGTTCTATTCCACCCATACAGTAAAGCAAATCTTATGATAAGCCTTTCCTTTCCACAGGGAAAGGCAGTGGTGGCCTTAACCTGGGGAACTTCTTTGCAAGTCACAAAGGCTACAGCCGAAAAGGGTTTGACCGACTGAGCACTGAAGGAAGTGATCAAGAAAAAGATGAAGATGATGGCACAGACTCAGAGGAAGAGTGTTCAACACCTCCACTCCCACCAGCACCTTCATCATCCTGAAACCAGCCTTTGAGTTCTCCATTATATGTTCAACACAGAATGTCAGATTCCTTTCCCCTTAAGCATGTTTAAGATTTTGTGTATTTAATTGTAAACTGTACTAGTCTATGTGGGGCTGTACACTAGTTCCTTTAATTTTTGTTTGGTTTCAGTTCTGGTTATTTAAGTATGGAAATTCCTTATCAGTGCCATTGGTTTTTTATGTGAACATCTTAATTCAGAAAACAGTCTTCTAATTGCAGCACTGATTTAAAGCAGTAGTATTTTCTCATCTGAATTTGGGGATCTTGTAAATAAGTCTTACTATCTGCTTCATCAAAATATTTTTCCCATAACTATTGAGTTGCCAGTTTCTGTTTTGTGCCTTTCCTATTCTATCCTTAACCTGTTGCAGAGGAAATACAGTGCCACAAGAAAATGAAGCTGCTAAATCTTCTATTTTTTTAAAATCACTAACATTATATTGCATTGAAGGAAAGATAAAAGTCTCTATTTAATTTTTTTTTCTTCCTCCTAACTTGATGTGTTTCTGGGATGTCTTATTTTTAGATAGTATCACTGTTAGAACACTATTTTCAGAAGCTGAATGTAATTTGTGTAATAAAGTATTCGCAGAGCATTAGCGTAGTGTACTTTGTAATTTTCTTAAAGTTTTTTGTATAAGATTTTTGTAGAAGTTACTCAGCCCACTTAAAACAGTAAAAACATGTCTTCTACCAGCAGAGAAGTGCTATTTTGTATGGAAACTGGAAATTTTTTTTTATTATGTCACAAAGGATTTCTGTAAAGGTTAATAATTTACATACATATACAAAGTTAACCTTAAATGTTAAAAGAGGAATTTTACTTGTAAAGTAAAACTTCATGACATTTACTTTAGTAAAACATGGAGCCTGTGTCTCAAATTAAATACGCAAATTAGTCAGGGCAGGCATCTAACATACCTGATCTGTAGTACTGATTTTCCTGATTTTCCACACTTCATTCTTCATTCATACAACAGCAGTTCTCAATCTCATTATATGTTTATTCATTGAAGAGGAGATTTGCAGAGGATCAGAGCATGATTAATCTCCTTTTAAAACCTGTATGACAAACAGAGTGTACACAGCTGTAATTACTGCAAGTTTCACAGAGTCACAGAATGGTTTCAGTTGGATGCGACCTTTAAGATGATCATTGAGTCCAACTATCAATCCAGTCCTGCTATGACCACCGCTTGACCGTGTCCCCATGTACAACAAGCTCTCATCTTTTAAACACCTCTAGGGATTGTGACTCAACCACCTCCCTGGGAAGCCTGTTCCATTGCTTGACAAACAGCTTTCATTATCATCATTGCAAGTTTTAGGCTATTGCCAGTGTTGAGCTTGAAAAACAGGCTTTTAGTTTCTTATTCCAGCAGGTTTTAGAAGATGTTTTTTGAGGGAATATGAGTAATGGTAGGGGAGCAATAGATATGATTTTCCTCCCCCACCTCCCCAGCAACATTTAAAAAAATCTCCTTTTTCTGGAACAAAACTTTATGTCTTTTTCAGGTTTTTTTTTCTGAAGTATAGAAAATTCTCCAGGATAGATTTCTGAATCGCTGAATTCAGTTTCATTTGACTGTATTTTAGTATGGACTCAAAAGTTTCTTGCTAATTTCTGTTTTCCTAATGCTACAATCAGAATGGCCTGTTTATGTCTCACTTTTGAAAGCAAGGCAGTGTTATATTTAGCTGTGGCCTTGATCCCCTGTTTGTTTACAGGAAGTTTTCAGTGACAGAAATTGAAACCTGTGGTAGCACTGCTATCATAGGTGATTTATGTAGCATCAGTTCTAAAAGATCACAGGCTTTCCACAGAAGTGATGAGTAAATGTATATTTCCCTGATATTTGGATAGCTCATACAATATCCATCTGACATTGGGTGTACTCTGCTTCCATGGTATTGGCTCAATGAAGGTAATATGCAGCTGCCTCCTGATCATTATTTCTAATTTAAGAAAATGCTTTGTTGAGGTGGAAGTAGCTCAACACAGTTTAACTGAAAGGTAAAACAGATTAATTCAGCATAAGTATTAATCTGCTGTCTGGAATTCAGAGGTCAGTCTACAGTAATCCTGAGCAACATAAAAAGCATGTCAAGGCAGGTGATTCCTCTGCTCTGGTGAGACCTCACCTGAATTACTGTGTTCAGCTCTGGAGTCCTCGCCACAGGAAAGATGTGAGCCTCTTGATGCAGGTTCAGAGGAGGGCCGTGAAAATTAGCAGAGAGATGGAACACCTCTCCTATGAAGAAAGACTAGGACAGTTGGGATTGTTCAGCCTGCAGAAGACAGTGATCTGGAACAGCTTATTTTGGTCTTTCAATACTTAAAGCAGGGCTATAGGAAAGACACAGAAAGTCTTTACTGAGATCTGGAGGGACAGGCCAAGTGACAATGGTTTTAAACTCAAAGAGGATAGATTTAGATTGTGTTTGAGGAAGACATTCTTCTACTCTGTGGGTGGTGAAACACTGGAACAGGTGAGGAATCTATGTGAGGGCAGACTGGGGCAACTTCAAGCTGCTATGAGAAGGACATGCTGAACCATTATGTGCAGGTTGTCACCCAAGTCAACTGAAGGTGTCCCAATTAAATGAAATTGCCATTCCAATTAAGTAGCTGTCCATGCCACAAGTATCATTAGGTATGAAATAATTCCATGGGAAGCATCTTGATTACGCAGAGTTCTCTAATCAAGCAGTACACTGTTGTGCTTAATGAGGATTTGTAGATCAGTAAATTGCAACAGCTTCTTCCTTGTGAAAGCTAGGTTTATTTGTGTTTTATCAGAAAAATATTATTTTTCAGGTCTGTAATGTCTGTCATGCTACAGGGAATTAAGTATGGGTCAGTAATCTCTACACCATCTTGCCATTCAAACACGCATGTGGGAACTTGTTTGAAAGACTACATATGTATTACCAATACAGGTTTTGGGAAGCAGATCACTGCTGAGCAATTCAAAAGCAGCTTTACCATTTAAACGGGTTATACTTCTAAATTTGAAAGATTGTGTTATGATGTAATTCACAATTTGTGTGGATTCATATGATATACTAATCAAACAAACAAATGAAAACCAACCCAACAGAATTAAATGTCCAGGTCAATTAAAAATAAAGACTGAAATTAGACCACTGTATTTTCTATGTAAAACAGATGCTAGTAAACCGTACCTCTGTCACACTCCGATTTTCCTTTACCTGTTTTTTGACTCTTAAATGTGAAATTGTTTTTTCTCCATTGTGAATTATCAACATTTGCTATCAAAATTTACACTATAACTGGTCCTCAGACTCCTCTCCAATACCTGTGAAAAATTTAGACTTATCTAAATAGCTAAACATTACTGGCAGAAGAAATGATGAGAGGCAACAGTGTAGAGGGGGATTTTAAATTTCCAGTGGCAGCTACTTATCCAAGCAAAACATGACCTTGCTGTTTCTGGATGTGGTGGCTGGAAAACTTGAAGGAGCATCCAGGTGGATTTGTTACACACATATTTGAAGACATAAAAGGGAGAGCTGCGTACAGTTCAACCTGGAAGCTACATTAGAATTTTCTAAATACTACAGGTTATGAAGACACTGCTCCTTTCTTTATCTCCTTTCCACTAGTGTTTCCTATTAATTAGTTGCATGTGAAGCATGGCATCTGTGAATGAAGATCTGTCTGATTTTATTGTACAACTTGGCAGCAGACCAATTTGTTCCTAACAAATAGTCAGTGGTAACACTTCAGCAAACTAAGGAAATTATTGATTACCAACTAAATTTATTTTTCCAACTGAAATATATGAGAAATATTTTACTAATTTTTTTAATTAGAATTTAAGATTTGTGTCAGAATGAGCACAAGGCAACGCACATACCCAGCCATACAGGCTAAACCTGGTGCTACTTATGTAGGTTTTAAGAGCAGCATGCTGCCTTGTTCACTGCATTCCTCAATGCTTTGATATACTCCACCCATTATTAGTTACTACATTCTTCAGCCACGGCAACCTAAAATTTCAATGCAAGACAAAAATCATTTGTGTTAAAAGGGACTGAATCCCACAATTGTACTGTGTTTCTCTGAGTTGGGTCTCAGATCAGACCCTGAGCCACACTTAAGAACTGGGGTAATGACATTTTGCCAGTATATGAAATCCAGCTCACAGAAACCAAATTCAAATAGTAACGAAAGGTGAACTGTTCCTAGGAGGCTGCAAAGCTGAACTGAATGTTTGCCACAGGTGGCAGCTCTCTTATTGGCTACCTAATGTACAAGCAGGTTGTTTTTTTTTATACTGTATCTAACTTGATGTGAAAGGTCAGACATGCTGCCTTCACACAATGCAGGTCATGTTGCTCTCAGAAACTTCTTTGTGCTTCTGTAATTATCATCTGGCTATGCCTTTTGCTGTAACCAGTAGATAACTTTGCTGAGAATGCAGTTTGGGAAAGAAAGACTCAGAGAAACAACACATTGGGCAGCACCTTCTGCAAGCAGAGCTCATAGTCAGGGCAGGGTGTGCAGGGTGCGCTCCTGCGCCCACAAGCTGCCATCCTGTGCCCACAACAGCAGACAGGGAAAGTCAAGGCTCAGTAAATCCCTAATGTCTCTGTAGCCAAACACATGGAAGTCAAGAGTCTAAAAAACTAAGTTTGCCATTACAATACTGTAACTATTCAACAAATCCTGTGCTGTTTCTATTTAGTCAGCTCTCCTTTTCCTGGGTCTACGATCTGTGGAAGTGCTGGATAACACCTCTGACTAAATATTCAAGATCAATCTGGTGGAAAAACCTGAGTATTATTCACTGCATATCACAGAAATTCTGCACAAAATATATGTAACTTGTTTTCTGGTGGGCTTTTCTACTGAGGCTTTCATTGCTATGCCAGCCAGCAGTACTGTTTTCAGTATGTCTGGGAACAAATGTGGTGCTATTCACTTTGTGCAGGAGCGGGTAGTGAGGCACAGAGAGACTAAAGGCATAAATTGTCAAAAAACGTCAACCAGTTTTAAGAAATCTGATTTATTCCTTTTTAATCCAGTCACTTACATATCACTTTATATATTCAGGGCAATGTTGCTTGCTTGCCTCCAGCTGCAGCTCTGAGTACTCTAGCTCTGATTGTGAGAAGATTCTTGTCCAGAAAAGGACCACGCAAGGAACAACTGGTAAATTACTGGATGTTGTATCCAAGTGATCTGTGGACCATCGCAATAGCAATTTGTAGCAGGCCAGCACTACCTGGCAGACTGTGAGTAGTATGTTTCCTATAGGCTGTTTCATTTAATGGTCTACCCATTTCTCCTACCAGTGGAGCAAGGCTCCTGCCTCCATCATCACTGTAACACAGCATGAAGGTAAGATGGACTGCACATTACTGCAGCCAAGACCCCTATGGGAAAATGGTAAGTACATGAACCCATCCTCAGAGCCTGTAGTAATGCCTGCTACAATGGGACAAATAGCTAGGCCGCTCAGGCAACCTGAGTGCACTTGTATTGGCAAATGTGGTCTTTTGAGTACAAGTAGAAAGGACGAAAGGAAAACTGACTGGGGAATGCATCTCTCAGGATTAATAGTTATTGAATCAAATTGTTTGAGATTAAGTTACTGCTTAGTTACTTGTAAGAGTAACCTTTCCAAATTAAAGCCTTTTGTGTACTCTACTTCATTACAAATGTCTATCTAATTTGATTACCAAGATTTCCACAGCACGACAACAGAACTTCTAGTATGTGTAGAAATGTGTAATACCCATTTCCAGAGGCCATCGCCAAATCCTGTTTATTTATGACAATTCTAGCCTTCTACTTTAAAAAATCATCTGGTATCAACATGGCTTTTCCTTCTGTTGAATTCACAGGTGGGCAGCATACCCTCAGTCCAACAGATGATGATAGCTGCTGATGTGACTTGCTGAGTTTCCACCATTCTAGAGCTTGCTAGTTATATTTTCAGCTAGTGCTGTAAGTTAACTGAAAGCATCCACTCCAATCCACAAAAAAATGTTGCATTACATATTATGAAAATACCTAGAAGGTTACTATGCAAAGATTTTGACACTAGCTTATCTGGCCTTCAAAAGTGCTATATTCAGAAGACCTGTTAACTGCTTGCTGTGAAAAACATATCATATCTCACTGATGCCCTCCAGCAGGAAACATTCAGTCTAGAGGGATGAAGAAATTTTAAAATAGCTGTAGCTGGAGGGTAAGAACACTTTTAACACAGAATGGGCAAGTGCTATTCAAAAGTTGAGGAGTATTGAAAACAAGAGAGGTGTGGGTTTCATTCCACAGTAAAACATTCTGAGTGTTCTCATAGAGTGTTTTCAATAGCAGATGTTTTTTATGGTGTTTTTCATCAAACTGTGAGCTCGTGGTTAGAGGCACTAGCAGCCTGCAGGATAAACATTCATAGTTCTGTGCTGGGAGGTATAAGGGAACTTGCACTTTTTCTTTCATGCTGTACTTCCTTCCAGTACTCCCCTCTTAACAATTTGCCACAAGGGGGTACAAAGTCTATTAAAAAACAGAATTTCTAAGCAATCCTCTATAGAACATTCTTTTGCTATTGTTCTGTTATAAATCAAATCAGTTTGCCAGTGAAAAAGACTGCAGATGGACACTGGTGTATTTATCCAGATTGTTTAAAATACAAACCAAGAGTAGGCAAGTCATGGCTCAACACAGTCACAAGGATACACTAAGATTTCCTCTGCTATGGAAAGTCTGAGAGGGGTTTCTCTAAGCTTACACGCACAGTGTGTTGCTTGCAATTTCTCGGGTTTCCTGGTGGGAATTTTTTCAGTTTCCATTTATTTTCACGTCATTAGTTTGAAACCCCTTTATTTTATTTCAGTGAGTTTTCCATATGCAGAGAAGGCCCCCATTTAAGTAGAGTGAAGAGGCACTAATGCCTGCCTGTTAGAACAATATATCAAAATCTGGAGGAAGCCTGAATGACCATCAGTAAACTGTATGTTAAATGCTTCTTTTCCCATTCTGCTTCCTTTCTCTCCACTCTAGCTTTAAAAATTACATAGCACTTGTGCTGCCACGGAGCTTCCCCAGAAAATAGCTCTGCAGTTTCTTATTTGCATATGGTCAGGTCAGTTGCAGGAAAAGTTTCTTTTACACCTAACAAATCAGAAAAGAATCTTGCAGAGAGACCTCATATTCTTTGATTTTATCCCTGACACTATTTTTTTCATACACAAGCTATATATATGTGTATATATATATATGCACGCAAATAGCATGCATGTGCACACACGATATACCTAAAAAAATCCATTCTACCAGATGTCAGATCAGGCAATAATTATTGTGGAAGAAACCATGGTATCTATAGGGAAGGAGTTGACTTAAAGAACCTAGGCCTTTGTTAAGAATTAGCAAAGGAACTATTTAGCCTGTCATGTCATTATCATGAAATACACTTCCAGCACTAGTGGCACACAGCATCCAAATAGATGACTGTCTTTAAGCTAATTCCAGGGCAACCCCCCCCAACAAAACTGCATGGCTACAGTGCTCATCATTGGGAAAAAAAATAAACTAAAGTAAGGCCAGTGTGCACAGTTACTGGTTATGTCATTGATATATGTGGGGTTTTTTTTTTCTACTGTAATTAGTTTGAGGAAATTTACTAGCTTTTTTTTTTTTTTAATTAAAGACAAATCCATTTCACCTAGCCCACTTTCTTTGCTTTCCTGACTGCACTAGACTGAGGACTATGAAGGCCAGCCCTTCTCAGAGAACAGCACCATTTGGGGATAACTGTAGTTAACAAAGACAGGCTTCTTAGCTTCTGTATGTTTGTCAACCACCAGCTTTGTGTTGGCTTGTTTATCTCCAAGTGCTTTGTGCAGCTGACAAAGAGGAGAAACCTTTTAAGCCAGCAGTCACAACTGCCTCTCAGGACTCTTCAAACAGTTTCAGTAGAGAAAAAGTATTTGTGTAGGACTGGATTTTCAGAGGTCACAAAATACTTCGAGTGTTAGGTATTTTAAGATAGGAACTTGTCACAGTGCAAAGCTCTTTTCTTACACAGCTGTGGCCTATGATATTAAAGGCATGTTGTACATTAGGTACCCAGCCAGCAGAGAAATTCATGCCTAATCAGCCTTGAGGATCCCATCTTGTTACCCAAGATTACTTGACAACTCTTAATAAAAAGTGCTCCCCGCTACCTGTGTTACAAGTCCCACAGTTTTCAGCAGAAGAGATGAGAAAGAATGCACATATTCAGAGAGTGAGATAAGCAAAACTTACACAGTATCAGATAGAATATGTCAAATTTCTAAATTAAATTCCTCTTTCCATCAGTCATCTACAAAAATACTTGATTTGCATTCATCAGTGTTCCATAGACCAGTAACAACTTCATCAGGAAATCCAAAGAACAAGTTACAGCAGTGCTTCAATTTTCCTAGACCACTGTCAGTGGAAATTTCCAAATCTGTACTGGCTCTTGGAAGATGCAACATAAAGGAAAGCAGATCTTTGTGAAGAAACACAAATGAATGATGAATGGTCCCAAGACCAAGACTGCTCAAGAAATTAAAACTGGATTTGATAAGTGAGGAGCAGTTGAAGGTCTTGTTTGTTCAGGTGCAAAACATATCATGTACTTGATTTTGGCAGTTTTACTGTTCTGTGAAATTTCAGAACTATAGGTTAGACTATGGATCAAAAGCCATAAAAGTCAGAGTTTGCAGCCTCTCAGATAGAACAGGAAACTGTTTTATAACAGGAAAAGAACATTGGAGGCAAAATTCACATAAAGTTGCTTAAATTACATGCATCCCATAGTATCTCTGCACATTAGGAATAAGTCATCTAAGGATTAATGAAAAGGTCATCACAGTGAAATGATGCATTGTGTCCTGAGGAGTTAACAGTAAGGTATGGTGACACTGCCCTTCTACAACAAAATCTGAAATTCAAATGCATGATGAGAACATGTGCTTTTTCTAGGTTGTGCCTGTGTTTTTGATAACAGAGCAACTCCTTCTTAACATGCATAAAAATTAACCTGCAATCCTCTTATATTTATAAAGCAGTAAAATGGATTTGGCTAAGGAATTTGGAGCTCTTACAATTTTTTTCGATCTGCCATAGAAGTTACAAATCATTTAGCAATGACGTGTGATGTAAGACTATGCTGGAGTATCCTCTGTCTTGGTCTGAAGAGTCCAGCAAGGTGAAGGCCATTGCTCCAGCTTTGCATTGTTTAATTCAATGCAATGATCTTCTGTCAGCTTGGACTGATATTTACCATGCATTGATTCATGGTCTTTGCAGGCTGCAGGTGACATTTGCCCAGATGACATATATCTTTTATAGGCATTTATTTCCCCTTCAGCAACAGTCTTGTTGGCTTGGATTATGGGATCTTTCAGGTAAGCTAATATAATCGTGATCAACAACTACTGCACCCTGTAAAAAGTAACGTTTGTCTGTAAAAGAAAAGTAGACATTAAATTAGACCCTTCTAGTTTACCAAAAGCCATACTTAAAATGTTCATGAGGTGCTAACTTATTTTTCAGAACGTTTTACATGTTAGGTAGCACAGTGCTATGTTTTGAACTTTGTATGAGAACAATGTTGGTAACATACATAATGCTTTTAGTTGTTGCTAAGTAATGTTCATACTAAGTGAAGGACTTTTCAGCTTTCCACAGTCTGCCAGTAGGGATGTGCACAAGAAGCTGGGAGGGAATATATGCAGAACGGCTGAATATATGCAGAACGGCTGACCCAAGATGGCTGAAGGGATATTCCATACCATACAATGCCATGCTCAGTATATAAACTGAGGAGTTGGCTGTAGCAGATGATCACTGTTTGGGCACAGGCTGGGCATCAGTCTTTGGGTGGTAAGCAACTGTATTGTGCATCACTTGTTTTATGTATTCTGCTGTTATTAGTCTATCTCCCTTTTTCTGTCCTATTAAGCTGTCTTCATCTGAGCCCGAGAGTTTCTTTTTTTCCCCACCCTTATCCTCCCCATCCCACTGGGACTGGAGGAAGTAAATGAGCAACTGTGTAGTGCTTACTTGCCAGCTAGGGTTAAGCCATAACAGACTCAAGCAAGAAAAACAAAACATTACTCCAGACACATAAATGTAAGTATGCATAAGGTGTCCTGTGTGGCCTCTGCTTGGCTGTAAAGACATCCAGTTAGCAAGCAACCCAGGTACACTCAGGCTGGAATACTGTGATGCCTGTTCTAAGGGCTCTATTAGTGCACTGACTCAGGGTTTATCTTTATGTGAAGAGTGTTACAAAAGGCTATGAAAAGATACCTTGCTTCTGATTGCCCATTCTCATCCGTGAATGTTTTTTTCCTTATATGAAAAATGATCACTCCATTTTCAGGCTTTGCCTTTCCACTTTAAAACTCCCAAATGCACACACCTAACAAATAATACAGAAAATACAATTCTGAATTTTGGAGCAAGGTAAGCAAAACACTCAAGACTTACAAAGTTGGTAGGCAAGACCACAAATATCCTCATCTAAGATGAACTTTTTCCACATTTGTTTCAGAGAGAGCACTGCAAGTGCTTTGTTCCCATCCAAGGTTATGCCACCAGTCTGGTGGGACAGCCACTAAATTTATATCACAGCAATAGGAACAATAAGTAAGTTGCAGATAAAAAAGTGCATCCTGCTAATAAAAAATGAAAAAGACGTAATTAATTACGTCATTCACAGCCCAGTTTCCCTGCTCTTATCCCACTGAAGCCACACAGTAATCATTGAACAGTAAAAGTACTGTCCTGGAAATGTACCATGATACTAGCGTGTTGGCTACAAAATCTGCAGCTGATAACTTACATAAATACTAGCTTATCACATGAAATTCCAGAATTAGTTTCAGCTTTGTAAATGCCTCCATTTTAAAATGGATAGAAAAATTGCAATCTTAAGGCAGTTTATGCACTTTGAAGATCCAAAGCTTAACAATACATGCCCAAAGGGTGGGAATTGTTCTACTTTTCAGCAACCTTGAACCAAAAAGCAGTTTGTTTTATGACAGAAATATCCTAAACACCAAGTACTCATTTTCCTCAAAATGCATGCAGTAACTCAAAGACAGAATCAATGGAACAAAACTAGCTGCCACTGCTTGATTAATGCTGTAGCATTACAATAGGACACACTGAATATGTAACAAAAAAGTGGCAGTTGTCTACCCAAGTCTTTGATTCTTTGTTGTAGTCCTTCTATTTTAAGGCTTTGGAAGACGTTCTTCTGGTGTTAAAAAAAATAAATCTAAACGTGTACCATCTGCACCACTCAAACTATGCAAAAAAAACCCCAAACACTAAACCCAAACCACACATTAGGTTTCCATTGGAAAAGCAAAATAAATGTGAATCCTATTTACATCAAAACCGAAACACAGTCAGAAAATGCTCTTTGAATACAGGTTGGCCTGATGATATTTCTGGCAAGTTTTCACCAGCCAGTATGAACAAGGCCAAATGACAGATTAGAAGCAACTTTAATGGAAGTTAATTTTTAGTGGACTTTAACCATGATTCATTAGCTCTATTTCATGCTCCTCATAGGATTGAGGCCACTTACACTCACTGTTCCTGCTACTGAAAACTACAATTATTTCACTACTACCAGTGTTAGTTTGATTCACGCTGGTAAGTGAATATTTGTTTACTCTGTTGACCTAACCTAACACCAAAACCTGACTCAAAAGTCAGGTAAAAACCCACACCAAAATTGTATATATAAAAATACAGACATGTATACATACCTTTTCCCTGGACCCTCTTACGTATGGCTTGAGGTGAGACATCTTGATAGGAATTTTCAACCTGGATCCTGTGACATCTCTTAATATTGCACAGCCATTATCTGTGATTTAATCTATAACACAAGGATCAACCCATTTTGACTGGTAATGACCATCTTTCCACCAGTTTTTCCTTTGCTTGAGGTCTTCATGACCAACTTTAAGTTGAAGGGTATTTAATGGCTTTGGCTTCCTTTTGACAGTGATTTTGTTTATGATTTTTTGTTCATCTGAAGTGCTTTTCTCAACCTATGGATAGACACATAGGAATTACACTTTTTTTTCCAGAAGTATTCATGTATTTTAATAACAGTGGTTAATAATGCAGAAGCATGACATTAAGTAGTTTTGACTGTGCATGATTCATCATACTTAGGACTGGAGAAATAAATTGATTTTATCTTCATAAACCAACAGCCCCTAGGCAATGGTTTTCAACTTCCATAGGTATGCAGTCCTCTAAGTCAGATATGAATCTCTTGGTAATAGGTCTCTGTTAAGGTTATTGCTTGGAATGTAGGGATCACAGGTGAAGGAACAAAAAAACAAGTAAACAAAACCCCCAAACCCCACAATGCTTTAAAAGGTTAGTTACACATTACACATCAGGCCTTTCCATCTTTTTCACCTTCAGTCTTCTACTAGTAAAATATGAACATATAACATTTATGTGGCAATTTGAGGTTTTCTTTCAGTGTTTGACTGGCTTTTTTAGTTGCTTCAAAGATTTTGCCAAATATACTGTATTCTCCTTCCTCACATATATTCATAGTCTCAACAACATGCAGGTTATGATTAAACATTTGAAAATATGGAGTGTTTTGATCTGGCTCCCATTTAAATGGGGAGAAAAAAGCAAGGAAATTTAGCATACAGCTTTGCAGATACATTGATGTACTTCAGTCAAAAGGGAAAGAACCTTCACATACCAAATCTGTCAAACTGAAAGCATAGGCAATAGCAGACAAATGTTCATCCTGGTCATTTGGATGGTCACTGCAGTATTTGTTAAGGAAAGCTTTGATTGTCTTGCGTGTTCTTTCATTTATGTCATCTCTCTGAGGGTAGAACAATACAATCTGTTTCATTCCAAACAATGCGAACAGTTCTTCATTTACCTTGAAAAGAACAAGAATGCAATTACAGGGGTTTCCCTCTTCTGTGTCATGGATCAAGTAAACAAACTCAGTTTTCCATCCAATTACATTTGCAAGTAATTGTTTGTCGTTTTCTGTATGTGCTATTCTTTTTTCTTTTCTCATTTTTGATTAAAGAAAAATAAATGTACAGAATGGTCTAAAATTCAAATACAACACACAGAAAAATCTATCTTTTTCTTGGAAAAAAAATGGAAATCAGCCACATAAAGACTTACCTGATAAACCAGCTCCTTTAATAGGCATTTTTGAGGTGGGCCATACAAGGAAAACACATATATTATTGCTTCAGCAATTTCAGCTGCTTAAGTGTCATGCAGTGACAAGAAAACAGCCCATCTTGTAAACCAATCTATCATAATTATGATGTACTTATGGCTTCTGTCGGTACCATTGAAAGGTCCCATTAGGTCTATTGTGACTGCTGTCCATGGGACCTCTGCTTTGACAGGGTGTGATTTATGTGCTGTGGAGGTTCACCACTTGGCAGTGCCGTCAGGCATATACCTAGTGCAAAACTCAAGGAAGACATTATAAAAAAAAAAGAGATGCTGAAGTTTCAAGAAGATCAGCAGGATCATCCATCATCTTTCAGTGGTCCTGGCTGATTGGGGAAGTCCCAGTTGACTGAAGGCTGGCTGATGTGCCCAACTTCAAGAAGAGTCACAGGGAGGATCCAGGGAACTACAGGCCTGTCAGTCTGACCTCAGTGCTGGGAAAAGTCATGGAACAGGTGATCTTGAGTGTGATCATGAAGCACATGCAAGAGAACCAGATGACCAGGCCCAGTCAACATGGGTTCACGAAAGGCAGGTCTTGCCAAACTAACCTGATCGCCTTCTATGACAAAGTGACTCGGCTGATGGATGAGGGGAAGGCTGTGGATGTGGTCTTTCTGGACCTCAGTAAAACCTTTGACACAGTTTCTCACAGCATTCCGCTACGGAAACTGTCAGCCTCTGGCCTGGACACCCTCTCCTGGGTGGAAAACTGGTTGGATGGCTGGGCCCGGAGAGTGGTGCTTACTGGAGTTAAATCCAGCTGGAGGCCAGTTACAATTGGTATTTCCCAGGGCTCACTGCTGTGGACCCAGCCCTGTTCAATGTCTTTATCAATGATCTGGATGAAGGAATTGAGTGCATCCTTGGCAAGTTTGCAGATGACACCAAGCTGGGTGGAAGTGTCAATCTGCTGGAGGGTAGGGAGGCTCTGCAGAGGGATCTGAACAGGTTGGACCACTGGGCTGAGACCACTGGCATGAGGTTTAAAAAGGCCAAATGCCAGGTCTTGCACAACAACCCTGTGCAGTGCTACAGACTAGGAGAAGTCTGACTAGAAAGATGCCTGGAGGAGAATAATCTGGGGATGTTTGTTGACAGCTGACTGAACATGAGCCAGCAGTGTGCCCAGGTGGCCAAGAAAGCCAATGGCATCTTGGCTTGTATCCAAAACGGCGTGACCAGTAGGCCCTCTGTACTCGGCACTGGTGAGACCGCTCCTTGAATACTGTGTTCAGTTCTGGGCCCCTCACCACAAGAAGGATGTTGAGGCTCTGGAGCATGTCCAGAGAAGAGTGACAAAGTTGGTGAAGGGACTAGAGAAAAAGTCTTACAAGGAGCGACTGAGAGAGCTGGGGTTGTTTAGCCTTCAGAAGAGGAGGGTGAGGGGAGACCTCATTGCTTTCTACAACTACCTGAAAGGAGGTTGTGGAGAGGAGGGTGCTTGCCTCTTCTCCCAAGTGAAAGGGGACAGGACAAGAGGGAATGGTCTCAAGCTCTTCCAGGGGAGGTTCAGGCTTGACATCAAAAAAAAAATGTTTAGGGAAAGGGTCATTGGACACTGGAACAGGCTGCCCAGGGAGGTGGTTAAGTCACCATTCCTGAAGGTAATTAAAAAACACGCAGATGTAGTGCTTAGGGACACATTTTAGTTGTGAACTTATCAGTTCACATTTAGTTGTGAACTGCCAATCCTTTATGTGAAGAAATTTTCCTAATACTGATTCTAAATGCCCCTGGTGTAACTGGAGGCCAATTGTTCTTGTCTTATCACTTGCTGTTTGGGAAAAGAGACTAACATCCAGCCCACTACAACCTCCTTTCAGGTAATTATTGAGATCGATTAGGTCTCCCTTCAGACTCCTTTTCTCCAGAGTAAACAATCCCAGTACCCTTGGCTGCTCCTCACAGAACTTCTCCAGCCCCTTTAATCAGCTTCATTGCCCTTCTCTGGGCATGCTCCAGCACCTTAATGGCTTTCTTGTAGCAAGGAGTCAGAAACTGAACACAGTATTTCAGGTGCAGCCTCACTAGTCCTGAGTACAAGGGGACAATCACTTCCCTAGTCCTGCTGGCTACACTGTTTCTGATAAAAGCCAGAATGCTATTGGCCTTCCTGGCCAGCTGGGCACACTGCTGGCTCATGGTCAGGCAGCTGTTGACCAATACCCCCACGTCCTTTTCTACCAGGCATCTTTCCAAACATTTGTCCCCAAGCCTGTAGCATTGCATAGGGTTTTTGTAACCCAGGTGCATGACCTAAGCCCTTGGCCTTGTTAAGCCTCACATAGTTGGGCTTGGGCCATTGATCCAGCCTGTCCGGATACCTTTGTACTGCTCTCTTTCACTCAAGCAGACTAACACTGTCACCAAACTTGGTTGTCATATGCAGATTTACAGAAGGAGCACTTGATCTCTTTATCCCGATTATTGATGAAGATATTAAACAGAATTGCCCATAACACCAAGCCCTGAGGAACACAACTTGTGACTGACCATCAGTTGAATTTAGCTCCATTCCCCACTACTCTTTGGGCCAGTTTTTTACCCAGTGAAAAGAACACCTGTCCAAGCCATGAACAGCCAGTTTCTCCAGGAGAACAGTACAATACACTACCACCTATAAATACTAAAGGAACTATGAGGCAGCTGGGATCAAAAGAAAGTCCCTCTTTGCTTCTGCTGTGTATGCTGTGGCTGAAAAATATTGGTAGTACATGTAGTATTTCATGCATAACGCAGATCAGCTTTATCTACTTGCCCAAGTCTGAATTGAAAGCAAAGACTCATTTTCAGTTTATGTTACAGTTATGCATGAATTCAAACTATTCTGGTGACACAGCCAGCTGATAGCAACAGTTATATGGCCACAAAGGACATTTACATGCAGTTCCCTCAAGGATCAGATTCCGCCTGGGGACTATATCCATGTATCTTTGAGTGAAGGAGGAGAAAGAACTTTCCCAAGCAGTCATTTGTTTAGCTATTTCCTGAATACACATAATTGTATGGCAGAGGAACCATTTTCATATTCTTATCTGCCAGCAGCCCCTCCAGACACACATTCTTGGCGTGGTACACTGTATCCTAGCAAAGATATGAGTCCTTGCAAGAGAAATCCCTCTTAAATACCAGATGTGCCCTGTATGTTTAAAGGCAGTATGGCTCCCTGCCACTGGGTAACACATAGCAACATGTAAGCCATCTGGTCTGTAGCAAAAGGAAGAAAAAAAAAAAAAGAAACACTGTTTTGGCAATAAGACTTTTAAAGTCTGATTGTAAGCTTACATTTTGTCAGCATGAAGTGATGTGTGTTCTTGCTGTATCAAAGTCATACAATTCCAAATTTTTTGTAACAGACTACGTTAAAAATGTTTTATATCTATTAGACCATACCCACTGCTAACATCATTTGTTACAGAGGTCCAGTAGTAATTAGAGTCCACTAAAGTCAGTGTCCTTGATATACCATGATGAATGCCAGCAGCATTTTCGTAGCATTTCTCAAGCAACTTTTTTCTTCTCTTCATATGAAACTATCACCAGGTGCATTTGTTTTCTGTTTTTTCCAACACAGAACAACTTATTTTCTGAAATAAGAAAAGTACCAGCAAGCTATATGCAAGTGGTTTGTTTATTTTACTAAACTACTGAGCGTGCTTCAGTACAGAATTTATTAAATCAACTTCAATTCTCTTCTTCTTAAATGTAGCTTTTTGTTTACAAATACTTTAATTATTTTCTCCAAAAAGGCAATTGTTCACCTATGTTTATTAATCTGGGCATGAGGCATTACAAGGGCAAGCCAGAATGCAAACAATGTTCCCACAGGAAATTTGCCTGAAACACAAGCTAATGCTGGGTTACGAAGGAAAGGCAGGTCACGTTATGAGACTTACTGCTCTCGTGCTGGCAAACTGATGTTGCAGTCTGCAGCTTTAGATTTAGTCCTCTATACATAGGTTTGGCAAGCTTGATGGTTTTGAGAGAGTGCAGCAGACTACAAAGGTTCATATGCTTGCTCACAGGAAGGTAATAATGCTGGGAAGGGCCAGGAGTCTCTAACGTGACAGATGGCCATTCTGGCACTTCTGCCTAGCCACACAGAGCTTCCAAATGGACTGAACACTCTCTGCCTACAGCTGCAGACCTGGATTTCCCTTTCTCTAGTGCTTTGATTTGAGAATTGCTATGGCTATGTGTAAAGTCAGCTCTCTTTGCCTTAAACTTTTTGCCTGAAGACTGCCTGCTTGTGTGTCAGGTTCAACAGAAGGACGATGTAGGAGCAGGCATTGCTTTCGTTTGCTTGGCTGGGCTCCGGACCCAGAGCTGGCTGTGGCTGAGTGGAGGTTCGGCTGAGCAAGTTGCACCCTCAAGCGTCACCACTATGGCCAGCATGGACCTGAGTTTTTGATCTGAGTTCTGTGACGAATGTTTAAGCCACGGGGTGGAATGTAAAGTCAGACTATGTTTATCTCTTTGCCTTAAACATTTTGTCTGACGACTACCTACTTGTGGCACCAGCTTGTCTGCAGTGCCGAGGTTCAGCGAGGGGAGCAATGTAGGAGCAGGCACAGCTCTCTTTCGCTGCGGTGAAGTAGGGCCCCAGAGCTGGTTTCGGTGGGGGGAGGGTATGAGCCGTGGCTGCTGCCTCCGCTACACCCCACCTGCTCGCTTCCGGGGCACCAAAGAGACATGTGCAGATGTAGGTCAGGCTGGCCTTATAAAGGACTCTCAAAGAACCTGGGGGGCAGTCTCACTCTCACTCACACACTTCAATTGGACCAGCCTGGACCACACGGCCTGGAAAAAGCCTGGGTTGTTTTCAGGGATTCATTTCTGTAACTTTGGGTGGTTGTACCCCCTCGTGTCTTTGTTGTGCACCCTGATATGTTGGTATGTTTATCCTTGCCGGAGCCAGAAATAAATACTGCTTTTGATATTCACCCTAGGAATGACCTTATTGGCCTCCAAATTGCCACACAGACAAACAAATCCACTTTCCCCCGACAGGGCCGGACATGAGTGTATGGCTCGTGGTTCCGGGTTTTGACACTATGTTTTTCCCCAGTATTGAGAACAAGGTATGGCTTTTAGATACACAAATTCCTCCTAGAAAGAACTAAAGCAGGCAGAGTTTCCAATTCTGTAAACATCCTGTTACACATTAACAAGACTTAACTAGGGTGTT
Organism: Clamator glandarius; assembly: GCA_033459285.1. Classification (NCBI taxonomy): domain Eukaryota; kingdom Metazoa; phylum Chordata; class Aves; order Cuculiformes; family Cuculidae; genus Clamator; species Clamator glandarius. Next base: position 99,487 of record JAUNZM010000153.1, read on the forward strand.
TGTTTCATAAAGACTGCATATCAAAATCGCAGCATGTTGCAGTGCAAGGCCCCACTTTCTTTCTTCATACCAGTAAATCTTCACTTAAAAATCTATTTTCAAAGTAGTTTGAGAGACTTATTTTTACCTTTGAAAACAAATTTTTTGGTTGCTCTCCTGGTTCCACTTCTTTCACTTGATAATGTTGTGGGATGATATTCCCCTGCTCACTTGTAGTATACAATCTACTTCAGGTGGAGGCCACTATTTTTATCCGTGCAAATCATTGCAAACCTGAACAAGATACACAGTATTTATTAGATAAAGCAATTATCACAGTAACACATTTCCAGCTTTTACTGGTTTCTTTGTAGTTGAGAGGTATCCTAATAAAATCACACCTAACAGGCTGTTACACTATCCAATGCACTGCACCCATGCTCATGCTTATTGCTCAATTTGAGCAATAACAACACTACTTGACACATGACTTTGGTTCTACGCAAAGTTGGTTTTGTCAACCTATATTTTAAAAATTCCAAACAATGGGGACATATAGTATATTCACTGAGGAAAGGAGCTCAGGGAATGAGACCAGAGAGATAGAAATTGCTTTTCTCATTTTTAAACATTTGGATATCTATCAAATGCAGGTGTGCTAGAGATTAGATGTGTCAGAGCCACCCTAGTTAGAAAAAAATCCCCACAAATAGGAAAAAATAACTCCCATATAGAAGCTGACATAAATTTATTTTGCTTTTTATTCATCTGAGAATTAAGATTCTGAAACTCCAAACCAGATTATGTAAGGCAACAATTCCTTCCCTGACATAGGCTGACTTTAGAGATCACATTAGTAAACTAAGATGTAATTAGTAAAATGAGTCATTAGTACAGGAAAAGTGTAAGTCTAGCAAGAATAGAAGCAAAATACTTAGCTATTAATGACAAGAACAAATATTCACAGGCAGAAATATTCATGCATCCCCTATGCGATTTCAGTGATATATTTTTTAACAAATCTGCTCCAGCAGAAATGAAGATGTAGATGGAATGGCAGTTTGATCATGCTCAAATTGACATCTACAAGGGTGGGGTCAGGCTTGGGGTCTGCCATGTCATAATTTCTTAATGAATGCTGATTATCCACAGCATTAAGCAAATTTCTTCCTTATCCTACCAGTGTCCCAAGACTAGACAATGTGACAACATATAGCCTACTAAAAAGAGTAATCAGTTTGTCTGCTGTATCTGCTAAGTGGCATATAATTATGGAGAAGTGACATCATCCAGTCAATCTGAAATCCCCGTTATCTCATTATACACTGATGCTATCTGAAAGTCAGATGTGTAAGTTAGGATATTTATTTTTCAATTTGTAGATTCTCACTCATGTCTACTATACTGGGAAGGGAAGGAGATAAAGAGCTCTAAAGAGTGATTATACTTGATTCTATTTATTCCATTTCTCCCTCAAAATAAAATGCTGTTATTTATAGAATGTCATATTCTACATAAGCCAGGCATATGTGTTATCAATGCCAAATGCATGCCAGGAACTTCACATTCAAGCAGTGGCAAGACCTTGGCCTAGCTGAGTACTTCATCTTGCATATCCTAGACTTGGCTTTCAAAACCAGCCAAGTCTCTTGTCATAACAACATTAGTGTGGTAGAGTAAAATTGTTATACCTAAGAGAACTAGCACAGATAAACTTTTCTCTACTACAATCCTGTCTATGAGTAAAAAACATGTTTGAGAGCAGGGAAGGAGCAGAGCCAGAACAGAGTACTGTTCCTAGGGGGTCTTGGCTGGCACAGTAGTTGCTTGCAAATTTACATTTGATAACACAAACTAAAGCAACCCATTGAGCTGGTAAATTGGGTAACAAATGGTAAAAAGGAAGGTGAGGCCACCGTGACAAAGTTAATTTTTTCTGTTGTTCAGTAACTATCAAATCAATCAAATAATCAAATCAATCAAATAATTAGCATTTCTGAAGTAAAAGAGTGCAGGTGAAAAGCAATTAAACCATCCTATCTGACTGAGGATATATTCAAGCTTCATTCAGAGCTCTCTTGAGGGCCATTACTCCAGTCACTCAAGCATGGCAGGAAGTCAAAATTGCCTGTTAACCACTGGGAGGACAGACCATTTTAGCATGATACAGAATTTTACACACAGCAAGAAAAGATGCTGTGGTACAATCATTACTCTTCCAGTACTTTTTGCTTGTGAAACTCTTGCCTGAGACACTGAACATTCATAACGTAGTATGTGGTTATTGGTTCTAACTGCACAGCAGTATGATACATCTGCACAGAACTACAACTTATACTTCAATTGAAGAGAAATAATATCCTCTGTCCTGCAATGGCAGTTTCTACGGTAAAAGACTGGAAGACTGTATATAAGGCAATGAAGTGACTAGACTCTTGGACAAGGTAAAGGCTGTGGATGTGGTCTTCCTGGATTTTAGTAAAGACTTTGATACAGTTTCTCACAGCATTCTGCTTCGGAAACTGTCAGCCTCTGGCCTGGATGGGCGCACACTCTCCTGGGTGAAAAACTGGTTGAATGACCGGGCCCAGAGGGTGGGGGTAAATGGAGTTAAATCCAGCTGGAGGCCAGTGACAAGTGGGGTTCCCCAGGGCTCAGTGCTGGGTCCAGTCCTGTTTAATGTCTTTATCAATGACCTGGAAGAAGGCATTGAGTGCTCCCTTAGCAAGTTTGCAGATGACACCGAGATGGGTGGAAGTGTCGATCTGCTGGAGGGTAGGGAAGCTCTGCAAAGGGATCTGAACAGGCTGGACTGCTGGGCTGAGACCAACGGCATGAAGTTTAACAAGGCCAAATGCCGGGTCCTGCACTTGGGGCACAACAACTCTATGCAGTGCTACAGACCAGGAGAAGCCTGGCTGGAAAGCTGCCAGGAGGAGAAGGACCTGGGGGTGTTGGTTGACAGCTGACTGAACATGAGCCAGCAGTGTGCCCAGGTGGCCAAGAAGGCCAGTGGCATCTTGGCCTGTATCAGAAACGGCGTGACCAGCAGGTCCAGGGAGGTTATTCTCCCCCTGTACTCGGCACTGGTGAGACCGCACCTCGAGTACTGTGTTCAGTTCTGGGCCCCTCACCACAAGAAGGATGTTGTGACTCTGGAGCGAGTCCAGAGAAGAGCAACAAAGCTGGTGAAGGGGCTGGAGAACAAATCTTATGAGGAGCGACTGAGAGAGCTGGGGTTGTTTAGCCTGGAGAAGAGGAGGCTGAGGGGAGACCTTATTACTCTCTACAACTACCTGAAGGGAGGTTGTGGAGAGGAGGGAGCTGGCCTCTTCTCCCAAGTGACAGGGGACAGGACCAGGACGAGAGGGAATGGCCTCAAGCTCCGCCAGGGGAGATTTAGGCTTGAGATAAGGAAAAAATTCTTCACAGAGAGGGTGGTTAGGCATTGGAACAGTCTGCCCAGGCAGGTGGTTGAGTCACTGTCCCTGGAGGTGTTTAAGGTGAGGGTGGATGAGGTACTTAGGGTCATGATTTAGGGATTGCTGGGAATGATTGGACTCGACGATCCGGTAGGTCCCTTCCAACCTGGTTATTCTGTGATTCTGTGAAGAAAGAACACATTATGTAGCATCTATAGACATTTAATATATTTATGAAAATCCTGATCCAACAAACTGTTACATGCTTCAGCAGTCTGCTAGAGAATTGCCCAAGAAGACAACATTAAGCGAGCTTCCTTCGCATGTCCCTACTCATTTTTCACCTCAATACCTAACATACTTTGTGAGAATTAATTAAGGCTCTAGCTCAAAAGGCTGAAATTATTGCCTTGACCAGAGCCCTAGAACAGGTGGAAGGGAAAAAGATAAATATTTGGACAGATTCTAAATATGACTTTGGAGTTGTTTGTGCTCACAGAGTGATTTGGAAGGAACAAAGGTAACTGATGGCACAAAGAAAATTGATTAAACAAGCTGAAGAAATACATTACCTATTGGAGGCAGTACAACTACAAACTAAAGTCGCAATCATGCACTGTCAAGGGCACCTGAGAGGGAACACTGACTAGGAAACAGGTAATAGATTGGCTGATTATAAGGCTAAACAGACAGCAGAAAGAATGCAAGAGCAAACTTTAGCTCTAATCCTAGGTAACAGAGATGAAATCTTAGAAAATCAGGAAGATATTAAGATACTCCAAGTCTGATCGGGAATTAATACAAAAACTTGGAGGAAAGGTCTCTTCCCAGAAGCGGGCACAGTTAAAAGATGGCAGAACTGTCATACCTGCCAGCTTGGTCTGGGAACTTGTCAAGAGGGAACATGCACACATTACCAAGCTAGTGATAGATGCCAAACTACCATAGACCAAGTGTCTGTCTTTAGCTTTATTATGAATCAGAACCGTCCCAAGGAAAGACTTGGTGGTGTCTCCATATGAAATGTTGTTCGACCTCCCATATCTAGAGAAAGAAGAGTGTGTGCTGATCCCTTAAATCAATGATATATACCTTAGAGGCTGTTTGTGTGGAATACCTCAGTCTCTTGCAGATTCAAGAGTGGATTGCTGCTCCAAACAGCACCCCTGTATTTCACCCTACATCAGATACAGCCTGGGAACTGGGTCCTAGTGAAATCCTGGAAGGAGAATACTCTAGCCACAATAGAATACTCTAGTCCCCCCTAGTGGGAAGGATACTACTTCCTGATACTACTGACAACGGAAGTAGCCATAAGGAATAAAGGGAAGGGGTGGACTCATGTCACTAGAGTGAAGGGACCAGTGGCCTTGCTTTCCAGAGAGTGGACTCTGAAACCAGGACGTGATCCTTTGAAGCTAACATTTAGGCGGTAGGTCAGAATAAGTCAAGGGTGAGTAAAATTGGTTTGTGAAATCTGTAAGTACGGTTACCTGTGTTGTTTCTTGTTGTAGAGTATATAATAAGGGACTAGCTAAACTGAATAACCACAAGGGATACTGATGGTACTGTAGAGTGTGTTGGAAGTGGCAGCCCTTTGAAAATCTAAAAGGTGATTTCAGGTATATAACGTGCACTGAGCCAAGGGCAAGTCTGGGTTTGCCTCTATATTTGCTGCTAAGAAGCATCTCAAACTCTGCTGTTGGCTGCAATCCAGTAGGCACTGAGAAATGGAGATATATGCTATACCAGCCCTTGGCTTATGATGGCTGCCTGGACTCTCCTACTTCGGGTTATGCTCACCGCCAGTTGCACCTCATGTTCTCCAAATGAATGTTGTAAATGTTACCAAAGTCTTTATGCAAGGGAGGCTTACTGTCTTAGTTATCACACTCACATAAGCAGGTATTGTTAGAACTCACAAAGCTTAACCACTTATAGGTTGGGGAAAATACAATTGTGGGTGGAAAGAATCTTGGCAAAAGGAGGAGCAAGGCTGTGAATAGGGTGTCCTAAGGGAGAAGAATGGATATGTTTCACCAAGGAAGGACATTGGTACATATCAGATGGTGGGGGAATCCAAAATCAATACAAAGAAGAGTTAGAAAAGAATGTTACATGGCAATTAGCAAACTCTGTCCAGCTGGGGAAATCAAAAGAAAGTAAGTAATTATATAATGAAATAAGAGAGGAACTGCAAATGCAACCACTTTTGGCAAGAATTTATTTGTAGATCTGGCTGAAAGAATAGCCAAGGAACTAAATGTGTCTGGTTGTTGGGTATGTGGAGGTCCTTTAATGAGTGGAGAGTGGCCCTGGAAAGGAACCAGTCTGTATCCTCTCCAAATATTAAAATGGAATCATTCACTCAGTTCAGAAGAAAGGATGAGACCACTGGAGTGGGTTCTAAGTTCTGAAGTAATTGGTATAGAGTGCATAAGTTGTATAGGATATGGAGAGTGGGTAGAAGAGACCCCATGTAAACAGGTGTACAGCCACAATGGCACACATGGGACCTGGTGGCCTGAAAAAAAACCTTGTGGTATTTCTCCAAAGATAATAACAATTGTACCAAGTCCACTGAGGAAGGAGTTTTTTATTGTACTGGAAATAATCCATTCCAGGGGTTACCAAGGCTCCTGAAGTTTTGGAAAAACACAGGAAACGCTTCTAGGAACTGCTGGAGAGCCCCGATGGGTTATTCTGGATTTGTGGTAAAAGAGCCTATTTGAAGCTACCTGGAAATTGGGAAGGGAGTTGTAAATTAGGGATAATTCAACTGGATTTTTTTATGTTGCCCCTGGAGGAGGGGGAAGAGCTAGGAATTCCCCTGTTTGAGAACTTAAAGAGGGAAAACCAGTCAGGCATATAAGTCAGAAGAACCCAAACCTGGGGAGAAGACATATGGTCCCCAGAAAGACTTAACCAGACGTATGGACCCACCACTTGGGCACAAGATGGAAGTTGGGGCTATCAAACACCTATTTACAGGTTGAATAGAATAATTAGGTTACAGGCAGTAGTAGAATTAATTAGTAATTGGACAGCAGCCGACCTCTAATTGTTGGCCAAACAGGAAACACAGATGAGAGGGGCAATATATCAGAACAGACTGGCTTTAGATTATTTATTGGCAGAAGGAGTTGTGTATGGAAAATGTAACACTTCCAATTGTTGCCTTAAAATAGGTGATAGTGGCCAACCAGTAATGAACCTTGCAATTGAAATTCAAAAATTGCATGTCCCAGTTGTCACGGTCCACTCATAAGCAGACACGTGATGGTTTGTTTCATTTACGATTTCAGAGTGCAAATAATTCAAAGAGTCAAAGGAGTCAAATTCCGATCTAAACTGGCGCTTTATTAATTGTGCTCATAAAGTGACTTACGATAGAAAGAGACAAAGAACAAGGAAAGAGATGAAGGAGAAGAGGGAAGGAAAAGGGGTTTATAGCTATCACCATGGGTCCACAGATGTCCGGCATCTCTGGGCGTCCCTGTCCAGAAGGTGTTTTGCTGTTTCAGTCTTTGATGGAGGTGATCCCACGGTGTGTGTGGGGGGTCTTCTTCTGTCTTGGTTTTCTGTTCCTCCTCATTCAGCTGCTTTGGAGCCTTCTTTTATGCTAGTCAATACACCTGTGACGCACCTTTGCCTGTGGAGATGTGCCAATCTCCACCTAGCAGGCCACACATGAACAAGAGAGGAGTGTCTGCAGGTCTCCTCTCCTTGTGCATGCGCTCCTTTTGGTGGCAGTGGTCGACCTGGGGTGTCTTGATGAAAGCCAGTAGTCATCATCACCTTGCACGCATGCTCTGTTGGCTATGGGTCTGTGGTAAGTCCCGTCATTAATCTTCCTGTCTTTTCCTCCTTGCTTCATGGATCTTTCACAATGGTAGGGAGTAGGGAGGCTTGGAGACAGGTACAAAACATTTTTGAGATAAGGAGTTAGGTACAAAGCATTTGTTCCATATCAGCTCTGGCTGTTTTTCTGAGGCCTGCATTTGTGATTTATACAGTCAAGTTCTGAGGCTAAAAATGAGAAAATGTTGAGACAGAAATCAATCCTTTGACTGACTCTTACACCAGTGCAGAAATGGAAGTCTACGTTAGACTCCAGGTGGTAGGATAATATCTTAGGAGTAGCTTGGTGGAAGAAAGCAGGCTGCTTTTTATTACGTGTACTTCCTGTGTTACTGTTTTTACCATGCCTTGTCCCATGTTTTACAAGAGTGATTTCCAGTGTAGTTGAAGGAATGCAGCTAACCAGTATTTCAACAAATCCACAAATGGTAGCCTCAAGCTGGAATGAGACGGCCCAGAAAATTATGGTGTTGTAGAAAAGAGATTGGAAGAAAGAAGAACAAGATGAGAAATTACAAGCAATATTGTGTAAATTAGAATAAAGTTATGGGCTTCAGCAAAAATGTAATAAGTAAAAGGGGGCAAATTGTGAGAATTAATTGATAAGTTTTACTGCAGCTCATTTGTATGTTCAATTATCTTGTCATATAAATCTGTCTTGTAAGCTGTAGCTTGTTTAGGTTAAGAGATAACCTATCTTAGGGCTGTGAGAATTTATTAATATGCTTAGTTGTCTTGTAAGATGCAGCTGTTGTAGGAGATAACATGAAGGGAGTCTCTGGACATGGCTGGATAATCCAAAAAAATAATGAGCATTCTTTGAAGATGTATATGGTTCTTTGTCTAAAACTAGTATATATACCCACTGCTTTTGTAAGACATTATGCCTTTTTCAGAAGGGCATCCAATTCAGTGCTGAATCGGAAAATAAAAATATTATTGCCTTTGCTTCAAAGATTTTGTCCTTTTCAATATTTTACCAGTGAATGTTTCTCACAACTTTGCCTGGCCTAATCTTACAAAAAATCCCAAACAACAACCACCCACAAACTGAAAATAACAGATTAAAAAAAAATATGTTATTTTTTTTATTTAGAATAAACCACATTAATTCAGAAAATTCATACATTTCTATCAATACTCAAAATGTATCTGATAGTCTCTAAAAATCAAAGACTTTTACAATTTGGAATAATTCTTTAAATATCCCTGAAGCCAGAAAAGAGCACACTGCTTTAGTCAAGGACAGTATTTCAGCAGAGAATTAATCTTTGATATAACCAGTGTCTTTGATTCAGTGTCTTAAAGCAGTCATACCTGTTAACACTTAGCTATTTTACTTCTTAATAACTACTTAGACCCTACACAATCACAATCCTAACTTCAAAGCTGGGTTTTTTTTTTGTTTGGTTCTTTTTTTTATAAGTTCAGTTTTCAAGTACTTCCCTATCTCTGTTTACAGTTCCTACCAGAAACAGGAATTCCCAATGGAGCCTTGAATACCCGCAAGTAAGATGGACACAGTAGCCTACATCCTGACAGAGACCCCTGCCACTGCAGAATACCCTCATTTCATAGGTTCATAGGTTCAACAAGGCCAAGTATAAGGTCCTACACCTGGATCATAGAATCATAGAATTACCAGGTTGGAAGAGACCCACCGGATCATCAAGTCCAAACACTAAACCATGCCCCTTAACACCTTGTCCACCTGTGCCTTAAACACCTCCAGGGAAGGTGAATCAACCACCTCCCTGGGCAGCCTGTTCTAGTGCCCAATGACCCTTTCTGTGAAAAATTTTTTCCTAATGTCCAGCCTAAATCTCCCCTGGCGGAGCTTGTGGCCATTCCCTCTCATCCTGTCTCCTGTCACTTGGGAGAAGAGGCCAGCTCCCTCCTCTCTACAACCTCCTTTCAGATAGTTATAGAGAGTAACGAGGTCTCCTCTCGGCCTCCTCTTCTCCAGGCTAAACAACCCCAGCTCTCTCAGCCGCTCCTCATGAGGCCTGTTCTCCAGTCCCTTCACCAGCTTTGTTGCTCTTCTCTGGACTCGCTCCAGAGCCTCAACATCCTTCTTGTGGTTGGACAGTCCCTGACCTCAGTACAGGATGGGAATGATGATGTGATTAAGAGAAGGACTTGGGGGTGCTCGTAGATGAGAAGCTCAACATGAGCCGGCAATGTGCACTCACAGCCAAGAAAGTCAATCGTATTCTGAGCCAAATCAAAAGAAGTGTGGCCAGCAGGTCGGAGGAGGTGATATTCCCCCTCTATTCCTCTCTTGTGGGACCTCATCTGGAGTATTGTGTTCAGTTCTGGAATCCTCAACATAAGAAGAATATGGAACTGTTGGAACGGGTCTAGAGGAAGGCTACAAAGATGATCAGACGGCTGGAGCACCTCCCACATGAGGACAGGCTGAGAGAGTTGGGGTTGTTCAGCCTGGAGAAGAGAAGGCTCTGAGGAGATCCAGTACTTGAAGGGGGCATACAAGAAAGCTGGGGAGGCTTGTAATGACAGGACTATTGAGGGAATGGTCTCAAGCTCCACCAGGGGAGATTCAGGCTTGAGATAAGGAAAAAATTCTTCATGGAAAGGGTTGCTAGGCATTGGAACAGTCTGCCCAGGAAGGTGGTTGACTCGCCTTCCCTGGAAGTGTTTAAGGTGAGGGTGGAAGAGGTGCTTAGGGGCATGGTTTAGAGATTGGTGGGAATGGTTGGACTCGATGATCCGGTAGGCCTCTTCCAACCTAGTGATTCTATGATTCTATGACTAGGGGCAATGGGTATAAACTGCAGAAGGGTAGATTTAAACTAGACATAAAGAAGAACTTCTTTACCATGAGAGGGATAAGGCACTGGCACAGGTTGCCCAGGGAAACTGTGGCTGCCCCATTCCTGGAAGTGTTCAAGGCTAGGTTGGATGGGGCCTTGGGCAGTTGGATCCAGTGGGACGTGTCCCTGCCCGTGGCGGTGGGCTTAGACCCAGATGATGTTTAAGGTCTCTTCCAACGCAAACTGCTCTATGATTCTATGATTTCTTTAGGTACCTCCACCTTCAAGACAGACGGCACTCAACGGGCCACTGGCTGGCATCACAAGAGCACCACACACAGGCGGTCAGGATGGAAACCGTGCTGCAGATGACAGCAGCGCTGCCTTGGAGACAGAGGCAAGCAAGTGAAAGTACCGCCCTGGCGCCGGCCACCACCTCCCTCATGGCTGACTACGACCGCCCCACCGGGGCAGCGATCCAGCACGGCTCCCGCGGAAGGGCAGGCTCGCCCCGTCCCGCGTTGCGCAGCCCTCGACCCGCCCGGCCCACCGTGCACCGCGCGCCGCGAGGCGGACGCGCGGGAGCCTCGAGCGGGCGCGGCCCCCGCCCGGCGCCGCGAGACTCGCGCACGCGCGGACGTGTGCCGGTGCGATCTTTTTCCCGCTGCCACCGCCCCGCGACTTCTCCCTGGCTTTGCGGCGAGGCCGCCAACAGCCGCCGGGACCCGGGCGCGCACCTGTTCTGGCAGAGGTATGCGGCGCTAGCTCGGGCCCTCCCCGCCGGAGCCACGGCGTCGGCGCCCCGGGACCTCCGCGGCGCCCCCGGAAGTGGCGGAGGGACGCCCGGCGCCGAGCGGCGGCGCCTCTTCGGTGGGACGCACGGGTAGGCGAGGCCATCGCTCCCGGGGCCGGTGCCTGCCCTCCGCCGCCGGGACCGGCCCCTTTGGGACGGCGGGGGCCGATCCGAGGCTCCGCGGAGCCGGAGCGGCGGAGCAGGCGGTCCCGCGAGGAGCGGGGCCGGGAGCCGCTCGGCCCCTCCGGCGCCCGAGAGCTGGGCGGGAGAACCCTTTGTCTTTCGCGCGGACTTGAGGTGCGGCCGGTGCGCTGCGATCGTCGGGGGAACGTGGTGGGCGTGGCGCATAACCGCGTCGGGCTTTCCCCCGGATCTCGTGTCTTGTTCTGTGCTGTTCTCGGAAACCGCTTTACTGAAACAGCAGGGACTAGTGCTTGCAGCGTGCTGCGCTGTCATAAAGGCAGGTGAAGCTTGTATAGAGAAGTGCGTGGAGTGAGAGGCAGCATTCCTGAACAGGGGCAGGGTGGTGCAGAGGTGTGATACGGTAACTGTTAAAAGCACTGGATTTGGGATACGCCATTAACATCCCAAAAACTGATGATAAATTCAGTGTAAAATTACTTGGAGAAAAGGAGATTCCTGCCTATGTTGTAATCAAGTTAGGAAGGGAAAGCAGCAGCCGTCCAAGAGCTGAGGATTGTTTACCTGTAGTATCTAGAAAATAACCTGTTGGGAGCTGATATGGGAGAGATGTACAGATAGAGTGGGCTATCTAACATTTCTTTTTGTTCTAGTGCTGTTTTCCTGAATTGGCAGACTTGACTGAGTGTCGAAAACATCTGATTATGCTGGGGTTTTGGCAATTTTGTTGTTGACCCGTAGTAGTTGTTTTTGTAACGTGCCTCTCCTCGCCCAAGCAGGAAGACTGAAGGAGATCAGTATTGCAACCACCGTGAAGTAAGTTATTTCCTGTCTTACCCAAACCTCTTGTAGTAAGTGCCCTGAGCTGAGAAGTTATTTGTACACTTTATAGTTGTTTGTTACAATATTTCTAAATCATGTTGCATCCTTCTTTCGAAGTGTTGTTCCGCTTCATCTGCTTAAGCTGTGCCATTTCCATCTTTTCTGCATGTCTTCTACATGATTTTCTACTCTAGTAGCAAGTCAAACAGTTTTTTTTTTTGCCTGGGGTATCGAAATTCCAATTAAATCTTACTTTGTTTTGGTGAAACTTATGTGATTTTAAATGACAAGGGGAAGCTAAACCTTATCACTTTCAACGATTTTGGATTCAACCAACAGCAAAACTGTTCCTGCTATGTTGAACTGATTTTGGCATAAGGATTAGATTGATGTTATCCCTTTTTACTGTTCAGTATGTGAGAACTACTGATTTTTATACTGCTTGTCTTGTCTGATTCTTTCTGTGGAAGAGTTTCATCATTCTCGTGGTTGTGATTAGAACAGATCAGGCCTCCAGAAGCTTTCTTTGCAAAAAACTTCTTATCTTTATGAAAACTTTCTCATTGCTATAAAGTTGAAGTAGCAAATTCTTTGTGAGAATATGGAAAAGCTATTTTGACATCTGAGTGGAATTTCTAAAAGCTTAGAAGCCAGCCTTCTTTGAAACATTCAAGCTGGGTCCTGCACTTCATCATGACAGGCCTGGGGAAGAGTGGCTGGAAAGCTACCAGGCAGGAAGGAACCCAGGGGTGCTGGTTGACTGTTGGCTGAGCATGAGCTAGAAGTGTGTCCATGTGGCCAAGAAGGCTAATAGCTTCCTATCTTGTATCAAAAATGGTGTGGCTGGCAGGACTAGGGAAGTGATCATCCTGCTGTACTCAGCACTGGTGAGGCTACACCTTGAATGCTGTGTCCAGTTTTGGACCCCTTGCTACAAGAAATACGTTGAAGTGCCAGAGCTTGTCCAGAGGAGGGCAACGAGGCTGGTGAAGGGACTGGAGCACAATTCTTATGAGGAGAAGCTGAGGGAACTGAGATTGTTTAGCATGGAGAAGAGGAGGCCCAGGGGAGACTTTTCTTGCTCTCTACAACTACCTGAAAGCAGGTTGTGTGGAGGTGGGTGCTGGTCTCTTCTCCCAAGTAGCAAGTTATAGGACAAGAGGAAATGGCCTCAAGTTGTGCCAGGGAAGGTTCAGACTGGATATGGGGAAAAATTTCATCACCAAAAAAGTAGTCAAGCATTGGAACAGACTGTCCAAGGAACTGGAGGAGTCTCCATCCATGGAGGTATTCAGAAAGCATGTAGATGTGACACTTCAGGACATGGTTTAGTACGCATGGTGATGTTGAACTGGTGATTGGACATGATGATCTTAGAGTCTGTCTTTTCCAACCTGAATGATTCTATGAAGCTTGCCACAAATATAAGTGTTGTGTTTAGTATGCCTTGATTTAGGAAGGACGTTGGAGATTAATGAATGTGATATTTATCTGTTCTGTGGTTTTGCAGGAGGCACTTTTAACATATGTGAGATGTCAGTTCTTAGTAGTGTTTGACTCTCTTTTTATCTTGAAGGGAAGACAGTGATATCTAGGTTTTTCTAGACTGTTAAGGCACATTTGTTGAATAATGGTAATGGTTCATTTTACAGTTCATATTCTGTGACTGCTAAAGAGTTGAAAGATGCTTTGTGATAGTGACAGAGTTTTAGCAGATGCCATTACTTGTGCTGAAAAGTGATGTTTCTGCTGGTGTGATATTGGGGAAAAACAAATTCTGGAAGCTGTCACAGGTGAGCCCCACCCAGCTAAATTTCAGCTGCTAAAAACTGTGTAGTTGAGCTTCCAAAATCCTTTTCTCCCCCATCCGTCAATGAAAACGGAGAGGGAAACGAGAAGAAAAAAGACCCAAAAGGGTTGAAAACTAGAAATACAGCTTTAATTAAATTATGATGGTAATGATAACAATGAAAATAATTAGAAAACAATGAAGTATGTACAAATGCATGAGATCACACCCTCACCCCTTGACGACTGTATGTCACCACAAATACTGCAGAGCAGACACCAGGGAATGGTCCACAGCTAGGAGGGAGATGGACTCAAGAAATGGATTCAGGAACACATGGGTCCAGGATCAGAAGCAATGAGAATAACGAGGTCCTTACTGGACATTGGCCATTGCAGAAGAGAGCAAGACCCTCGTGGTCTCTCAATTTTATACTAAGTATTATGTATATGGGATGGACTACTCTCTTGGTCAGTTTAGGGTCATGTGCCATAAACGCTTCTCGTTGCAGTTGCAGCCCCCTTCCTGCCACCTTGAGGGCGAGCAGGGAAAATGTATTTTGCTTTAAGTTTGGCAGTTCTAAAGGACTGGAAATATTTTGCTTAATTAACTGTATAATTACTAGGAAAGAAAGCAGGCATGGGGAAATGAGACGGGTAATTACTGTTTGAAAACTGTAGATGTTGTGGCTTAAAACTAGAAAACTCAGGTGTCAACAATCTAAAAGGTGTATTTCCTCACTGCAAAGCTGACTTGTGAACTGAGTCCTGTTCAGGCACAGCACAACTCCTTACGTTTTTAGTCCCCTGGGCTAAGCTGCTGTACCATGGAGGGTCAGACTGAAATCCTGCTTCAAGCACAAACATTTAGGTGGCACAGTTCTTGGAAAATAATTCAGGTCTGGAGACAAGATTTAGGCAACTGCAATTAGTTGGTTAGCCTAGTTACATACATTTCAAGAAATGCAAGTGTCCCTATAAGTAACAGTTACGAGAGTTATTTTCAGTAGGAAGTGCCAGTAAGGTAGGTACTTCTGGATTCCTGTTGCTTGAGATTGTTAGTGTCTCTCTGGTAAGATTTTGCACATCGGGTACCTGCCTGGAATCCAGAGCAACAAGCTCTTTCCTTTAAAAAGAAACCCAGTGGTCTTAAATATATTATTGCATAAGCACCACTGGCATCACTGTGAGGCTCAGCTTTTAGGCTGTAGCAGGCCCATCTTGGAGTCATCTGGCACTGGCTTTGTCTGACATGGGGGCAGCTTGTAGTGTCTTCTCACAGAAGCCATCAGTGCAGCTCCTCTGCTACCAAAGCCTTGCTGTGTAAATACAATACAAGCACTTACGTGGCAAGGAAGACTCACAGCTCCTTTTCAGAATGTTTCTTCAAGCCTCAGAGCAAAACTGAAAGGTGAGTAGCCTGTTTTGGAATGGCAGTTGCTATAATTTTTCTATTATAGAGTAATGCATGAAGTACTACATAGTAATGCTTTTGGAATTGTGAGCAAAATATTTGTTCCTGCAAACAAAAGGAACATAACATGTTCATAGTTGTTATTTAGCATAGATTATGGCTCTTCAGCTGACAGTCTGAGGGCTATGCTTGGCTTGTATGCACAACCGAATGGCTGGCTAAGAGTGACAAATAAAGGAGGGCTACTCTTTGTCTTTTCTTTTGAAGATGTGATTGTCCCTGTGTGGGAATGCAGTGAAGCAAGTTGTTGTGTCCTGGGAGAGCCTGGGAGGAGAGTTGAATGGGTTGCAGCCTCCTGGATGAAGTGAATCGAGTTAACTGCCTTTGAATGGAGTTGTGGGAGAGAGAAGAGTTATTCTTATTTTATTGAATCCCTGTTTCATTTGGTTTGAGTTTTTATTGTTCTTGTTTACCAACTGCTGCTCTACATCTTTCTTTCTTTTTTTGTATGTAAACTTTAATGGCTGATTATGTGACCTAGCAGACATTAAATATTTAAGTAAATTGGAGAGGGTATGTATATTATGCTGTGCAAGGTACAGCAATAAACAAGTCATGTATGGTTTACTCAGACTTGTTTTCAGCAGCTTCTGTCTTTTGACATCCTTTCTCTCTTTTTCTGCCTTCTGCCTCTCCTGTCTTCTTTCTTTTTTTTGTCATCTGTCAGACCTGAGGAAATGCGGTTCTTGAGTATGGGCCTTGAGTCTCACATTTAAATCTGAAATACTGGGTTTCTTTCAATCATCTCTATAAAGGAGTTATACATCCGTGCAGAGCACTTGGGATTGCAGTTGCTGCTGTCAGTTCTCTCAAGAGTTCAGACTTTTTGAGTTAGTTCTTCTTCCCTCTTCCTGGATCCCCTCTGCTCACGCCGTGTTCCCTCCTCGTACTTTCTGCTTCACTAGCAAACCAACAAACTGACTGTCACTGGTGGTTTGTTGTACCATAAATTATGTTGCAGAATTGGAATTTTAAAACAAGTTAAATGCCTCAGCAGGAGCAAGGCCAACATTTTTGCTTTTAAATGTACTGCTAATAAAAAAGTTAGGTATAGCAGGAAGATGTCGAAAGCTTTTTGTCATCTCGCTAAAGGCCACCTGAAATATAATAAAATAATTTGTGTTTTAACTACTTAATTTGAATGGGGAGAAACTGATATTGGATGCAATTTGAATATCCCTGCAGCAGGAAGAACTAAAAGTTTAAAAGGAGTGATTCAAAGAATGGAGTTTCCGAGCCCCCTTACTTTCTAACAGTCCTCACTAAAGAGGGAGTCTAGGTGCGGCTGAGCAAGGATTCCAAAATAATAACTCAATAAAAACTGGATAGTGGTTATTAATCAGGTATTCCCTTTATTATTAGCAGTGCTGGATGCATGGGGGATTGATCTGCCAAAAACACACATGCTAAGCAAGAAAACTGCCTTTTATATTACAGATCAATGCATATTCATTTAATCACTCAAAAAGATATTATATATTCATTACCTTTCAAAGAGTCATTAACATATCTTCACACTGTGTTGGTATCCACAGTCAGTCCATTGAATGGTCTCAGGACACCCTCCTCAGGTCCAAAGGTGAAGTCCAGAAGTAAGAGGGTGCAGCCCAGACGTTGAGAAAAAACAGTCCCTTTTCTGCTGGAGCAGCAGTGTGGATTCCAGGCTTCCTTATCTTGTCTTGTGGGATGCCTGTTCCTTGCATAGCAGGTCCCCTTTTAGGTAAACATCCCTCAAGGCACATACCACTATAGGGTATACAAGCTTAGACAATTTCTAAATATCAAGACACAAGCTCAGACGTTTGACATTCATCAGTCTCCTTTTAGAAAAAAAAAATATTTCTCAAGGCACATGCCACTGTGAGACATACTAACTTAAAATTTGCCACCTATCAGGAGTTGCCACCTATGAGGAGCAATACGAGGAGAAGGTGCAGGACATTAGCCTTTTTTGTTGTTTGTTAAATTCCACAATGTGAATGTCACAGTGTGTTTTGTACTTAGTATTGTTATAATGGCATTTCTAAAATTTGTTTTCCTAAGTGATTTTGGTTTGTAATTTAGGAATGTTTTGTAGCTATTTAATGCATGATGTTGGGTTTTTTCCTTGAAATAACAAATGTAAAGCATTTTTACTCTAGCTTTGTTCCATTAGTTTGTATTACAGTACAGTAGAGGCAGTGTGTATTTGTTCTGATAGCTGTAGCAACACAAAAGAAAACCTAGTGAAATGCTTCTGTTTATAGAGAAGTTGTGTATGTTTTTAATAGCATTCTGTTAAAACTTGCAGCCCCTGTTACATGACTGTTCAAGACGCCTGCTGCTATGTTGAGCCAGTCTGTTGCTCACAGTTACTGGAATGCTAATCTTTATAGTCTTAAGTATACCTGGGAAACACAGGAAATGCTGAAACCAATGCCGGAAAAAATGTGGGAATATCTGTTAACACTTAGTAAGGAATACAATTTTGTTTTTTTTTTCTTTTGTAATATACTTGTAGAATTCTTTTGTAATGTATTTGTGGAAAGTGGAGAAATGTTCTGTTAGAATAGGCTGT
Organism: Clamator glandarius; assembly: GCA_033459285.1. Taxonomy (NCBI): domain Eukaryota; kingdom Metazoa; phylum Chordata; class Aves; order Cuculiformes; family Cuculidae; genus Clamator; species Clamator glandarius. The sequence goes on from JAUNZM010000153.1 coordinate 117,098, forward strand.
AATGCACTGCTTGAATGAATGCTGGACTTGGAATGCTTAGCATGCTACCAAAATCTATGATTCAAACATAGCCCTATTTGTATTTTATTTATTCATGATATCCTGACTCAAATTTATGCTGCTAATAACAGTAGCTTATGGCACCTGCCATCTGGGAGATAAGCTGGTAACCATCATCAGTCAGAATACCAATTTATATGCAATTCCCTGAGACCATGCAGTAGTTCACAAGCCTAAAAAGTGTCAGTTTCTTTTCATTGAATCATAGAATAACCAGGTTGGAAGAGGCCTACCGGATCATCGAGTCCAACCATTCCTATCAAACACTAAACCATGCCCCTTAGCACCTCATCCACCCTCACCTTAAACACCTCCAGGGAAAGTGAATCAACCACCTCCCTGGGCAGCCTATTCCAGTGCCCAAGGACCGTTCTGTGAAAATTTTTTTCCTAATGTCCAGCCTAAATCTCCCCTGGCGGAGCTGAGGCCATTCCCTCTCCTCCTGTCCCCTGTCACTTGGGAGAAGAGGCAAGCACCCTCCTCTCCACAACCTCCTTTCAGGTAGTTATAGAGAGCAACGAGGTCTCCTCTCAGCCTCCTCTTCTCAAGGCTAAACAACCCCAGCTCTCTCGGTCGCTCCTCATAAGATTTGTTCTCCAGCCCCTTCCCCAGCTTTGTTGCTCTTCTCTGGACTTGCTCCAGAACCTCAACACCCTTCTTGTGGTGAGGGCCCCAGAACTGAACACAGTATTCGAGGTGTGGTCTCACCAGTGCTGAGTACAGAGAGAGAATAACCTCCCTGGACCTGCTGGTCATGCCGTTTTGGATACAAGCCAAGATGCCATTGGCCTTCTTGGCCACCTGGGCACACTGCTGGCTCATGTTCAGTCAGCTGTCAACCAACACTCCCAGGTCCTTCTCCTCCAGGCAGGTTTCTAGACAGACTTCTCCTAGTCTGTAGCACTGCATAGAGTTGTTGTGCCCCAAGTGCAGGACCTGGCATTTGGCCTTGTTAAACCTCATGCCACTGGACTCTGCCCAGCAGTCCAGCCTGTTCAGATCCCTTTGCAGAGCCTCCCTACCCTCCAGCAGATTGACACTTCCACCCATCTTAGTGTAATCTGCAAACTTGCTAAGGGTGAACTCAATGCCTTCTTCCAGGTCGTTGATAAAGACATTAAACAGGACTGGACCCAGCACTGAGCCCTGGGGAACCCCACTTGTAACTGGCCTCCAGCTGGATTTAACACCATTTACCACCACTCTCTGGGCCCGGCCGTCCAACCAGTTTTCCACCCAGGAGAGTGTGCGCCTGTCCAGGCCAGAGGCTGACAGTTTCTGAAGCAGAATGCTATGAGAAACTGTGTCAAAGGCTTTTCTGAGGTCCAGAAAGACCACATCCACAGCCTTTCCCTCATCCATCAGCCGAATCTCTTTGTCATAGAAGGCGATCAGGTTAGTTTGGCAAGACCTGCCTTTTGTGAACCTGTGTTGCCTGGGCCTGATCACCCAGTTCTCTTGCATGTGCTTCATGATCGCACTCAAGATCACCTGTTCCATGACTTTCCCTGGCACTGAGGTCAGACTGACAGGCCTGTGGTTCCGTGGATCCTCCCTGTGACCCTTCTTGTAGACGGGCACGACATCAGCCAGCGCCCAGTCCAGTGGAACTTCCCCAGTCTTCCAGGACTGTTGGAAGATGATGGAAAGAGGTTTGGCCAGCACATCCACCAGCTCCTTCAATACCCTTGGGTGAATCCTATCTGGCCCCACAGACTTGTGGGTTTCTAGTTGGGCTAGCAAGGCTCTGACCACCTCCTCTTGGACCATGGGAGCCTCATGTTGCTCCTCTAGCTCTGGTGTTTGTACACTGAGGGAACAACTTTCTTTACAATTAAAGACCGAGGCAAAGATGGCATTAAGTACCACAGCCTTTTTGTGGTCCTACATCTTTGGTCTTACTTTTAGAAACTGTTTGTAAGTTCTGGGGCCCAGTGACAGTTGCATGGAGTAGCAATCTAGTAATTCATCCACCTTCAGACATGTGAACAACATAACAAACCTTGCAGAAAATAATCTGTTAGCTCTAAGCAGACTATGTGACTGTTCAAAGTCTTGTTTTCCACAGTGGAAGATCCACTTGACATGTGTACTTGCCACCAATATGTTTTACCACAGGAGCTTTTAGTAAAAATCACCATGAAAGCCCAAACTCTCAAATAGTCTGTGAAATCAAATTTTACTCAAGTCATTACAGCAGGAAGGAAAACAAATTATTAGTAGTGACCAAGAACAAGTTAACAGCAACAGCTTGTATAGGCAATGCATCTAATCATTACCATAAGAGAGTTAGTATAGTGATTAAGATATGTCACTCATTGCTTTCTTATTGTCATCCAGATCCAGTCGCTGGGGATATTGGGGTATGCTTCTTTTTCACAGTGAGGATTTGGAGAGGTTATCTGGTTATCTTAACAATTGGGAACCCCATGCAGTGCATCCGTTCATAGGTGAGGTCTCCCCACTATTGCTGTGAGGGTCTTAGCTTTTATACCATTCTCTATGAGAAAACATTAGGTTTTAAAAAGCTGGACACTTGTTTCCAATTTGCTTAATTTGGGCGGTTGGAGGGGAAGGTGATGCAAGAGGAACTGCTAAACTTCTGTTTCAGGCCCTACCAGGTTTTTTGATGTCTTTGTTTTGAATACAATTTCAAAATTCTGTTTTAGTTGTCAGCATACGTTTGCAATAACCTCTGTCCTTTCTGAAGCTTGCTAGAAATAGTGTTTGGGAAGTACTCTTTCTCCACCCTTTCATAAGCAGGACTGATTTTTCTAAGTACCTGATTTCTAACTCCTGTACACGCAAGGTGAATTAAGTGTTTGAAATTTCGTTTTCTTGTTGGTTGAAGGACAGGTGGCTGCAGTTTGATGTTATAAGGTGATTTTTCATGAGAAGAATTAAAGAAGAGCAGATACATAACAGATATGTTTAAGAGATGATTCTTTTTAATCCTCTGCTGTCAGTCCACAATCCTTATGTGTCTGTTGTTTGGACCTCATCTCCTGCTTCTAGATCTGAAACAGCTGTGTTGTTTACCCATGCTTAACCTATTGCCCTCTGACTTAGGACAAATACTTTCTGGGTAACTTTTGCTGTTTACCACCCTCTTTCACAAGAAGCTGCATGATCGATCACCATTGGGCATTTACTACTGCTTCACTTTGTTTTTGATAGAATAGCCAGTCATTTTGACAAATTCAGTTTTGCTGAGACATCATTGTTGAATGGCACTTACATAACGATCTGACTAATGAACAACTTAACGCATTTGGTCAGATGAGCTTCTAAACAAGTAACTGCTTATTAATTTTCAAAGTAGTAATAAATAGGTTATAATTAGTGGTATAAAGCCACGCACAAATTGGATCAAGAATGATTTACTAGTTAAAACCAAAGAAGACTGAGCTGTGAATCTTTGTTTCTGTATAGAAATTATGTGGCCAAGATTTATTCTTTTTTTTATGACTAGTTACAAGGTTAAAATATGTGCTTACTTCACTGGTGTATTAGTGCTTAGAGGTACTTTTGACAAAAGGCAGTGCTGGTGTGCATCTCTGTAAATGTTCATTTTTCATTGTGAAAATAAAGCAATGCTTTGTTAGAAATAAACGAACAAACATCAAGCTGGCACATACATTCTGCTTTCACACTACAGATTCAGTCAGTTCTTGAAAGAATAGGTTTTTATTTAAGAATAGTCCTAGTGGAGGCTGTTAAGTTTTCATTAGAATTTTTTGTTTGTTTCTTTTGCCTTTGATTAGGAAACTTTTGAAGAAAAAACAGCAGATGAAGGGGATGATGAGTTAAATATTGTAATATTGGGGGTTATTTTTGTTGTTTTAATTTTTGTATAAAAGTTAAGTGCTACAGTTTGCCCTTCTTAAGTTGCAAATAATGAATTTGACAGTTTTTACTTTTGTGAGATTTATTTTCTGCATCAGAAGTTTGGAAATATCTTTAAATTATTCCCCCTGCTCTAAATATACAGATAACTATGTAGGCTGCATGTAATGTGCATGGTTTTGTTTCTGGTGCATTACTCAGGGATGTGTAAATGTCTAAATGCTTTATCTAAATGAGAAGGGTGTATTTTATGTACCTTTATCAAGTGTGGGTTTTTTTGTTATTTGTTTTTATATTTCTTTCAGATTAAAAAGTTGTATCATCTCAGGGGAAGCAGTGGCATATTGTGGGTTTCCTAGACCAGCAACTCAAGCCAGTAATGAGCAGATGATACCAGTGTCTGGTTAAACAGTGTCTGGCAGACAACACCATCGCAGTGGCAACACCACACAATTAACATGAAAGAGCAGTGAACTTTTATGTTCCTGAGTCAGCGTGAAATATGCCCAGTATCTCAGCTGCCAAAGTGGCTGCAGTTTCTGCATAGATCTCTGTAGATCTTGTAATCATGTCTGTTAATGCAACAGAGAATGATCCTCCTAGATTCTTCGTGGGTGGAGAAGATGGAGAAGAATTACTGGATTCAGCCAGATCTACAGATTATGAACACTTCTATGACCATGGGGAAGAAGAAGAGGAAGAGTATGACTCTGTATGTACTGCAGAGGCATATTTGTCCTATTCTGTATGTTCTGTAGTATTATTTCACTTTGAAGTAGCATTAGATCACCCAAAATCTAATACTTAAATGGTGTTCTGAATTTGGAAATTATTCATATTCAGGTAGTGATCTGTCAGTTGTTACGTTTGGAATGCAGTACACTTGGAAAGTAAGTATAACTTGAACTTTGGAGTAGATATGCTTGACCTTAATAGAGAGTTTCAGTGAAGCTGAGGTTAATGTGCCAGCTTTGCAGACTTGATTTGGATTTTTGAATGAAATTGACTGCGTAAGCCTTTTTTTTTGTTATTTTGGATAATTAGTAGCAAAAGGTTATCGTGAGTATTCCTTTGTATGTGTTATCAACTGCCACAGACTTAACTTTTGATTTTTCCATTTTTATTCTTTTGTCAACTTGTCTTTATTTGTCTGAATGTTGGTTTCATTAAAATCCAGTATGTTTTCATTCTTCTTTCTTGTCTTTGTGTGTAGAAAGTGCAGGCTAAATTAATTTTAAGTTAAACTTTAGTTTATGATCCTTGTAGAGTGTTCTGAGTTGTATTTTAGTATTGTGTTTACCAGTTTTTAGGGTTTTTAAGGCACACGCTTGATTTTATTATGCATGGGTCATGGTATGTTATTTTTTTAGTTGTATTTTGCTGTTCTTTTAGTCTAACATTTCACTTTAGGGAATACTCAGATTAAATTTTCATTGATTGCAAGCATGTCTAAAAAATTTAAATGAAAAGAGGTGTTAATAAAACACTTCACCGTGGTTAAAGGTAAATTGGAAATGCTGAGTAGTGCAAAATTAGTTCCTCAGAGAGCTCAGTTCAGTCATGTATTTTGGCAAGAGAGGGTAATTGGCTGTTTTAAAAAACCCGCAAGTTGAACTAAAGGATTGTTCTTGGTTTGAGGGTTGTTTGTTTTTTGTTAGACAGAGGAGTAAGTTGGGTGTTGTACTTAGGAATGCGATTGGGATCAAGAAATATTTAAAGTCTTCCAACTTGAAGGAAAATACAGAGCATATGGAAGAAAAATGAAACGGTCTATTCACAAAATAGCTCTGAAATCTAGGAGAGAATTCTGAAAAGGAGAACTGGTAAGCCAGAAAACGCACTTTAAATATTAGGTAATAAGATGAGAGGTTTTGTAACTACTAGGTATATGTAGAAAAATTAAATAGTTCAAAAACAAATTGCTAGTTTATTTTGGAGTAAGCCATAAATATTATTTCATTGAGATTTTACATTCCTCACTTAGATTCTGATCCTGTGTATTTGTTCCTGAAATGATACTCACAAAAAGTGACGTAGAGTTATTTGTTTCAATTTGTCAGTATTTTTCTTAAGGATGTAGTGTGGTGTGCTGTCATGCTGCATTTTTTTACTTGCTAGCAATTTACCTGACAAAAAGTTAAACTAAAGGTCCTATGAGAATATCTGCTGTAGTATTATGCTGCTAAAACTGTGTTGTATTTTGAGAAAGCTTAAAAATAATAGTCTCCTCTCCAACCCTTTCAGCCACCAGAAAGACAAATTGCAGTTGGGATTTGTTCAATGGCTAAGAAATCTAAGTCCAAACCAATGAAAGAAATTCTTGAACGCCTCTCCATGTTTAAATACCTAACCGTGGTAGTATTTGAAGAGGATGTCATCTTGAACGAGCCAGTAGAAAACTGGCCTTTATGTGACTGTCTCATTTCTTTCCATTCTAAAGGTAAATGTAATAATAGATTAAATAGCTTTTACATTTAAATACTTTAATAATTCAAAGGTCTTTTTTTGTTTTGTCTTGTAGTTATACTGGATTTTCCTAGGAAGGGATTAATCTGTCTTGTTTAATATAACTGAACTGATTTTTAAAATACAAGCATTTAAAAAGATACTGTTTACATTGTTTGACAAAATCGTGTCTGACATAGTATTTAAAATAGCTATTCCATTGATGAATATTTATGGAGTTAGTGGAAATGGTGATTAGATACATTAGATCTGTAAATACCTAGGGGTTTTTTGTGGGGTAGGCAGTAACACAAAGTTGAGCAGGTTGAAGCTAAAAATTATATTTTCAGGTAGACAATAAAAGTCTTTTTTTTGGCCCTATGGAAATGGAGGATGTGTGTAGGGAACTGGAGACAGGACCACAACTTTCAGCAGCTTATACTGAAATTAGGCTGTACTTTGATGATTGTCTTCAGCTGATGTTATGTATATCTGTAGTTCAGGGAGCATCCTCCCACTTGAGCTATATTTCTGGTTTTACTCTGAAGCTTGAATATGAAGATTCTAAACTATTTAGTTGTGTTGTTATGTTTTGTAGTTTTACTTTATTTGCCTTAATAAATATTTTAGGATTTCCACTGGACAAAGCAGTTGCCTATGCAAAACTCAGGAATCCATTTGTAATCAATGACTTGAATATGCAGTATCACATACAAGACAGGTAAGGAATGCTAATTGCCTGTAAACAGCAAGCTACTTCTAAGTTGGTGGCTATGAGAATCTGTTGGTATTGCATGGCAACAGTTCCAGTATATTGTACAATAGTCTAAATGAAATTACAGTGAATGTTATGTTTTATTACTGCAAGCATATTTTTCTTGGGTACGTCTTTAGGTGTGTTTTTTCTTCTACTCTTTCTGTATTGATACATCTGAACATTTACTACACTAGAAATTTGATGATACATATGTCTAAAGCTTAGCAAATAAAAAACTTTAAACTCTGAAAATATGCTTAGCATAGGTATGTATAGCAACAGTCTCCTGTGTTTGTGGAATTACTAAAAGTGTGTTAAGTGGAAGAAGTTTTTGTGAAGTGGAACAGAAGTTTTTGATATTAAAAGAGTCTATGGTTATTCAAATTTTCTTCTGGGGCTGCAGTCATGCATAGAAAATATTAACAAGACATTAGTGAGCAAAATACACAAACACTGGAGCTTTCTGCACAGTGAGCAAACTTGCTATTTTGGATTCCTCCAGCTGCTCTCCTGTATAAACTTTATCAAGTCTTCCTGGTAACAAGAGAACTGTTCTATGTAAATTGCTGCTGAATTGCCAGACTGATATAGCAAATTACATTTTACTGATACTGACGAGATCACTGTCGGAAGAAATCACGAGGCGGGAGCCTGCTTCATTGTGCAGCAAAGCTCAATTTTATTAGTGATCATTGCTAGTTAAATATAGTTGTTAATTAGTCTCATACATATTGCAAAAGCTGAGCTCCCTATTGGTTAAAGCCTTTTGGTGGGAACAGCAAACTTGATTACAATAGTTCATTGAAAATAGTAGACAATGTGGTTAGATATTAACAGCTGTGTCCTGTTCTCTTATCTGTCTGGGTGGTTGCACATTCCGTTTTTCTAAGACTTTGTTACAAAAACTTTTGTTCAAGGATAGCAGGTCCTTGCTGCGTCTACACTTTTACAAAGTCCACAGAATCATGACCTTTGCTTTGTAGCCATTCAGAAGAAATATTCTCCACACTTCCCCCGTTCTGTTTTTGTAACAGGAGGTTTGACTGCCACATTTTTGTCATTGTCTTGGTTATCATGTTTTGAACGCATCCAAGCAGACAGAGAACAAGTAACATTATTATCAATATACCAGCAAAAATCCCTATGGCGTATTTAACAATATTAACAACCCATGGTCCTAGCCCTAAGCTTCTGAGCCAAGAGTCTAGAGGATTAGAATTAACAACAATCTTGTTGGTGTGATCCTTCAACCATTGCAACTTTTTCTGTATGGACTCTGAGTGCGTGGACACATTAAAACAGCACATTTCTTCAAAGTCTTCACATCCGTGACCGTGCGCTAGCAGCAGAAAATCTATTGCCGCACGATCTTGAAGTAGTTGATGGCGCAAGCTATCGGTATCTTCTGCTAGTTGTGATAAAACGTCAGTGGTTACATTTGCTTGTTTGACTACCCAACATGCTAATTTTTCTATGGATCTTAGAGAATGTGCTGCTCCCCATGGTGCAATCAAGGAAAGGAAAAAATTTGAGGTAAAATCAAAAAGCTCTACATTATCATTGCAATCAGAAGACAGCGTAGATAGGGATCTTTTCTGTTTCTTTGTCTTCAATTGGCTCTGCATTTCTTGATGGATGGCGTGAACAAGGGAAGCATTAGGTGCAAATAGCGTTAACTTGCCGAGATAGCATGGCCCTCCATACGCTCGCTTTGGGATTCCCTGCCAAACCCTATCTCCACAAATCAAAAACACATTAGGAGGCAGGGCCATCTCAGACTCATTGGTCCACATGTGTATGTGGCCTGGTCCCCATCCATATTGCATGTTTGGCCCACACATAGCCGTAGCATTCCAATATGGATATTGCCTAGGAGTTAACCATGTTATGGTATCATTCATGTTAAATTGATAGTTCCCAAAAATGATACAGCCAGTGGCACTTTCATTCACTCTCTGGCTGCCAAGGAGGTCTAACTCCTGGGGATCCCATGGCAAACTAACATTCAAGCCATTTAATAACAGCGCACTGCAATGACTTACATTCTGTGCTTCAGAACAATTTTGACTGGAGTACTTGGCGAACTCTGTTGGGTACAAAGCAGGAAAACCAACCAAGCAAGTACGAAAGGGGTCTGAAGCTGAGGCCAAGGACAAACAAAATGAAGCAGTCCCTGTTTGCTTAGCCCATGTGAGCCACATATTCTTTCTTGGCTCTATGTGATGTAGAAAAGCGTCACCGTAGGCCATTAAGATTCCTAAAATAAGCAGCAACCGCGACATTGTCATTGCTGGGCTTCTTTCCTCTGAAGGTGATTTTTTCCTTCAGTAAAAAGCCTGTAGAGGTAAAACGTGTACACACTATTTGTTCATTAATCTAATGTCTGAAAACTAACAATGCTATCACTTTTTGTACTGTTTGACTATTCTTCTCCAGTTGTTAGGGTGTAGCTGCCAGTATTGTGGTATACAATATTTTGTCTGACATACACAGTCTAACAGGCGCGAATTACGTTCTGAAAAAAGTTTTCGGGAAACATGTCGAAGCTTCCATAAGCAAAAGCGCAAATGTAAATCACGTATATTTTCTATTAACGCTATACTTTGCAGAAATGAATATCCTGTATATCTAGCAAGCGCTACATGTGCATTTTCATTAAACCATTTGTTCTCACACTGTACACACCAGAACACTCCTGACAGGCGTGTTTGAAATACCCACCAAGTTCTTTTACAATCCCCACAAAATATTTTTACCCAAGCCTTATGCTGTGACGAATTACAATGCCAGCAATTGGATTGATATGGTATAAAGCAGTTATTATGCAGGTGAGGGATGATTACGTTCTGTAAGTCCTCTTCATCTGCACACAACAGTCTTATCCCAAATGCTTTTTCAAGTTTATGTAGCAACGGGTCGATGACTTTGTGGAACCGGAACAGATGCCGGGATCGTGGATTGTCCATTTACTGCTGCTCTTGTCCAACGTGCTGGTACCCACAAGGTTCCTGTAGCTGTGGAGACACAAAGATACCCTCGTCCCCAATATATAACTGTTGCAGGTCCCTCCCAGAGACCTGTTCGTGGATTTTTATAGTATACCAAAGCCTTAGGTTGGCTGAATTGTTCCTCCGTCTGCTCATAGTGCAATATCGCAGCTGGTGATTTCCTATCTCCAAAGAGACATAAATGGTTTAATACAAATAAACATTTTAACAGTCTTTCTTGGACGCTAGTAATATCCTTATACTTTTCCAGATATTGTTTAAGTGTCCCATTGGCTCTTTCTACCACTGCCTGTCCTGTTGGTGAATGGGGTATTCCGAATTTATGCACTATTCCCCATCGTTTGAGAAAGTCTGCAATGCTCTGCCCTCCATATGCTGGGCCATTGTCGGTTTTTATTTCTTTTGGGATGCCCATAACCACAAAACACCCATACAGGTGTCTTTTTACGTCTCGTGCCTTTTCTCCACTTTGTGCTGAGGCCCAAATGTAATGACTAAAGGTATCTATAGTAACATGAACATATTTCAATCTTCCAAAGCTAGGCACATGTGTAACATCCATCTGCCATATTTCATTCGCTTTTGTACCTTTTGGATTTACCCCTATTCCCAATCCTAGGCCCTTATTATGATTACTACATATTGGACACGTCTTAATTATATCCTGTGCCTCAGAATGGCTAATCTTATAATCCCTTGCCAAGCCTTTGACATTCAGGTGATACAGTTGATGGCTTTCTCGGGCTAACACATAAGCAGGTAATTGTGCGGAAAGTGACACCAACTTATCTGCTCTTGCGTTACCTTCTCCTAAGCCTTCATTCCACTTATGACTTCTGACATGGATAATACTGTATCTGCTTTGTCTCTCTGCCTGTACCCTTTTTAGTCTTACAAACAATGTATATAGTCTTTTGTTGGTGACTTCTTTGATGTGTGAGGTCTCTATTCGTGAGACGACTCCTACTGCATATAAAGAATCAGATACCACGTTTATCTCCCGCTTAAAATTTTCGAGAGCCCATATGATAGCTAAGAGTTCTCATGTCTGTAGAGTGTCGTCCTGTGACGCAGACAAAATTTTTTCCTTCCATTGGTCACCTTGTTTCCATACAACTGCTGCTTTACGAGATCTTTTTCCAGCGTCCGTAAATACTGTTAAAGCGTTTGGCAATGGGGACCGTGAATATAACGGTTCTGCTATCCATTCCCATTCCCCTAGCCATTGAAATACTTTGGAGCGAAAAGGTGTTGTCGTGATTGTAGCTCCCATATTTAACATGGCTTCAGCAAATTCTGGACTAGCCAAAAGATACCAGTCTAGCGTGGCTTTTGCCATTGGAAGTTGCAGTTCTTCTGGTTCCTTGCCACTGATTTCTATACAACGTATACGCCCTCTTCGTATTAAGGCCGCTAAATCTTCGATTTTTGTTGTCAACGTTTTGGTTTTTTGAAGTGTCGGTGTAATCCATTCTATCGCTTTAATGTCTTTTCCCTCCTGTCCCATCTCCCCCGTTCTGTTTTGTTGAGTGATAGCACCTAAAAGGTGTGTCCCATGCCATATTGTTAAGTGGAGAGGGAGTGAGGGGTTTAAACGTGTCGTAAAGCCTTTTTGGATGTGCTGTATAATAGTGCGAATTGCTTCTTGCTGTTCCATTGTGATCTGAATTCGTTGGCACGGATCTAGTCCTTTTAATAGCGGTCTCAACTTTTCCAGCCACTCATTTGGAATGCCGATCACTGGTTTTAGCCACTGTAGCTCACCTAGAAACTTTTGTGCGTCATGCAAAGTTTCTAAATTAAAGTTCAATTGTAATTTTTGTGGTTGAATTACAGTTTTTGTTATAGTCCAACCAAGATACTTCCATGGCTCTGTGCGTTGAATCTTCTCTAGAGCGATTACAAGATTTTTGTTCTTTAGCGTTTCTTGAACATGTTTGAGTTGATCGTCTGTAAATGGTCCTTTTTGACAAAAAAGAATGTCGTCCATATAGTGGTAAATAATTGTTTGTTGCTATTCTGCTCGTAATGGTTGTAGGGCTGCATTGACGCACAACTGACATAAAGTCGGGGAGTTTTTCATTCCTTGAGGTAATACTGTCCATTCATAACGTCTGTCTGGTTCCCCTCGATTAATTGCAGGTAGTGTAAATGCAAATCGCTTATAATCGTTAGGGTGAAGTTTGATTGTGAAAAAACAGTCTTTAAGATCAATAATCAAAATATGCCAATTCTCAGGGAGCATTGCTGGATTGGGTAATCCGGGCTGCAGCGCTCCCATTGCTTCCATCTGGTCATTGATGGCTTGCAAGTCATGTAGCAGTCGGTATTTGCCTGATTTTTTATTTATAACACAAATAGGAGTGTTCCAAGGGCTTAAAGATAGCCAGAGGTGTCCTTGTTGCAGTTGCTCATTTACCAATGCATGAGCTGCCATAAGACTTTCCCTTTTTAAAGGCCATTGCTTAACCACTACAGGTTCTTCAGTTTTCCATATCAGTGGATTTGGGAAAGTCCAAGCAATGGCGGCTACCATAAAGGGGTTCCCGCAGCATTTTCATTTGTCAGCATTACTCCAAGCTGCGAGAGGATATCGCGTCCTATCAGAAACTTCACTGACGGTGGTAGAGGGGCCACTGCCAAGACAGCCTGAGCAGATCGATCATCACAAATTATGGTGACTACGGGGGTTCTCTGTGCTACTGTAAAACCTCCAATACCAGCAATTGGCGTTCCAGAGGTTTGCACAGGCCATGATGAGGGCCAAAATTTATTGTCTATTATTGAGGTATCCGCCCCGGTGTCTAACAATCCTTCTATTTGAAACTGACTGTCTTGCCACTTCATAATACAGCTTTTTCGTGGCTGGGAACCAAGTGTAATTTGCAACATTGCTATATCTCCAGTGGAACCAAAGCTCCCTTGTTCCCATTGTTCCTGTGTGAGAGGTTCTAGGCCTTGGGTAATTTGTGGTAAGGGAAGAATCTGTGCAATACGTTTATTCTTTTGAATGCTAATTGGTGGAAACGGCGTATATGCCATTATCATAATTTCCCCTTCATAGTCTGGATCGATAACCCTGGGCAAAACAAAAAGTCCCATTATTGTAGTGGAGGAACGTCCCAATAATAAACCTCCAACGGGGATTCCCTTGATTTTTATGGGGCCTCGGACTCCAGTAGGTATTTTTTCCGGTCTTGTGGTTGTAAGAGTCGTGTCTACTGAGGCTGCCAGGTCCAGACCGAGACACCCTCGGGTTGCGGGGCGCAGTTGTGCTGTGGTGTCGCAGCCGGTGCAGCTACTTGTGTCCTGGCACGGCCGCTCGCGCTGGGCCGACCGTTTCCCGGCCGCCTCTTGCATGCATTCATGTTGTGCGTATTTGATTGACAGCGTCCGCACCATATTCCCATCGCTGAGCACTCCCGGCGAACATGGCCAATTTTTCCGCAGTGGTAACATTTAACTTGCAGCTGCGATGTGCGTGGATAGGCTGGCCCTGATACTGCAGTTGCTTGGAGTGGAGCAAGAGCTGCTAACACTTGTGAACTAGAAACCTCTGTATGCTTTTTCAATGATTCCGTCTGCCTTTCCAAATTGTCACCTATTTTCTGTAGGGCGTCAATGAGAAAAGCTTGAGCGCCTGTCGGCATGCTGGAGGCACGATCCAACAAATCTGGGATACTCCAACCTCCAGGCATGCCATTAACTAAGGTTTTCGTCGTATTATTGCCATTTTGTAGTATACACTGACGCAACAATGGTGCCTGCATATATTCCGCCACACCAGCTTTAGTAATGGCTTCCATCACCTTGTCAATAAAGGCTCCCAAGGGCTCATCCCTACCTTGTTTAATTCCCATATACAGTGGCGTTCCCCCCGGCGATTTAATCTTATCCATAGCACGTTTGACGACCTCCATCATTTCCCTAAGCCTTTCTGGCCCTATTAACGCCTGAGCTTCTATCCTTGTATAAGGGCCAGTCCCCATTAATTCGTCCAACGTTATTCCCTGTACAGGATCTCCCTGTCCTCTTTGAACTGCAACTGAGTACATAGCCTCCTGTTGCCAATGAGCATTGAACAACAACCTCTGATGCGGAGTGTAGATAAGCCGCGCTATGCCTTTGATATCTGATGGCAATAAAGCATTGGAACTAAATAGATAATCAAGCATCTGTTTGACCGGCTCACTATCTACACCATAACTAGCCACTGTTGTTCGCAATTGTGCTAACATTTTCCAATCAAGATTCGTAGTAGCTGCATTGAGCCCACCCTGAGGGTTAGGTGTATAAACAACCGGAAAAGCCATATTTTCAGTAGCGGCAGATACCAGATCAGTGTCATTTTCCTCCAAACCCCTTCGGGCTAGCATAGTCCATAATTCCCGTCTTTCCCAGACCACCGCCCTCATTGGACCCTCTTCGGGACCTAGAATGGGCTCAGGAGCCGAGAGTGGGAGGACAGCTGCAGGAGGATCTTGACTGGCATAAGTATCTTGCCCAGGCTCAGTTCTGTGAACCGGTGTTTCGGCTTTCTCCTGCTCCTCAGGAGGTGCAGTGGGCTCCACCCGACTGGCTGGGAGCGTGACAGTAGAATACATTAGCGGGTTTGGCTTTTGCGACTCCCATGATTCCATATACATTTTATTCTGTTCTTGTGCTGTCTTTAGTTCTCCCACAGCCCTTTTTTCTGGTTGGGCTAACAACAACTCATTGTGGACAAGCCTCCACAATTTGCTCATCTTTTTAGCCGGTTTATCATCTTCTAAAACTAAATCCCATAATTTATCTCCAAACCGTCTCCGTTCTTCTAACTGATGTACAGTATGCGGATTTATAAAAAATCCATAACTCTCCACATAATCTAACAATCTTGGTACATCCTTATCTACATCTAATTCCTTCATCTGGCGTTTCCTCAGAAACGCTTTGAATAAATCGTATGCTGCTTGCCTGTCCATAATATAATATCAGTACTGTTGCAGCCACCCCAGGCTTCGGCAGCACGTAGCGGCAGGGCTCACCTATATGACGCCTCTGGGCTTGAGTTTCTCTCTTCTGCCACCCCTCTGCTTGCAGGGTCCACACCCACCACCTCGCTGCTTCTTTTTTCTCTCTGGGTTCCCTGGCGTTTGCCTTCCAGGTCCTTTGTCCTTGGCCCCTTGTCTTCTGTCCCTGTTCGGGCGCCAAAATGTCGGAAGAAATCACGAGGCGGGAGCCTGCTTCATTGTGCAGCAAAGCTCAATTTTATTAGTGATCATTGCTAGTTAAATATAGTTGTTAATTAGTCTCATATTGCAAAAGCTGAGCTCCCTATTGGTTAAAGCCTTTTGGTGGGAACAGCAAACTTGATTACAATAGTTCATTGAAAATAGTAGACAATGTGGTTAGATATTAACAGCTGTGTCCTGTTCTTTTATCTGTCTGGGTGGTTGCACATTCCGTTTTTCTAAGACTTTGTTACAAAAACTTTTGTTCAAGGATAGCAGGTCCTTGCTGCGTCTACACTTTTACAAAGTCCACAGAATCATGACCTTTGCTTTGTAGCCATTCAGAAGAAATATTCTCCACAGATCACTGCAAATATTTAGTTGTGTAAGTGACTTTTAAAGCATTATATTAGTAAGTAGAGTGTTATATATGTAATCTTATCCTGTGTGATTTAAAGAAAAAAAATTATGTATTTTTTCCCCTCCCTTACTCATGGACTGTGAATAAGAAATATTGGCAGTGTTTACTGTTACTATGCAGCTTTTGTTCTTTTCATCTAGGAGAGAAGTGTATGGTATTCTTAAAGCTGAAGGCATTTTACTTCCTCGCTATGCAGTTCTAAACCGTGATCCAAACAATCCCCAAGGTAAAAAATCATGACTAAAGTATCATTGACATCTCTTTGTTTCCACTGGAGAACAGTACATACATAGTGGAAAACTGAATTTCACGTGTTAGACAATTAATTCATTGGTGCAGAGGTTGGTTCCTCCTCCAGTATTTATTTCCAGTGTTGTGGAATAACCTTTAGTGGCTGTAGGGGCAGCATATGAAATGGAGTTGACGCTGTTCAGTAATAACTAAAACATCAGGACTATTTTGGTCAGAAATTCAAAATGGAGCAACATACTAGCTGTGAAGAAAATTAACTCAATCCCAGCCAAAGGCAGCACAAATATGCATGTGAAAAGCATGATTCTGAAGACTGGGGACTAGAATAGAACAGTCTCCAAAATCAAACTGAGAGTCCCAAAGACAGCAGCATGCATGACGTTACATTACCCACAATAATTAGTAATTCCACTTAGAAAAAGTAATATTGACAGAAACAAGTCACACTATTGAATACTTAGTCTTCCAAATACAAGCAGTCTCTTAGGGAAAATCTAGTCCGGACAGATCTGCAGATGGTTACTCTCGGTATAAATTTGGATTAATTTTTTCTGTAACTGAAAACAAACACAATGGCGATTTCTATTAAAAGGAAAGCTTACAGCAACAACAGGAGATTGAAGCAACAGGTCAAGACACAAGTATAAGAGATAAGAAAAAATAAGGAAAATTGAAGTATTACTGTGTCGTAAATCTTAAGAGGTAGAGAATTTTAGGTTAAAATGCCTGCATAATCTAAGGGATGAAGGACTCAGTTATTCTCTAAGAGTCAAATAAAAGCAGCTGCATGCAGCTCATCAGTATTGAAGAGATTTCTGTTTCCAGAGGACCTAATTCTCTTTGCAAGGTGCATCAGTCACACAGTATGAGACAATTCTCAGCCTATTAGAAGTACTGTTGCATCTGACACCACATCATGTTCACTGTCCATATGATGGCTCTCTGATATTTCAAACTAAGAGCCTCCCCACACCCCCACCTTCAGAACTTTTCCAAAACAATTCCACCTGTGCAAGCTTATGCATCTGTAGGAGATGGTTTCCTGTCTGGCACCAAGGGAATCAACAGAAATCCTAGAACACAGTATCAAAGTGCCATAATGTAGACATGGAGGTGGTTGAGTCACCTTCCCTGGAGGTGTTTAAGGGACGGGTGGACGAGGTGCTGAGGGGCATGGTTTAGTGTTTGATAAGAATGGTTGGACTTGATGATCCGGTGGGTCTCTTCCAATCTGGTGATTCTATGATTCTATGATTCTATGGCAGAGCAGACATGTTCAGCATGTGCTCATCAAGTCTTTGTGTAGTCAGTAACAACGCAGTGAACGAAAAACCTATATAATCTTTTCATTTCAATGTGTAAAATTACTCCAAATCTCTAATAAGTTCATTCCGTGAACATACTATAACATCTCTTGTTGTTTGCACTTTTTCTCCAGAGTGCAGCTTGATTGAAGGAGAAGATCACGTGGAAGTCAATGGAGAAATTTTTCAAAAGCCTTTTGTTGAAAAGCCAGTTAGTGCTGAGGACCACAATGTTTACATTTATTACCCAACATCTGCTGGAGGTGGAAGCCAGAGGCTCTTTCGAAAGGTGAGGGTATTGTACTGATGCTACTGAGAAGCTGTAGATGTCTGGCAGAGCTACAGATTAATTCTCTCCTACCTATATATTACCTGGGACCTGTTTTGTCATGTCCTGCTTGTGTAGGAATAATGGCAGATAAGAGAAATTAATTTCTGAAAAACGTGTAGATTAAATGAAGACCCTTGTTCCTTGTAGTAGATTGTCAGCAACTGCAGATTCTTAGAGGCAAAAGAAGCGTACACTATTTGCACTTCTAGAATCAAAAATTTTTGGTGATGATCAAAACCTTGCTTTGTTTGGTACAGAAATGTTTTCTCAGTACAGGTGTATTATTTTAAGGTTTTTTTTTGAAGTTTCTCAGGAAGTAGACTGTGAGTTTCATAGAATCAAAGAAACCCTTAGTTGGAAAAGACATTAGCCATCCTCAAGTCCAACCATACCTGTCTACTACTAAACCATATTCCTGAGCACTTCATTTACCCGTCTTTTAAATACCTCCAGGAACGGTGACTCAACCACCTCTCAGGGCAGCCTGTCCCAGTGCCAATAACGCTTTCAGTGAAGAAATTTTTCCTGATGTCTAATGTGAATCTACATATACAGCTTGATAGTTGAAACTATTAACAGTTCATTAATAAAAAGTATTCATTTCAGATTGGCAGCAGAAGCAGCGTTTATTCCCCTGAAAGCAATGTGAGAAAAACAGGCTCCTATATTTATGAAGAATTCATGCCTACTGATGGCACTGATGTGAAGGTATGACAAGTGCACATTCGTATCTATATTTAGGACTGTCAAGTGCTCCAAGGGCTTGTACTTTTAAAGGTGAAATTATATCTTTGTGCTGAGGATTAATTTTAATGAAGTTTTGATAGAGTTCATAAGTAAAAAATGTAATTCTTACTCTAGCTAAACACAGTACTTGTAAAGTAGCTTCAGTTATATTATTAGAGTTGGCTACTGCAGGCTTGTTGCCCAGGATATTGTGTGTCTTTTTTGTGTTGTATTAGTGGCAGAGCAGCACATATTTTCCTGTGTAAACAGATAGATGCCACCTAGGTATTTTGTCTGAAGGTTGCAAGGAAATCTGTAATTGAAATAGATTTTACCAAGTATTTTGGTATTCTAATTAATAAATAAAAGTTACTTACTAGAATTATATGGAGTTGCAGAAATAATACATTGACTTTATACATAATTGTTTTCACTCTTCATTTATGTAAAAGTTAGGTATCATAAAAGATTGCTGAAGTAGGACAGTAAAAGAATAGACGTTAAGCCAGCTACGTAAGGAGATTGCTTTTTTGCCCTTTATGTTCATTATGGCTGTTTCAAAGGCCATTACAAAAGATGAAACGGTTGTCTTGCAATATGCATCAGAGGTCACTGTATTTAGACGAAATCTTAGGCCAAAGAGACCTTTTACCAGTTGCAGTCAGCTTCTTCCACTTGGTGATACATGAGGAGAATGATTGCAGGCAATTCCCCATTCTTTAGGTTTCTGTGTTTCCTTAAGAAACTCATCAGATTGTTATACTGTGCAGCACCCAAAATAGATTATTCTGAGTTTACAGATATCTATGTAAGGTCTTGTACAAACTGTTTCCAGAAAGAAAAATTTCGTGTTACATGAAGAGATGCAAATTACTTGAGGGTGGAGACTGTTTTAACTACTTGTAGTGGAGTCCTCAAGCAGAAGCTGAGAACGTTTAACGCCCAAAATAGATAATGGTTTTTCTTCCAGGAGCAAGACTTCAGCTTTATATTAGGCAGCTTCATTCAACCGGTCCTCTTACCTGAATTGACAAAATTGGCAGTATTTGCAGTCACCCAGTTTAGTCAAATACTTTTTTATCAAAGAATAGAGTTTTGGTTTTAATTAAAGTGACAGTAACCCACTTTTGAGTGCTGCTGGCAAGTTTTGTCTAGCAAATATCCCAGTTGTTTCAGTGAGCATCAAAACTGCATCAGAGTTAATAGCACAGTCATTGTCTCAAGCTCCTGCCTTGTCATGCTAAAACTGGGCAGATCTTTGCTTTATTTAATGCTGCTTAATTATGAGAGTATTTCTTAATGAAGAGAGTCATGTAGTCCTGCAGTCAGATTTTCATAATCAAGTAAACTGAAATAACTCTCAAATTAATCTCCTCTCCAAGTTCTGCAGGTGTTTTGAAGAGGAAAATATTATTCTTTACCTCTCTACCACCATAGTTATGAAATAATTTTTATTCATCAAGTTTTATAATAATTTTTTTCTTTACATGTGCTCCACCTGTTTTCTCCTTGTGGTTTATCCTAGGTTGTAAGTAAATTATGCATGTTCTCTGAAGGCAGAGAATGTCGTTGAGGAAGGTACTTTGGAGTGACCTTTTCAATGATGAAAGCTGTTAGTATCATTTAAAGTCATTATAACATTTGAGATAAATTTAGCAAAATGTATGCCTATATGTAATAGAAATTAGTTGCACTTCATCAAGAGTTCCTGTTTTCCAATCAAGGTGTACACAGTAGGTCCAGACTATGCACATGCTGAAGCTCGGAAGTCTCCAGCCCTGGATGGCAAGGTAGAACGAGATAGTGAAGGAAAAGAAGTGAGGTATCCAGTCATCCTGAATGCAAGAGAGAAGTTAATTGCTTGGAAAGTATGCCTTGCCTTTAAAGTAAGCTGATTACTTCCTTATCTGATCCAACATTTGGTGTTAATGAGTTATTACATGAAACTCCCACGGGACTTCAGTGCACAGAGCTAGCAGTGACATTTGCTGCACTCTAGGACAATGAAAATTTGAACTTCCCTATCCACACAGGTTTTTTTAACCTAAAAGAATTCTTCCTATAATGAATTGAAAAATTCTGGATGGGTTGATTATATTGCATGAGTTTCCTCAATTCACATGTTGCTATTGTGCTTTACTAGTTCATGATGTGTTTGTTCTATACATAATGCATTCAAACATTTTGTTAAGGGTTTAGCAAAACTCATTACAGTAGCTGAGGTTTTGTAACTCTTGTTACCTAATGTTTACTTCAGGCCCAATTAAATGTTAATTTGTTAGTGACATGACTAGGTCCTTATTTGAAGTGTTTGATAGTTTCCATTTTTGTATTGTTTTAAGATTCCATTGTTCAAAACATTGTTTAGTCTCTTACCCTTCTTTCACCTGTCTTACTAAAAGGCTGTCTTTCAGTCTGTCTCATTACCTGTATGTAATTATGACAGCATCTGGAGCCTATGGGGTTGAATATCTGTCACCTAGCAAAGGGGGCTTAGAGATCTAAAAAAGTAATCTTTTGGAATAGCATCTAGAATCCTGTACTAAGAAAGTCAGTATTATGTTGATGTCAAATTTAAATTTGGACAAAAATGTTTTTGTTGATATTTTGTCATGTCTTGCCTCCCAGTCTTAAAAACTATGTGTAGTGGAAAACACTGTCACAATAAGGAATATGTAGGCACATCATTGCTTATGCTGTAAGTCTTCAAGGTTACGATTGTTTACATATAAACTCGACCTTCAATACTGCTAGGGATATGTAGGAAAGGTTATATCAAACTGGGGATATAAAGTTAAAAATAAGAAGTTTGCATGATGTGAGCAAACCTAACACGGAACTGGCAAAAGGTATTTAGTGTGAAATCTGTCATATTTTTTTCATGTTTTTAGATGAATGCCATGTTAATATATAAAGTTTATTTAGAATAAACAGTCCTAAGGAAGGTGATCAATGACTTCAGCTTCTATTCTTAAAAACAGCAAACAGTTTGTGGCTTTGATTTGCTGCGTGCTAATGGACAGTCCTACGTCTGTGATGTCAATGGCTTCAGTTTTGTGAAAAACTCCATGAAATACTATGATGATTGTGCTAAGATACTGGGGTAAGAGTTTACTGATTTATTTCAGGAGTTTTGCCTATTCACTCTATTTTATCTTACTACAGTTTATGTAACTTCTTACTGTTAAATTAACTATTTAAAATTAAATATCACATAGAATAAGTCATTAAATTAAGTAATAAAATAAATAAAATATTAAAAAAGCATAAATAAATCCTTAATAAATTACTTACTCCTAAAATAACCTAAAACCTCTGAATCTGAGTGTTTTGTTAACACTTAAAACTAACTGAATAAGTATTTTGAAAGCCAGATTAAGTTTTTAAAGGTAGTTCAGATTTTTTTCAAACAGAGAAGCAACACAGGATGATTATGCTTGCTACTGTTTAATGTGTGCCCAAATTTATGTACATTGTCCTTGATCTGAAGCTGTATATTTTTGTATTTGTGGACTTCATACTGGTAAATCCAAACTGATTTGTCTTCTGTCATACTGTCTTCTCTCTGCTACTGGGAGCAAAAAGAGATATAACGAGGGATCTTATGGAACTGTGTTAATAGCTCTATGCCAGTGAAATGTTGCCCTCCAAGTAGACTGATCCCATTTTGGCCAGTTACGCTGGCTTTACAGTAAGATTACACTGATGAGATAGAGCATGACTTTCTACATTATCAAATGATCTGGGATCTTATTAAATGGAGGAAGAGCTAAGCTGAAATCCTGGACAACAGCTGTAGTCCAGTTGTTTTAGGCCACTTTTTGAGTTAAAGTTACAATTCTCAGACACATTTTCATTTCTCTTTATTCAAATTGTTATAGCTGTTGAATTCTCTGGAAAAAGTTATCTCATAATATTTTTCCTTATGCTTTATTCCTTACATTGCAGTTTTAAGTAATCAGCACATTGTTTTTGAGCTTTTTAGAAATCAAATTTTGACTTACACTACTTTAAGAATCACAATTCTTTTCCTCAGTGTTACTGGTTCTTATGTATACATTAATCTGAAGTTAGCTATATTTTGATGAAATACTTGGAAAACAGAACATTAGCAAGATTTAACAGCCTTCTATAGGTGGAGGCGGTTTTATCATTTTGTAGTTATGACCAGAGACTACCTATTTTGCCAGTTCTATTACAGAAACTTTTGGGAAATTACCATGAAAGGCAGTTTCTCTCTTTGATGAGAATGGCTTGCTGATTATCAGGGATTTTCAGTCAAGCAGTGGAGTCAGGTATCTGTATATTCAAGGACAAGACTAAATCTTATCCATGGAACTCTTCTAGGAACTGAGTTGAAAAATGGGTTTCTTACAAGTCCAGGGCCATTAGGCTAATGTTGTGTCTGTAGCAGTTTTAGTAGCTTTAAATTGTTGTTTAAGTAGGTTTTAATTATACAATTAAAAGAAAAATACGCATCTAGAGACTTGTGACTGCTAGTATTCTAAAACCACTTTTATCAAAGTGCATGTGTGTAGTCTCTGTTTGCTTTGGAGTTTGTGTGTTGTATAAGCTATGCTTTAAACTCAAGTGTTTGGTTTTTTTTTATTAGAAACATCATAATGAGAGAACTTGCTCCCCAGTTTCACATACCATGGTCAATTCCTTTGGAGGCTGAAGACATCCCTATTGTACCAACCACTTCTGGAACAATGTAAGAAAGTAAAGGCTACACATGAATTGTGCAACCTCCTCATGTAACTTTTGTGTGAATTTTTTTTTTTCTTTTTACAAGGTATGCCCACTTTGGCCTGTGAACACTTGTTCTGTGTGATGAAAACAAGGAAGGAATCACACTTGCTATACCAGCAATCAGAGTTAGTCAAGCTGAGTATAGAACAGCAGATCTTCAAGTGTAGTGTTTTATGGCTAGCTTCCTTAACTGCTAATCGTTGTTCCTGCACCAACTTAATATGTGCTTCTAATAAACATTCTCTTTCATTTAATGAACCTCAAGTTTGTTTTAAAAACTACTTTAAATAGATTTTCTGTAGTTACTTGATTATTAAAATCAATATTTATATTTTTTACCTTACATAATTTTCCTTGTAACCTTGTATTCTTGCATATCCTTCCATCACTTCTGTAGTTATGTCAGATAACTACAATTGCATCGATAGTCAGTTTGTGGTGGTTTTAACATTAAATAGAAGATCCTCATATATAGAATTATAAAATATAACTCTTGGAATTTCAGGATGGAGCTTAGATGTGTTATAGCTGTAATACGCCATGGGGACCGAACACCAAAACAAAAAATGAAAATGGAAGTAAAACATCAGAAGTAAGTAGAATCAGAGAGCTTTCCTCTTGGGAATATGCAGACAATGAATTGAATAGGAGTTGCATCATACAAGTTCTTTTTTGTTTTGTTGTATTTTAAATCTAACTGATGTTGCAGCTAATTAACAAGCATGGACCTGTCTTTCTAACAAATAATGCAGCAGAGAATATTTGTGGTTCATCATCTGACTGTGCCTTCTGCTTTTCTCTCTTTATCATAACTGTCCTTGTGTGAACTCTCACCTCGTTGACCACTTTTTTCATCTTTTCCTTTTTCAAAGTTTAACTCTGAATTTCTGGTAGATACCATTTTTATATTAGCATTCATAAAGTGCCTTACATAATTGACCTGGAATTAGGTGCAGTTTCAGTAAGAAGTAATTATTTAATTTGATACTAGACTCTTGCATTCAGAGATACATGCTGTAAATCTGCAGGACTGCTCGTGTGGTACCCTACTTCTGTTCAGCATCATTCTTGAAGATTAAGAATCGACATAGGTCTATATTTAAATACTATGTCATTTGATAGATACGATATCTTTTTGTTTTTATTAAACTCTTAGCAAGTCAGTAAGAACATTTTTAATGCTCTTATTTCTGTAATGTATTAGAGACTTTCTTGGGAAACGGGATTTAAATAAATGTTGGTTTGACCTCTGGTGTAGGTCTTAATGTGAGTTTGAAATAGTGTAAAGGTGTTAATTTCAGACCACTTTAAAAGTCACTTGTTCAAGTGATATTTTAACTTACTAACTGTGTTTTTTAATCAATATTCTTTCTCTTAAAGGTTTTTTGATCTCTTTGAAAAATGCGATGGATATAAATCTGGAAAACTAAAACTGAAAAAACCAAAACAGTTGCAGGCAAGTTTGTCTTTTTTTTTGTTTCTTTCTGTGGTATTTTTTAAGTAGAATATTATTTGTTTAAGTAAATCTTATGTTTCTTTTCTTTAGGAAGTGCTTGATATAGCAAGACAACTCCTTGTAGAACTTGGGCAAAACAATGATTCTGAAATTGAAGAAAGTAAAGCAAAACTGGAACAGCTAAAGACTGTGTTAGAAATGTGAGTGTGTAATTTTCAGGCCTCATAGCAACAAGGTTGTATCCATTGCTTGGATTGCAATGATTATCAAATATGTAATGATATATTAATTCAAACGCAGGAGTTATTAAGAGAAAAGATACTACATTTGATTATGAAGGAGAGTTGGGACAACAATCTTTTTAACTGAACTTGCTGCTTTCTGTACTGTCTCGCACTTTCTGCATGAAAAGGTTGCTTTCTCTGATCTTGAATTTTGTCTTTTATTGTCTTTTAAACTTCAAATATTTGAGTGCAGAGTCTGCTCCTTGCAGTGCGTGACATAACAAAGTCTAATGGAGCCAGATACTATACCATGTGTCCTGTCTACTTACAGGAAGTAATTATGGCTTTGTTTATTAAGTCTGAAATATTTAATAATAAAAAAAACCCCAAACAAACAAAAACCTAAAGCTTCAAGGCTTGTTAAAAATCTAGGGTCTTGGAACTCTAAACAGTAGTAGATAACTTTAATTTAAAAAAAAATCAGGGCAAAGAGGAGTTATTGAAATTTATAAGAGTTATTACATTCTCTGCTTGAGAACTTAACCAGTATTTTGTTAGCCAATTAACTATGCTGACAGATCTGATTCTGAATGCTGATTGCTACTGTAGTTGTTGATATGAATAGATAAATTACTCATGCTATCTGCAAGTGGGTTTTTTTCCAGCTTTATATTCAGTGTTATGAAAAAAAGTCGTAGGTAATATTTTTAAATGGTTCATTATAAAATGGTTCATGTTTCTATAGTCATTTTATGCTGGTTGAGTTATGTTTGTTCTAAGCACTGCTTCAATAAATGGTGGTCAAATGCACAAATCAGTGACCAGCATACATTTATTATGTCTTGTTATGGGAGCGTAAAAGGTTTGGAGCAAAGTATTTACAGTGTTTCTCTCACTTTTCCCCTCTCACTTTTCCTGGTTCCTACTTCAGGTATGGGCATTTTTCAGGCATAAATCGCAAAGTTCAGTTAACATATCTTCCTCATGGTTGCCCAAAGACTTCCAGTGAAGAGGAAGGTACTGTATTACTTTTCCACCTAATTGCTTACTATTACGTGTGTTTAAATAGTCATGGCCTAGTGGTATAACATGGCTTCATGTTTAAAAAAAAGGAATATGTTGTTCTGAATAAATGTTGGCAGACATTCACGGTCTCTTAATCTGCTGAATCATGCACTTGAAAACGTGTAGTAAATTTGTATTCTAACTGCTTTTTTTGTAACAGAAAAGTAAAGTAAAAAGAAGCTTCAGTGGTTCACCAAAAACAGTGTTTTGGGGCTGGGATGGGAAAAATAATTTACTGCTGTCTTTAAAAATGTTATAAGCTTTCATTGACCTTGACCTGTGGTTATTGACTGAAATAACTGTAGGGTATTTGGCATCTAATTCATTTTAATTTTTCGGTCTCAATTTACTTGTTTCAGACTTCATGTATCAAATATCTTTCATTTATATTTTCACTGTAATTTACCTACTTTAAGTTTCTCTGTTTATGTGCCCATTTAGTTTTCCAGTTCTGTATTTTCTGAATATTTACTAAAGCCCTGCATAGCTGAAATATTTTTGTTCATATTAAAAAAAAGGAAAAAATATTTACAATATAATTTAATACTAATCTCCTCTCTCTGTGTGCAATTAGATAACAGAAGAAATGAACCATCCTTGCTTCTGGTTCTAAAATGGGGAGGAGAATTGACCCCTGCAGGCAGGGTTCAAGCAGAGGAGCTTGGAAGGGCTTTCAGGTGTATGTATCCAGGTGGACAAGGTAAAAACAAAAAGAAAAAAAAAACAATGTGTTTTTTGAAGTTAATCAAGTGCAAAATGAGAGTTTAAGCAAAATGTTTGTTTGGTAGGAGATTATGCTGGATTTCCTGGATGTGGTTTACTTAGATTACATAGCACTTACCGACATGATCTCAAAATCTATGCTTCTGATGAGGGACGAGTTCAGATGACTGCAGCAGCTTTTGCAAAGGTAAAATGTGAAATTGTATTTTCAATTTAAAAAATTTTGATATTCTAAAGTTTGCTTTTTATTTTGAATACTGGGGGAAGGTTTATAGTTTATTAGAGTCCACAGGGTATTATGAGGCTGTGTTTTCAAAGAAGTGTGTTTTCAAAGAATATTTAGTTAAGTGAAAAATATCCAGTTACTATGCCAAGCATTTGAAGTTCTTTGAGCAGGTGCAGACAGATTTTAACTCTACAGACCTACCAATATACCTTAGTTCTTTCCAGTAATAACCTCCAAAATTATAGAATCCAACCCAGTGGTTTGTGTTGGGAGGCACTTCATAAATCATCTGCTCGCAAACACTCTGCCATGGGCAGGGACACCTCCCACTAGGTCGTGTTGGTCAGTGCCCCATCCAATCTTGTATTGAACACCTCCAAGGGTGAGGCTTCCATTACTTCTCTGGGCAACCTGTACCTCTTTCACCACCCTTAAAGAAAAAAAAATATTCCTAATATCTAGTCGAAATCTGCTCTTTCAGCTCAAATTCATTACACCTTATCCTATCCTTGCACTCTCTGATTAAGAGCCCCTCCCAGTTTTTCCTGTAGGCCCACATTAAATACTGGAGGCTGCTTTAAGGTCTCCCTGGCGCATTCTCTTCTCTAGGCTGAGCATCCCCAACTCTCTCAGCCTGTTCTTATTGTATGGGAGGTGCTTCAGCCCTCTGATCATCTTTATGGTAGTCCTCTGCATCTGCTGGAGCAGGTCCGTGTCTCTGTTACGCTTCCCCATAGCTGGATGTAGTACTCAGGTGGCGTCTGACAAGAGTGGGGTAGAGAGGCAGAATCACCTCTCTCGACCTGATGGCTGCACTTGTTTTGATACAGCCGAGGATGTGATTTGCAACATTTTTAGTTTTCACCTTGCTTATTTGTTTAAGGCTTACTTTCCTTAGATATTGTCAAATTTCTGTGACCAGTTGTGTCTGTCTGTTGATTAAAGCACGGACATTAGAACTGATTTGAGATAATGTGTTCATTTTACATAAGCAAAAATTGCAGTTTTCATTCACTTCAGCAATTTGTACCAGAAGATTTGGAGTTCAGAAGGCCACACTCTTCACTGAAACAATCTTTTATTTATTGATTTGTAACTTTATAGAGGAAATTATAGGGTTTGAAGCTATTATAAATGTGTAATTGATAGACTAATTTACATATATTTTAATTAAAAATTGTACAGACTATAGGTTCATTTTTTTTTTCAAATTTATAGAAAAGATTGTTTGAATTGTTATAGGAGACTTTATACTTCGGGCTTGTCAACATGGATATCGAATAAGTAAGACATGGTAGCAGTACTACATCTTGGCCCTTTATTTTACATTTATTTTTTATGTGAAACTATAAACATTTGTGGTGATGTTTATAAAGTATGAGCTGTTTGAGTTCCTTCAGTACAAACATGAATTTATAGGAACTATTTATAAAACCCATGAAATTCTGAAATTCAGAACTTCATATGTCTATAATGCCTGGCAAAGTATTCTTTTGCCTCACTTTGTGCTAGGCAAATTCCTCTTTTGCTCCTCCCAAGTAACCCTTTACATGCTTAATACTTATTAATAACCTGTTCACTTATTTCTCATTGCAATGGTAAAAATCAGTTCTCTGAGAGGACATAGTGCAAGTGTTACATAAATAGTTCTTAGGTGAATGAGTTTCAGTAATAATACAAGGTGATAAAGAAGCTTAGGTTTCAAGGGGCCTCTGTAAGTCATCCAGTCCAACTCAACACAGCATAGAGCTAGTATGGATGCGGTTGCTTGGAGTCATATCCGGTCAAGTTCTGAGTATCTCCAGTAACAGAGATTCCACAGCCTCTCCAGGTTTTTAATTCCAGTCCTCAGGTCATGTCTCTCTTCCTCCCAAGCAGCCCATCCTTGCTTCCACCTTGTGTGTTTTCTTTTTTCCATCTATGCTGACCTTATCTGTAACTACATGTGTCAGAGTGGGCTGCTTTTGTGCTTTGAGAAAGTTGTCTTTGGAGATCATCCAGCTGTCCTGGGCACCTTTGTCCTTCCGAATGATCCTGCATAGGATTCCATGAACAAACTAAAGTCTGCTCATTTGAAGTCTAGGGTTTTCAATGCAGATATTTGTCTTGCATACTTCTCCAAAGATCTGTCATAGTATCAGGTTTCAATTAGCTCCACATTCGTGATGCCTTGAGAAACAGCTCCAATGGAATGCTTGATATGTTCTTTAGTAACCTGTGTCAAAGAATTGTCATGGATGTTTTCCAGAAATCCATATTGTTTGTCCACTGTGATACTGCCCATGCATGAGGCACCCACGGCTAAGTGCCTTCATGGAAAACAAGGAGTTTTTCTCCAGTTGTGTTAAGAAGGCTTCATCTGTTTCCTTGTGAAATCAGGTAGTCTGTAGCAGAGGCCCACCCATGTGCTCTGCTGTGTTTATTTGTCCTCTGATCCTTGCAAATAAGATAATAAGATCTCAGCTTGTTTGTCACTGATTTGAAAGCAGAAGTCCTAGCATTTAAACCTCTTCTTTATACGGAGGCCAACTCTGCCTCCTTGCCTTCCTGGCTTCCTAAAGGCCCTGTATCTAGCTGTTGCAAAACTCCATTCTTGTGAGATATTCCACCTCATCTCTGTCATCTTATTGAACTTAAAGCTCTGCAAATATTCAGACTCATGTTTATTTCCGTTTATTTCTTTACAAAGACTCTATCTATCTCCTGTTTGTCCTCCTACATGTTAGGTTAACTCTTCCATTAACTACTATTTGGTAACTTAATGTGTTCAGAAGAGTGTGTGGCCCACAAGTCAGGCTGCTTTGCCCCTAGCCTCAGGAAGAAGGCACCATGCACCCCCTGCAGCCCAAGGCCTGAACAGCTGTGGCCTCCCAGGAGTGATGTAGGCACCACTGAGATGCTAGGGTCACTTAAGCTGGTGCTGGGGAGCATGCTTTATGACATATCACCATCACTATTGCACCAGCTGTAGTAATACTGCACATCAAGGCAGAGTTTTGGGGCCATTTCTATGCAAACAGCTGTGTTGTCTGCCAAGTCCCAGCTTATCTAACCCATAGGCAAGTGAACTTGAATTTAAATTAGTGGTTTGGTTGGTTGGTTGTTTTTTTTTTTTCAAGATACTCCTATACTCTCATCTATGTCTGTTTGACTGATTAATTGTATTATTTGCTTCAGGGACTACTGGCCTTAGAGGGTGAGCTGACTCCTATTCTTGTCCAGATGGTAAAAAGTGCTAATATGAATGGTCTGTTGGACAGTGACAGTGATTCTTTAAGCAGCTGTCAGCATCGTGTTAAAGCAAGGCTCCATGAAATTCTCCAAAGAGACAGAGAATTTACTGCTGATGACTATGATAAGGTTAGCATATGATTAGTTTCCTATGAAATTAAGTAGCCTCAGAAATTCTTTTATAAAAGTAATGAACAGTGGGTTTATGTATCTATTTTGTAAAATATGTGTGGTTGCAAATAGTTTGCAAAGGAAACTGTACACATGGTGAATGACTTTAAATTGTCTTGCATTTTTTAGTAATCAGAATAGCTACAAACTTTTAAGTAGGAGTCGATATGGACCTCATTCTTTAATCTTTTTCACTATTCCAGTAAAAATATTGTAATTATTCAAGAAATGAAAGTACTGTTTACTCTTTCTGTAATCTTTACTTTGATAGTGGCAGGTACTATAAAATGCATTGCCTGCCCACTGCAGTTTTTTCAATATTTAGTCTGCTAAAAGGCCCTTTTAACTTTAACAGTACTAAAATGCTGAAACCAGTAGAACGCTTTCCAATCATGAAAGGAAATTTTAGTGCTTATTAATATAGTTTATGCTGACTTAGTGCAGAGCACACAGGATTGTTTCTGATTTTGAATTTAAGTAATGTTTGTTATTGTTAAGGAACTTCTTTCTCTTTCAGTTGCCCTTACTCAGTCTGGTGTAACAACTAAATACAAGTCTTCAGATGAGCCTTAAGCTCAAGATGCTGTTTTTAAAAAGGTATTGAGGGCAAATTGTTGAAAAGTAACTTTACCACCCTGCACATATGCTACATGTGGATTTGTTCAAACATGTAGATAAAAAGTATCATCCAAACCATGGCCAGCAGTGGATTCAGCAGTACTTGGAAAAAGTGCAAGGGTGCAAGATCTCAAGGATTTATTTATTTTTCCTCTTCTTTTTGCTAAACGGATATAATAGGATCTTAAGGGTGGCTGAAAATAGTAGAACACACTTTTCCAAGACAGTTACTGAAAGTAACTAACCTTTGAGATTATAAAGTGATAATAATTTTTTTGCTTTGGGAAAACAATATGGGGTTTTTTTCTATGCTACAATACTTTTCCTTTTGATTTACTTGGTCCTAAATTGGAGGTAGGAACTACTTACCATTAGGTAAAATGTAGGAGTTTTCCATATCCAAATTATCCTATGCATTTGAGGAAACTGGAGAAAGTGCAAATCTGTATGTTTGTTATGTATATAAATTGTTATTTAATATCATTATTTCCTTTGGATTATGCAGGCTTCTGAAAAAGTGAGGCTAAGCCTTACTTACATGGATATTGACTGTATTGTTTTAGTGATGAAGAAGAAGGCTAATAGCTTCCTGGCTTGTATCAAAAATGGTGTGGCTGGCAGGACTAGGGAATTATATTGTGTGACATGTAGCCTTATAATAACATTTCTTACAGAATATTTCTTAAGCTTTTGAATCCAATAGTTACTTGAAAGGAAGTTATGGAAAGCTGCTAAATACATACAAGGTTTTAAATGTCTTTCCAGTTTTCCTGTCTTGTAACATAAGAGGAGTTTTAGCAACTCCTGAAAATGTTCATCTTTACTATATAGAACTAGTTGCGCTGTGAGTTTCCTGTCACCTTTATATCTCTAGGAAATCTTACCTTTAGATATATTTTCTTTTCCTAATGCCTCAAAGGGAGCAGATTGTTGAGAAATGGTTTCAAAAATTAACAGCCACCTGCCTGAATGCTTCTTCTGCAATACTTGGAATCTTTCATACGTTCCATCCTATCTCCCCAGTTCTTTCAAATCTAGTCTGTTTAGATAATTTTGTGTTTTTCTCAAATTGCAGCTTACTCCATCTGGGAGCATCTCATTGATAAAATCAATGCAGGTTATTAAAAATCCTGTAAAGACATGTGACAAGGTCTATTCCTTCATCCAGAGCTTGACTTCTCAGATCAGGCAAAGAATGGAAGATCCAAAGTCTGCAGGTACTTAAACGTTTTTGTAGATATATTTAGTTTCTCTTGTTTGTATCTGAGAAAGAATTGTGACATAATTAAACTCATTTCATTAAACTCACTTTTAGCAGAACCAACGATGGATTAGGAATTTTCACAGTCTGATTCTGTATGCAATACTAAAATGTAAAAAAGAGGAGGAAAACATGGTTATATTGCAGGCAAGGGCTCCTTGTGGCATTCAGATGTCCAGACTAGTCCTCAAATATTTGCAGAAATTCTTGTCTTGTTTGAAACTCAGCAGAACAAAAGTAATAGAAAAAGCAAATGATAGCAAAGCTAAGTTACATAGGTACATTTTTATATTTAAGTGTCTTTGCTGAAGATCTGTTGCTTGTTTTATGATGTGTAGTAGTATTGCATATCATGATGGTTCACTAATATTAATGGTGGTGAATCAGTGACACTGGAAAAATAGAGCTGGAAGTGACAACAGTGCATTTTTTGTACTAGCTAAATGCTGGAATATTTGCTTTTCAGTGCTGTTTGCAATGTATAGCATGTAAACAGCTCCTATTATGAGGTTGAGCAGTCCATGCGTCACCTGTACAAAACATCGATGAGTTTTGCCTGTTTGGTCTAATCTTCTGTCCTGGGGCATGGATGACCCATCCTTTCTTACCAGTCTTTTGGCTCTTGTTGACACATGCAAGAGAGAGACAGAGAGAGACAAATGGAATAAGTGATCAGTTCTAAAACCAAGATGTTGTCCTGCTCCTCTTCCTCCCTCCTAGAATTTTCTTACAGCTGTTCCTTTTTGCCTTTTTTGTACATAACCTTCGTCATAGAATGCTTCATTAATGGTGCTGTAGCTTTGTTTAAAGGGCCATTAGTGCTGTGCAGCTTTCTACTATCTTAATTTAGCTATGTTGCTGTGATGCTTTGAGCAGCAAAATTGACCATGTATGCTCCTGCTCACTCTTCTAGAATAGTGCAGTTAACTTACTTGATCCATTTTATCCCTCTGTATTCAACTGTTACTGCTATGTGATTAAAATTGCCCTTTTGTCAGTTGATTTCTTATTACTTATGTGATATATATATCTCTTCCCAGATATTCAGTTGTACCACAGTGAAACACTGGAACTGATGCTGCGCAGATGGGCCAAGCTGGAAAAAGACTTCAAAACAAAAAATGGAAGATATGATATTAGCAAAATTCCTGATATTTATGACTGTATAAAATACGATGTGCAGCACAATGGCTCCTTAAAACTGGAAAACACAATGGAGTTATACAGGCTTTCAAAGGCTTTAGCTGATATTGTAATCCCTCAGGTAACTTTTTTCAGTTATTAGATAGTATAAATTGTAGAATAAATACTTTTTCATATTTTATGAAAACTTCTAGGCTGTTTTTTCTGCTGAATGTTCCTGTGTTTTGCAGCAGAAGCCTTTAACATTACCTTTTATTTTCTGGTAGCTAGCTGATTGTTTTTTGTAAAGCGGATTTGATTCATAGATCAAAGTTGTGTTCAAAGTGAATTTTTCTAGCAATTTAAACTGTAACTATGTCTGCTTCCTTCACTGCAGTGGATTAAAGTGGTTCGTCTCAGCTATCCTTTATAGATTTGAGTGGAGTCCCTTTGAACAACTGTGTATTCTAAAATTGCATTTAATTTAATTCTTCCTGCTCCTAGGAATTTCATTTTCAGGCTCTGTGCAAATGACAGTGTTAATCCTAGTCTATTTATTTTCACTTGTTTTAAACAATTTAAGTGTAAAAAGACCTTTTATTGCTTCAGAATGCTAACAGCCCCTGAAAAAAATGGACACTTTAAGTTTCATGGAATTTCAGACCAGAAGCAGTGAAGTTAAACTTCCATGTACTGTTAATCTCAGGTTACTTCGAAGATGTCGTGGGCTGCAGGATATTAAATTGTTCCGTGATAGCAGGACAGAAAAGATTAAAGCTTTCCTCAAGTGTCCATGCAGTTACAGAGCGCTGTTGTGAGAGAGCTACTGCTTGTATTGTATGCAGCAAGTGAGGGAACTTATTCTTTTCACAATCAATGACAACCCCCTGGCATCAAGGAAGGCAAAAAGATCAATAATACTACGTATGCGTTGTGTTACATGGGCCTGTTGAGCTGAGATTTTGAATAGAGTGTTAACAGTACTGAGTAGGTAAAAATGAGGACACATACTGAAGAAAGAAAACCAAAGAAAACTTGATAAGTCTACATAATGCAAAGGAAAACTTTCTAGTGTAATGAAAAGATCCATAATGATGAGAACACTTTTGAGACCAAGAAGCATGAGGCTTCTGGAAGAGGAGATTTTTAAACAATGTAGATACTGTAACCAATATAGTATTTTTTTTTTGTATTTAACTACCATTTTGGTATTATTTGAGGTGAGTAGGAGATCTTCTGTTGGATGATTTACCCCACACTAAAGTAGGCATATGAAAGAGGTAATATGTCTGTGTCTCTGTACTAACTGTTTAAAAAAAAAAACCCAAATTTACTTGAAATCAGGTGTGATTGTATTCATCATATATGTCTAAATGTGGAGGGGAGAAGAGAGGAAAGCTTCATCATAACAGAAGATGAATCCACTTTTGTTGGTTTAACTAAGGACTGAAAAACTCTTTCTCTGTATCAAATCAAACAGCAAAAAGGCAACCCCTTATTACTTGTGTGTGCATCAGGATTCAAATGTAATGAAAATGTTAGCCACAACAGTTTGCGGACAGAGCAAACTAATAGTGAGTAATTGGCTTTCATATTCCAGCTTTGAATTAGAAGGCATCTTAATCTTTACTGAATTTTTAAGTCAGTTTCTTCTTGCACAGGAATATGGTATTTCTAAGGCTGAAAAACTAGAAATTGCCAAAGGTTACTGCACTCCTCTAGTTAGAAAAATACGTTCTGACCTTCAGAGGACTCAAGATGATGACACTGTAAATAAGCTCCACCCTCTGTAAGTCTTCTACATTTTCACATGGTTAAATTAATTTCAGGAAGATTTAAGGGGGATATTTCATAGCTTTTGTATTTGAAATGTCTTACTAACTCATAGTAATTTAAAAAATATGATGTATTCATTTGTTAAAAACTATTTCTGAAATACAGACACATTTCATTATGGTCTAATGAGACTTTTTGTTTTTCTTTCAAGTTACTCCAGGGGTGTCATGTCCCCTGAACGCCATGTTCGTACACGGCTATATTTCACCAGTGAGTCTCATGTCCACTCCCTGTTATCCACCCTTCGTTATGGTGCCTTGTGTGATGTAAGTTGAACATTTTTTCTGTTAAAAATCTCATATTTTGAGAGGAACCAAAAGGACTTTATCTTACTAAAATTATATCAACTGAAAGCTTAATTTTCTTAAGTGGCTTTGAAATTTATTACATGTTTTCAAACATTTGATTTCATTTTGTATGTGCAGAGATGTATTTCAGGTTGTTCATGTGCACATTGGTGGAAATGATGCTCTTTAAAACAATGCTAAGTTCCATTGATGTTTTAAGCTATATGTTATGCTCTCAAGGAGATTTGAAAAGGGCAGATAAGCCTTTTTTTTTTCCTCTTATGTTGTCACCTGCAGTTCTTCCAACTCTTTTTTCCTTGAAGTTATCATTCAGGATTCTCTTGAATTCACTTTTCGACTGGTTTAGTACTTTTGTCAGGACCTCCCTACATGACTTCAAGAATGTTCATGTAATGGAAAGTTTCTCATGTTTAGTGGCTTGTCTTAGTTTCTGTACTACTGTGCCTTGAAGGTGGTGTATTATTCTTCATCTGATCAGCTTTGAAGCCAAGGACTGAAAAAGGCAAGGTCTCCAGATTCAGAAATTGGCTAGCTGAGCTATTGGAGAGGATAAGTGCAGCACCACAAATCCTACATGGCTGCATGGCTGCTTGATTAGTATACTAACTTCTGAAATGGCTGTATTGATGTGCATTCTTCTGGTAATGGAGACTAAACTCACTGATGGCAAAAGCATTTTTACTCCTAGATCTCTGACATGTGCTAAAGAAGATACACTGCTAGTTTTACTCTGATAAACTTTTAAGATTTCTTTAAGGTCAGTTACTAAATATATCTTTTCTACAGTATGAAAAAAGGTGAATATTCATGTTAAATAGTTCAGGCTGTGATAGTGATATTTACTTTGTATGCTAGAAGCCTTTACTTACTGCGTGTTTAATTCACAGAATCACAGAATCACAGAATGACCAGGTTGGAAGAGACCCACTGGATCGTCGAGTCCAACCATTCCCACCAGTCCCTAAATCATGCTCCTAAGCACCTCATCTACCCTAACCTTAAACACCTCCAGGGACGGTGACTCAACCACCTCCCTTGGCAGACCATTCCAATGCCTAACCACCCTCTCCGTGAAGAATTTCTTCCTAATCTCAAGCCTAAATCTCCCCTGGCGGAGCTTGAGGCCATTCCCTCTCGTCATGTCCCCTGTCACTTGGGAGAAGAGGCGAGCTCCCTCCTCTCCACAACCTCCTTTCAGGTAGTTGTAGAGAGTAATAAGGTCTCCCCTCAGCCTCCTCTTCTCCAGGCTGAACAACCCCAGCTCTCTCAGCCGCTCCTCATAAGATGTGTTCTCCAGCCCCTTCACCAGCTTTGTTCCTCTTCTCTGGACTCGCTCCAGAGCCTCAGCATCCTTCTTGTGGTGAGGGGCCCAGAACTGAACACAGTACTCGAGGTGCGGTCTCACCAGTGCCGAGTACCTCCCTGGACCTGCTGGTCACGCCGTTCCTGATACAAGCCAGGATGGATTGGCCTTTTTGGCCACCTGGGCACACTGCTGGCTCATGTTCCTTCGGTTGTCAACCAACACTCCCAGGTCCTTCTCCTCCTGGCAGCTTTCCAGCCTGGTTTCTCCTAGTCTGTACCTCTGCTTAGGGTTGTTGTGCCCCAAGTGCAGGACCCGGCATTTGGCCGTATTAAACCTCATGCCATTGGTCTCAGCCCAGCAGTTCAGCCTGTTCAGTTCCCTTTGCAGAGCCTCCCGACCCTCCAGCAGATTGAGATGATAGAGTTCTCAGTGCGGGGTAAAATGAAGAAGGAGGTTAGCA
The DNA here is from genome assembly GCA_033459285.1 of Clamator glandarius. Classification (NCBI taxonomy): domain Eukaryota; kingdom Metazoa; phylum Chordata; class Aves; order Cuculiformes; family Cuculidae; genus Clamator; species Clamator glandarius. The sequence continues at coordinate 154,220 of JAUNZM010000153.1, forward strand.
GAACAGTTGCCCTCAACGTTCAGAGAGCAGACTTTGGGCTGTTCAGAAGGCTGGTCGGAAAAGTCCCGTGGGAGGCGCTCCTTGAAGGCAGAGGTGTCCATGAGGGCTGGGCGCTCTTCAAGAAGGAACTCCTAGCGGCTCAGGAGAAAGCCGTCCCCACGTTCCGGAAAAGTAGCCGGAGAGGTAAGAAACCAGTGTGGTTGACTAGGGAGGTCCTAAGAGACATCAATAGGAAGAGGAGGGCCTACGACCTCTGGAGGAAGGGGCAGGCATCCTGGGTGGACTATAAGGAGGAAGTGAGAATGTGCAGGGAAAAAATCAGGAGGGCTAAGGCCCAACTAGAAATGCGATTGGCCAAGACTGTGAAAGACAACAAAAAGTCTTTCTACAAATACGTCAACAGCAAAAGGAGGGCTAGGGAGAATCTCCAGTCCCTAGTAGATGCAGAGGGAACAACAGTAACAGGGGACGAAGACAAGGCTGAAGTGCTCAATGCCTACTTTGCCTCAGTCTTTAACAGTAAGGAAAATTGTTCCCTCTGTGCACAACCCCAAGGGTTGGAAGAGAAGTATGAGATTCCCAAGGTCCAAGAGGAGGTGGTTAGAGACTTGCTTGCCCAGCTAGATGCCCACAAGTCTATGGGGCCGGATGGAGTCCACCCAAGAGTTTTGAGGGAACTGGCGGATGTGCTGGCCAAACCTCTTTCCATCATCTTCCAGCAGTTCTGGATGACTGGGGAGGTTCCACTGGACTGGAGGCTGGCTGATGTCGTGCCCATCTATAAGAAGGGGCGCAGGGAGGATCCGGGGAACTACAGGCCTGTCAGCCTGACCTCGGTACCGGGGAAAGTCATGGAGCGGGTGATCTTGAGTGCGATCATGAAGCACTTGCAAGAGAACCGGGTGATCAGGCCCAGTCAACATGGGTTCATGAAAGGCAGGTCTTGCCAGACTAATCTGATCACCTTCTATGACCAAGTGACTAAACTCTTGGACGAGGGAAAGGCTGTGGATGTGGTCTTCCTGGACTTCAGTAAAGCCTTTGATACAGTTTCTCATAGCATTCTGCTTCGGAAACTGTCGGCCTCTGGCCTGGACGGGCGCACACTCTCCTGGGTGAAAAACTGGTTGAATGACCAGGCCCAGAGGGTGGTGGTAAATGGAGTTAAATCCAGCTGGAGGCCAGTGACAAGTGGGGTTCCCCAGGGCTCAGTCCTGGTTCCAGTCCTGTTTAATGTCTTTATCAACGACCTGGATGAAGGCATTGAGTGCTCCCTTAGCAAGTTTGCAGATGACACCAAGATGGGAGGAAGTGTCACAAAATCACAGAATCACAGAATGACCAGGCTGGAAGAGACCCACTGGATCGTAGAGTCCAACCATTCCCACCAGTCCCTAAATCATGCTCCTAAGCACCTCATCTACCCTTACCTTAAACACCTCCAGGGACGGTGACTCAACCACCTCCCTGGGCAGACTGTTCCAATGCCTAACCACCCTCTCCGTGAAGAATTTCTTCCTAATCTCAAGCCTAAATCTCCCCTGGCGGAGCTTGAGGCCATTCCCTCTCGTCCTGTCCCCTGTCACTTGGGAGAAGAGGCCAGCTCCCTCCTCTCCACAACCTCCCTTCAGGTAGTTGTAGAGAGTAATTAAGGTCTCCCCTCAGCCTCCTCTTCTCCAGGCTGAACAACCCCAGCTCTCTCAGCCGCTCCTCATAAGATTTGTTCTCCAGCCCCTTCACCAGCTTTGTTGCCCTTCTCTGGACTCGCTCCAGAGCCTCAGCATCCTTCTTGTGGTGAGGGGCCCAGAACTGAACATAGTACTCGAGGTGCGGTCTCACCAGTGCCGAGTACAGGGGGAGAATAACCTCCCTGGACCTGCTGGTCACGCCGTTCCTGATACAAGCCAGGATGGATTGGCCTTTTTGGCCACCTGGGCACACTGCTGGCTCATGTTCCTTCGGTTGTCAACCAACACTCCCAGGTCCTTCTCCTCCTGGCAGCTTTCCAGCCAGGCTTCTCCTAGTCTGTACATCTGCTTAGGGTTGTTGTGCCCCAAGTGCAGGACCCGGCATTTGGCCTTGTTAAACCTCATGCCGTTGGTCTCTGCCCAGCAGTCCAGCCTGTTCAGTTCCCTTTGCAGAGCCTCCCTACCCTCCAGCAGATCGACACTTCCTCCCAGCTTGGTGTCATCTGCAAACTTGCTAAGGGAGGACTCAATGCCTTCATCCAGGTCATTGATAAAGACATTAAACAGGACTGGACCTTCCGTGCACATTCTCACTTCCTCCTTATAGTCCACCCAGGATGCCTGCCCCTTCCTCCAGAGGTCGTAGACCCGCCTCTTCCTATTGATGTCTCTTAGGACCTCCCTACTCAACCACACTGGTTTCTTACCCCACCGGCTACTTTTCCGACTTTTCCGGAACTTGGGGACAGCTTTCTCCTGAGCTGCTAGGAGTTCCTTCTTGAAGAGCGCCCAGCCCTCATGGACACCTTTGCCTTCAAGGAGTGCCTCCCACGGGACTTTTCCGACCAGCCTTCTGAACAGCCCAAAGTCTGCTCTCTGAACGTTGAGGGCGACTGTTCTGCTAACCTCCTTCTTCATTTTACCCCGCACTGAGAACTCTATCATCTCATGATCGCTTTGCCCCAAGCGTCCTCCAACCTTCACATCCCCCACCAGTCCTTTTCTGTTCACCAACAGCAGGTCCAGGAGGGCACCGTCCCTTGTCGGTTCACTCACCAGCTGTGTGAGGAAGTTGTCTTCCAGACACTCCAGGAACCTCTGGGACTGCTTCCTTTCTGCTGTAATTCGTAGAACAGTATCTGGAAATATTTCCGTAGTATACTAGTTGAAATGAGTTTACTGCAAAAACTAACAGTTCCCATCAAAAGAGTTTAAAATGATGCCTTTCTTTATATAACGTATATCATCAGTGGCAAAAGATACACTGAAATAAAATATGAAAAGTTCTGATCTCCACTTTTCATTAATTTGATGTGTAACTTAAGTCACTTTTTTTGCTGGTTGTATATCTGTTTTTTCCTTAGCTGTGTAAAGCTCCATATTTCTGCTGTGAATGTATAATCCATGTAAATGGGGGGAAAAGGGAGGTCATCAGTCTTTTTAAAGAAAATAGCTGGGTTTTATTTGTTTATTTCTTTTTTTTTCTTATAAGGAGTCAAAAGATGAACAATGGAAACGAGCTATGGATTATTTAAATGTTGTCAATGAACTCAATTATATGACACAGATTGTTATCATGCTTTATGAGGATCCAAACAAGGTATTTAAAATGGATAAATATCTTCAGAAACAAGTAGTACTTAGCTGTGTATTAAAGTATAAACCTATTTAATAATTTTTCTGCAGGAACTTTCTTCGGAAGAACGTTTTCATGTAGAGCTGCACTTTAGTCCAGGAGCCAAAGGCTGCGAGGAAGATAAAAATTTACCAGCTGGATATGGATACAGGCCTGCCTCCAGAGAGGTAATAATTATTATAATTAATTTAAAAACAAAAGTTAGTTCTTCTGGATTTTGATATATTACTGGGAAGATGTTAAGGGAAAAATACAAATATGATTTTTATTTTCGTAGAAAAATATCTAGTAAAATAGACAGTATCAGCGTGTTATTCTATTTTAAATGGACACTGAGTTAATTGGCATAGGTAATTTGGACCTTAAGTGGCTTGGCCAGAATTAGTTGTTTTAAGAAAAGTGATACCAACATCAGTGTCACATCAGTGATATTTTGGCAACTGAAAAATATTTAAGAAAGTGAAGTAGTATGGCATGTTTATGAATCGAGATTATTGAGGAAGGATTGATATTTTCAAAGATGTGCAAGTGAAAGTGAAAGAATTTCTGCAGATGTACTGGGGAAGCTTTTATAGATTATGGCATGTTTATTTTTTCTGTGACCTTGTAGCTCTTTTGTAACGCTTGTCTTTGGTAAGTCTGAGATGTGAAAATCAATCATCCATATTTTTCTGTTGTCCTTTTGGAAATGGATAGCAATAAATCAAGCTATATATAATATTCTTCTGCTTGGAAATATTGGTTTTCAGAAAGCAGAAAAATCTATATGACAGGATTTATCTTAAGGATCAAACATTTTTTCCACTTCTTGTTTTCATATTTACTCTTTAGGGCTAGGACTAGATGACCTTTAAGGGTCCCTTCCATTCCCAGCTGTTCTAAGATGTATGTCTGTGGAGTTAACACTTGAGAGGTGAATGAAAGGAAAACTTGGCTGGAATTCTTCTATTGACTAGAGGGGCCAGAATTTTTTTATTATAATAAATAGTATGAAAAATATACTTTAGAAAGCTGGAGTAGGATATGTTGGCTTAACAGTGTGGTTACTTACGACCACTCTGTCATAAGCAGTGGCTGGTTAGGGCCAAATACACATAGATTTTTGAAGTCCAGAGCAATTTGTTCAATAAAATGTGATTTGCATCTTATATTTTCAAAATTGGCTTGCTCTGCTTTTTCTCGGAAGATTTATTTAACCACCACTTCTGTCAGTATGTTGCAAGGTGTGCAGCTACAATGAAAATTAATTGTGTATGGTTTGTAGAATGAAGGCTCGAAGAAAACCTCTCATAGAAATGATAGTGATGAGGAGGCACATGCTTCCAGAAGAGATGAAACGGATCGGTCAGTAGTGATGTTCAAACCATTGGTATCAGACCCGATTCACATTCACAGAAAGTCACCCCTTCCAAGATCAAGGAAGATTGGTTCAGTTGAAGTAAGTGTTAATGTTCCAGATAATGTCTTTCACAGAAATTAACTTTTGCTTGCTTTTAACAAAACAACAACAAATGTAACTGTGCTTTTGATTACATAGAGCCAGTAAGAAGTTATGCCTCACAAAAAGGTTGCTTTTATTCCATGTGAAATAGACCTTGGCAGTAACCTGTCTGGAGGAATATTTAAAAGAAAGAAATTACTGGTTTGCGTTAGATTTATTTCCTTTTTAAGCCATTTGAGAAAAGATGATGTTTGAAAACGAAGACCTTTTCATTCTAAGCCTACATCTTCAAACTAACATACATTGCTTTTGTATTCATCCTTACAAGACAGCTGCTGCTGGGAATTAAGCAAACCTTCAGGGTAATCATCCTGGGAAGGAAGAGGGGGACTGGGGGAGGTAGGGAAGGTACAGCAGTCGAGAGACATGTCTTCTGCTATATTTGTTTCATGTGGGGTGAAAGTGATTGCACTTGTCAAGCATCTGAAGGTAAGAGAATAAGCTGGAAGGTTTGTTTTAAATGGGTGGGATTTTATGTTTCCTGAATTGTTTAGATAACATATTGGAACAGTCTAGTCTCCTGTCTTGAAGGCCATGACATGTAGGTGTGCTTCTCAGGTATGGCTTTAATGTCACAGAGGTGGAGGATTGCACAGCAGAATCACTGAAATTATTTGTATGGTTAAGTTGCAGAGCTTCAGATGGTGCATAGTGGCACTTCTGTGATATTAATGCTAGAAGCAGACTAACAGCTTCTTGTTGCCTCATTTTCAGTTGCTCAAAACCATCAGAAATGAAGATTCACACCAAAAGCTTTTCCTTTCCTGTTTGTGTTGGGAGTGGGTTGTTCATATGCACTGAAAGTATTGGAACATTTGCAAATAACTTGGTTATTGGTAGTGTGGAGAGAAAAAGATGCATGGTTCCCTTCTGTAAGGATATGTGTGTAACTTCACGTAACTTCCATAAATTAACCAAGATAATAAATGTGAATGTCTTACACTTTCTATTTCCAAGTTTTATTGTACACAAATGCTCACAACATCAGTAATTTTTATTTTTAAAAGCTGTTTTCACTATGATCATGCAAACTCCCCTCCTAGTTATGAGTTCACTTGCACACACCTAAGTAGTCCATTACTTCAAACTTTTAACCATTTTCATTTCCTTAAATTATGTAGAAGTTATCTTCAAAAGATATCAGTAACATACATTGCTAAATTCTGACTGCGTAGATAAACTACACTTAGATAGAATATGTTTCAGCATTCAGTGTCTGTTTATTTGCTGGAAGAAAATAACCCATCTAAAGAAAGTACATACTATGAAAAAGTAGAATTGAAAGTTTTCAGAAAAAGTCATTGCAGCTTAAACTGCAACTGCTTTGAACCTTTTTTTAATCCTGTATGGCAATTCTCTCTTCACCTATGTCCATTAATTTGAAAGGATGCTTGTCAGGTGTGATATAATACGGAAGGTTTAATCTGGGGTATCGTCAAAAATATTTACAGATGGATTGCAACTGTAACTGAGTAATGAAAATTAAAATGAGAAAGTAAAGCTCAGCAACATGGGTAATCAAATTCTGTATTGCAAAAAGTGTTGATTGCTAATGATGTAGGGCATGGGGGACTCGGCCTGACTCAGCCTGACACTGTCCTCCCTTGGAATCTTAGTAAGTGTCCTGCATCAGATAATTTCTAGGTCTTTTTTAAGACTATTCAATTTGGTGCTACTATTAGTGAGTTAGCTGTGAATTCTCAAAGGCACTTAGGAAAATGAGAATCTTTTAGATAAGGTTATAGACTAAATATGAAAACTATTAAGTAAGAAATAGGAAAATTTAATGTGCTTAGAAGGGGAAAGCTATTAAACAGTATGTCAGGGTCACAGATGTTGTTTCCAACATGTGGGAAATTCTTAAACTTACTAATCAGTTACTGATAGCAATTGTTTTTCTCATATCTAAGTCTACTATAAATTTTATTAAAGTGTTGTATTAAAAGATATAATTGGATTATAAGATATAAGTGGATTTGATAACTTCTAATATTGTAATATTACTCTTCCCAATTCGCTGTTTAATAGTTTTCAAGGCAGTATATAGAAGGATGCAAGAAGATTGGGTTTTTTTGTTTTTTTTTTTTCTTTTCTGTTCATTTGGCTCTGTTGAATCTAACTTTGCATGCTTTGCTGTTTTTTGCCCCCTTTCTCACTTCCAGGAAGAGAGCCCCCTGAGTGTGTCTAGCCCAGAGTGTATTGGTACCTGGCTGCATTACACCAGTGGTGTGGGTACTGGGCGTCGAAGACGCAGATCAGGGGAACAAATCACTTCTTCCCCTGTCTCCCCTAAATCATTGGCTTTCACATCCAGTATTTTTGGCTCATGGCAACAGGTTTTTAAACTTTACTTCATTAAACGTTATTATGCATTCCAAGCAGCAACCAACTGTCTTTAAGGACATCTAATCCCGTGTTATGGATTATGTTTGAAGCAAATTCTTCCACTTCTTAAAATTACTTCCCGAGAATGTTTGGGGGAAAAAGAGCAAGTGCATGTTTTTCCACTGAATGTGTTACATGTTTTCCTAAAAATCTGGTTTCTTGATAGGAATTTCAAATGTTACCACAGTAAAAAAGATCTAGTCTACTGCCTAATGCAACAGATTTCTGCTTTGGTTTAGTTGTCCTTTAAGACTTTGAAAACAGCATTGCTTAATTTGGTGGTAGGTAAATTGAAAAATCTTTTTTTTTTTTTTTAATGATTGTAACCAATACCATTAAAAATAATTTATTTTGTACTTCATATTGCTATTCAAAACTTGTTTTGCATATATCATTTTTTCAGTGGTCTGGTATTAACTATGCAGGGAACAAATTCTAGCACTAATAATTCTTGCCTTCTGTATCTGGAGGTATCTGAAACTCCTAACACAGTACATCATCCATTGGCTTGTACAATGTTCTAAATATCTGGGGGGGAAAGGCAGGGAAAAAAAAAGAAACTGTAATTTTTTTTGAAGTACCAGTGAAGATCTAAACATGGTTTGTTATGTCAAGATACTGTTTACGTGTATGACAATGGATGGTGTTCTGTTAACCATATTCTTTTTATTTGAAGATTTTCATAATTTCTTTTTTTATTGTGGAAATTTCTAGAACTGTTTACATAGGAAAAGTTTATACCAGTAAAGGCTGAGCATCTGAAGATTACACTAATTTAGTCCGTGCATGGATCAGTGATTGTATGGTGTCCTCAATAGCTTGTCTGTCTTTCCTTCCCTCCCCTCCTTTTTTCAATACAGGTGCAGTTTAGGAGAGTGCATTCGGTAAAATGAAATAAAATGTCTCAAATACCTGTTCTCGTACCTGTCTTGGTCTGTGTCCTTTCTCATTCTGAATGCTTGCTTTGCACCACTTCATTGCAAGGAACTCACATGTGATATGGACTCCCTTCAGAAGGGGATATTGCATGATCTTTTGTGTTTCCTGTACATATTTTTACTAACACTTATCATACAGCTTATTAACACTTGTCTGTCTGAAACAGGCTGCTGTATCAAGTTAAATGGATGTTTCATGCTGCTGTTCTACTTTCCCTTATTGTTCTGTTTTTTATATTCAGGTCCTATCAGAAAGCAATAGTAACTTACGAACACCAAGAACTATTCTGGAACAAAAGCAGAGTGGTCTAGGTACGTGCCTACAATTGAAATCTTGTTTGTTAGCAGCTTTCATATGTCCATTGTTCTGCACAGTTGTACATTCTTTGAATAGTTTTTACGTTTATGGGACCCGGTAGTACTTGTAATCTGTAATATATACTGAGTGTTTGCTTATGAACTGGACAATTTTGCTGCAGCAAAAGTTTTTAAATGAATTATAACTGAAAAGAGTAAACTGTTTGAGACTGTTCAGACTACTGGCCATGCTTGCAAAAGCTACACAGGATTATTTTAACATAAAGTAGTTTTTTAAGATGATGTAGTTAATTACTTGAGTTTTTGGTTTTGCAAGAATTGTTTGGATTGAAATGGCCTGCACTGGAAACCGTTAAAACACTTTTCTTGAAAATTAATGTTTCCTACTGTGGGCAATTGTTGGAATTGAGGGTGATTTACTGAGAGTAGGGGGATGGAGAACAAGCCTCATGTTTCTTGAAACTATCAGGGGTTTTGCAGACATTTCCTCTCCTAAAATCCATTTCTTTCTTTCAGTATTAGAGTGAGTCATGCTATAATTCAGTGATTTGTTTCAAATTCTTTTAATTCAATTAGTGTTTTTCAGTTGCTTCTTTAAAACAGGCATACGTATGACTGATACGCAAAGATAGGAAATTTTGCACTACTGTAAATCAGTATTACACTTTTTTCTGTAAATGTGTCTTTTCATGGAGAAAAATGAAGTGTAGAAAATGAATAAGGTATAGCCATAAACTTAGAAGTCGCTCTTCTTTAAGATCTGTATTTTTTTTGTATGTCTAATCCTTCTGTGATACTTTTATCACTGTTGTATTTTTCCCTTTGTAAAACGCATACATCACGTGATCTTGTTTATTAAAGTCGTGTTTTTTATTGTGTGCTTTCTAAAGTTAAACAACTTTTTTTTGCCAATGTGACACAATGTGGAAGTTGATGTATTCCTGTGCATAGATTAAGGTATTACACTTGGTGTGAAAGGCTTTTGCCACAAACCAGGCACCAACTTTTTTTGGCTGTGATTGATCACATGTGCTAGTAATGTTTCCTCTTAATGGGTTATTAAAAGTAGTGAAAGGAAATATCACTGAATAGATATTTGTTTTTCCAAAAAAAAATCTTCTACTTATCTAAAATGTAAATGATAAGTTCTGATTGAAAAATCATTTCTCCTTTCAATTAATAGTAAAAACTAAAGGGAAAAAATGCAACATTTTCTTCCGCTGTGTTCATTGTTGTATATAAATTTCACTTATGGTCGATGATTATACAAGTGATTTTTATATTTCTGTCTGTGGCTTTCAGTGATGTGTTAAAACTCCCATCCTAGTGGCAGGAATTTATGACTTGTAACAAAAGTACCCTCACTTGCATGGAGATGTACAAAAGTCTTCTTACAAAAGGAAGACAAGCTCAACTTGATGGAACTTTTAGGTATTTTCAGTTTGCAATATTGTCAATTATGGCAGCTGAAATATGAATAGAGTATTTCCAATTTGGTTAACATTTTATTTGGGTTAGAAGGGAAATATTTCCATATTGAGACTGTGGAAACATAGAAGTACTTCATTGCAGCCTGTCATCTCAAAGGTTGATTTGGATGAAAGCAATAAACAGTATTTTTCCAGTTTATATTTGTTTCAGATGTGCAGAATTTAAAGCACACAACTTCAACATCCTTGTCATCATCATCATCATCATCTCGAGTTTTTTTCTATTGTTTTGGTTATATTTACCTTGATGCTAACTGGTAACTTTTCTTTACCAAAAGTGAAAACAGGACAAGAACTCACTTTGTTAAAGCCAGTCCTCTCTTTGCACATATAGCAGAGGGTGCTGTGTCATGAGTAGAAGCATAATAAATTATGATAGTTTCATCCTACAAGTACCACTCTGACATTACAAGCATATTGTGAACCTGTCCAAGGCACTGCCAAAAGCTGCCTTTTGTGTGGTAAGAGCCATGTGCTTGCATGCTGCATGCATCCCAAATGTGAACGGACGAACACCTGGTTTGTTGTATGTATTTTCTCTAACTCCCATCAGGGTCTCACTGTGCGGGCCTGTTTAGCACCTCAGTGCTCGGGGGTTCTTCAAGTGCACCTAACCTACAGGATTATGCTCGTACTCATCGTAAAAAGCTGACTTCTTCTGGCTTCATAGATGGTATGTGCACACTTCCGCACATGCACGCACAAATCCCATGTGCCACATGAAACTTCTAAAGATAAATTCTAGGTTACTGATTTTAATGGAATCCTAGAATCCTTTGCCTTAGTATTAATTGTATGAGTTTCTGTTACTACATTTAGTGCCCCTACCTTGCTTGTGTTTAACTTAATAGCATAGTTAATTCTTGTTTCTGTCTTGAATTGAACACTAGCTCACAGCCTTGTAATACATGCCAGGAGATTTCAGCAAGTGCATTGTTTAGGTAAACCAAAATTTTGGGGTTTAAATTCTTTTCTTATTTTAAACTTCAGGATTTACCATTACTTATTGATCTTGATATGAAAGAAATAGCTTGGAGCACATACAAGGAATGACAGAAATTATATACTAACAACTTAAATACTGATGGTGAAAATTTTAGGATTCCTGACCTTTTTTTGGTGGGGTTTGGATTACAAAGAGCAGATTTTCACATTTGGATAATCTGGGGTAAAGAAGAAACTCTCTCACTAGTTTTCAGAATGGAAAGATGCCAAAGCACACCTTTGTAAGTCTGAGTTGAAACAGTATTCATGCTGTTTTCCCCCTCAGTTCACTATTCCGTGTTCGACTCTAACCTGATAAAACCTTGTATGCCAGAATCATTCTGCTTGTTTTCATACACTTCATGACACATCTTGTAGTTACCACAATCCAAATTCTCTTCTTTTTAACCTCTGCTTAGATTTTAGCCCTTTTCCTTGGTCCCTTCTGCATGCCACTCAGTTCTAATACCTTCTCATCTTTTCTTTCTTCTTCCTTTCGTTTTTTAAAATGTCCCTCTTTTGGTAGCTGTTACAAATTTCAGGTACCTGTTTTTCTCTTTCTCAGACACCACACGCGGTTCTGCTGTTAAAAGGTTTTCTATCTCATTTGCTCGACACCCAACCAATGGTACGTTTTGCTTTTATTTTAAAAACAAAAACAAAAGGTTCCTTGCCTCATCCCTTTTATTTTTATTTCAAATACGGGGTGTATAGTATCATCCAGCCGTCTGTCGTTCCTAACTTCAAGCACAACTCCAAATATATTTGTAATCATTAGATATTCTAAATCCCTTCTTTACCATTCATTAGTATAAATACAACATCAAAATTCATTCTTTAGAAAAATCCTTGAAAAAATTGAAGTGCTACTGTTAATTGTGATCTTTGTAATAAATTATTCTCCCAAGTTTCTTGTGTGATCTGACCATATGGTAAAAGATAAGAACAGAGTTAAATCTGATCTTTATTGAGCATACAGTTCTTGATAGCTGCTACTTCTTCATTATCTTTCTTTTGCTGAGCTGTTTCACGGAGTCTCCTGATTCTAAAAAAAAAAATCACTGAATTGACAACAAGAGTTTATTAATATCTTCTTGAAGTGGTGCTAAATTAAAAAAAATAAAGAGGAAGCTTTGGTTCCATTCCTGCTAAATTGCTGCAATTAACATTGGACAAAAATTGATTTTACTTTATCATACTTCTTTGTTCATCAGATGTGCAAATTACTTAAATATTGCACTAAAAGTCACAGCAAGAGAGCTGCCTGTTGCTTACATTGACCTCTTGTGCTTCAAGAGTGAGAGTTAACTTGTCTTCAGTCTACCATAGTTACAAAAAAAAAATCTGGTTTAACGCACAGGACAGAGGTATGTCTTTCTCTTCCTCAGCAAAATATTTTGTGCCTACCTTTCTACATGATTAAAGAGGTCCAAAATGTATCCTGTTCATGAAAACCAGATCCAGTCTTCAGCATCCACCAGATCTTAATGTAGCTTTTTCAGATTTCCTAATTGCAGTTTTAAAATGTGAGTGACTGCAGGCTGAGTACAGTGATGGTGATATTATTGGTACTGCAGTGGAAATCATCAGCATTTTTGTGTTAGATGCAAAATGTATTCACTTAGAAACGAGGTCTTAAAAAAAAAGACTGAGTTTTTGTTTGCCTTTGCTGAGAAGCAAAGTAGTCCTTTATTATATTCATTTGGAATCCACGGTGACTTTCTGCACTGCAGTGTGTCTTGAAGGGAAACTGCTATAGGAAGGCGAAGTTAATACCATCAAGGTTGCATTTGATCTAGTGTCCTATGCCAAGTAGGAATGTTAGGACCCCACTTTTTATCTTTAGACTCAAAGCAAATAATATTCTAAAACATTCAAGGTCAGAAAGTAAGAATTGCATTTGAGTATCAATGTCTAATAATATGCTTACTTCATGTTCCATTTAGCACTATCTTTTTTGAGACTGCATTCTTTAAAAAATGATCTAAATTGATTTTAATGAATGCATTGATTGTTCTCATTCATTTAATACTGCAGTGCTACCACACATCTTTTACACCATTAATGCATGCTGTGTGAGCATGCATGCTTCGGTGAAACCGAAGGATATTGCAGGTTTCCAAGGGCTCTTTACTAACATGAGTACATATTGATGTTGTTTTGTCTGTCCTCTGGACTATCATTTTGATTCTCCTTGTCCCTTTCACTCTATTTTTCATTATTTTTCTGTTGTTATCACACCTTCTTGGCCCATTTCAGCCTACCCTCCCCACCATCTTTTTAGTTCAAGGAACATGGTGAAACAAGTATCTTCTGACAGTGCTTTACCTTATGTGCCTCTGTGCAGAACACCCACACCTCTTTAGGTGCTGGTCCATTTCGTCTGTGGAATTTCTAGGGTCCATTGGTATGCCTCTATAGCTTTTAAATGTAAGACAGCAGGGTGGCTTTTTAGATGCTGCATTAACCCTTTCATTGTCTTGCCTTTTGTATGGGGACAGTGCTTTAAGAATATATATTATCAAAATTCAAAGGCTTTTAGTTTACAGGAAATTGCTTTTTTTTAAAGGGATACTGTCATGCTTCTTCATCACTAAAATTAAAATTTCTCATAACATCGTCAAATATTTGTCATTCAAATATTCAAATAAAGCAATGCAGATAGATTTCTAGGGTTATATCCCTTAGATGCAAAGATACCACAACAACAGTCTGGCATATGGCTGTATGACAGCAGCTTTGTCCTAACTGAACAAGAACCTATGGAGAGGAAATTCCTGAAAGAAGAAAACTTTTTTCCTTTTCTTTTATAAGAGGCACGGGTGTATTGTGAAAGTCCTTTCTAGTTTTCCATAACAGTAGTAGTTAATAAAAACCTGACATTGTCCCACTATGTTCTTTGCAAAACTAAAAAAATAAATTCTCATTCAAGTGAGTGACTTCTGTCAGAGATAAGATATAAATCTTATATTTTACTGTAATGCAAAGAAAGGGTTTGTGCTTTGCATGCATGCATAGTTATTTAGGATATTAATATGTATGCCAAACATCGTAGTGCTTACACTGAAGATTAGCTTCTACAGGAAACAAGAAATTAAGTATGTGATGATGTTTCTTTTGTATATGAAAACCAAGTTTCCATGAAATGCAACTTTTTATTTGTTACGTAAATGAAGCTAACTTAAGTGCACTTCAGTTGATTGTATATTTGAAGCAACTGCCCCTCAGATTTGAGTATGGCCAGGGTGACGGATCCAAATAAATACAGGCATTTGAGGGTTGAAATTTTGAGTTACTTCTCTATGGGAAATACTAAATGAGGAGTGAATGGGGAATACTAGAATATTGATGCTTATTATTTTAGGGGAGGGAACAGTTCACAATCATAATGCTATCTTTAATAAATGTACCTTGAACTGAAATTCTAAACATTATTTCACTCACTATTGTTTCTTCATTTAAATATCTTAAGAGAAATGTAGCAACTGTAAATTTATGGTATTGAATTGCAAAGTTGTAATGTTACAGCTGTATGTTGAACGCACAAATGGACATATTTGCCTCTTCTGAAATGCAATTGGATGAAGACCTGTCCATAGGGTTATCAAACTTGGATCACTTTAGAGAACTGCAATTCTTTTCCAAGATGTTTAAGTGCTTTTTAGTATGTTAGTAATGTGGATATGCACAGTTTGTGTATGATCAATTTTACTGTAGAAAAGCGAAGTCCAATAACTTATTTCTAATATATGAAACTTCTAGTCTTTTTAGTACTGTTTTTAAATGTTTAAAGGTAGGTCTAAAACTGTCTTACAAAGTTCAAATGTAACCTCAAGGTACAACAGTGCTAACAGTGGTTTTTCCTTTGGTTACTAAAGCAACCGTTTGTTTTCACAGAATACTGAAGATAGAATATGTGAATTCTGCAAATTTATTTCTTGGAAGTTGTAGCATTTTTACCTCTTATCTGCTAACAGTTGACAACATAGTTATCCTATTCTACTTGCATGAATGAGTTATCTATTTAGTGTTGTGCCAGATATGAGAATGATTAGGAGAAATACAAGTATTTCCCGATTATTCTTTTTTTAGTGATTTCCTAAGTTTGTCTTAGAGAAAAGTTATCTCTCATGAACTGATTTGGGAGTAGAGAGCAGTTTTGATGTTTTAAGATCACTCTACGTGTACAGAGGTTTGAATGCCATGGTATGTTACATGGTACCTTTAGTTTAGTATACCCTGGCACATCATGTTAAACTCCTATAATATTTACTATTCATGATTTTAAGACTACTATGTCTGCATGTGCTGATTTAAAATAAGTACTTTTTATCATGCATTACCTAATGCATACTTGCCCATACAGTTGCTTAAATCCTGTGTTATGTTTAGAAAGCTCTTTTTCTTTAATTATTTTTCTTTCAGGTTTTGAACTGTATTCTATGGTGCCTTCTATTTGCCCCTTGGAAACTCTACACAACTCCTTGTCTTTGAAACAAGTGGATGAATTTCTTGCCTCTGTTGCTGCTCCATCAAGGGAAAATCTGCAGGAGACATGTACTGATTTTAGTTCATAATTATGTTAATTTTAAATTGTTGAATATTATCTAGTTAATCTTTCCAGTATTTTACAGCTAACAAGTAAACTGAAGCCTACTACTTTAAAAAACCCCAAAGTATGTCCCTAAACCATAATTTTAATTTTTGCAATATCCTTTTGTAGTATGGATGCTGTCATAATTTGTTGAAGTAAAGTCTTTGTTTACTGGGACAGTAAATCAAGGACTTAATAAAATCATAATTTGTTTATTTCCTCACATAAAGAATTTCCCTGTGGTGTGCTTAGCTGAATGGCAAGGAATGCTTTTTAAGTAAGCATGAGGTATTTCCAGCTTCATACTGTACTGTTATCTGAGTAGTAATCTCAGCAGAGCAGTGTTGCCTTTTACAGGCATTTCACATCTTAAAACTGTTATTTCCTGTTTCTTTCAATATTACCTGGGATTTCACCTGTGGAGTACCTTGCAGTTACTTTTTTTTGAAGTAGTTAGTGCTGCATGTTTAATGGTTAAGTGATCTTGAAATGAAATGCAAACTGAATTCTGTCCACGTACATGTGTCTACGAAAAGACATTGTGATCCTGCTGCTGTGTCTTTGGAAACAGCTTTAGTAAGGTCAGATTTACTATGTATTAGGACACTTACAATTCATATGTCAGGTGATTGAAAATTATTCCTTTTGATGAAAGGTTCATGCTTCGATCAGAAAATTTCTATTTGCTAGAACTCATACAAACATTACGTAGGTTAGAATTTTTCTTTTTTTCTGTTATAGGATTCCTTTTTTCGGTTATTCTAGTTTTAGATAGTTTAGATTTTAATCAGCAACTAATTTGATATAGTGAGCCTCCTGTATCTGAGAAGGAAGAGAAGAAAACTGATGATACTAATGAAAGGAATTCATGGAGGCTTACAGGTATTTTAATACTTTTAAAAAACTGTTCTACTTCTGTGATGGTCTGGTTGCCACCTTTATACAAAGGAGTGGTTGGAAATTAGACTTGATATAACTGAGGCCATAGGTGCTTTGTTGTATTGCTTTCCTATAAGATGTGGAAGTTTTCTACAGAATAATCTGTTGTATGCACTATGGATCCCAGTGCAATCTTAATAACCTATGAGAAGTAGCATTAGTGCTTTTGCCAGTTTTCTGTCAAGGCAGCTGTTACTGAACTATAAGTTAGCTGCCTGAGCAGCCTGAAGTTATCACATCACTTCCTGAGGTAAAAAGATCTTTTGATTTGTCTTTCCTGATTTGAAGTTTCGATGCTAGACTCAACAGTCAATCAGTAGCTGAGCTGCAGATTGAATAACTGTGGCATCTGCATTGCTGGACTGGTACGAAATTCTGTGGCTGCTATTTTGGATGTTTTGCCCAGGTGAGAGTATTTTTATTAACGATGTATGTCTTGTTTTCCCTGCCTCATTTCAGCTTCTCCAACTTACATGATTCCCCTGTCAGGAAGGAAAATTTCTTTAAATACATATACACCTGCAAAAATTCAGCCAACACCACTTGAAACTTTGCCTGAAAGGATATCAACAGAGAAACCAAACTTATGTAAGTAACTTCTGTCAGAGGCTAACTTCATTACATTATTTTCAGCAGTAGGATTCTTTCTTATATGTTATGTAATTTCTTAGGGCGGCTGTTTCTTAATGTTCCCTAGCTATGCAAGTGGCATCATTTCATGGGCCAGTGAGAACTAATAGCATTTCACAAATAGTTTTAGCAGTAAAACTGCTAATCGTTACTTTCTCTTATCCTCTGAAGTGTTTGTAAGAATTTCTATGGCTTGAAAATTCATGGAGTTTTGAGGGTTTTTTTGACAGTATTTCCAGATATCTTCAAGCACAGGACATTCACTTATGTATTTAAATGGTAGAATTTCTGGGTTTTACGAGAAATATACCACAGAGCTCTGTGACCAGGCTATGATTAAAGCTGCCAGTAACAGGATGATGACATATAGTCATCAGTACGTTCAGTCTGAACTGTCAGCCAGCTCCATTGCCTGCTTTTGGATAGTCCTGGTGTTTTGAGGGCCTCTAGGACAAAATCCCTTTGTATTTCTGATCTCATTAGATATTATGTGTCTTTGTATGTGTTTCTGTGTTAGGTAAATTGCTTTTTTTCTTGCTTTTGATGCTTTTTAACATGGATATTCTTAAGTGTAAAACCTAATACTTTTTTTTCTTTATCTGTATAGCTACCCTTGGATCTTCTGTTTGTGTATCTAATGTTAAGTTCTCTGTTGACGATGCCTCAGTAGATGTAGAAAGAACTTAGAGATGAAATTGTTTCTGAGAAGAAATGAAGTTGATCAGACAAAACTGGAAGCAACTTCTTAAACAATTCTTAGTGTGCATTCGATTAAATCATTGAGCTTTCAAAACCTATTTATGCCTGTAATTCATAGTGCACTTTAGTTTATACGTGGTTAACTAGTGTGCACCTTGCATACTTATGTCAAATGTCTTTTCTTGTTTTCTAAAACATTACAGGAAACATTTATTTATCAACTTGATGAACTGCACACCTTTCATGGAAAAGCTGCTCATGAACTTTTTCAGTGTCTTCAAATATTTACTGTAAACTTGTACAAAAAGAAAATACTGGTGTAGTGGTTGGTATATGTTACAGTGATTCTGTTGATGTCACTGTAATTAAGGCATTGTCTGTTGTCATTATAAACTTCTATTTTCAGGAGTTTATAATCTTCCTGTGAATTTCTTTTGTCGGCTAAAATGTAACACATCTTGACTAGAATCTTTTTTTAATTTAACTGCATTTCCAAAGAGATCTCTTCTGCCTGGTTTTGAAGATAAGCAGATGTTTTCTGCATTTGAATTCTTTTGTATCATATAAGCTGCAATAATTAGGCATGATGATATGAGTTAATCTATTTTCACTTTTAACTCTCCTCAGTTTTGGTCTGTGTTTACATCAGACCTTTAACATTTGAATACACCTTCTTTTTTGTTGTTTAGTGTTCATGCTTGTGTACAGGTACCTGTATATCATCCAACAGATAAAATGGTCTTTTATATGTTTTTATCAAAAACTTCTTTTGTCTACTAAAAAGATGGTTTTATTTGCTTTGCCATATGTTTCTACAAAAAGGTGATATTAAAACCCAGGTTTTATAAAAAGAGAAATGGTTACAGCTGGTCTGCTAGTTAGTTTATCTTAAAAATTGTAAAAATTCCATCTATTCTTTGTTATCATCCCTTCAGAGTAGAGAGACACTATGGTCTACCTGAACTTGGTGTTTACTGTTGCAAAACACTCAGGATTCATCATGGCATGGGAATTTTCATATCTCTCTCCTTCCAGTCTAGGTGGTTGACAACAGATCTCATAAAAAAAAAAATATAAAAAAATATCATAAGAGCTGTGAGAAGCATTCGTAAGTCAGTGGAACTTTGAGTTATTGGGTTATGTAGAACAATGTTCTGGTCTCAGCAGTTTTTGTGATTTTATCCGTGGCATGAAAAATTATTGAATTATAATTATCCCAAATGTATGAAAATATTGTCCACTTTTGTAAGTTCAGGTGGCTGGTTATTAAAAATCAACTTCATAAACTACAAGTTAGATAATTCCTCTCATATTTAAGTTGTGGAGACATAGCTTCTAAGTAAAATTTTTAGGTTGGGACTCTTACTCACTTCCAGACCTGGTGTAGCTAGAATTACCTTCACTTTGCCACAGGGTCTGTTTTCAGTGTTTATAACACATAAAATGGCTTCAGCAGACTAATTCTGAAAATGCGGGTGAAATACCAAAATATGAAGGGTTTCAGAGTTATATACTTAAAACATTTCATTTTCTGTAGTGTATTACTAACAGTGTTGGTTTGGAACACAAATGAATGTACACTTGTTTGCTGTTTTTAAAAAAAATACTGTTGAAGTATTTGTATCATTCCAGTCAACCAAAGCTGTGGCATAACTTCTTTTTATGTGCTTCTAAATAAAAGCAAGGTCTCTGGCACTTCTCTCTATTTTGTTTTCTTTTAAAAGTATATTTCAATCGTCTTGGTCTAAAAACATTTACAAATAAGCCATTAATTTACAGAGAAGCCAAAATTTCTTTTGATGGGGAAGGATATGACTTATAAAGAATGAGGATTTATAATTTTATACTGAAATCCTCCTCAAAAAGTTAAATGGTAGTCACACATTCTGCAGTGCTTCCCCATGTTCCAGAATGGTAACATTAAATACAGAACTACTGTGAGTTCTCTTCTTTTATTATCACTGTTCTAGCAGTAAGGCAGAATATGGACTATACTGAGCAGTATGCAGTTGGACTGTCTTTCATTAGACTTTCTGGATTATACATCCCGTTCCAAATTGATTCACAGAGGTCAAAGAATAAGTTTACAGAAAATCCATAGTTGGATGACTGTAACTCCTGAAGTACTACCACCCTTAAACATAGTTGGAGTAAACATTTAGCCTTTCCTTAAAAAATAAAGCATCATTACCAAACAGAGCAAAAAATATTTTAAAAATAAAAATATTTTAAATCTTGCTATATCTGTTTTATGTTTGTTACAATAAAGAACTAGACTTGAGTTCTCTATAAAATTATACTAGAAAGTAAAATTTGTTAAGAAAAGTAGATGTGGTTTCATAGTTCAGTTTTGTAGGAACTCACATAAATGAGTCTAGGGAGGTACAAATACAAAAAATAATGGTCATACACCGATAGCATCAGAACCAGCTGAGTTCAAAGAAGGATGGCAGAAGAGATGTAACAAAGAATTTTAATAGCCATTTCAATGGAAAAGACTATTCAAGTTGCAGAACGTATGGATCAGAACACTTTTTTCTGTTATGTAACATACTGTTCCTTTTATTTTTCCTGTATATCTTCTGTGTCAGTTTACAGCAATTATATTGCTGATAGATCCATAAGTAAATGGCTAAAGAAAAAAATGTAGACTTTAAAAAAGGAAGGGTACTTTTGAGTAGTTTTTTATGTTTCTCAGTCTTCTTTTTAAGCAATAGTTTTAATTTTTCTTGGTTTTGAGGAAAGGACAAATTTTATTGAGTTTTTTTAAATACTAATTTCCTGTCTTCTTCACTTAGTCCTTAAAAACAATCTAATATACTTCTAATGTAAAAACTGGTGCAATAACAAAGCAGTCCAGAGCATGTCACTGTGGAAAACAGACACGGAATAAAAAATAAACCAAAGATCTTGCCTCTAAATAAAGACATAAACCCAGCATATTCCAGACCACATGTCCATCAGCTTTCTGTTTCTTTTTAAAAGTTAACAGTCCTGTGGCCTAATTGAATACGATTGAATACAATTCCATAAAGAGTAGCAAGGACTCAGTATTCCAGCTTTGAAGTTCCTTATGAGATAGCTAGCTGGAGGTCTGCCTTCTGTCTCTAACCCTTTCTTCTTCTTTCAGTGAACAAGCTGAAGTCTGATACAATATGAGAGCACTGCAAATCATGTACACTTTGGAAACAAATTCTTTTTACAGTTCACACAGTGGACATATCTTGGAGAGTTCTAAGTGTGTGAGGGCCCTTGAGAAAGAGGATTCACTAAACACAGAGAACATCAATATCAT
The DNA here is from genome assembly GCA_033459285.1 of Clamator glandarius. NCBI lineage: Eukaryota > Metazoa > Chordata > Aves > Cuculiformes > Cuculidae > Clamator > Clamator glandarius. The sequence continues at coordinate 175,317 of JAUNZM010000153.1, forward strand.
AAAAGAGGTAGAAGCTAGGGTGGTAAAGACCCTATAAGAGGCTTAAAGTCTTTGCATTGAAACAAAAACAGTTAAACATATACTTGCTTAAAAACAATCTGCCACCACACCACATGATGTATGAGTGTAGTATACAGAAATAGACTTTTAGTCCCAACATCTAAGAATTTTAAATTTTTGTGTGATCTGCTACTAAAGGAAGAATCAGCTTTCTGAAACAACAGTGAATGTAACCAGAAATCACTTCCTTGTCTTACTCCAAGCTATACTGAAATCCATGTGTATTTTTTTGCCATAAAGTTACTGGAAAAGAGGAACTTGTAAGTGGAAATGATGATGTTCAGTGTTGTATTAATCTGTGTAATCTGATGTCCAAGTAGAGTGGAAATACCATCAAAGCCATTTTCTGATTCACCACACTTACTGATCTCCATTCTGTCTAGTAAAAGGGACAAAAGTCACCAACAAGGGAAAACAAGGTAATTGAGTAAAGTATGTTTTGTACAACATCAGTAATTCTCTTAATGTAATTGGAACATCTTTGCTTCCAACAAAGTCTGTTTGGTTTGGGTGCACATGTATAACTAAATGTCCTGTTCTAATACATATCTGCAGAAGAGGGAATAATTACTCCTTTCATAAGATTATTGTTATTTATTGTATACTAGTATAAATACTAAAACCTTTGGGAGTCTTTTAAGATCTGACTATAAGCCTGTTTGGACCTCCTTTCTTATTTGTCTTCTTAATAATTTTAAAATTCTTTTCTTGGGTGAGGGCTGAGAATATATTTAGGTGTAAAACATTGTTTTGAAAGCCTCCATAAATTATTTCAGAAGGCTGCTCTGGGAAATGAACTATTTATAAAACAACTAAGAGTCTACTGTAATTTTTAAAGAGCACTTGCACAGTAAACACAGAGTTACAAACTGCTTAGGTCTACAATGAGAAAATCAAAACAAAGTAATTCAAAAGACTGAAATAAAATTGTATTTGTAATAGTATAAAAAAATTGTAGATTCCTGCTTTTTCTAGTTTGAATTTTAGTTATTAATAAGTAAGCACTCTCACTATAAGTGCATGCAGATGAGAAGGTTCTTGAATGCATCTAGGGGAGGGCAACAAAGCTGGCTGGAAGGAATATTCTGTTCAGGAGGCATGGGTAGGGGCCCTCATCCAAGGATTTGTCAAGTTTGGGGAAAAGAAGGCTAAAGGGTGATCTCATTGCTCTTCACAGCTTCCTGAGGAGGGGAAGAGGAGAAGGAGGCGCTGATCTCATGGGATCCCATGACAGGACACCTGGAAATGGTTCAGAGCTGCATTATGGAGGTTCAGATGACATTGGGAAATACCTTTTTACTGTCAGGGTGGTCAAACACTGGAACAGGCATAAAGAGGTGGCCAATGCCCTTTGCCTTTGCTTGTGTTTAAGAGGCCTTTCAACAATGCTCTTAATAACATACTTGAACTTTTGGTCAGCCCTGAAGTCGTCAGGCAGTTGGACTAGATGATTGCTGTGTCTCTTCCAACTGACAGATTCTGTTCTATTCTATTCTATTCTATTCTATTCTATTCTATTCTATTCTATTCTATTCTATTCTATTCTATTCTATTCTATTCTATTCTATTCTATTCTATTCTATTCTATTCTATTCTTAATTCCTATAAATTTTTACTTCAACCCACAAACAATAAGGTTAAAGGAGGACAGAAAGGGTCTCAGGAGTTTGCTAGTCCAACCTGTTGCTCAAACTGGGCTCATCTGTGAGACCATACCAGGTCACCTACAACTTCATCCAGTTTGGGGTTGAAAACCTTGAAAGATACACTGCCTCTGTAAGCAACCTAGTCCAATCATGAACATGTCTTTATCACTTCTCTTGCCTATTCAATAGGTTTACATTTTGATTTTGATAAAAATACTGAGGTTCACTTAACAGACGTACAGTGCCAGTAGCAACTACTTTCTGTTGCTTTCTCCTATACCTATACATCCTAAATGCATCATTTGCCTAAGACTAGTTCAAATCTTCACTTCCCTTTCTCAGTAACTCTTCAATTTTATAGAGTAGGACAAAGCACATCTTTTCATGTTGCTTGGTTCTATTTATTGCTATGAGATGGTCTGGATCATGGTTAGTACTAGCTGAATATCTGCAAAACACACAAAGATCTAAAAGCACCACCTTTTTCACATGCTTCTCTGTGCTTCTTCCATCTGAACACAAATTCATCCTTACTTAAAGAGCCATAATTCCTACTGAAATCAGCTTAATTAAGCAAGAAGTAAATTTGCCGCAAAACGCAAATCAAGGGATACTTTTCACACTAACTAAAACTATTTTTTTTAAACTTGCTATATGAAAAAATAAAGGAAGTAATTTACTAAATGGTGTACTTAGGGCATTTTGTTCAGGTTTAAGTAAATTTTCTCTATATTTTCCTTTAATTTAGCCAAGCAGCATTTTAAGACATGTTAAAAAATGACTGAACTCTTTGTTTTGGATGGCAGAAGTTGTTAAACTGTGTGGCAAAATATAATAATTCTTCTTTTTCTGCCTTTTAATATAAAAATATTTCGGGTTTAATGCTTTTTTTTCAGTGTAAAAGTTATGCTACTGCTTCACACATACCCTGCTCAGAATTGGTTTTCTCTCCCCCTGCCAAACACATACTTATATTTTATCCTGATTGTGGTTATGGATTTCTAGTAAAATCCAAATTTTCAGAATAATGGCTAAATCCTTAATAAGGGAAAAGAACTGAATATTTTTTGTGTTATTAGGCATTGGAAATAAATCCACATGCACAAAACTGAAAAATTAAACATGCTGTATAAATACTCTTTCAATTGCTCAGCTTTCACCCCTTGCAATTTAATTAACTTCATTCATGAATCACCATAGCCAGTTTTCAATGTACAAATCCGGAATATATAAAAGCAAGGAAGAACAGTCTTTTGATAAAAGCTCTCTAAGGATGAAAAATAAGGAAGAACGTACAGGAAAAAAAAGAAATTGAGACATTCTTCTGTATTTTGTACCTATAGTATTATGTTACTTTTAAAAATCAAAATATATTCACATTGTAGTTCACTGTCATTGAAGGAACATACTGAAAAGCATGGTCATCATGTTCTGGTCAGGGTCACGATGCAGAGAAAATGGTCTGTAATTGTCTGTGTTTTCTTGGTGCTGAAGCAGAATTAAAAAGTGTTAACCAGATCTTAAGTGTGGAAAATAAAGCCCAAATACTTCAAAGTATTCTTGTACTGCAAGTAAAATCTCGCATAACTTGAAAAGCACTGCAAAAAATAGTGAAATACACTAGTCAGTGTTGGCAAAATCTTCATTACATCACTTGTTGCATGGAAAACGCATAACTTCAAAAATTATGGAGGTTTTATTGAAGTCTAGATTTATTTTCAAATATTTGGTGTGGAGATTGGATACTATCTTTGGGAGAAGTTTTCAGGTTTACCTTTCTTTTGGTACCTAGAAACTTAAAAGACAAATTTGCTCCATGTTATTTCTGTCTCTGCAATAAATGTTATTAAAGTTTATTAAATGTTGAAATACTTGATTTGTGGGGGAAAGCAGCTAGTCTGTAAAGCATGTTTTATTTTAAACAGTTACTTAGCTAGAACACATTATGATGACCCCCAAGCATCTATAATCTCCTCAAGTCGTTCACCACTGCTGCCTGCTCCACCTCAACCTTGGAAGTGCATCTCAGAGACTAAATGGCAACACAGTCAATAGAAAGGGCCAGGGGGAAGCTGTGGGGGGAACTCTGTTTTGGGGGAAATTTTGATATACTGACTCACAGGATTCTATAGCCTCATTTATTCTGCAGGACAACAGAGGAAGATGAGATTTCTGCCTCAGGATAAAAATAGTATTGCAGATGTCAAGATGAACCAAAGGATTTTATGTACTTAAGCAACATAGAGCGTCATAATAACCCTGAATACACTCCAAATAACTTTTATTACACTGCTGCTTAAACAGATATATTCTCCATGTTCTGTACTAGATCTATTCATTTATCTCTTTGAACACGTCTGTGAACTCATGAAACCTATGACTTCTAAGGGCTTGCAGAGCTAAAGACACTGTAGTTGAAACACAACCCCCTTGTTCTTTGTTCCTCTGTTGTTTGTTCTAGCTGAGAATTTCCAAAAAGTGCAAATTCTAGGTGTGTCTGAGTGCATACCTATTGCCAACACCCTTCTCTGTAATGCAAGATCAGGTGACCTGCACCAGGCCACTGCACCAGAGAAAGGCCACAGTACGACCTTTGTGCAGAGGACATCTATGCATTTCCAAGAAGGCTAATAAACTTTAGCGATGTATTCAAGAATGTGTATTTAAAGACTCAGTTTTAGGAAGAAAAACTGGCTCAACTCTACACCAGGGAGATTAGAAAAAAAGAGCTGTGTTGTTCAGTTCCAAACAACCTACTACTGAGAGGAGGAAAAAAGGGACTATAATGTTATACTTTCTCTTCCCCTTCCCTTCTATTTTTACTTACAGGAGGAAAGTTAGGCAATCATTTGCAAAGTTCAGTGCAGTAATAGCAACTTTGCTCAACCTTTGAGCAGCAAAATAAAATAGGGAAATGATCTAACTGGTTCTTGGCAAAACCTTTACTAGTGTATATCATGATGGACAAACTTCTCGAATGCAGAAATATGTATTTTCATCAATGATATACACAGCGAGATCAAGTGCACCCTCAGCAAGTTTGCAGATGACACCAAGCTGAGTGGTGCAGTTGTCATGCTAGAAGGATAGGATGTCATCCAGAGGGACCTTGACAAGCTGGAGAAGTGGGCCTGTGTGAACCACATGAGGTGCAACAAGGGCAAGTGCAAGGTCCTACACATTGGCAATGTGCAAGTTTCAATACAGGCTGGGAAATGACATGATTGAGAGCAGCCCTGTGAAGGACTGGGGGATGCTCATTGACTGCTGGCTCAACATGAGCTCAACATGAGGCAGCAGTGTGTGCTTACAGCCCAGAAGGCCAAATGTATCCTAGGCTGCATCAGAAGAAGTGTGGCCAGCAGTCCAAGAGAGGTGGTTCTGCCCCTCTGCTCTTGTGAGATCCCACCTGGAGTCCTATGTCCAGTTCTGGAATCCCCAACATATGAAGGGCATGTTAACTCTTGGAATGGGTCCACAGGCGGGCCACAAAGATGATCAGAGGGCTGGAGCAGCTCCCAAATGAGGACAGGCTGAGAGAGTTTGGCTTACTGGATGCAAAGGGAATGACTGTGACAAGGGATGAGGACAAGGCTGAGGTACTTAATGCCTTCTTTGCTTTGGGCTTTAACAGTAAGAAAAGTTTTTCCCTGCGTGTACATCCCCAGGAGCTTGAGGAGCAGAACAAAGCTCTCATGATCCAAGAGGAAGTGGTTAGAGACTCACTTGGCCAATTAGACACTCACAAGTCTATGGGGTTGGATGGGATTCACCTGAGAGTAGAGGGAGCTGGCAGACACGCTTGCCAACCCCCTTTCCATCATGTTCCAGCAGTCCTGGCTGTTGGGTAAGTTTCACTGGACTGGAGGCTGGCTGATGTTATATCCATTTACAAGAAGGGTCAGAGAGAGGATCCAGGAAACTACAAGCCTGTCCTCAGTCCCAGGGAAAGTCATGGAACAGGTGATCTTGAGTGCCATCATGCAGCATACACAAGATAACTGGGTGATCAGGTCCAGTCAACATAGGTTCTTGAAAGGCAGGTCTTGCCAAACTAACCTGATCACCTTCTACGACAAGGTGACCTGCCTACTGGATGAGGGAAAGGCTGTGGATGTGGTCTTCTTGGACTTCAGTAAAGCCTTTGATACAGTTTCTCACAGCATTCTCAGGAAACTGGCTGCCACTGGCCTGGTCAGGCGCACACTCTCCTGGGTGGAAAACTGGTTGGATGGCCCAGCCCAAAGAGTGGTCATAAATGGAGTTAATTCCAGCTAGAGGCCGGTCTCAAGTGGTGTCCCCCAGGGCTCAGTGCTGGGTCCAGTCCTGTTCAACATCTTTATCAATGACCTGAATGAAAGCATTGAATGCACCCTTTGTAAGTCTGCAGATGACACTAAGCTGGGAGGAAGTCCTGCACTTCATGCACAACAACCCTATGCAGTGCTACAGGCTAGGAGAAGAGTGGCTGAAAACCTGCCTGGAGGAAAAGGACCTGGGGGTGTTGATTGACAGCCGACTGAACATGAGCCAGCAGTGTGTCCAGGTAGCCAAAAAGGCCAATGGCATCTTGGCCTATATCAGAAACAGCATGACCAGCAGGTCCAGGGAGGTTATTCTGCCCCATACTCAGCACTGGTAAGACCGCACCTCAAATCCTGTGTTCAGTTCTGGTCACCTTGCTACAAGAAGGATGTTGAGACTCTGGAGTGTGTCCAGAGAAAAACAACAAAGCTGGTGAGGGGACTGGAGAACAAGTCTTACAAGGAGTGGCTGAGGGAGCTGGGGTTGTTTAGACGTGAGAAGAAGAGGCTAAGTGACAGGGGACAGGACAAGGGGGAATGGCCTCAAGCTGCACCAGGGGAGGTTCAGACTGGATATCAGAAAGAAATTTTTCACAGAAAGGGTCACTGGGGACAGGAACAAGCTGCCCAGGGAGGTGGTAGAGTCACCATCCCTGAAGATATTTAAAAGACGGGTGGATGAGGTGCTCAGGGACATAGTTTAGTGGCAGATAGGCATGGTTGGACTCGATGATCCAAGAGGTCTTTTCCAACCTGGTGATTCTATGATTCTACGATAGTTCAGCTTGGAGAAGGCTCCAGGGAGACCTCACAGTGGCTTTCCAGAACCTGTAGGGAGCATACAGGAAAGCTGGGGAGGGACTTTTTACAAGGGCTTGGAGTGATAGGGTGAGGGAGAATGGCCTTGAACTTGAAGGGGGACATTCAGATTAGGCATTAGGAAGAAATTCTTCACGTTGAGGGTACTGAGGCTCTGGAACAGGCTGCCCAGGGAAGCTGTGGCTGCCCCATCCTTGGAGGTATTCAAGGCCGAGTTGGATGGGCCCTTGGGCAGCCTGGTCTGGTTGGACGAGTCCCAGCTCAGGGCAGGGGGGCTGTAATTTGATGATCTTTAAGATCCCTTCTAACCCAAACCATTCGATTCAATTTTTCTCGATTAGACGGTGCCTCAGTGAAGAGAAAGTCACCAACAGGTGGTTACTTTATCACTTCTTGTAGTTTTGTACACAGTGAAAACATAAGTGAGAATAAAACTTACTAAGCCAGAGAGCCTCATAAACGGGTGGATGACAGGTCTCGTGCCCATGAGGCTCAACGCTGCAGAGACGCCTCTGCAGGCAGACGTTCCAGCCCTCACGGCCCGGCCGCCCCGACACCTCCCGCCTCCTGCAGCGCAGCGGCCGCCGCTCCCGGAGCCAGCACTGCCAGGACCCCGCCGCCGCACGCCGGGGCCGGCGTGCCTCGCCCCGCCCCTGCCGTTACCGGCCATCCCCCTCGCGGCTCCCTGGCCTCCGCCCGCGCGCGGTGCGTGAGGCGGTGCGCGCCGCTGCCGGCGCCTTGCCGGTCCTTCCACGTCGGACTTCACGGCCCTCGGAGCGCAGGTAGGGGCGGGGGCGCTGCCTCAGCCTCTGTGGCCTTGGACCCCTGCCTCTTCTCGCGGAGCGGCGGCCGGGGACGTGGGTGGGGACTGGGGGAGACGAGCGCGGCGGAGGGGAGCGACCGTTCCGCGGCGGGGCGGGAGCTGTTGCGCGCGGCCTGAGCTCTCGGCGCCTCCTCCCTGCGGCGCCGCGGCCGCTCCCGGCGTGCTCCGCGCGCCGCCCGCTCTCCCGTCTGCAGGAGCCGCCTCCAGCTGTGCCGCGATCCCCGCAGTGCCCGACGAGGGACGGTGGGCAGTCGCGGGAGACACCGCGGCGTGTGCGGGAACGGAACGGGTTTGGTCCCGGGGCTTGAGTGCAGAAGGAAGCCTGGGCGATAGTCGCGTGCGGCCTGGACCCTACGGCGAGGTTGCTCGAGCGTGCCAGCCGCCAGCAGCGGCCTAAACGGTGGAAGACGGAGTTCGCCCGTTAACGCCTGTGCCTGCTCACAGCCGTCTCTTGAGCTGTACTTTACGACCACCAGTTGCTCTATACCTTTCTGTATACCCTTAAACGGGTGTTAAAACTGAATATGACCTCGCTCTCAAGTCTGTAGCAAACAAAGTGCACTAACGCCTGGCTTTTTATTGCACAACTCTGTATTTCGCTGTAACAAATTTTGCTTCCTAAAAGGTAAACAGAGGTTCAAAATTCTGTTTAAATGTCGATTCCTCATGGTACTTGTTGACTGAATTTGTGCATTCTGACATGCACTGAAGAGTTGTTTTAGAGAGTATGAAGCCGCTCTGTATATTAAGATATTAAAGGAGTGTTTCTGAGCAGTTAGTATCCTCTTTTTAATGGTCTCAGATCTTAATTTTTAAGTTATTTATATGATATTTTAGATAGGACTGTTAGCTAGCATAGTGTATATGTACCTGTTATAAAGAAAACAGCAAATGATATGCATTAGCAACACTTTCTGTGAACATATTTTTGCTTGCTCCACTGTCTAGAGTGGTGCGGTACATGGATACATACATATATGCTTGTATGGCTGTGTGTGTGGAAATGAATTGGTGGCAGAAGCCTTCAGTTGCACAGGTCTCAGTAGGAACAATGAACAAGGTCTTTGACAGGGAGAAGGATTGCTGCTTGTACCAACAGTTGATTTCTGATGTATCTTGTCCTGAATACAGTAGGAGCCTTTGGATCATTTCCATGAGGAATGTAGTGGAAAACTGGAAAACCCGTGTTTTGGTTTTTTGTTTTGCCACAAGGAGTAGAGGAGTGCGGCATTGATTCTTCCTACTTTTTCCAGTTGTCTCCTTTACTGGAAGCTTCTCCTCCCACTCCCGCTGTTGGTGGTTTTTGAGTTATATTCTCTCTTATGTGAAGTGCTTATTATTTTTTTTTAATTTATTTTTTCAGTTTGTTTTTTCCCATTGATGAAGAGCGCGTGTAAGAATAATGAACAAGGAGGAGGGTGGTTCTCACAGTGACTTTGCAATGGAGGGAAGTGAGGCAATGGCAGACTGATCACTGAAATTAAGTTCTTGCCTTACAGTACTAAAACTGTAGAGCTGCTTTCCTTATAATCTCTTGTTAGCCATCAGGCTTGCATAATCAGATGCAAATGCAGGATATTAGGGTGAAGTCAGATGAAATGAGTATTCAAGGACAATGTTTTCTGTTAGCAGTAGTTGTAATATGAATTTACTGTACCTGCATGTGCTGTTGGGCTCTTACAAATTTTTATTCCGTATTTGCATTATATTTAAACATTTATTTTTAAGTAGTATTTAGGTATGGGAAGGAGCATTTGAGAAGGAGGCACAACACAACTTTAAAGGCATTATAGATAGAACTGTAGCAAACTTGAAGTGACCTTTAGCAGTGTGAATGGTTTAAGTGATATTACATTTCCAACAGACTTGTGCTGCAGATTGCATCACATTAAGACAAAGCACTAGTCATTTAAAGTGCTTTGGTTAAAAAACAAACAAACAATCCCCCCCAAATTGCATTGATTAAACATATTTTTCCTGATATGTTTGAGTAGGTCTTATTTTTAACTAGTATCTTTCTTTGAATAGCTGTTTGTAGTTAAAGGCTCAATATAATCTTGGTTTTGTTTCCACTGGTAGTTTCAGAATAATATCTGCAGAGTTGTATTTTTAGACCTGCCAACATTGTATGCTACCAAAAGTGCATTTCTTATCTGACACAAAAGCAATGGAGACCCTTATTCCCGTTAACATTTTGTTTTTTGAAGGCAAAAATCAGTATTTATTCGGCAAAATCCATAATACTTAAAAAAAAATTTCCCCTTTCTTCCCCCCCTTTTTTCTATATTAGTTTTAAAAGGCAATTTAAATTTTGTTGGCAAGTTAGGTTGTAGTACATTTACAATAGTAAACAACTATCTTTGTGCTAGCTAGGAGCATCAGCTTACTGGTGGAGGTGGCCAGGGAAGCGTTCATGTGTGATTCCATCCAGCAAGGAAGTCATATTGTTTATTTAAAAGACTCTTAAATGAAAGTTACCCTCTGTTAAAACCTGCCATGTAGTGTTGCTTGGTGAAGAGGTGGTAGAGGTTAAATGGTCTTCTTTCACACTATTCTCTCTTACTTTCACTGCTTACAATGTCTGCTTATACAGAATTCCTTATCCTGGACCAACTCTTGAAATTCTGTCCGTCTCTGTTCTGTGCAAACTGTATGCTCTGTCATGCTCATTTGATCTGCTGGCTGTCCCATCTACAGGATGAGCCAATTACTGGAGTTGCCAGCTGTAGTTCCTCTGTAATTCATTTAAGATAATTTTCATTTTTTAAAAGGTAGGGTTTTTGTTTTTTTTTTTAAAAGCTGCATTAATAATGAGAATGAACGAAGTAGTTAAATAGTTCTTACTTCTTGCAGTAGTAACCTAGTATTAGAATATTATACAATATTTTTTTTCAAAATGTTCAATAATTACTTGTTCTGTATAAACCAAGTGGTATTTGTTGTCAAGTATACTGGATTGCTGAAAGGCTTAATAGCAGGAGCTTGCCCATACTCTCTGACTATTCTGTAGAGATAATTTTTACTGGTTGTTTTGTGGACTGTTGTTTTGTATCATGACCTGCAGGGTCGTAATATATGCTTTATGCACAATTTCATTTTCTTGCATTTAATTTTGAGAAAAAATCTGTACTCAACTTTCTTCTTATTCCATCTGAATGTTTTCTCATATGGTGCAACACTGTAATGTTACATCCATTCATATTTTCTTTAGTTTAATTTGGAATTTCTGCTAAGAAACAGTAAGAGCTGGCGAAGAGTGTGCATAGTTTATAGATACTTGTCATGAGCTTGTTCTCTTGTGGTTTTTTTTTTTTTTTACTTTCCAATGTCTATAAACATGGTATCGGTCTGTGAAATAGAACAATCATTGTAGGGGGACCTTAGACGTCAGTCTAAGTCCTTTCAGCTCAAGATAACAGCCATGGCTAAAAACAAACAGTGTGTGCAGCAGCATCACCAGCTTGCACTAAAAGAACCTACAAGCTGCATACATCTCTAAGTCCATAGCCTGTCTGCTCCAGCCCTAGAAAAAGGAATGTGGCATCTTTGTAGATTTTGCTTATTTTAGTTGCAGAGTGAAAACAATTATTTCCTGAGAACTTGCTCAGCAAGTAATTTCATCAGCATATTTCAGTGACAGAGAAAAAAGATGAGATTTCCAAGAGCACATATGTGAATTTTCCTTTTCAGACTGCAAGAGGAAAGATGTAGACTTTATTCTTCCCCTTCACAAAGAAAAGATGCTTCTCTTTTGTGTATAATACTACTCAAGAGTGTTTTCAATGTTTAAGAATATCACGTGTATATTTATGGTATCTTTTATTGAAAAAAAACCACCCAAAAACCCAAGATAATTTAAAAAGGTAGATATTGGTGATAGTTACTTATGCAACAATACCCTGCAGAGCATAAGACAAGGCTGAACAGAAGAAGTACTGGTCATGACTTCTGGGTGATACAAACTCTCATTTTTGCAATCCTGTCTCAGCTTCTCATGTTGCGTAAAAGACTGTACTTCTTATCAAGCTCTGTTTTGTTTCTAGGAGGATAGCATTGTGTTTAAAATGGAAGTTGACATAAATGGAGAATCCAGAACTACTCTGTCCACTCTCTCTGTGGCTCTTGCAGAGGTGACCACTGCGAGTAGGATGGAAGCAGAGAAGCCCCGGTGTTCCAGTACCCCCTGCTCACCAATGCGACGGACAGTTGCAGGATATCAAATCCTTCACATGAATTCTAACTACCTGGTTGGCTTCACAACTGGAGAGGAGCTGCTAAAATTAGCCCAGAAGTGTTCAGGGAATGAAGAGAATAAAGGGGAGTCTGGGCTCAATTTGCGCTCCAAACAGCTTGATTCAGGACTTAAACGTTCCTCCCGTTTGTACAAAACTAGAAGTAGGTACTATCAGCCATATGAGATCCCGACAGTAAATGGAAGGAGGAGGAGGCGAATGCCAAGCTCAGGGGATAAATGCACTAAGGCTTTACCTTATGAACCTTACAAAGCACTTCACAGTCCCCTGCCTCTCTGCATTTTAAAAGGTAAAAGGGTGCACTCAAAATCCCTGGACTACCTCAATTTAGACAAAATGAGCATTAAGGAACCTGCTGACACAGAAGTGCTACAATACCAGCTCCAACATCTTACTCTTAGAGGAGACCGTATGTTTGCAAGAAATAACACATGAGCTGTCATCTTGAATTTAGAACCAATTTCTGATAATTTCTCTGTTGTTGCGAATATCCATTGCTGTACAGTGTACATGACTGTCTACATTGCGGGTGGTTGTCTCTAAATGTTATCAGAACGTAATTTATTTGAATAGAATCTTGGCAATGCAATGTGTTAGATACTCAAAGGGAGAAGTCTTTCCTGAGCAAGCAGCCTATGATGCAAATTTGACTGCGACTAGTGGATATTTCTTTGAATGCCTTTTAACAAAAAAAACCCACAAACAACAAACAAAGCTTTTGATTTTTAGTTTTGGGATACTTTTTTGTACAGTTAGATCTAGTATTTACAGTAATTTAACACTGAAAATTTGGTAATGTCTCCTTGGTTGTTGCTAGTTTTGGCTTGATACTGGAGACTGCTCTTGGATAAATATTAAAGTTTAAGAGATTTTTTGGTTTTAATTTTTGTTCCTATATTCTATAGTAAAATGTATGGTATTTCTTTTTATGTCATGGAGAGGAAAGTGAGCTTGGCTAAATTGGATCACTTGCTGTTTAAACAGTCCAGTTCAAACATTTTCAGATTGTGCTTACACTGCTGATGAAGGTGAAATTCACTCATAAGACAAACCTTTGCTACTCAAATCCTGTTAAATTATATTTTGGTTCCTGCATAGAAATAATTGCTTTGTCATGTTTGTTTTATAAAACTTGTTTAGGATAGCATTTGTGCTATAAAACCCAAATCTTTGGGGCAGTGAAGATTTTTTTTTTGTTAGTGAGATTTATTTTTCACATTTTCTTGACACATAAAGATTCCCTTCAAATTGCAATAGAAATGTTGGAATGTCTGCATTGGTGAGTTGATAATATTTTTGTATTTTAATTTATGATTTCTGCATAATATGTAGTAATAGAAGTTGCCAATTTCAGCATTGCTTTGGAAATTAAGTTGATTTGTAGTGCTGAACACTTGAGATCTGGAAGGCTGGATTTTTTTGGTGGACTGCAAGTGTAAAATTTCTGTGTTGGCATTGAAAACATGATCCTGGATTATTCAACAGAGTAGATTGAATATACTGCCTTGTTTTGTTACTTAAGAATTTTTTTTATCCAAACATAACATCAAACGTACTTGTCACAGCTGTGTTCCTAGATGTATTTGAAATGTTTTAGTAAATTATGTTTAAAAGTGAAAAACAGTTTTCAAACTTAGTTTTAGGTACCATCTTTTACTGTAGCAGTCTGATGCTTATTGTTAGCTGATGACCTCTGCAGAAGAATTTAGAAATAAGATCACATTGTTTTGAAACAAATTATTACATCAGTTGTTTCTGGTAGTATTAAGATTTTGGTTTTATCAGTCAGAATTAAAAAAAGCACTAGTTAGTGCATGCACTGTGGAAAATGAAGAGTTCTCATTTTGTCACTTACTCCACAGATAAATGAAAGCAGCCCAGTAGTCTGTATTTTGCTGGTTTGGTTGTTTTTTTTATTAGATTATTTGCAAGAAACTGATGTGTATTTTTAAGAGTTAACTACAGCTCTGTAAATTTAATGTGTTGAACACTGATCTTAAAGGTAAAATCTTCCTATATAGTCTTTAGTTTGAAAAACAGAATATCATCAGATGCCAAAGAGATGGGAGTGTTATTTAAGGAATGAACGTCACTGTTTATTGAAATGCTCTGTGAAACTTTATTTCTGGCTGTAAAATAAAAAGGGTAGTATAAACACCTATTGTTGTGGAGTCTTTTGCTGTGTAAGAGAAAGAGGACATTTTAAAATAGAACTTTAGACCAAGGATCATTTAAAAACAACTTTAAAGCAGAGATCTTGGACTTCTGTGAAATAGGTGCGTAGGTTGTTTTGTTGTTTTAGTTAACAGGCCATGCAATTATTAATGTTTTATGCATGTTTCTATTCTATTGTGGAGTTTCTGGGTTTTTTCTCTAAATTAGGCAAAATCTTGGCAAAAATGAAGGCTTTCGACCTTTTCTTATTTTTGCTGCCTGTGTCTTCCTCTAAACTAATCTATTAAAATCAAAGATGAAATAGGTCTTTAGACTACTAAAATGAAATCGAACATGACCTTTCAGAGTGAGTTCTCACAGTTCTTGTAATAAAATAAAATTTATAAAAAAACCTCAAAAAATGTTTCCTTGTTGGCTTTAGATATCTTCGAGAAGATTAAAAGAGTGATGATAGAAATAATACAGTGTAGTAACACAAATCTTCCACTTAACAGATCGTTAACACCAAGGCAGATCTGGAATGAAGTACAAGCCTGTGAGCTGGGGTATTGAGCAGATCTTAAATTCAGGCACACTGTTAGCTTTTTTAAAAAAATATACCAAACAAGGGGTGGCATGAAATCCATTCTTTATTTCAGTGTTTCTTTCTTCATTTCAGGCATAAACTTGTAACTACTGTCATCATGCTGTGTTATGGTTTGTATTTACAGCTGTACACAATAACTAACTGACTTTGTGGTTTCTTTTACATTCTCTTTGTCCATCCCATTGTATCCTGTCTTCTAATAGATTCTCTTGGGTGATGATCTCTCTTGCTGAGCATATTTACTGTAGTGGGGATTGTTAATCTAGGCTTACTAGACAAGAATGCAAAATAAGTATTATAAACAGACAAGCTCTTAGTATTTTCAAAAATTTCTCTCCTGGATATTTTTTTTTGTGTGTGTGTGTGTATGTAAAAGAACAGAGGAATACAGAAGGGTTATTTTTAAATTATTGAAAACACAGATGTTAGTGTCTGGACATGGAGGAATGTTCTCAATAGCTCAGGGCTTGGAGCATAAGTAAATCCATTAATTTGTGGGCAAATAAGAGAAACAGTATAATTAAGGAAGAGTTATAAGCAAAGAGCGGAAAGGTTATAAGTTGCATAAAAAAACCTTCCAAGATCTACAATACCTGCAGAAATATCAGCTGAATAATAAGAGTGAAGCTAGGTGTTTGAGGCTGTATAATTTGCTTTTGAAGAAATGAAAAAGCTATCCAGAACACAAAACTGTTGTCTGAAAAAATCTATGTGGGTTTCAAAGTATATTTTTGTTTTGGTAGAACACAGGATTCAGTTAAAGAAAGAAAATAGTGACATAATGTCAAATTTTACAAATCAAATTCATGTTTGTAGTAGTAGAAAGGGAAATACTATCTATAATATAGAGTCAGCAAAGAATTTTAATGCATAACTTGACGATTGTTTTTAACTCACTAGTATCTAAGTGAAGTTTTCAACATTTTGATGTTCTGAGTGTTTGGGAGGGTGGTGTGACTGAAGTCAGTTATTAATGTTAAAATTCATCTTTAAGAGGAATGTGTGCTAAAGGAAAAAAAAAGGAAATTGTTATCTTCAGTGAGAATATAAGCAGAAAAAATAGAAAAAGTCTTTAGTGGGAGTCTTCTCTTAAAGTGGAGCTGCATTACAGAAATTACCGAAGTCATTAAGCTATTGTATGTAAAATGCAGATATAAAATTGAAAAACATAGATTTATTACAATGCAAATAACTTTAACTACAATGTAAAGCTTGGCAGCCAACAGTAAAAATGCACATTTTCTTGCATGTTGTCCGAGCATTTGGCAAAAACACTTTTATTGATGATTCTGGCACTGTTTGCATGAGTGGTTTTTAGTGTTGTGATTTGCTGATTGGGACATAAGTTTCCAAAGTGGGCAATTAAGCTGAACACTGAAAAGAGTAGCAGAAAAATGCATCTGATACATAGATCCTCAGAAGAATCCACTTGATAATGTTTGGGTTGTAGTTCTGGGTTTTTTTTGTCTATATCATACTGTATTTTTTTAGCCAGAGGTTAATTCCACCTTTCCAAGTCCTGGAAAATCTTCAGACAGGTTACGTTGGTTTGGATTTTTTTTCCCTGGTGATTTTGTTAGTGAAATGTTCTTTTCCTCTTTCCTCTTTATTGTATCATAAAAGCACTCAGGGAAGATTGAGCTGTAGGTTCCTTTTTTAGAACAATGTGTGCCACATTGTTGGTAAACGTAATAAGTAGAGCAGACCTCAACTCTGAAACTTTGAGAACACCACTTGTGACTGTCCCTGCCAATTAAATTTAACTCCATTCACTACAACTCTTTGGGCCTGGACATACAGTCATCTTTTTTACCTAGCAAAAGGTGTGCCCACCTACATCACGAGCAGCCAGCTTCTCCAGGAGAATACTGTGAGAAACAGCATCAAAGGCTTCCCTAAAGTCTAGGTGGACAACATCCACAGCCTTCCCCTCATTCAGTAAGTGGGTCACCTTGTTATAGAACGATATTAAGTCAATCAAGCAGGACTTGCCTTTCATAAACCTGTGCTGACTGGGTCCGATCCCCTGTTTGTTCAAGTTGATCGGCTCCATAACCTTTCTTATACTGAGGTCAGGCTAACGGGTTTGTAGATTCCTGATTCCTCCTTCTGATCATTCATGGGTGTTGCATTTTCTAACCAGTCAACTGAGAACTGCCAGTTTTCCAGGACTGCTGATACGTGATGGGAAGTGGCTGGGTGAGCATTTCTTCCAACTCCCTCAGGTACGCTTGAGTGGATCCCATCTGGCCCCAAAGACCTGTGTGCATCTAAGTGGTGTAGCAGGTCACTATCCATTTCTCCTTGGACTATGGGGCTTCATTCTGCTACTCATCCCTCTTCCAGCTCAGGTGGGCTGGGTACACCAAGAACAACTGGTCATACTGTCAGAGACAGAGGCAAAGAAGGTCTTACATACCTCAGCCTTTTTCTCACCCTTTGTCACTAATTCCTCTGCATCTAGTAAAGGTTGGAGATTCTCTTTAGCCCTTCTTTTGTTGTTAATATATTTATAGAGACATTTTTATTGTCTTTATGGCAGTATTCAGGTTAATTTCTAGTTGGGCTTTTTAATTTTCTCCCCACATAATGTCACAACATCTTTGTAGTCCTCCTGAGTTGCCTTCCACTCTTTCCCAAAGGTCATAAACTCTCTTTCTTATCCCTGAGTTCCACCCAAAGCTCTCTGTTCAGCCAGGCTGATGCTTGCTGCTCCCCACCAGATTGTCTTTCAGCCTGTAGGGACAGCCTGCTCCTGCACCTTTAAGATTTCCTTCATGAAGAATGAAATTATCAAATAGACAAGTGTCCACATGTTTGCATCCCAAGGTAGTCTGATAGCACCTATGATGTTCCAGTAGCCATAAGCACAAATTAAAAATAACCCTCTTTAAAACATCTTAAAAGGCTAAATAGCCGGCTATGAAAGGAAAGGAGCATAAAAAATGAGGAATTTTCATGGTGAATTATGGGATTTGTAACAATTGGTCATAAGTATGAATTTTGGGATGCTTTATCTTGCAGAGTAGCTTTGCAGAATGAATATTGAGAATGGTAACAGAGTTCAAAAAAACTAAAGCCAAAGGCCTGAATTTATTTTTTCTTAAACTGATTTTATGAATTAAACCAAATCCTTCTTTTTCAGTCTAGCCCCCTTTTTTAAAGTGCTATAAATGATGGCATGTTTCCTACTTGTATGATTTAGACTTCAAGTCAGTGGGAAAATGGCTATTGATTCTAATAATAGAGTGTCTGGACTTGAAGGACCTTCAATCAGCTGCCTGCTTCCCCATCTCCTGCTTTGTGGGGGTTTCATTGATTAATTTAGGAGAACTTCAGCCAGAATGGAATACGTGTTTTGAAAGAATATGTTGTCTTAAGTAGCAATTTTCAAGAGGAAAAAATCTTACTTGGCTAATATGTTTGAAAAATATTCTCAGTTGAGACTTGTCTATCGCAAAGGCAAGTGGTATATATAGCGTGTGTGATTAATCAGAGGAGAGGTGGCAATGACTTCAGACAGTAATTGGAACCACAGGGCAGATCCAAGGTATCTTTTGAAGACAGTTTAGGAATAAAAGAATAGGGTGTGTCTGCCGTATTTTACTTGCACAAATGAGAATTTTTATTGTATCTCTGATCTTGGAAGTCCATATTTAATCCTGGTCAGGGGTGAGATGGTAGTAATCCTGACTGGTCAGTTGTCAGAAGCATACATTTCCTTCAGGTGGAAGGTCAGCAATGCTGCTTCCTGGGGCAATTTTAACACAGCAAGTAATTGTTTCTATTAAAGCTTCCTTTAAGACTGAATGTTTTCTAGGATTGGAAAACTAGATCTGTCCTTAATTATCCAAATAAGATGACATCATCAGGATACTGTAAACTGCTGGAAAGATTAAATGCCCATAATCAAATGCAAACTTAGTCCTGGAGTTGGAAAACCAAGTGGCTGTCTGTGATTAACATTAATTAACATGAACTGTAACTAAATGCTATACCTGAAGAAAAATTTATGTATTAGAGTGTGTGCTAAAAACAGTTAAAGTTTTGGGGGGCTTAGTAAATACCTGCTTTCTAGAGTGGGTATTCTTGGGTGATTTATGTAAAGATGCTCTTCTGCCTTTGGTTTCTGGAGACACTGAAGACTCAACCTCAAGATATTTTACTGCGAGACCTCTGTAGTAACAAGCACAATGGAATTAGATTTATAATTGTAATAGGAAATTGGAGGTCAGATAAGTCACCCATGCAGCATTTATCCACATAAATCCAGCATGTGTATTAATCATGTAAAAATGAGACAGTCTAAAAAGCAAGAACTCTACAAATAAATTGATCCAACACAACCATGTCTGACTCATTGGAAGATTTCACGTAGCTGTTGTAGGCGAAACACTGGCCTTAAGAAATTAAAAGCCTACTTAAATGCAGAGGGCTAAGCAGCCAATATGTGATCGACTGATTAATTGCCAACAAGGATGTAAGATGTTTTGAATAATCATTTTGCTAAAGAAACTAAAGGGCGTTGAAAAGTTCTTTAAATGCATTGAAAGCAGGAAGTCATGTAGGGAACTGGTGAGACCACAAGGAGAAATTGTTAGAGGTGATGAGTCTGTGGCAGAAACTAGAGTGAATTTCTTGTATGGGATTTTACTACTGAAGATGTTGAGGGAAGTCTAACTTACTCTACTAAGGGGTCAAAAAGCAGGCTGTGAAATACCATATAAGTAAGCTTCCTGGACTGGGTGGCATTCACCTGAGGGACAATAAGCACACATATAAGCATAGTCTGTTGGAATGGCCTGGCTTCTCTGGAGGGAAATCTTGTCTGATAAATGGTGGGTGCTCCCTGAGCAGGTCAGAAAGGGTACAGATAATGGTGGCTAGAGGATTTTCAGAAAGCCTTTGATTAGACTGGGCACCTGAGGTTATTAAAGCACATGAGCTGCCATAGTGTTGAAGGAGATGTGCTCAATGCACAGGGAGCGGAAATAGCTCTTGGAAAGTGAGGAATGTTTTGGAAGCTGGTTGGGTTTTGGTGGCTGCCCTTAAGACAAAATGCAGAGCAGATATCTTTGTGGTATAAAATGAAAGGAAGCCTTATGTATTCATAGGTGTTTTTTAATACTAAAAATAAACTTGAGTATAAGATATCATTAAGTAATCTGTGACCTAGAGGAGATTTTGGCAGTTCTTACATACTGAGAAATCTGGTTGTCACCCTTGTGGGTGTTTGCAATAATATAGTAACATTTAATGAGAAATAGGTAATTATTAATGTTGGATGCAAACTCCTTTGGAGTTTATGATGGAAGATAAAAAATAAAACTTACTCTGTATCTTTTATCTTATGTCACACTTAATAACTCGAATTATTTTCAACATCCTGATGTTGTATTGGCTCTTACTGCCTTGAACTCCGGTAGTGAATAAAGATGCAGGAAATATTCTTGAGTGATTAATATTTTTTTATATATTTTGAATGAAATATTTTAATTAAAGCAGCCCAGTTAAAAGTAGATCCATGATTCATAACAGTTCATAATATTCCTCATTCTCTTTAAAGATACATCTGTGGGTTGAAATTTATTTTCAGCTGGCTCAATCTTGAGTTGGTAAAGATTGAATTTATGTAATCCTTCTTTTCTTCCTTTTCCCAATCTTGTACTGCAATTCATGTCGTTCTGTTACCTGTCCAAAATTAATTATGACTGAAACCTTTGAGCTAAATTTGGCCACTCTCAGCCTTACTTCTAAAAAACATGTACTTCTTTTGATAGTTATTCATGAAAGGTGTATGTGGCCTGGCTGGTAAGCGTAGACATAGACTTTTTTATGTATCTGATTAAAAGCAAAGCCTATGGTTAGGTTTTGTAAGGTAATGAATAAGCAAAACCTAGAAATCAGTTGGATGATCCTAAAAAGGAGAAGACCTAAAGTTGTGAGAAATAACTGAAGTCATGCTGCTGTTGCTCTGAGAAAGTCTAAAAAGTATATTTTTAAGAATATATTTGTGATTTCCAGTTATCAAGCTGAAAGATTTTAGCCTGTGAGAGACCACTATGTTGTCCAGTCTGATCTTAATATGATACCCAGTAATATCTGTATTGATCCATAACTTCTGTTTGAACTGCACATTAAACTGCACATTAAACTGAACTTAGCCACTGGCTAAGTTGTGCCTCCTTATTTCACTTCACTGTCACTAAGCATATTAAAGCATAGATTTGAAGTTGTTCTTTTCAATTTAAAAAACTTATTTCATTAAAAATGAATTTGCTTTTCCTAATAAAAACTTTAATACTCACAGTTGCCAGGAATTTCTTAGACAGCAGTACACAGTGTAAGGGTTTAAATTTGCCTGAGCAAGACATTGAACTGCATTAAAGGTTTCCACCTTTTTCAAGTCCCAAGCAGCAACTATAGACTAAACAGAGCACTCTACATGGTCTTGTTTACCAAAATAGTTTTCTCTGAATCATTGTGCTGGTATTTAAGTAGAGGAGAAAGTAGCCGAGTTTGTTACAGGGCAGTGCAGTCTGTATACTAAATGGCTGGTGGCATGATTCACACATAGAATCATAGAATTACCAGGTTGGAAAAGACCTCTTGAATCATCGAGTCCAACCATTCCTATCTGCCACTAAACCATGTCCCTGAGCACCTTGTCTGCCCATCTTTTAAATACCAGCAGGGAATGTGACTCAACCACCTCCCTGAGCAGCTTGCTCTTGTCCCCAGTGACCCTTTCTGTGAAAAATTTCTTTCTGATATCCAATCTGAACCTCCCCTGGTGCAGCTTGAGGCCATTCTCCCTTGTCCTGTCCCCTGTCACTTGGGAGAAGAGGCCAGCACCCTCCTCTACAACCTCCTTTCAGGTAGTTGTAGAGAGCAGTAAGGTCTCCTCAAGTCTAAACAATCCCAGCTCCCTCAGCCACTCCTTGTAAGACTTGTTCTCCAGCCCCTTCACCAGCTTTGTTGTTTTTCTCTGGACACGCTCCAGAGCCTCAACATCCTCAAAAACTCTGTGTTCCCATTATATGAAAACAGCAACTACGGCATAGGGGTAAGAATGAAATTAAACATACAAGATAGTCTTTTTTGGTTAATTCTCATGTAATAATCACTTACAAGCTTGCATTCTTCTAACAGAGGGGAGGAAGCTTTATATTTAAAAATATTTCTTCTGTGAAATACTGTTTCTCACTATATTCTGTACTAATTTAAATTTGGACTGGATACTTATGAACTAAAGCCTGCACCAGATTTTCTGACAGTAATAATTCAGAAAGGGATTTTTAACACACATCTGCTTAAAAAAAAAAGTCAGACCACAAAAGCTGTGGTATTCTGTGCTGCTGGAACCATGAAAACTGAGAGTTTTGTTATTTATTTTGTGTTAGTATATCTCATGAATTAAAATGTCAACTCACGACTCCTTCCATTATGTTCTCACTGCTCAATTTGTGTTAGCTGTCACACTGTTCATTTGCTTATTAGCTACTTTATCTTGCTGGAATCACACAAAATAACGCCAGGAATAAAAATAAGGCATTTTCTACTATAATATTTTGGTGGCTTAAACTGGCTAGCGGTAGAGTCCAACTGGAACTAGAGTTAGTGCAAAAAGGTGAAAGTTGCTTGGAGCTGGGAAGGGGAAGCAGGGGTTTTCCTGGGAAGGAAGGAGCAGCGAGGTGTCAGGCTGGCCCAGCGTCCACATCACTGCAACAGCAGTTATTTTCAGTAACTCTGAATTCTGAAAAACTGAGACACTACATCTAGCTGCTACATTCCCAAGCTGTAGTCCTTTGTGTCCTTAAAAAAAATTGTCTTTAAGCCATCATGTTTTTGTTATTTAAGCCTTGCTGTATGGGACTGTCAGAGAGAAAAGGGATGAAATACAGGTAGTCTGGTGTCAAAATAGTTTTATTTTGCCATGTAATGCTATTCTGCTTACTCCACAAGTGTCTCATTATGTCATCCAAATGCCTCAGAGCATCAGCCACTGCACTGCAGCTAGCAGCATTGCAAGAGCAAGGCTGTCCTTTTCTGGCTCAAACCCATGCAAGTACTGCTGTGACTCTACTACTTGGTTCACACATTCAAATGTTTTGCTCTGATGTGGTAACACTGGAATTAATTGGTTGGTTTTTTATTATGTGAAAAAGAAAACAAGTGTGCTGAGGCATGTGTGTGCACACAGGCGCATATTTTTTTGAGATATCATGAGAGAATACAGTAATTTATTTTGCCATGTGTTCTTTCTTCTGGTTCAATGCTATTTTCACTTTTAATATTTAATCACTGAAGAAAGAATCTGGTAACAGTTTATGAGACAAGGTCAGAAAAGCTTGTTATGCACATAGCAAAGGTGCTAGTGAATTCTAGTTAGTGTTGCACTGAAAGTAGGTGTAATCTACTTTAGACTTTCTCCCATATCTTGAAATAAATTCATTGTGTCAACATACAGATGCATACAAATGCACTGAATAAAAAAGACAAATGAAATCGAGATATATTTTGTATTTATTTAAATCTATATTTAGATTAAGTATTCGTTGTCTTTTGGGTTTATTATTTTGGATTTCAATGTAGCTTGTCAATTTTTTTTTTAAATTTCAATGTAGATTCTGGACATGCAATGTACTACATTAAAGTGCTAGAGAGTTTCTTAAACATTTTAAATTTAGTGCCAACTATAAATAAATGTTTGAGTGCTTTAATTGCTTTGCTTTTGGTTTCATTAGCATTTGCAATTAGGTTATGTCTAGATAAAAGGAGTGACTGAAACTTTCTCTTATGCTATCAAAAGTTGTTGAATGGATCTATGGAAAATGATACAGGTTTATGATTTCCAAGTATTTTCATAGAATCATAGAATCATAGAATAACCAGGTTGGAAGAGACTCACTGTTTCATCGAGTCCAACCATTCCTGTCAAACACTAAGTCATGCCCTTTAGCACCTCATCCACCCGTGCCTTAAACACCTCCAGGGAAGGTGAACCAAAAACCTCCCTGGGAAGCCTGTTCCAGTGCCCAGTGACCCTTTCTGTGGAAATTTTTTTCCTGTTGTCCAGCCTAAATCTCCCCTGGCGGAGCTTGTGGCCATTCTCTCTCATCCTGTCTCCTGTCACTTGGGAGAAGAGGCCAGCACCCTCCTCTCTACAACTTCCTTTCAGGTAATGCAATGAGCAATGAGGTCTCCTCTCAGCCTCCTCTTCTCCAGGCTAAACAACCCCAGCTCTCTCAGCCGTTCCTCATAAGGCCTGTTCTCCAGCCCCCTCACCATCTTCGTTGCTCTTCTCTGGACTCGCTTCAGAGCCTCAACGTCCTTCTTGTGGTGAGGGCCCCAGAACTGAACACAGTATTCAAGGTGTGGTCTCACCAGTGCCGAGTACAGAGGGAGAATAACCTCCCGACCTTCCAGCAGATTGACACTTCCACCCAGCTTAGTGTCGTCTGCAAACTTGCTAAGGGTGCACTCGATGCCTTCATCCAGGTCATTGATAAAGACATTGAACAGGGCTGGACCCAGCACTGAGACATGGGGAACACCACTTGAAACTGGCCTCCAGTTGTGCCGGGAGGGGTTCAGATTGGATATCAGGAACATTGGACGTCCAGGCTGCCCAGGTAGGTGGTTGATCTGGTGGGTCTCTTCCAACCTGATTATTCTATGATTCTATGATTTACCACCACTCTCTGGGCCTGGCCATCCAACCAGTTTTCCACCCAGGAGAGTGTGCATCTGTCCAGACCCGAGGCCGACAGTTTCCATAGCAGAATGCTGTGAGAAACTGTGTCAAAGGCTTTACTGAGGTCCAGAAAGACCACATCCACAGCCTTTCCCTCGTCCAGCAGCTGAGTCACTTTGTCATAGAAGGTGATCAGGTTAGTTTGGCAAGACCTGCCTTTTGTGAACCCATGTTAACTGGGCCTAATCACCCGGCTCTCTTGCATGTGCTTCATGATAGCACTCAAGATCACCTGTTCCATGACTTTCCCTGGCACTGAGGTCAGACTGACAGGCCTGTAGTTCCCTGGATCCTCCCTGTGACCCTTCTTGTAGATGGGCACAACATCAGCCAGCCTCCAGGACTGTTGGAAGATGATGGAAAGGGGTTTGGCCAGCACATTCACCAGCTCCTTCAATACCCTTGGGTGAATCTGATCCAGCCCCATAGACTTGTGGGTGTCTAGTTGGGCTAGCAAAGCTCTGACCACCTCCTCTTGGACCATGGGAGCCTCATGTTGCTCTTCTAGCTTCTGGGTTTGTACAGAAAGGGAACAACTTTCATTACAATTAAAGACTGAGACAAATACATCTGTTATCAAATGAAAACTAAGACAAATGCAGAAATGGATGAATGGAGATTAGTAATAGCAAGTTTTTCAAAGTTGCCTTGTTTAATGTGGTAAAGTATATAAAAAAAAATTTCCTTTATTGGGCAGAAGTGAAGGAAACAGAGGTGAAGTCATGTCTGTACAGTCTTAGCTATTGCTATGTAAGTGAAGAATCCTGTACAGGAAGTTTGGTTTGGTTTTTGTTTTTTTGTTTTTTTTTTAATTTCTTGCTGAACAAAAGTATTATAAGAGGCACTCCCATTTTCACAAGACAACAGGTGACTACTTCAGGAAACAAAGAGAGTGGCCTCAGGCGTGGCCTCATTTATATGCAAGTTATATGGAGTTTTAGAAAAGCATATTTGACTTTCCCATGCTTTTCTTTGGCAGTAAATTTTACTCGTACTGACAACAGAAATGCTTTAAACAGAATAAAGTGAGCTGAAAAATTTTGAGCTCTGTCATCTTGCTTTTTCCAAAGTGTGATTTCATAGGAATCCAACTCAAAACAGAGCAGCATTTGCAAAAAGAGCATACATAACCATTTAATAGATATTTAAACTGTCAGCTATGCAAAGAATACAGTATTTCACCTATTTATTGCAGAAGACTAAGAGAGTACTAAAAAAGTGCAATGAATTTTCTTGTAATTTTTTTCTTCTATTTGACATCTGCTTACTGTTTATTTTAAAGAACATTTGTAAGGTCTTCTGCTTAGAAGTTGTACATCTATTTCTGATCATTTTCACAAAAATTGTACTCATTAAGTACAATTTTTGACAAAACCCAATGAATATTTTTTTTACTGTGAAACTGGTAGAAATGTGCTATTTTATATGATTTTATTGCCAAATCAGCATTTTTTATTTTGTCATTTGATGAAAATAAATTTGGTGTGAACTTGAAAAAGCCTAGTGTTTTCAGTGCAGCCTTAGCAACCAACATGTCTGGCTTCAGAGGATATTGCAATTTGTTCTAATTATGTGAACATTAAATGTCACAACAGTTTCTTTAAATAATTAGTGAAATAATTGCTTTCCTGTCAGTAATTTCCCCCATTTCCATAAACTAACAACTTCCTTAAGAGTGACAGGATTTGCATGCACAGGTCATCTCGCAGAATCAGAGTCTGAATTTTAAACTTTTCACAATGGAACTTGGTTCTCAGTGTTATATCTAAATGACACTGGTAATTCTATAAAATAAATAAACTGAAGAACTAGTGTTGTGCTTAATGTAGCAGCCAGCAGAACCAAAACTTCATAGCATAAAAAAGCAACCTAGGAGTGTTTATGAGAAGACATAGTTACAACAGCATTTCAGATTTTTCTATCATGAGTTCATTTGTATCAGTAAATTTGTGAAGTAATTTGGTATCAAGAGCAAGTAATACCTAGAGATGGATACAAAAATGTAGGTCAAAGCATATAGGTTTTCAGTTAATTGTAGTGTTATTGGATAATTTCCCTGTTTGATGATATGAAACTTGTCTCCTTGTTAGATGTTATCATCCCTACTCATTGTTTGCAATAATACAGACTAAGTAATACAAGGGAAACCACACCTTGTTGAGAAAGTTCTTTTGGCTTTGTCAAGATACTGAACAGCTTTGTGAGGTTTATTGAGGCACACAAATCCCCTGTTTGCTCTTAAGTGATGTATCCACACATATCCTAGTTTTCTGAGAAGCACTTGTGGTAATTTTTAAAATGATAAAGATGTTCACAATGAAGAAAGGTTTTCTGATGTACCCCTCCAACAATATGATCTGTGATGTGAGGGTGAATATGACTGAATTTCTAGGGCTAATCAGCAATGATTTTGGGAGGTATCCTATTCTTTTTCTACCTATGACTTTGTCTCCTCTATATTCAGAAGGACCTGGGGGTGTTGGTTGACAACCGACTGAACATGAGCCAGCAGGGTGCCCAGGTGGCCAAAAAGGCCAATGGCATCTTGGCTTGTATCAGAAACGGCGTGACCAGCAGGTCCAGGGAGGTTATTCTCCCCCTGTACTCAGCACTGGTGAGACCGCACCTCGAGTACTGTGTTCAATTCTGGGCCCCTCACCACAAGAGGGATGTTGTGGCTCTGGAGCGAGTCCAGAGAAGAGCAACAAAGCTGGTGAAGGGGCTGGAGAACAAATCTTATGAGGAGCGGCTGAGAGAGCTGGGGTTGTTCAGCCTGGAGAAGAGGAGGCTGAGGGGAGACCTTATTACTCTCTACAACTACCTGAAGGGAGGTTGTGGAGAGGAGGGAGCTCGCCTCTTCTCCCAAGTGACAGGGGACAGGACGAGAGGGAATGGCCTCAAGCTCCGCCAGGGGAGATTTAGGCTTGAGATTAGGAAAAAGTTCTTCACGGAGAGGGTGGTTAGGCATTGGAACGGTCTGCCAAGGGAGGTGGTTGAGTCACCGTCCATGGAGGTGTTTAAGGTTAGGGTAGACAAGGTGCTTAGGAGCATGATTTAGGGATTGGTGGGAATGGTTGGACTCGATGATCCAGTGGGTCTCTTCCAACCTGGTTATTCTGTGATTCTGTAATATTCTTGTAGGAATTGCATTGCTTCTTCTCAAGAGAGGTGTGAAACAGAAGCATGATTGAGAGGTTGCTATGATATCTACATCAAATGGAAGGCAACTTAATAATGATATTTCAGTTCTGTGCTTGAAATAATGTTCTGCTAAGATATATGGTTAACACAATGAGGCTGTTTTTCTGGGCTCAAGTGAGACCACATATAGTTAGTTATTTATTGCAGATGCAGTCCGTACAAGGGTGGGCAGAGCCAATTCACTTCTTTTTTTCATCTGAAAGTGTAGTCCACAGCTTTATTGCTCCTTTATGTTTTGTTCTTTTACATTTGAGTTGTAAAGTCTGGTTTGATTAATTGGCTTATCACTTTTTGACATGTTTGTACAGCACCGCTTCTGTCTCAGTGTTCTAAGTATTGTGAACTTTGATGATAGTAATAGCATTTTTAAAAAAAAATCACCCTAGTTAATTTAATTTCAGATTATGTATTTGTTTTTCAGATTAGGATGTTAAAAACTTGGCTTTAGACTAGGTATTAAATCCCTGCACTGTTACCTGCATGAAAATTCTTTCTGCGTCAGTACAATAGCATTCCCATTTTTGACAGTGGGGGTACTTCTAAGGACAGGATGAACTCTACCTGGCATAGGAGAAGGGAACCATGCCTCACAGATCGAGGAATTGCATCTTCGTTATAATTTCTAGCAGAACTGAACTCAGAATGACTACTGGAGACTTTATTCCTTTTCTTTCTTGAGTGGAAATAAGCTTTCTATCTGGAGGGCAGAAAACTAGAAGCAGCTCAAAACCAGAGTGTAATTGTTATTTTATGGCTACTTACTATTATTTAAACCATATATTTTCTGGGTACCTGATGATATTGCTGTGAGTGGTGAGTATGACACAAAAATCTATCTGGTGTACTTTATACAAGACTCAGTTTTTCGTATAAAATGTTTGCTTTTTGTTGGGGGAAAAAGAAAGAATACTTCTTCCATAAAAGAGTTTTGTCAGAACTTGTTTATTTCAGCAAGGCCACATTCTCTAAAGCTGATGTGTGGTACAGCTTTTGTATTCATTTGGCCAAAATCATAGGATCCATTCTCCTGCAGAGCTGGTTCTGGGTTTTTCCAGATGCATCCTGTCTTTCACTCTGATGACATTCTTTTATTAATTATTAGTCCTCAAATGGAAATATTATTTTTTGTTCTTGGACTCTGTAGTAGATTTTTTCTGAAGATGAAGTGTAGAAGTACAGATAAGACATGTTCAATGGTGAAATCAGCTTGAAACAAAATTGTGCCTGTTGAGAGGAAGGGGAAGAACAACTCTAAAATGTTATTGATTTAATGCTAGTAGCAATCCTTTTTGATAGGATTTAGAGAACTTTAGAAAAAATTATCTTTCCCCTAGAAAGTTAACTTTGTTTTTTCAGAGTAAGCTCTTGCTGTTTTCTCTGTACTAGGTATTTCTAATTAGGCAGATGTTAGCAGATTTAGCAGGATAATGCTTTACAAAGGCACTAATGTGACAGAGTATTGGGAGGTATACCGTTCCACATCTGCACTCATTGAATGAAAATGATTTTGTTTTCTGCATTTGTATTATAAAAAGTCAATATCTAAAAGTCAGAATAAAATTCAGTGGTGGGAATGTATTTTTAAATACAGCTCAGTTAGAAATGCTGTCATAGGAATACTTAGCTTTTTTAATAGTCTATGTCGGCTCTCTTTGTAGAATGACCGTCATAGGGTTCATGTTTGAAAAGAAAAAGGAGCTATACATCAGAATTGTATATTCAAAGGTATAACTCATAACAGAAAAAATATAGTTCTTTCTCAGCAGAATTAAGTATAGTTAGAACAATATTGTGTAACAATGAAAATAAAACAATCTCAGTTTTAGATGTAGCATGCATCCAAGTTTTGTGTATAAGGCAGCGAAGAATTATTAGTATTCTAAGGAAAAAAAAGAATTGCTGAGCTGTTGAACTGTTAACTGTATGTGGAAACATTATAGAGGCAAGGTACATTTAGCTTAGGAATGACTGTAAAAGAAGAGTATATTCCTAATGCATTACTACTGCTACAATGTGCTGTGGTAATGGAAACAATATTGTATAACAAATTCCTGCTACCAAATTGTTGCAAGCAGTAAAGAACAGCATGTCAATGTACTTGACATGTATCACTTGGCTGTGACTTAGGTGATCAGGAGATTATAATGCAAACTAAAACCAATAGAATAGCAATGAGTATTATGTTTTTCTTTCGGCACCTTAATATAATGATACAAATGAAAATTGTCCATTGCCTCAACAAACTAAGCATCATCATTTTATAAGGCTGTTAACTGGAAATGAGTCTGTAAGATAGATAAGTTTTTTACTGTGATCTGTATGTTAGCATAAAGTATATGATAAGTATTACTGTGGACTGATTAGCAAAAGGAGAAAACTGAAATAAAGCAAGGGGGAAGGAAGTGGTACAGTGATACACATACATTTTTTAAATAAATCAATATGATATTTTTTTGTGACTGGCCTGTGTTTTTGCGCATATAGCTAATTATTTTCAAGATTGGTAAGCAACTTTTAAAAAAATAACTGGTATAAACAGATGTGGTAAGAGAATGATGTTTCTGTCCTTGATATTTTGTTTGTGTTTTGGACTAGAAGTTAAAATGTATTTTTACATGGTAGAAGTTTTGAAGCCCTCTCAGATGACACGAGTTCAAGTATTTCAGTAAAACTCCTTCTGTATTCACTTCCAGAGTCTAAACACACAGTCTGGAGGTGTTCCTCAGCATGAAATCATGCTGATGTTGATTTAGTTTTACAATTTCAATGCATGTGCACACAGCTGAATGACCCAGTGCTCCATAGCATTGGTAACTGCATGGTAATGCAGCTGAAGGCAGTTTAAGTTTGTTATATGTTGCAGTAGAGTTTTGTGAATTAAACTCATAAGAGAATGTAGTTGTTCTTCTCTATTCTTTAAATATTTCTATCATTTAGGTATGAAGCAGTTTAAAATTGCATTGCTTGTGACTTTAGAATACATAAAATACAGTGAAAATTCAGTTAGGACTTGGGAAAAAGAAAATTTGGAGGAATTGTTAGATGGACTACTGGTCACCAGCTGAAATGTTTTTCCTGGGAACTGAGAGTTGAGTATGGCCTGTTTAGTGATGGCTGGACAATTCCTAATACAAATGTTTTTCCATTCTCAAAACTATGGAGCGGTAGGGAACCAGGATGATATAGCCAGGAAGCTGATGCTCGAGGTGAATGCTCAACTTTCTGTTCCCCTGGTTCAGTCTAGAAATCAGAAGCATTAGGGAAGCATGTAAGTAAGATTGATTAGATTATTTTGATTGGTTAGATGTTAAGAAAAGTTTTATCCCCAGCAGGTCCTACAGTATTTGGCCTGGATTCATAATGACAGATAGATGCATGAACAGAATTAAAATCCTCATTATGGTAAAAATTAAGCGAGTTGTAACAAAATTAACCAAAAGGAATTATTTCCTCTTGTAATATATGTCACTCTTTTTCCCACAGCACATTGAGTTTTTAAATTATATCCCATATCAATAATTGCTTAATACTGCTGTCTAATTATTCACTCACAATTTTATAGTGCTTTTACAGTTACGTTGCATAAAATGGTGTACTTAGATTTACTCCTTTCACAACTAGTCATCTGTAAGACTACAACTAATTTGGCTGCTTCAACTTAGCATTTCTTCCAGCTAAAATTTCACAATTATTTTTAGGCCAATTATGATTCCAAAGATGTAATTACTAAGACTTCCCTGTGTAATTGTAACTTGACTTTCCTGTTAAATTTTTAATAATTGAATCTTCCCTGCATAATAAATACCTCAGGATTGAGCTTGAAAATTGGTGGGTGTTATGTCAATTTGTAGTTTTTGCTGATAACCAGAAAAAGATCACATTGAAAAAGTTTGTTTATGACAGGCTACTCTCATAAAGAGGAAGCATGTTATTATTAAATCAACATCTTTGAATTAGTTCCCCTATTAGGTGATGTAAAGGTTCAGGATACTAAGAGACGAGACGGAGTTGCTAGCAACATAAACGTTTATTAAATGCGCATAGGAAATAAGATAACTGGCCGGCCAGGGTCGTCTCAGACAATGGAGGATGACCTCGAGTCAGCACTCCAAGGGATATATTTATACTCACACAGACACATGCAATTTCCATACAGACTTTTGCAAGCCAGATAATTAATCAGCCAAATTTGCACAGTTGTCTCAGTCCAGCAATCTTCAAGGCTGCAGTCCTGTTCTTTGTCAAGCAGTTTCTAGCCCCCACCTCTTTTCCTCCCTTCCTCCCATTCTCTGAGCAACTTGTTCCTTACAATGCCACATTCTCTGAGCTGGCTAATTATTAACTTTTGCTGGAGCCCAAGCCTTCAAGTAAGGTGATTTGTGATCCTAACAGCTGAGAACATCTGCTAATGCATGAGCTATCAAGCTGCCACATTCTACTTTGTGGTTAAGGGCTGAGGACCTACAGTGCATTCAAATCTAGTGCCTTTTGCCTGTTTCTGTGTGTGTTGTGTGGCAGCAGACTGGATGACAGGAATTTTGGAAGGAATCAGAGAACAGAACCAGAATGACACACTGTGCCTGATCAGCCCACATATTCCCCATCTCAGGTATCTTCT
Source organism: Clamator glandarius (assembly GCA_033459285.1). Taxonomy (NCBI): domain Eukaryota; kingdom Metazoa; phylum Chordata; class Aves; order Cuculiformes; family Cuculidae; genus Clamator; species Clamator glandarius. The sequence continues at coordinate 207,559 of JAUNZM010000153.1, forward strand.
GCTGCCTAGAAAGGCATTGATGCCATGATAAAATTTGGCAACGCAAACGGTTTTGTTGATTTTGCTTGATTAGAAAGATAACGTATAAAATAAGAAGGAAGAAATCTGTCTCAGGGAGGAAGGCATGTTTCTCCATCCCCAGGGAGTCCTCACTTGGGTGGGAACCTAACTGGTGGCAATGGTTATAAGGGAGGCATGGGAGAAAATGCTGCTTTTGGTAGGGAAATTACATGTAAACAAAATGTAGAATGGTTAAAAAGAGGGGGACAAATAGCGCTCGGGGAACAGGGAAAAAGTGACCTGGACAGGACTAATGCTTAAAAGAATGAGGAAAGATATAGAGCCCATGACAGAAGAGTGAATGTCAAGTGGAGAACAATGACATTTGCAAGTGGGACAACAGAGCACATTGAGCCCAAACATTGAACTCGGGCAGGAGATTTCTAAAACCAGAAAAAATCATCTGGAGGATTTATAAGAAAACTATGAGAGAGGGGGAAAAGGAAAAAACAAAGGCATCCAGGAGATGCACAGTGAACCTGAGCTTTCAGTGGCTACAGAGTGCACAGTTCCTTTGCTCATATCACTCCTGGAGAAATGTGGCATGCAAGTGTGGATCTGCAGGCAGAACCATGGCAAGATAAATAACACCATATGTAGAGCTAGGGTGAAACATGCAGTGGCTTTAGGTGGAAAGGGAGAAGCTACTTAAAATCATATCTTCGGAAGTTTATAAGTTTGTTTCAAAAATCTTGAATGTTTGTTATGATTTGAGGTAAGATGTTAAGCTAACACAAAGCTTTTTCTAGACATTCTTTTATGACTAAATTTCTAGATAGGGATTGCCTCTTCCATTATGATTCTCAGAACAGAAGTTTTCCTATAAGATTTAAATACAAATACTGTGGAGCAGTTAATTAGGTGAAGAGTAAAAAAATAATCTTAAAAGCATGTTCACAGACTTTAAAAACCAGAAAGCTGAGTATGAAATTGGCAGAATACTGAACACACTGGGTAAAATTACTTCCTGTAACATCAAGTAGAAAGTCTTTCTTTAGTTTTCTCTACTGTTCACAGACTAGACTAAAAAAATTCATGATTGAATTAGATGTTAAACTCAGACAATTTGATGTAAAATTTTTAAATAACATTAAAAGCTTGGTAAACTAAATACTGAGCTTGCAAACTGAAAAATGAAAATTTCAAAACTTTTTTTCTTTTTTTTCACTATCGCTTTTGAGTCAAAACAACTGAAATCCAAATGACTTTTCAAAGTATTTTTTTTCTTCACTAATTGGTTAATAAACTGTTCTGTGATCATGGCATATGTCTTTCTATGCTCAGATTACTTTTGTTTCATCCATCCTTTCTGTTAAATATATTACAAATAAATAAAATGGAAAGCTGAAATAGTCAACTAAATCTTTGCTTTGGTCTTAAGTAAATTTGATTTTCTGGTTGATGCAGGTATATACTCAAAACACTTCAGCCAGTCTGAAATGGCTGTGATATGTCTATATGAGGAGCTTGGAAGAATGTGGAACACACAGAAGAGGGTTCAATGTTAAATTGGTTTAGATTCGGTTTTTAATTTGCATTGAGATGAAAGCTTACATAAAAAGTAAGTCATATGGCTCATATATTGCTCTGTCAGACTGCTAAAATGCATTTCATGTTGCATATATTATCATGAATATTCATGAAAGTGTCTCCTTGATGTAGAAGTTTAACAGTATTTACATTGACAAAAAGAACATGTACATGTAATTTTAAAATGGCATCTCTATATTTGTGGGGCATGTCTTGAAGTGGTTTAAAATTATTTTTCAGACTGTTTATGCCTTTATTTGGCTTCATCACTGAAGTGTGACTTAGTAAGCCATTGTCTGGCACCTGATTTCTGCTTTTTATCTGCTGTGTGCTCTGTGGTTGCCAGCAGTCTGCTAGTTAAGGCTGCCAATTAAATAGATTCTATTAGCGGAAAGAGAGCAAAAGGTAAGGAAAATGGATAAATAACCATTAGTCCTGCTATATCATATTTGTGTTTATAGCAAAATGAAATATAGTTCTAAAACTTTATCAATGGGTCTGGAATGATAATCTTCCAGTGTTTATCAATGCCCATGTATGTCATCTGAGATATTAAAACAATAATTTTGATTGCCAGTACCTCTGATAATTATAATAAGTATACAATTTAAATTGTTTTTAAAATATAAAGTGTTCCTGTTTAAATTTAAATTGTTGTGGTTTTTTTTTTTTACTTTGGTAAACAATAAATATTGAGTCTTATCTGAAGGCAGCATTCTTCTGTTTTCTTTTTCCAGTGCTACTGGGTAAGGCACAGGTTTCTGCTGTTACAAAGCCATGGAACAGGTGACCTTGAGACTATTTATTTTTTTGCATTCTTAGAAAGTGTGTCATTCTTTCAGGCCGTGCAGCAGAGTGATTTTTGGCAGTTACATACTTTGAAGAAAAAAAAAGTGATAGCAGACTGAGTTTTTATTGCTAGTTATTATATGGTGGGTTTGAGAGTACAAAAAGTTAGAATAAACCTTGCTGAGCAAAGCTTATCAAAGACCAGATGAGAAAGCCATGATGGGTTACACAAATGATCCATCTGGTAGTAGGACATGTGTTTTCATGTGAGTGGGTACAGGCCTGGTTACTATCTGGAGTCCATGCCCCTTGTACTCTCCCATCATCCATAGTCACTGTATTAAGGATATTAGAAGATACGTTCTGGCCTATTCCACCAGTATGTCTTTAATGGACCTATGGTCTATAAATTTCCCACTTCCCTCTTTGAACTGGCTGAAACTGTCCACCTCCCTGACCATCCAGTACTCACTAACCCCTGTATATGTAAAAAATCTACTTTATTCTGTGTGTGGGTCATTGGGCACTGAAACAGGCTACCCAGGGAAGTGGTTGATTCACCTTCCAGGGAGGTGTTTAAGGCACAGGTGAACAAGGTGCTAAGGGGCATGGTTTAGTGTTTGATAGGAATGGTTGGACTCGATGATCCAGTGGGTCTCTTCCAACCTGGTTATTCTATGATTCTATGATTATCTGTGTGTTTTTAACTGATCACCCAGTTTCACTTGTCACTTACTAAGTTCTTAATGTGTATTGAAATGTTGTGGATTGATATTGGAGGGACATATTTTAGTATCCATTTTACTAAGGATAGCATAAATAAACCAAACACAGAGGTATCTTTTTTCTCTCCTAACTTTTACAACATAAATATGAAAAGTAATTTGAAATTTCAGTGGTGCAAATTGAGACATTTTGTCTGAAGAATCCATATGGTTTACATGTTTGGAGGCTTACAGCTAAAATTTCATCTTTTAAAAAGTAAGTACATGATCAAGAGATGTTTAATTGCCATTTAACATTATAAACAATATCAAAAGAAAACCATTTTCTTTGTTACTTTTGAAGTAATGAATTCATTCAGTCTTTCAATTTGGATAAGTTCCCTTTCCATAGTGTTGAATATGTGTCCTAGAGCCTCCAAATGTATGATGACAAGACATTGTATTTAACCTTCAGTTAGGTGCTGCCTATGGTGCATTTTAACAGTAGTTACCCTTGCTTCCTAACAATGTTTTTCTATAGCCAAAGTTCTTCTCTCTAAAAAAACTGTGGTTCTTCCCCTCAGAGTCCCTTAAATCTACTGTAGATATTAGCTTAAAAGGTCAGCAAGTTTCTTCTGACAACAAGCGAGGATTGAATTTTTGATTTACAGAACTGAAATGTAGTTGTAATTTAGGAAAAAAGTCACCCCTAGTTGATTCAACTATTCTGGAGGACTCTCAGTGTATCTCTCAACAGTCCAAGGAGTTCTTTGCTTAAAGAAGCCAAATACCCTTCTTATTTTACATTGCAGTGTTACCTTCTACAGTGCAAGAGCTTAATTTTTCATTGCAGTGCCATTTAGAAGATGTTAAGGATAAGCAGCTGTACACTATGGATATGTACAGATATTTTTGCTGAGCCTTTTTAATTTTACCAATACAGCAGTTAGACTAAAGCTGCACAAGGTCAGGAGAGGAAAAGAACTCCATATACAATTCCCTGTTTCAAGATGTACGTCTCTGAATGTCACTCTAAGCAAACAAATGAGCAAATAAACTGAAACCAAACAAATTCATGCTTTCAATTAGGAGAGATCTGGTGTTGTATTATTATACATTTTTATCCTATTGGCAGCTAGCATGGAGATCTTCAAGGTCTTCCCTTGAGAGTTTCTTGGTAGAGAGTTTCCATTCTGTTGAAAGGCTCTCTCTGGGCAGCTTATCTCCAGAGAAAATAATATCTGAGCTACTAGACAGTAAACAACAGTGGAGTGCCACAGAGGCTAGGGTGACCTGAATAAGGTTCAAAACTAAATGTAGGTACAGCAGTACAATCCTTCCAGAGTGTTTGTGCATATGTTCATACATAATATTGACTATGAATATTGTAAGATGGCATTGGTCAAACCTCAAGCAAAACAACTTCCAAGACATTGTGAAATAAAAGATTTTTTTATAGCAGTTTACTTTTATCTGTACAAATAATTTTTGTTACAGATCATAGATGTGTCAGGGTAAATCCTTATCTGTCCTTCCAGGATGTTACAGTCTTTATTCTTTTCACCTCTTCTCTCCTTGTATTCAGACACTCCATAATGCTGTCACAATGAATGTGATGAGATAACTTTATGTATCTAGGATTAAATTCTACATTTACTTACAATTACTTCCTGTTCTTCTTCATCTCTTCTTCCTCATGTGAACTGAATAATGGGAGAGTTATGTCGGTACTACATTAACATCTACAGCTCAACTGACTCTCTCTCTTGCTTTTCCCCACTAGCCTTATCCTAATATGGCTTGGTTGGTCCTGTAGGACTAGCTTTCCTCAGCTTTGCATAAAGTCTGCAGAGCAGTTGTCAGGGTTTGCTTTTGTGATCTGATGTCCGTTGCTTGCTGTATAATATTTTCACCTACGAAGCATGTCATCAGAGAGCCTTCAGGGGCTGAGCTAAGGGTCCAGCACTACTAGTGGTTCCTAGCAACTTTTTCAGCACCTTTTTGTCTAACTTGATAGAATTGAACCTTTCTTAGCAGTAGAAACAATGAGCCACCTTCTCTTTGAGATATATATATATATATAGAGAGAGAGAGATACATGTATAGATATATATAGATATATATAGATATATACTTAGTCATGCACAGTGGATAACAGATCCTCTGCTCTAGGATATTGTGTCAGTATATACAGCTATACTTTGTCAGATTCTCACTACAAGCAGGCTGCTTATCCACCACAGCCAGAGACTCGCCTCATCCTTGTAAAGCTCTCTGTAAGGGTTATTCATGCAGTCACTGTGTGTACCACTGCTCTTTATTTAGCATGTGGTGACTACCTAATGTAATTTGTTTTTCCATCTAACTTTGCACTGTGGGTTCTTGCAGGCTGACCTTTGAAATTTGGTTTCTGGTGGCTCTTACTGTTTCCATTGTTTTCCTGATCAGGTTGCTTTGCTTTTTCCCCAGAGTGAGGTCTGTGTCATTGGCAAAATCCAGAGTGTTTTTCAAACTTGTTTGTGAACCACAGCTTTTGTATCTCTATCCTACACAGAAACACAAGGTACAAATTTATGTGCTGGCTTTCATGCGATACTGCACAGGGGCACATTGAATCTTGCTTCCAGCAGTCTCAGAGCCTTGTACTGGTTGCAATGCTACTTCCAGTAGTGAGTTATTACTAGCTCTGATGCCTGCTTCCTTGTATGCGATAAAAACAGACAAAATACACTGACTCTCAGTAGTTATAATTTGCTCCAACTGAAAAGGATTAATTAGTTTCATTTCAGCAGAGTCCAGAACAGACAGTACACTGTTTTCCCTCTATGGTGTATTCACTATTCTGGGCTCCTGGTCAAGTGAGGGGTCTGAGGAAGGGAGCACCAGAGCAGTGCACCCACTGGTCTTCTGCAAAAGTACTTCAGATGTGCAGAAAGAGGAACCACACTTCACTGACAGGGAGGTGCAAACTGGGGGAAGCAGTTGCCTGTGGATCCTTTAGTGGCTGCCATTGGTAACTGCCCTTCTTTATCCACAACTAATTTTCTTTTTTCTCCCTGTGCAGATGAAAATGTCATAATCGTAAGAACAGTCCCATGGAAACTGATAAGTAGTAAAATAACTAGTTCATAATGGATCTGAGTACAATTATATTATATTAGAACACTCATTGCTGTGCAACAGGAGGGCAGTGCATAGCTATTCTTATCCATTGTTAGGGAAATTTACTTTTTATTTGAGAAAATGAAAATCAAAGTAGTGAACTGAATTTGTTGAATCTAATGGTACAGCTACTAATGTCCTGAAGGCCAGCTATAAGCTCATTAGCTATTCTGTATCTATTGAGTTATAGCTGTTTATCAGGTTTTGCATCATATCATTAGGGATTACCTTATAAAGAAAGAATATTTAGCTAAAACTTCATAGTGTTTCTAAAAATATTGCATATCTTATTTCAGAATCTGCAGCAATGACACTGTTTCAAAAAACATCCCAGCCTAAAGTTCAAAGATTTAAAAATCCCCAGGAAATTGATTGGCACGTTTACTTGTCAGTAATCACATTACAAATTTTATTTTCCATCCCTAGATTCAACAAGGGCAAGTACATTCAAAATTTCTTGCAGAATATCCTCTTTCAAATCTTTGTTTTGGATAATTTTCATTTATAAATGTAGAAATTAATCTATACTTGAAATATTTTATCAAATTTTTAAGTGTAAAAAGACCTGCCAAATGTCTTTTATTGAAATATTTCTTCTTTTAAAACAGGTTTGCAAATGACAGTGACTGCTGTTTGTTGAAATGAAAACAATATATTTCATCTGTTACTAGATAACAGCTGTTCTCAGTGGTGTAAAATTAAGAATATATGGCATTATACATTGCTACAACAGACATTTTATATTCTAATCTAATTTAATCTATGTAATATGAAAATGGAAAGAATGCCAAATATAATTTTCAAAATCTTTAGCTGCCCTAGAGTATTAAGAAATTACTTTGGGTCATTTTCCTGTGTATTTTCATTAACAGGAAATCTTCTCCTGAGTGATGAAACAAATTTTCCCTCCCAAAAAATAAAAGTATTTCCTAGCTCTGTCAGAAAAATATTTTTTTATTTTAAAGTATCTGGCTGGGCTGGTATAAATTGCTCTTGGGAAGAACATCCTGAACAAGAGATGTCAAATACTATGCACTGCTGAAATCCTTCCCCTGCGCACAGAAAAAAATTAGCATATCGTCCTGTGAATGGTCACAATGCCTGTGGAAGGAATGGGCATAAGCATTCACATATTTGCCAGGTCTGGGCAATAGGCATTCAGCCTTCTGTCCTAGACTGCTACAATGTTTCAGCTCTGGCTAATGTGTGTATCATCATGGCTGTAGTTGAGAAGTGAATTAACTCTGGAAAATGCAAAACCATTTTGCACTAAAAGTGCATTCAACTTCTTGTAAATTGATTTCCAGAGTCTGGGATAACAAAGGGGGAAGTTAACTCTATCACCTCTGTCCCTCAGAAACATGCTACAAAAATGAGTTACACTTTAAGAAACAGTTTTTCTGCGTGGAAGTGTTTCCTGCTAAATAACTCTGTCATATGTGGAAAATGACCTGGTGACCTTCTGTGGCTTTGCCCCTGCAGAACTTTGTACCTAGTTTCTGATGAACAGGGTAGAAAATAAGCTCCACTTGGAATGCAGCAAACCATCTGAATAAATCATGCTTCAGGTACATGACCCAATTGCTTCTCAGTGGAATATCATACCATCCTAATGCAAACATTTGGGTTTCAAATATAGTTCTCTTTTTCCCTGGCAGTGAAAGGAAAACCTTCACTGCAGGTGTATCTACTAATAAATATAAAGTCTTCCATGCAAACAAATGAGCCATGCTGAGATACAAGCAATACAGGGATAGCACAGCTGTGCTGATGCCTTGCTGACATGAAAAAGCAATAAAGAATCATACCTCTGTTTCACCTTCCATGTATTCTTTTGAAGGAATTGCAAGAGAAGTTAAATTGGGACTAAAATTTAGATTCCAAAAGGGAATTTTTAATAAAGTTTTAAACCTAAACTCTTCTGCCTTTGGTAAATCTGAATGTGGATGTATCATGGTTGATTACTATTACTTTGGTTATAACTCAAAATTCTGTTCTGTTTCATAGAAAAATACATAGATTTTTAAAAAAATGTATTATCTAAGATATGTCTAATTTCTGGGGGCTTTCTTTTCATGATTCTTGGGGACTATTTCCACCTTAGTTTCTTGAGTTCTCATTCAAATCATCGAGGTCTGCTGTGTAAATATATATTTTTAAAACAGATATAAGATTTGATTCTATTTGTATAGATGCAGACTTGAGGGATTTTTGATACTTTTTTTTCTTACACCAAATGGGAGGAAGAACATACCTTTTTCAGTTTCCATATTTGTTACTTACAACTCTGAATAAAGCACATATTGCTACAGTAGAACTAGTATACTTTGAAAATTATTGCAGTTATGGGGGAAAATCACTCTAATTTATAAAGCACTTCATAATGATGAAAATTTAATGAGACCATAAAAGAAAAGACCCTGTCTTGTAACCTTTACACACCTTTTAATTCTAACTTTGGAAGAAGCAGTGTCTTTCATTCTTAAACTGATTTCTCTCCACAGATGTTCTGTGCTGTGATGGCTAGTGGCCAAATCAAAACCATTTTAAAATTAAAGTGTATGTTAATACAGAATGTACAGGAACAAGAGAATTCATCCATGTCATACAGATTTACTCCATTTCCCCAAATGTATTCTAATGGCATGTTGCTGTGAACTTTCCAGTTCCATATCACATAGAAGCTTAAACCCACATATGAAACTTTTGTGTGAAAAAGCTGTTATGTTAGATCACTACTATAAATCAGACTTTATTCATGGTCTGAACTGAGGTAGAAATACAAATTAAAGACTGCCAGAAAGAAGGCAACATTGCTTTACATTTATTTACTAATGCTTGCAAAAGTTGTGCATGTATAGCAGTGCTAAACTGTACCTACAGCTACAGCACCTTTTCAGATGAACCGTAAGACATAGTATAGAATTTTAAAAGGAAAACAGAAATTCAGAAGAAAAAAAAAGAACTTTCTTCTCACATCCTTGTTTCCTCCAGTGGTCTGTTCATAAAATCTTGGATTGCCTGATGTAGGGGTAACCATTTACTAATTGAAGATTTCAAAGCTGTAATCCACCTAGAAGAAATGAAAGACCAACAACTGTCTCCAATCAAGTATTATGCATGCATTTTTATATTATTTAAAACCCATCTCTTATAAATGGCATTTGTACAGATAGTTTGCTACATATGTTGACAGATTTTAATTGTAACAGTCATTGTTCAAAGCAAAAAATTTTTGGGAATGAGAATAGATATACTTTCCATTTTCCCTAATAAGAGGCAACATAGATTTTCTATTTAATATGATCACCCACACATCACCGTGGAAATCACCTTATCCACGTTTTTTTTCTGAACATTTGCAAGCCAGTTTTGATGTAGTTCCAGCATTGTCAACAGCTGACCAGATGACTCGCCCATGCCAGCATGTGGGACTGTATTTTGACTAAAGCTATAATTAAAGGGAAGTCTAGGGGGACAAGTGAAAACAGAATGAAAAGTTGTCACTATATTTTCCCAAGCTTTGGTGTCCCTACTTTTCTAAAGTCTGGCAAGTAAAACTGGAAAAAAAGCACTTGGTTTACCTTTTGTTTTCATTTACATTCTCTGCACATAAATAGAAAGTTTTAAATTCTTCAGATGGAGGTTTGAGTTCAATTACAGATCTTTTGGAGCCTAGAGACTGTTCACTCACAGTATACCCCTGTAGGTAAAGGCCACCTGGACAGAATAAAATAACGTGCATTATGTATATTGCAAATACTGCTTATGAAACTACTGCCAGTTACAAGCCTACCAACAATCTTGCAAGCTGTATTTCACAGAGTTGTTACAGAATCTAATACATACAAAGTATTATAAAATGTGAAAGTTCAGGTGTTTGGGGTTTTTTTGAAAATTGATTTGAAAATAGTGTAAAAGATGCTTCCTGTCCAGCAGGAGTATAATTGTACTTAACTTTTCTTTAAATATGAAATGGCAAAACATTTTTTTTTATTTTGATGTTCTTTTTCTTTCCTTTAAAACCTAAAGTCATACTACTTTTAACATTAAAAAGAAAATATCCTGGAGTCAGCATTGATTCCCCTTGCTGCCATTAAAAACTAGAATGTCATAGAATCACAGAATCATAGAATAACCAGGTTGGAAGAGACCCACTGGATCATCGAGTCCAACCATTCCTATCAAACACTAAACCATACCCCTTAGCACCTAGTCCACCCGTGCCTTAAACACTTCCAGGGAAGGTGAATCAACCACCTCCCTGGGCAGACTGTTCCAGTGTTCAATGACCCTTTCTGTGAAAATTTTTTTCCTAATGTCCAGCCTAAATCTCCCCTGGCAGAGCTTGTGGCCATTCCCTCTCGTCCTGTCTCCTGTCACTTGGGAGAAGAGGCCAGCTCCCTCCTCTCCACAACCTCCCTTCAGGTAGTTGTAGAGAGTAATAAGGTCTCCCCTCAGTCTCCTCTTCTCCAGGCTAAACAACCCCAGCTCTCTCAGCTGCTCCTCATAAGATTTGTTCTCCAGCCCCTTCACCAGCTTTGTTGCTCTTCTCTGGACTCGCTCCAGAGCCTCAACGTCCTTCTTGTGGTGAGGGGCCCAGAACTGAACACAGTATTTGAGGTGCGGTCTCACCAGTGCCGAGTACAGAGGGAGAATAACCTCCCTGGACCTGCTGGTCACGCCATTTCGGATACAAGCCAAGATGCCATTGGCCTTCTTGATGTCATTGCAGACTGTACTAGCCAGCTGTGATGGAAAGGCATTAAAAAGTATTTGGTCTTCATGACATTTTCATTTTAGCTGGTCCCTCCCCTCTCCACCATTAAGAACAATACACGGGAGTGAGAATCAGAATTTGAAAAAACAACGGTTGCTATAACAAGAGAAAACACTACCATATGCAAGAATTTGTATGCAGTAGGATGTTTAAACACCTAAGTGACATGTTTAGCAGTAGTATCATAGACTTGGGTGTCATAAACACATAATACCTAAATTTTGTATTTCCACTAATTCATTACTTAGCTCCAGGTAAGTCCTAGCTTCAGTTTGTGTGGAGGTGAAATCACTTGTCAATGTGTATGTATGGTCCTTGGTAGACGAAATGTGATGTGTAAATGGTATAGACTATAAAGTGGAATGTCTCTTGCCTGATCATGTGGCAAATAGCATAAGCTGTTAGAAAACAGTTTCCCTTTATTACTGGAAAGCTGGCTAGTAAGCCAGTACAACAGCATTTTCTTTCTGTTTCTTCTGCCTGCCAGGTTTCTTAGACCAGGGTGTGCACATTTGCAGCTCTTAACCCATCCTTTCTCTCATCTCCTCTTGCAATTGACCCTGGTAGCCTCACATTCTTGCCTTCAGAGTTCCTCCTCTGTTTTGGTATGGGGAGAGCTGCTAGATGGTTATGACTGTGGCCAAGTCCTGGAGCATGAACCTCTGCTGGAGCAGGGAAGGTCTGCCTATTGATGGGTGAAGTATCTTGCCATGTGAAAATCTGGAAACCTGGTAGTAGCAGAGAAATCAGTCTGAGTTTATGATGTCCTTCCCTCTGATGGTGCTACTTAACATGCAGGAGTTGGTAGCTTTCAGCAGACTGCCATCAGTAGGACTGGCTCAAGGAACTATGAAGTGCTTTGGAAAAGTGTCTCTTGTTGCTGATGCTTGCTCCTGAGGTAATGTGCATAGATCCTGACTAGCTTCATTCCAGACAGGAAAATTCAGGCAATAGGAGGAGAAGAAAAGAAGATGAGGTGAACAAGGGGACTATTTTATGAAACAAGACTGAGTCTGGTCTTCCTTCACTCTTCTTAACAGAACAGAGTGAGTTTGCTGATAAGAAACTCTCATTAATAGCAAAATTTCTGTTTGGAAACTGCTGTGTAACATTTCTGCTTTAGTAATCAATTACAATCCAGCAGCTGTCCCTACCTTGGGCAGGTGTAGAACGGAGAGTGGCATAAAAGTACAGACAGCCATCCTTAAGAATGCAGTAGTGCTGAATCCAAATGTCTTTGCTTCTGTCCAGCTGGTGGAGGAGCCCCAGACACTCTGGGTTTTTGATAGCCAGTGGTGGAAGTGTGGTGTTATGCAGTGTGACATCTACCCACACGTGGTTCTGTAAAGCAATTGTGTAATGACAACTTTTGGTAAGGAATTAAGTAGAATCTGTTAGCATGAAAAGACACAAGCTCTAGTCTCCTGCCTTAGCAGCAAATTAGCTTTTGTTGTGAAAAAAATTTGTAATGTCAATGCTGAAAATACCGAAAATCTGTAACTGATGGTAGATAGTGACCACCTTCTACATTCTTCTTATAAGAGGAACTTGTATTTTCTGCATCAATCTTGCATAAGTTTTGATGGTAGAAGCAAAATTATTTCAAAGCTGTATGAAGAACTTTATTTTTAATAAATACTCTTGCTGATTGACTTCAGCAGACTTTACCGTGTGTAATCTGGCAAAATAAGGTTCACTGTGTACCCTCTGGATTCCAGAGAAAATCTCGTGGTATCTGAGGCCAGAAAACAGCAATCAGACTTGGATGGAAGAACTGCCACACACTAAATATTTAAAGGTGTCTTCCCATTTCTTTCTGAAAAGCAGAGTCTTTTTCATTACTAATATTATCTTACTGTCATTTACAGGTGAAGAAAAATATGTATTTCAAATTCTACATCAATCAGTGTCATTGTTATTTGAAATCCATGGTGAGAATATGTGCAATATCAACAGCCTCTTGATCATTTCTGGAAATTTCACATTTATTACTGATATTTATTTAGTATCCTCGACAAATCAATTACAGAAAAAAAAAAGACCTGGTACAACACAGCTGGCTGTATTCTTTTCTATAAATGGGAAACCTTCTAAGACTTACTGCAGCAAAGTGCAGAAGACCTCAGTAATGCTAGGTGTATTCATAAAACAGTTATCCTTGCAGATTCATTAAGATAACACAGTCATGTCAGTATGTCAGTATATTGGTTTGTCAAGTCATATTAAGTCAACATATTAAATCAAATATTTCTTTTAGAAAACAATATTGTTTGCTCAACGAAACCCCTAAAAGATAAAGCAGACAACAATAAGATGGAAAAGGACAGAAAAGAAGCAGCTTACTGTGTTGTTAAGGAGCGAATGCATGAGAGATCTTTCCACATATATAATGTTGGAACTTTTTACTGAAGAATTTATTTTTGCATATTACACTAAATAATTACCCTTTTGTTATGCTTTCTTATGAGTATGTGTGCCTTTGTCCTCCTTTTTGACTCAGGCTATTTTTTGTTTCTTTTTGCTACGAACGACACTTCAAATTGTGAGATTTATTACTGCTGTTTTCAGATATGTGGGTTCTTTCGTATTTTTTTATGAAATACTGCCAGGTAGAATATACTTGGAAAGAAATTTGGCTTTGCACTTAGAATCTCATCTGAACGCTGAAGTCAAAAGAAATAGTGATCAATTTTATTTCTGTTCAAAAGTGGGGGTTGGAACCAGGTGATCTTTAAGGTCCACTCCAAGATGAAGTGTTTTATGATTCTATGAAAAGGAATTAGACTAACAACAACCACTTCCTTTCACTGTTTGGAAACTCATCAGTAAAGCACAGTGCCAAAGGAGTCACTCTTATTCACTGGTTTGAGAGAAGAAGGAAAGTAAATGTCTGTTTCTTTTATTTTCCCTACTATGTTAATACTGGCTATAATTTGTACCTTGTGATTTCCTTGTTTGTTTATTGTTAATATTAGTTCATCTGCAAAAAAGGCAGACTTTGATACCTGCTCTGCATTTAAGCCTCACATTCTTTCTGCTAAAAAACATCTGGTTCAGTAGCTAAACATTTTTTAAAAAAGATTTTACAGATCAACAGCACGTGTTCATAAAAGTGGTCTGCCTTATAGAATGAGAGAATAAAATCATGGGGCCAGGAAAGGGTCAAAGGGTTGAAGTGGCTTTGATCTCTGTGCTTCCCGCCATTGAGGTACTATGATTAGGTTTGCAGTCCCCAGTTCAAGGGTCAGCCAGGAGTGACTCATATGAAATTATGCTGAACTGAGGAAGGTCTCTCTACAGCAGCTTAAGATCAATTATGACGATGTATCTCTCAGCGATAAGGCTATATATAATTGTATGAAGAGACAGAAAGATGAGTCAAAGTTTATCAGAAAGCTTTTTTTCGTGTCTGAAAATACAGAAAAGAATTCAACTAAAACACACACACACAGCCCCTGCCTAACATTCCACTGGAAAAAGCAGGAAGCTTGTAGCCAAGGCAGATTCACAGGGTATGCTTAAGAAGCTATAGCCCTTCTCTGCCTTTAGTCCAAATAATATTGGCAGAACAGGGTGCAACACGCCCTACCCTCATTTTGGGTTATGCTTCTGAACCAGCTTAAAGCTGCTGGGATCTGGAGAGGAAGTATTTTGATTCATTCCACCATATAACAGCAAAACACATTTGCTGAATCACAATAGTGTCTGCATATGTCTTTTAGACTGGAGCAGATTCACAGTTCAGCAGCCTAGAACAAAAGCATGCAGCTTTAACAGTTATCTGCACCTGACCATGTACAAATATATATACTGTCTGTCAGTCTTCTGCACAATCTCCTACATACATGAAGCTTTACCTGATGGACAGGATGCACTGCTTTATCCATAGCCTCCAGCCACCTATAATATGAAAAAACACATGTGAATATCTTAGTTTGATAAGGCAGAATAAATGTGCTGTGCTGCCTCTTTTCACTGTTGTGGACATAGCATCTAAATGGATGTGCGATTTTCAGGACATATTGAAGGATTCAAAAGAGAAAAGTAGTGAATTAAATGTCATTAAATAAACATTGCTAACTTTCAGAAAAGTTAAGTCTTGAAGCTTGCTGTGTAACACATAATAGGTTAAAGCAATATTGTAGACAATGGAATATTTTGAGTATAGTTTAACATGTCAGGCTAAGTGACCACTCTAAATTCACTTTTCTTCAGACTTTGTTATAATGCAGATAAGGTATCTGTAGGGAATTTAAAGAATCCTGAAATCCAGAATAAAGCACATTATTTGTTGGCAAAGCTATTCGTTTTGCACTATGGATAGTGCAGAATTTGGAAGTGAAAAATGCTTTGATAGTACAGTGCTAGGTGCTACGTTAAGTATTAAGATGTTTCCCGGATATAGGCTGGGAGTATAACACAGCAGAAAGGAAGCAGTCCCAGAGGTTTCTGGAGTGTCTGGAAGACAACTTCCTCACACAGCTGGTGAGTGAACCGACAAGGGACGGTGCCCTCCTGGACCTGCTGTTTGTGAACAGAGAAGGACTGGTGGGGGATGTGAGGGTTGGAGGACACTTGGGGCAAAGCGATCATGAGATGATAGAGTTCTTGGTGCGGGGTAAAATGAAGAAGGAGGTTAGCAGAACAGTCGCGCTTAACTTTCAGAGAGCAGACTTTGGACTGTTCAGAAGGCTGGTCAGAAAAGTCCCATGGGAGGCGCTCCTTGAGGGCAAAGGTGTCCATGAGGGCTGGGCGCTCTTCAAGAAGGAACTCCTAGCAGCTCAGGAGAAAGCCGTCCCCAAGTTCCGGAAAAGTAGCTGGTGGGGTAAGCAACCAGCATGGTTGAGTAGGGAGGTCCTGAGAGACATCAATAGAAGAAGAAGGTCTATGACCTTTGGAGGAAGGGGCAGGCATCCTGGGTGGACGATAGGGAGAAAGTGAGAACATGCAGGGAAAAAATCAGGAGGGCTAAGGCCCAACTAAAATGCGATTGGCCAAGTCTGTGAAAGACAACAAGAAGTCTTTCTACAAATACATCAACAGTACAAGGAGGACTAGGGAGAATCTCCAGTCCCTAGTAGATGCAGAGGGAGCAACAGTAACGGGATGAAGACAAGGCTGAAGTACTCAATGCCTACTTTGCCTCAGTCTTTAATATTAAGGAAAATTGTTCCCTCTGTGCACAACACCAGAGGTTGGAAGAGAGGTATGACATTCCCACGGTCCAAGAGGAGGTGGTTAGAGACTTGCTTGTCTGGCTAGACGCCCACAAGTCTATGGGGCCGGATGGAGTCCACCCAAGAGTTTTGAGGGAACTGGCGGATGTGCTGGCCAAACCCCTTTCCATCATCTTCCAACAGTCCTAGATGACTGGGGAGGTTCTGCTGGACTGGAGGCTGGCTGATGTCGTGCCCATCTATAAGAAGGGGCACAGGGAGGATCCGGGGAACTACAGGCCTGTCAGTCTGACCTCAGTACCGGGGAAAGTCATGGAGCAGGTGATCAGGCCCAGTCAACACGGGTTCATGAAAGGCAGGTCTTGCCAGAGTAATCTGATCACCTTCTATGACTGAGTGACTAGACTTTTGGATGAGGGAAAGGCTGTGGATGTAGTCTTCCTGGACTTCAGTAAAGCCTTTGATACAGTTCCTCGTAGTGTTCTGCTTCGGAAACTGTCGGCCTCTGGCCTGGATGGGCGCACACTCTCCTGGGTGAAAAACTGGTTGAATGACCGGGCCCGGAGGGTGGGGGTAAATGGAATAAAATCCAGCTGGAGGCCAGTGACAAGTGGGGTTCCCCAGGGCTCAGTCCTGGGTCCAGTCCTGTTTAATGTCTTTAGCAACGACCTGGATGAAGGCATTGAGTGCTCCCTTGGCAAGTTTGCAGATGACACCAAGCTGGGAGGAAGTGTGGATCTGCTGGAGGGTAGGGAGGTTCTGCAAAGGGATCCGAACAGGCTGGACTGCTGCGCTGAGACCAACGGCATGAGGTTTAACAAGGCCAAATGCCGGGTCCTGCACTTGGGGCAACAACCCTAAGCAGAGCTACAGACTAGGAGAAGCCTGGCTGGAAAGCTGCCAGGAGGAGAAGGACCTGGGGGTGATGGTTGACAGCCAACTGAACATGAGCCAGCAGTGTGCCCAGGTGGCCAAGAAGGCCAATGGCATCTTGGCCTGTATCAGAAATGGCATGACCAGCAGGTCCAGGGAGGTTATTCTCCCCCTGTACTCGGCACTGGTGAGACCGCACCTCGAGTACTGTGTTCAGTTCTGGGCCCCTCACCACAAGAAGGATGCTGAGGCTCTGGAGCGAGTCCAGAGAAGGGCAACAAAGCTGGTGAAGGGGCTGGAGAACAAGTCTTATGAGGAGCGACTGAGAGAGCTGGGGTTGTTTAGCCTGGAGAAGAGGAGGCTGAGGGGAGACCTTATTACTCTCTACAACTACCTGAAGGGAGGTTGTGGGGAGGAGGGAGCTGGCTTCTTCTCCCAAGTGACAGGGGACAGGATGACAGGGAATGGCCTCAAGCTCCGCCAGGGGAGATTCAGGCTTGAGTTTAGGAAAAAATTCTTCACGGAAAGGGTCATTAGGCATTGGAACAGTCTGCCCAGGGAGGTGGTTGACTTGCCTTCCCTGGAGGTGTTTAAGGTGAGGGTGGACGAGGTACTTAGGGGCATGGTTTAGAGATTGGTGGGAATGGTTGGACTCGACGATCCGGTGGGTCTCTTCCAACCTGGTTATTCTATGATTCTAAGGATATGGATGGATAAGTACCAAATACCTACTTTATAGCTTTGTGTTTTTGATAATTCAGGATAAACTAAAGAGGAAAACAACATTAGATTTTAGTACATTTTTGAAATTAAAGCTGAAAATTTTGTTACATGTGCTTTGGGTGTTTTTTAATCTCTGTTTTGTCATCTAAAATCTTTGGGAAATGCAAAAATAATACTTAAGTCATAACTGTGAGTCAACCCCAAACTCATTGCCTCTTATCAGAATCAATATACTTTCTGGTATGAATGCATTTTAAAACATTAAATGATAACATGACAGAATGACAAAAAAGGAAACGGAAGTTGAGATTGTATTTATTACTAGACCTGCCTTTGTTGGGCAGAGGAGGGATCATTCATGTGAAATGACCACTAATCAATTTCACATCCATAGGAGAATTTACACTTCACTTTCAATACAGTAGTAGGGGAGAAGGCATGAGAGTATGGGTGAAGATTTTTTTCTGGAGATAAATCAAGAATTCAAGGGCACCTTAAGCAAAGCATGAATATTAAAGACTTTATGAAAAAAAAAGTAATAAAAAACCCTATGAAGCTGAAAATAATTTTTGAAATTCCTGCAAATGAAAATTAAAAGCACCATTTTCCTCTAGTAGCTGAAAGATCTTTTTTTCCTACTGATCAAGGCAGGTATTGTGAAAAAATTGTGTCCAAAAGTTCAGACAACCTCTCCCCAAACTTCAATAATGGAACTGATCCTCTAAAATGAAAGACCACTTACCTCTTCATTTCTTGGTTGGAAGTTGCACAGAAGTAGAAAATCCTGCTTCCACTTTGAGGTATGCATTTAAAAACAAATGGTTTACCCAGACTGGTGTCAACACCAATTTCTGCTCCTTCCAGCTTTGTTACTTCCAGTGGTCTACACTTTCCTTCATCCTGCAGTTAGAGAGAATGAGTGCCTAGGTTCAGAACTAATATGAAGCTGATGCCTGTGGGATAAACTCAGGGAATATTCAAAGAAGTAGAAATTAGTGATAAGCTCTTAGGCTTTTGAAACTATTCCAGTCACCATATAGTTTTAATGATCAGAAAATACAGAAAATGCAGTGCAGTCACAAAAGATAGACTAGTCAAACAGCGTCTGAATGTGAATCTCTATTTTTGCTCTCTTAATTGGTTTTGATTAATTGGAAATCCTACCTGCATGCAGAAACCTTGCTAGCTATTTGTGAATATTCCAGCTTTTGAGGGTAAAGCAGAATGAAAGTGGGATTTTCAAAGTACACTTGAAGAATTTGGGAACATGAGTCTGTTCAATAAGCAACAGCACCTGCAGTCTGGGTTTATGCTGAAAAACTCTCTTTATATGTGCAGATTGAGTGATCAAAGGATTACATTCAAAAAAGAGGGAGCATAGTTTAAAAGGCTGGATTTCAGTTCCTTTGCAAAATTGCCCTAAATACCAGTGCATTCATAATCCGTCCCGACAACTTTAAATGGAAAGTATTTCAAAAGTTTCAGTACCATATTGTTCATGACTGAGTTAAAACTCTTTGAGATGGAAGGGTATTCCAGTGTCTTTCTCTCTGTTTGGTCATTAGAAACCAGTAAACTTCTTAATGTAAGTAGATAGGTGAAGTAGTTCCTCCCCCTACTTTCCCACCCTAGATCCTCTCCTCTCACGTACACATCTTAAAACGAAGATGTGCGCATCTGGACAATGAACTCTAGCTTGCATTTTAAATGATATTCTTAGCCCCCTTGCTTTGAAAATATATGATATCAAACTTGGCAGAAATAAAATGGAAAACACAAATTACTGTGGTTCAGATTGGTTTCAGGTTACTGGTAGCATGATTGATTTTTTTACTGTTATTCAAAAATATGTTTCCAGATGTATCCCTGTGTTCATAAACTAAACATCTCATGAGACAGGAAAATAATTTTTGTTTTTTCTTTATGCGTCTTATTTATTATTTGCCTAATTTTCTCCATCACAGCTGATGTGGCCATGACTCTCCCTGGCACTCAGGCTTGCAGTGTTTTCACTACCTGTTATATCCTGGTTTTCTCTGACCATCTTCTCCCTTAGGTCTGGTGCTTCTTGCTTAGTAGTATCCCTAAGATCTTCTTTCTCCAATTTTTTTTTTAATCACTGCATTTTGTGGGCACATTGGTGGAAGAGATATTGATTGGATTAAAATTTTGCACGACTTGAATCAGGTCAAATAATATATCTGATCATAACTTTTTCATGGGTATGCAGTGTGTCGGTAGTCCAAAATTAACTTACATATAATATCAGCCAATATTATATTTAATTTATTAATAAACATAACACAATAGAAGTATTGGAAACCTTGGACACAACAGCTCCTTGAATGTAAACTGAAAAATATATCCTGGATCCATGGTAGTCATGGAAAACATGAAGACATCAGATTGTATACCAGCTCTAAATAATGCGGCAGCTCCCAGACTATGATGATAAAACTCTAGACAAGAAAAAAGAATAAACAGAAGTGGTATCTTTATGAGCAATGACTCAGACCTAAACCTATTTATAGTTAAGCCTTTTATATAAACTGCTTAGGCTTAGAGATGAACACAGAGGCTTGCTCAAGAGAACAAGGGACTGAATGTCTGTCAGAGATTTAAATGATGTGAAGGGTCTACAATTGGCAGGCAGGGGATTTCTTCCTTGTTATATTAATTGGACTCTATATACTGCAGAAGGTAAGATGGTTTGAAAATACTTTTTTCCTCTCTCTATTCTGTTCTACTGGGAACAGTCTTACAGGTGAACACAAGAAACCAAAAGCATGTATTTTAGTGTCTGAGTTACAGCATTTTTGTAAATACAGTCAGTAAAATGCCCTGCTTCCATGTAGAGAGAAGGCAGTACTAGAAAGAAAAGGGAATATTTAAATCTGCATTTACATTTTTTTATGCTCCTTCTTTTTAATGGGTTTGCCAGTATTTTTTTCATCCTGAAGGCTGCAGCATGTTGTAGTTTCCAAGATAGCAGACAGGTTCTAAAAGTCACTTGTTGATGGTTATTTGGAGATCTGTGTCAACTTCCCTGATCCGTTAAGGTGATGCTCTACTGCTGTGACTAGATTGCTTTTGTTGTCTTACTGGTCTCCTGTAAAGCTGATTAAGATTTCCCTGTCCTACACTGCAGTCTTCATTCAGTCCAAAGAACAAGGCAGCTAGGCTTTTTGCAGGGACGTACATGGCTCCATAATGCATGGCTCCACAGAGAAGTACACCGGAGAGCTGCAGAGATGGTGTGCATGTAGAGCATAAAGACCCCATTAGAAGAGTGCACAGGAAGGACATAGACACCCTGACAGTTTGAGAGATGAGTGCACTTGGTAGTCATCACTATCTCGGAAGCAGTCCTGCTATGGTATCTACCAAAAGGAAAGATTTGCCCTCTGTATTTGCCAGAATGGGTATGGCAAACCAGGCAGAGGCCCCAGCTAAACATGCAACTGTCAAAGTGTCAGGCTGCTGAGAGTTTCTAAACCCCTCACCGATATCAGAGCAGACAGCAGGCTATAATTAATGCCTAGCCTCTTCTCCAGGGGAAGAAGTAAGTACCTGCACAAGGTGTGCACAGATGGATAACCTGTTGCATTAGATGGCTGAGTTACAGGAAGAAGTAACTAGGCTGTACAGCATTAGAGAAGTGAGGTAGAAATTGACAGGTTGCTTCAGAACAATGTTCTAGTAACAGACAATACTGAGGATGAGGCACCCTGGACGCTGGTGTCCTACAAATACAGATGTCCATCACAGTCCCCACCCTCCAGCATCACAACTAAGACCAGATTTGAACCTTTAACAATAGACACCACAAACAAGACCCCAAAGTTGCAACTGAACCAACGACAGATGGCAAATACGTGTGTTCATTGTGGGGGAATCTATGCTAAAAGGCACTGAGGCACCCACCCGCCAACCAGATAGGAAATCACATGAGGTATGCTGCCTTCCTGGAGCTAAGATCTGGGATGTTGCTGAGAGGGTGCCAGATCTTGTCAAGAACACAGAATACTATACACTGTTACCTTTTCATGTGGGCATGAATGACACCATAAGCCCTAAACTAGGCAGAATCAAGAAAGACTATAATGCCCTGGAGGAGGAAGTGAAGGACTTTGGTACCCAAGTCATCTTTTCTTCCATATTACCAGTAAAAGGAATGGGGGGAGACAGGAATAGGTACATAATGTGGATCAACTTCTGGCTATGTGGCTGGTGTTGCTGCAAGGCTTTTGGCTTTTATGGCAATAGGATCTTCTATAAGGATTATAACCTGCTAGGATGGGATGGAATTCACACGTTGAGAAGGGGGAGGGGAATCTTTAACAGGAGGCTGGCCAGCTTGGTAAGGCAGACTTTAATCATGGGAGGAGGGATCCAGTATGGCAACATCCACCCTACCATCACCAACACAACAAACTGGGTGAAAACCAAGCCGGCTAGAGCAGTGTACAATATGCCTTACCTGTCTCCTTAAACAAGGATCAAAAGATCAACTGCCTGAAGCATATGTATATGGCAGTCTGGGAAACACATGGGGAACTGGAGGTCCACGCCCAATTAGAAAGATATGATATCATAGGAATAATTGAAACATGGAGGGACAAGTCATATGACTGGAGGATTCTGATGGATGGCTATAGGTTGTTTCATAAAGACAGGCAGGAAGAAGAGGTGGGGCAGTTGTTCTCTATGTTAAGGTGAACTTTGAATATATAGAATTCAGCTATGGTGATCTTGGAAGTCCTACTGAATGCCTCATGGTCAAGAATCAGAAAGGTTATCTTCATGGGAGATCTTACACTATGCATCTGCTGCTGTCCCCCAGACCATGATGACAAGGCCAACGAAGCAATATTTGAATCACTTAAGCAAGCTTTGGGTCAACAAAACCTGGTTCTTATGGGTGACTAACTACCCAGACATTTGTTGGAAGAACAACACAGCAGTTCACATGCCATTCAATGAAAGTTCCTGGAATGCGTAGATGACTCCTTCCTCATGCAAACTTTACATGTCCCAACCAGGAATGGGCACTGCTGGACTTGCTACTCACAGACCAAGGAAACCTGCTTTGTAATATCTCAGATGGTAATAGTCTTGGCTACAGTGATCACAATATTGTGGAGTTTGAAATACTGCTGAGCATGCTGTACAGAGGTTTTAGATCAAGGTTTTAGATTTTAGAAGAGATCAAGGTTTTACATTTTAGAAGAGCCGACTTCTGCTTGCTTAGGGCTCGGTTGGAAGCAATCCCATGGTAAGCTTCCATGGAGGATAAAGGAGCTAGTGAGTGCTGGGATTTTTTCAACACTCTCCTAGGTAAACGAGACTAATTTATCCCCTCTAAAGGCAAGGGAAGGAAGTGGAGCAAGAGACACCCTTGGCTCAACTGCGAGCTTCTGTGCCTATTCAGAATCAAAAGGGAAATGTACCAGAGATGTAAAAGCAGAATACTAGCCCTTGAGAATTACAAGGCCATAAACAGGGTATGCAGATATGCAATTGGGAAAGCAAAAGCTCAGCTTGAACTGCAATTGGCCAGAAATGTCGAAAACTTCAAGAAAGGGTTCTTCAGTTACGTTAACAAGTAGTCACAGGAGAATATTGGCCCACTGTTAAAGAGGAGAGGTGAATGAGTTTCCAACAATGCAGTAAAAGCAGAGGTCCTCAATACCTTCTTCACCTCTCTTTTTACCAGCACTGTTGGGCCCCAGGTCATGGGAATAAACATCCAGGTCTGACACAGACCCACCATCAGTGAATAAAGAGTTAATGTGTGCACTATTACAGGAGCTTGATCTGTACAAATCAATGGGCCCAGATGTCACCTGTGCGAGAGTGTTGAGAGAGCTGGTTGATATTGCACGGCCACTCTTCATAATCTTTGTGAGGCTGTGGAGAGCCAGGGACACCCATGAACACGGCAAGAAGGCTAGTGTCATCTCCCATCCACAAGAAAGGCTCCAAGGAGGACCTGGCTAATTATAGACCCATCAGTCTCACTTCAGTCCCTGGGAAAGTCATGGAGCAAATAATCTTAGTGACTGTCACAAGTCAGCTAAAGCACATGACTGGGAAAAGCCAACATGGATTCACTAAGGGAAGATTGTGCTTAACAAACCCCATATCTTCTATGTCAAAGTGAACCAATCAGTTGATGTGGAGTGAGCAGTGGACATTGTTTACTAGAACTCCTCCAAGGCTTTTGATGTGATTCCTCACAGTCTCCTCTTAGAGAAACTGAAGTGCTACAGACGAAAAAAAGTGGTATGTGAGGAATTGGCTGACAGGCCATAACCAGAGGGTGGTGGTAAACAGTTCTTTCTCAAATTGGCACGCAGTCACAAGCAGTGTCCCCCGGGGACTGATATTGGGCCTGATGCTGTTTAATGTCTTCATAAATGAACTGGATGCTGTTATCAAGAACATCCTCATGAAGTTTTCCAAATTAGGAGGGGAGGTTGACACTCCAGAGGAAAGAGCTACCCTCTAGGAAGACACACAGGAAGACTGGGCTAGTAGGAACCTTATGAAGTTCAGTGGAGATAAGTGTAAGGTCTTCTACTTGGGAATACAGAAACCTGGAGTGCACCTCAGACTGTGTTCCACCTGGCTAGAGAGCAGCTCTGTGGAGAAGGACCTGAGGGTCTTGGTGGACAACAGACTCAATGTGAGTGAAGAGTTCACTGCTGCAGCAAAGAAGGCTAACAGGATGCTAGAGTGCATCAAAAAAGCATTCACTAGAAGAGATAAAAAGTCATTATCCCACTCTAGTGCTTGCCAGGCTGCGCATGGCGTACTCTATTCAGTTTTGGTCCCTGCTACATCAAAAATATGTGGAGAGGCTGCAGAAGATCCAAAGAAGGGCCATTGAGATGATGAGAGGACTAAGAAACCTACCATATGAAGTAACACTGAGAGAACTGGTTTTGTTCAGTCTTGAGAGGAGAAGGTTTAGGGGAGACCTTATTATCATGTACCAGCACATAAAGGGTGTTTACCAAGAGGATGGAGGCTCCCTTTTACAAGGATTCACATGGAAAAGACAAGCGGTAATGGATATACATTTCTTCTAGGGAATCTGTTTGGATTCCAGAAGAAAATATTTCACCATGAGAACAGTTAAACATTGGAATAATCTCCCCAGGGAAGTGCTAGATTTCTCTACACTGGACACTTTCAAGGCTCAACTGGACAGGGTGTCGGGACACCTTATTTAAACTATATATCACCTAGAAGGTTGGATCAGATAATCCCTGATGTCCCATTCAACCTGGCATTCTATGATTCTATGATATTTTGTGTTGAGTTTGCTGCCACCTTACTGTGTTGAGCTGCGCATGTAAAAAGCTCTAGAAACATTGATCTCTTTTTTTAATATAGGCAGGGAAAAGAAAGCTCAGGATGGATAATTTCTGCTTCTAAACAGCAGTGGCAGGGAAATGTAGATCTCTGTGTTTGTTGATATGGACTAAAGCAGAACATGAAACACCCTTTCCTTTCTCCCTGACAAAATATTATATACACCAATTTAGGCACAAATAAAAGGCCTGGTTGTCCTCTTACATAGGTGGAAGTCAGGCATGACCATGCTGATGTCACTGGAATTGCACCAGTGTAAGCTGCTTTTCTGAACATCAGAACAGAGATCTGAAAATTGATGACTCCAGATAGTTTGTTGGATCCCGACATGCAGATTATTGTGAAGTACTTTTGTTTCCCTGAATTATTCGTGCCTTCAACAAACTGTTTCAAAGAACATCTTATATTCACTAAGTGGAACAATTCTACATCTTGAGTGAGGCAAGGCATGGAATATGATATTACATAAATGCTAAGCTAAACTAAGGACATTATTTGTAATTCCGTTAGAAAAGAAATCGGGATGGGCAGCATCTGTATGCATTGTTCTTCTATTGTCCTTAAGAAATCATACCAAAATTAAGAAATTCCAATGAATCTAATTCAGTTCCCTCTTACTTAATTTGGGCAGGTCCTTGCTCACGTGATAGAGAATGAAGCACTGGACAATGCTACTCTGAAGAAATTGAACCTTCCCAATAGCTCTCTATAGCTTGATATCACACACAAAACAAACATACTCTACACACCTAAAACTACTTTATCTTTCCAAAGCCTGTCCAGAGCCTATGCAATTCACAGACTTCTCGATGACCAGAAATAAGATTGAATATGAATCCACAAAAGCCTGACAATGTCTATGTCTGTGACTAGGACATATGAAGGCAGAATGATGCAGCAAGCCTCCACGTACAAAAAAATCTTTAGCACTAATGTTATTCTGTAAATATCACAAGTCAAGACAACGATCTATAAATTTGAGTACAATATTAGCATCATAGAATCATAAAATGGTTTGAGTTGGAAGGAATCTTAAAGATCACCTAATTCCAACCCTCCCTACCATGGGCAGGGACACCTCCCACAAGACCTAGCTGCCCAAGGCCCTGTCCAACCTGGCCTTGAACACTTCCAGGGAGGAGGCATCCACAACTTCCCTAGGCAACGTGTACCAGTTGCTCACCACCCTCATTGTGAAGAATTTCCTCCTTAAATCTAGTCTAAATCTTCTCCTTTCCAATTTAAAGCCATTCCCCCTAGTCCTATCACGACATGCCTTTGTAAGAAGTCCCTCCCCAGCTTTCCTGTATGCCACCTTCAGATACTGGAAGGTTGTAGATCGCTATAGTTTGTAGTTCAGGACACAGATTATTTCCTCATTAGCCTCTCTCCTTACCTTCTTGTGTTTGTAATAATGCAAGTAGCCATCATGTTTCAGCACAAACCACCTCTTTCTCCAGCCCTTCAATATTGCAGACTGTGTTCGTTTGTGCAAATATCCTCGGCAGGTAGGTCTGGGGGTGTTAGGGTAACGGCTGATATCTGATCCCACCACCACAGTCAGGATATCAGGACCTAAAATATTACATGAAGTATGTGAAAACATAGGTCAAAAATATAATCCACTCCACCTAAATGGTATGGAGCAGGAGGGCTGTACTCATAGAATCATCAAATTGTTTGGTTGGAAGAGACCTGTAAGAGCATCAGGTCCAACTGTACCTGTCCACTACTAAATCATATCCCTGAGCACCTCATCTATCCATCTTTTAAAGACTTCCAGGAATGTTGTCTCAACCACCTCCCTTGGGCAGCCTGTTCCAGTGTCTGATAACCCTTTTGGTGAAGAAATTTTTCCTGATGTCTAATCTGAATGTTCCCTGGTGCAACTTGAGGCCATTTCCTTTCATCCCATAGCCTGTCACTTGGGAGAAGAAACCAACAATCACCTCACTACATCTTCTTTTCAGTTAGCTGTAGACAGTGATAAAATATGTCTCTCAGCTTCCTTTTTTTCTGGGAGAAACAGCTCCAGTTCCCTCAGCCACCTCTCATAAAGC
Organism: Clamator glandarius; assembly: GCA_033459285.1. Taxonomy (NCBI): domain Eukaryota; kingdom Metazoa; phylum Chordata; class Aves; order Cuculiformes; family Cuculidae; genus Clamator; species Clamator glandarius. The sequence goes on from JAUNZM010000153.1 coordinate 234,797, forward strand.
TTGTTCTCCAGCCCCTTCACCAGCTTTGTTGCCCTTCTCTGGACAAGTTCCAGAAACCAAATGTCCTTGTAGTGAGGGGTCCAAAACTGAACACAGTATTCAAGGTGCAGCCTCACCAATTCCAAGTGGCTGGATTTTATTGCTCAAATGAATGTACATAAATTGAGATTCATAAAAAAATTGCTGAGAATGCTCTCGGGGCACCTTCAGTCTCTATTGTATATATATGCTATTTAGAATTCTTTCTTTTCTGTCTCTGGGAATCTACTAACATTTTCTGCTATCTGTGTCCCTTGCTTGAGGGAGTTTGTTGTTAGAGACTAACTTCTGCTAAAGATGTCTACTTGTTTGCAAAAGGTAAGTGCTCAAAGGAGATGTTAGATTGCAAGATTGTCTGAAAATGTTTTATTGTTATCAACAATGAGGTAAAATTTCATAATATTGACTCATGCTATCAATACAAAAGGAACTGTGAAATGTGACTATGACATATTTCATTTGCAAAACATTCACTGGACTTCTCTTCTGGGGACATTTAACTCTGGGAATGCTGCCCATGTGCCAGGATTTAGGCAATGAGATATTCTCTGAGGAGTTAAAAATACTAGTAATTGGGTTTATCTGCTAGAAGACCCAACATACTCATAGCAATGTGAATGGCATTTCTATAATTAAAGAAAATTTGTGTGTCACATTATATTTGTCATTGTCTTGTAAAAGCATTTTAATTTATTGGATTTCTGGTGAGTCCTTGTCATATCCCTGTCTGGGATAAATAAAAGAACTGCAGTAGATTAACTTTCAGCATGCAAACATGGGTGTCTTTGGGTTTTAGTCAAAAAATTCTAGGAAGAACATGCGTGATTAATATCACTGACTCCTTGTTTAGGTGGTGCTGCAAAAGGATGCCTTATGAAATAATGTCTCTATTCTCCTGACTAGACTTCAAGTCTTGGTCACACAGATATAGCCACTGCGTACACTGAACCAAGCTCTGAAGTCTCTCCCCAAGGAAGCATGAGGCATAAATAAGGCACTGGTATCTCTGCAGTCAGTTTCAGGACTTTCATAGTTACTTTCTTCAAGGCAGGAGTGCCAAAAATGCTACTGTTAAATGTGCTCTTTGGAAAATAATTTGTATGTCCACTTTCTTCCATGTTCCTAGAAAGGTCTAGATAAAAAAACAAGTGACAGACTATACTACTATATTAAATATTAATGCATTAAACTGTTAATTAAAACTTCTGTTGCAATCATCACTCAGCTTGTCTGGACATATATGGAGCACTGTACTACCAATCCATTTAATTTATTGTGATCTCAAACTTACCTTTCCTTGCCAAATTGGCAGCTTCTGAATGTGGCATGCTGGTGACATCAGTTCCATTGACTGCTATTAGAATATCCCCGACTTGAAGCCCTGCTTCTTCAGCTGCACTGTCTGGAACAAACAAAATCTGTTTAATTTAGTTAGGTTATCAAGCTTATCTATTTGATCAAGATTTTCTAGCATAACAGTTATCTGTCCAACCAGTCACGATTATGCTTTGGCTCCTTTGTGACATCAGCTTGGAAGTGAAGCAAGTTTTTCTGGGCAACTTGTTAGCTGTCTGTAAATGAAAATGTAGGATTCAGGTACTAGTTTAACACTAGATAATCACTGGCAGCAGAGAAATTTCATTGAAAATGTCATTAGGACTTAGCGTTTTAAGATACAAATAGGCATTTCAGTATTTGAGGGTTTTGGCCTAAATGGCAAAGAGCTGGTGTAATGTTCACTAAAGCCAGCAGAAAAAAACCACCTATTATCATGGTGAGCTTTGGATTTAGGAACAAAAGATTACTTTCTGTGCTGGTGTTTCTCTTGCTGGTTAACAGAATTTGGCTATAGTATTTTGTAGGAGAAAATAACATAGTAAATTAACAACAGGTCATTGAAGGAGGGACTGAATCAGATTTGTTAATATGCCAGCTTTTTATATATTTGTTTACTGTTGCAAAATACATGCACTCCTAATAAAACAAGGCTCAGGCACATGGCAGTCAGGAATGGAGGCAAAGTAAGTGATAAATATGCTTCATTCACAGGCACAAATAAACATTTACTTAAATCCTAGTTAAAAATTCTTAGACATTTTTTCCTTCTCATTTATAATTAAACATTTCTGATGTACTGTGAAAGAAATGGTTTTGAAGAATATTGTCCCATGTCTGTATTATTTAATGTATACTTAAAAAGATGTTGTACCCAGTCATGCAGTAAATGTGATCTTTTGGTGTATTTCTTAGGATGCTCAGAATTTGTATGGAAGAAATGAGTAAAAGCTTAATAATAAACAGGCATGAAAAAGCCATGTTTTGCCCACATGTGTTTTACAAAAAATTAGCAAAGGCTGGTACATTTGATTTGTGGTGGCCTTGAAAACCTCCTACAAAACTTTATGATCATAAAATATTAAAGTAACATCTCAATATGTAACAAAAGAGGGATATAGGTAGAACTTTATACATCAATTTTAATAAAATAAGCCATATTTTGAGAAAACAGAATTTTACCACAAGTTTTTCTGTAGAAAAAAATACTTCTTGTTGTTACTGTTTTAAAACAATTGCATGTTTAAACAAAGCATGCAAATAAACTTATAAGTAATGATATGTAATCTGAGTAACTGTTTTGCTATACTTAATTTTAATTAGTAGGTTACAACATTAATTTGGTAAGTATTAGGGCTGATGTATTCATGACCTATGATTTACTTGTACTTCGGTAAAAAATTTCCTACATTCTACTTTGAAAGACTTCTTCTGATGTAAGAACACTAAAGGAATTTGTATGTTCACAATTGGTAAATGATGTAAAACTTTCAATGCTTGAGAGAGGAAACATTTTTTTGCATAACGTAACTTTGTATCAATAGGCAATGAAAGTCCCAGTAGTCTGACGATAACAACTAGTTGTCCAAGTTATTCAGAAAAATGGTGCCTGAGTCCAATAATTTTATTTTCTTAAAATAATCAGCAATGAATGATAATGATTCTTATCCTTAGTGTCAAAAGTAACATTCCAATAAGATAAGCAGCAGGAGATTTTAATTTGAAATTACTGTCTGAGATTCACAGTAAATCACTTTTCATATATTATACTGTGAAGATTACCTAGTCTCAAGGACTGTAAAAATATATTCTAGGCTAAAATTTGGTAATTGTTGAAGGAAAAAGAACATTAAATGGCTACCTCAGTTACAATTTAATCTTACTAAGTCCTTTGCATATTATTCTGTAGGTAGTTTTTCTAGACTTAAATTATTGAAAAAGCTTCAATTGATAATGGAAATTCCTGATTGTACTCAAACATACAAAAATGCAGAATTATCTTTAGGATCCAGTATCAAATCATGTTTATTTTCACACAGCTTATGGTAAAATATTAGGATATCCCTTGATAAATAAAAGGCATAGCCAAATAGAAAGTAAAGCAACCTTTTGCAACATTTTTCCTTATTTTTTTGTACAAAAAAGGTATGTCCTTTTTCTGAGTTTTTCTTCTGGATTGAAGGCTTTATTTTTAGTATTTAATCAGTAGGACATTTGTTCTGAGGCAACAAGTTAGAATGACCTTTAAATTGGAACAGCAGCACAATGGAAAAGGCATGATTGAGATATAAATCTATCTATGTTCAGATGTTAAGGGAATGCATGGGTTTCTCATACAAGTCAGAATTGTCAGCTGTTAGTAGAGTGTTGACTTTTTCAAATGTGTAGTTCTTTTTCTCTGCATATTTCTCCGTTGCTCAGACGCCTGACTTTTCTAATCATCTCAAGTGGAATTTAATCTTGACCCTATTTAGTAACTTCACAGGCAGTTTTTAAAATGATGGATTCAGCTAATGGATTCCCAGGCCTCTGAATTCACAGGCTTTCCCTGTATTGTCAGAATGCTGGACCATGAAGATCAGCTAGGCTTAATTCCCCTGCAGTAACCAGGGACACCTTCAGCTAGATCAGGTTGCTTAGAGCCCCATCCAGTCTGACCTTAAATGTTTCCAGGGATGGGTTATCCACCACCTCTCTGAGCAACCTATTCCAGTGTTTTGCCACCTTCAGCAAAAAAAAAAAATATATATATTTCTAGTATCTAGCCTAAACGTCTCTTCTTTAAAAACCACTACACCTTGTCCTATTTCTACCACTAAAAACTTGCCACTCTCTTTCTTATAAGCCCCCTTTAAGTACTGAAAGGCCACCATAACTCTCTCATCCTGTTTTCATAGAGGAAGTGTTTCAGGCCTTTAATCACGTTAGTGGTCCTCCTCTGGACCTTCTCCAATAGGTCTGTATCTTTCCTGTGCTGAGGACTCTAGAGCTGGATGCAGTGTCACAGGTGAGAGCAGAGGGGCAGAATAACCTCCCTCAACCTGCTGGCCATACTTCTTTTTATACAGCCCAGGATATGGTTGGCCTTCGGAGCTTCAAGTGCACATTGGCGACTCATGTCCAGCTTTTCATCTATCAGGACTCCCAGGCTGAACCTCATGAAGTCTTCAGAAGCCCATTTGTCTTCAGCTTGTCAAGGTCCCTCTGGATGGCATTCCATCCCTCAGGGTTGTCAACCACACCACTCATCTGCAAACCAGCTGAAGGTATACTCAATCACAGAATCACAGAATAACCAGGTTGGAAGAGACCCACTGGATCGTCGAGTCCAACCATTCCCACCAATCTCTAAACCATGTCCCTAAGTACCTCATCCACCCTCACCTTAAACACCTCCAGGGAAGGCAAGTCAACCACCTCCCTGGGCAGACTGTCCAATGCCTAATGACCCTTTCTGTGAAGAATTTTTTCCTTATCTCAAGCCTAAATCACCCTTGGCGGAGCTTGAGTCCATTCCCTGTCATCCTGTCCCCTGTCACTCGGGAGAAGAGGCCAGCACCCTCCTCTCCACAACCTCCCTTCAGGTAGTTGTAGAGAGTAATAAGGTCTCCCCTCAGCCTCCTCTTCTGCAGGAGACAGTCCCACTGTCTGAGTCATTATTGAAGATACTAAACAAAACTGATCCTGGGGCAGATCCCTGAGGGACACTGCTCATCACTGACCTCCATCAGGACATCATGCCATTGATCACCATGTGTGACCATCCAACCAATTTCTTGTCTCTGCTGACTAGTCCATCTATCAATTCCATATCTCTCTCATTTAGAGAAAATGATGTTGTGGTGGACCATGTCAAAGGCCTTAGAGAAGTCCAGATAGATGACATTCATGGGTCTTCCCTTGTCCACTGATGTAGTCACTCCCTCATAGATGGCTCTAGGTCAGTGAGGTAGGATTTTGCTCTTGCTGAAGCTGTGCTGTCTGTCTCGAATCATCTCACTGTCTTCCATGTGCCTTAGAATTGCTGCCAGGAAGATCTGTTACATGACCTTGCTAGGCACAGAGGAGAGGCTGACAGGCTGGTAGTTTCCAGGGTCCTCCTTTCAATCCCTTTAAAAAATGTGTGCAATGTTACCCTTTTTCCAGTCACTGGGGACTTCACCAGACTGGCATGATTTTTCAAACATCATGGAGAGTGGCCCTGGTAACATCATCAGCCAATTCCATCAGAAAGCTCAGATGCACCTCATCCAGTTCACGGACTTATCTACATCCATATTCCTCAGGTGGTGATGAACCTGATCCTCTCTTACAGCAGGAATAATTTTTCTCTGCCATTCCACATCTTGCAGCCCATCCTCTCAAGAAGTGCAGGAAGAGAGGTTTCTAGTGATGACTGAGGCAAAAATTGTACTTCAAAAGATACTTCAGCCTACTCTTTGTCTGTTGTTGCCAGCTTGGCAGTTTCACTGATTGAGACAGCTACACTCTCTTCAACCTTTCTTTTCTGATTTATACAACGATAGAAGCCCTTCTTGTTACTCTTTGCATCCCTTGCCAAATTAAGCTCCAATTGTGCCTTGGCCTTCCTGGCCCCAACCGTATACAACTGGGCTGTATCCCTATAATCTTCCCAGGACACCTGACTGCTTCCATTTCCTTCTTGCCCTTCAGTTTGAGCCACAGGTCATGACTTAGCCATGCCAAGTTCTTGCCTTTCCTTCCAGACTTCTTGCATCTGGTGATGGTGAGTTCTTGTGCTCTGTGGAAAGCATCCTTAAAGATCTGTCAGCTTTGCTCTTTTCCCTTATGCCCAAGGGCAGTTTCCCAGGGGTCCTATTGACTAACACCTTGAAGAGCTGGAATTTTGCTTTCCTGAAATTCAGAGTCCTGTCTTTACTCTTAGCTCAACTGATATCTCTCAGGACTGCAAACACCACCAGTGTTTGATGGCTGCATGCCAGGCAGCCTCCAACTTTGATGCTGCCCATTAGCTCACTTGCACTGGTTATCACCAGGTTAGTATTACACCTCCCTGGGTAGAGATGTGTATTACCTGGCTTAAAAAGTTGTCTTCAATGACTTCCAGGAGCCTCCTGGATTGCCTACATGTTGCTGCACTACTCTTTCAACAGATGTCCAGGTGGTTGAAGTCCCCCAGCAGGGTAAGAGCCTATGAGTGCAATGCCTCCTGAAGCTGGAACAAGAAGGCTTCACCTATTGCCTCCTCTTGATCAGGTGGCCTGTAGTCGATTCAGTCACTAGGTTCCCTTTATGGCCTTGGTCTCTGCATTTTAGCCATAGGCTTTCAACCTGTTCATAGCTATTCGCCAGAGACAGTGCTTCACACTCTATCCATCTCATGATATAGAAGACACACTTCCACCTCTCCTTCTTCAACTGTCTCTTCTGTACAGACTGTAGTCATTGATAGCTCCACTCCAGTCATAGGATTCATCCCACCAAGCTTCAGCAATGGCAACCAGGTCATAGCTTTCCAGCAATTAAGTGGCTTCCAGCTCCTGTTTAGTTGCTGAGGCTGTGTGTGTTGATATAGAGACACTTTAGAAGGACTGTTGGCTGTGTAGCCTTCTTAGAGGAGCAATTCTTTGTTTCTCTGAGATATTTTCCTGTTGTCTCCCTGTTGACTAGCACTAGCTCAGCATCCCCTCTCTTTGAGTGTTCTGCAGTGCGCTGAGTACCCTTCTGTGCAACAGGCTGAGGGCCCTCATTAGCACCCTGTCCTTTTAACCGTGACTTGTCCTCCCCCATCTTGTTGTGGGGGAGCCTGGTATTTCACCTGTTGCCCTTCCAATCTAGTTTAAAGGCCCCTTTCCCTTTTAGAGGCAGGTGAATCAAATCTGAAACTAGCAAGCCTGGCACTGTGAAGGCCTTCCTGTTGTGAAAAAAAAAAATAATTGTAGGGGTACCAGCAGATATGGAACCGTGTAGTAATAGACTGCACACAATAGTTTCTACCAATGTCACTGCCTACAACTGGAAAAATAACCTGTGCTCTTGGTTCCATAACAAACCCTCCCAAAGCCCTGAAGTCCCTTTTGACTGTCCTCAGACTGACTACATGTTGCAGCTTTGTCATTACCCACATGGAAGAGCAGTAGTGGGTAGCAGACCAGGTGCCTCAACAAGCTAGGAAGTTTTCTAGTGATGTCATTTACCCAGGCCCCATGGAGGCAGCAGATCTCAGCATAAGAAGGATCTGTCCGATTTATCAATCCCTCTGTTCCCCTCAGAAGTGAGTTGGCTATAACTATCACTTGTCTTTTCTTTTGAATGGAGGTGGTGGTGATGCAAGGAGTAGGCATTTCTAACCTATTCTTAGATGCCTTGCTACAGCAAACTCGCTAGCATTCCTGATCTAGGGTGATATTTTTCTTTTTATCTATCTTTGGTAGTAGAAATCTATCAGAATCTCTTGTACCTTCTTTTCCTTCTCTAATTCTACTGTGTTCACATGAGACTCAGAGAGCAGTACAGCAAGCAGTACTCTAGATTTTAGGTAGTAGCAAAGTGACTCTGACTCCTCGTGTCTCATTCTGACTGCTGACACTGATGGAGCCAGCCATTAGCCAGACTTGTAAGCTGCCACTGCACAGAGAGCCAATGACTTCAGAGACCTTACAGTGGTGTATAGTAGTATAACAACTTATACTACTAATTATGGAAATTATTTATGTGCATTCCCTATTGTATATCATTAGAAACCAGGTGTTATTGTATTACGTATACATTATGCTACAAATGTACAATATGGTATTATATATTATTTGATTATATGTTGTTGTATTTATTATAGTACATTACTAAATATTATATATATTTTCATATATTTTCATAGGTGAAGTTAACTAGTACATGCACAACTTACTTGTGTCAACTTCAGTCACAAGGATAGGCTTTGAGAATTGTATCCTGAAACCCCAAGGATAATTGCCAGTTCCTTTAGCGATCTTCACTGTTCTTTCACGAACTGAAAAAAAAGACATTCCTCATTCTGTACAACTCAAGTTAAATTTAACAAGCAGCAGCCTGTTTTAAAACTTTTTGTCTGTAGGCACTGAGAGTTACTGATTCTGCAAATGGTTGGGGTGCTTTCAGTACCATTCCTAGCTGTTTGGTGCTGCTCTTCTGCCAGTGTGCAGCCACCCCAGGCCACATCTGATTGAATGTCATTCATGTTATGGTAAAGACAGCATTAATGATGTGTATTTTTATCAGCAGTTTAAGGCAAAGTGCCTGGACTTTGTAGAGAATAGGTAGAGAAGCATTCAGATATTCTGCTCTGCTGATGGGGTTCTGGGAGAGAAAAGGGCTCCTGCTTTCTATGTCAGTCCTCTAAGCTGCAAACACAAAATATATGCTAAATGCTTAAATAAGCTTAAATCTGTTTCTTCTGTTTTCATTGTTTTTATATTTTAGAAGGTTTGCTTGTCCATAAGTAGATCTCTATGAATTTGCCATGCTTGAAGGATCTATGAAATTTCATTGCTTCTACCTTTATCAAGCAGTGCGAGATGAGGTTTAATTACGATCTTTTAGTAGTATAATTTTTTTCAAGTAATTGTGATATTTTCAAGGCAGTGGGTAACTCAGAACTACCTATTTACACTTTTTATAATCTTTTAGCTGCTTGGGTTGTGCTTTTTCCTGTCTTCAGCATGGGTGTTCATCAGCTTTTCCAAAATATTGATCCCCTGGAATCCTCAGAGTTCCCCAAATAAATATAGTTTTATGACATTTATTATATTTTGCTTTATTCAACTTACTTGCCACTGGTCTAGGCCTTTTGCTGAGACATCTAGGACTATTATCTGGAGAGACATCATCTCCTCTGAAAACCCAGGAAGCAGAGTGAAAGTTTTCTGTATAAAAACCTCTGTCTTCATTTTCAGAATGTAGTCCCAGATCTACTGACCGAGCATCTTCTGAATTTACTGTAATGAGAATAAAACAAGTAGAAGTAATGACAGTGGGAAAAATGCATGAAGAACAACAGACCTAAGTCAATTAGCTGATTGATAATATTGGATGCTCTTGCATACTGTACTTGAATGCCAAGTGAAGTCTTTAATGCAAATGGTTAAAATAGGAGCTCTGCCTGGCTTTAGCCAATTGCTAAACTTCCTTATGTGACTCATTTGATTAGGAAACCAATGAGTTCAGTGCATATGGAATGACAATTGAGAAGCTGAAATATAACAGGTATGGCTTAGGTATCAATGACCATATTTGCTGTTTGCTTAAGATTAGCACTTTCATATGTGGGTATATACTTATATTAAAAAGGAAATGAGGAAAGAATGGGTATATATACATATTACTACATAACATCTGGCTTGTCCTAGGCTTTTGAATATTCACATTTTTTTATCATGAGAATTTTCCTATTGTTATTTTATATCAATTTATATTCACAATGTCTTGCAGTGAGTCCACTGAGTCAAACCATGTTACCCAAATTGACATGGAGTGGGAAGAGAACTCTAATTCTCGGCTGAAGGAAAAAACAGTAATGTTCAGTCTCACAAGGAGATAGGACAACAGGCATCTGGCTGTGTGATGGAAGTTTGACAGTGAAGAAAAAGTTTATGCCTCTCTATGAAGAAAAAAATTTATGACAACTTCCCAAGCAGACCAGGAGCTGGAGATTCATATGTAAAACAGGGTGGTGAAAGGTATATAGAAGTATAAACCACCAGAGACTGCTTAACACATGAATTCTTTCTACAGCTGCATTAAATTCAGCTGCATCATATCAGCCAGCTTGTACTGAAAGGAGCTCTGAGACAATTTATAGTTTTTTCAGTTTGCCTTTTTTTTATCTTGTGTTTGGTGTGGCAGTTATGCAGAATGATTTTCAGTTTCAAACCAGGTAAGATAAAAATAACTTTAATTAGTTTTGGTTTTCCTTATTATGCAGAAACTATGAGATGGCATGATTAACTACATAAAAATGGCATGATTATCTCTACAAAAAACTACTAGTAAACAAATAAAGTTAAACAAACAAATAAATACTACTATGCTGATATGTTTAAAGAACATCTTATCTTGCTACTATATATTTATATATTAAGAAAACCTAGACTATGATCAAGCAATTCAGTACAGCATGATATTTTGACAGCTTAATACTGAACTGTAATAATTGCAGTAGAGCTTAAATTGTGACAAGTAGGTAAAATTTACATAAGTAAATACCGCAACACTGGCATTATAGAGTTATGCCAAGACATGTCTTGAATGTTTTTTCACTTCTCCCCTCCTTGATCTTTTGGCACAGATATCAAACTGTGTGTCAGAACAAACTGCACTTAGGTTCTCCATAGCTGCTGGAAATAAGCATGTAAAGAGGTGCTGCTTCTAAATATTAATCAGAGTTGTCTCAAGTTTGCAAACACCAAGAAACAGCCTTGCTACCAAAGCAAAAAAGACAGAATTCTCAGATCTGTAGTGCATTATCCAGAATTATTAGATGCCAGAATTTGTGACAGAATTGTCTGCTTGCTCATCTGTTCTGGAGGCTACATCAGGTTCATGCCATGTACTCATGTACTACCAAAAGCATTGTCTCAAGGAAATCAATTCTAGTTCTTGCAACTTACTCTTTTTTTTGTTTTCTTTTTGTTTGTTTGTTTCTTTATATTTTCTCTATAAAATGAGTGTGTGCTTGATCTAGTAAAATTTATGGTCCAGCTTTATATTCAAGACAGATCTTACTGTTGAAATCAATGTACCGTTTATCTTGGTGTATGTTTTTTGAGCTCTGGAGGTTTGAGATGGTAACTTTCTCTCTCCTTGCTGTGGACCTGAATCTGTCTTAGGAGCAAAGAATGGAAACTACTTCCAATAAACAGTTTTTTCTGTGTGAAATAAGTCAGTTGTTCCTGCTGGTTTGTTAACAAGTATCACTAATTTAGGTATTGACTCAGTTCTCTGAACTAATACCATATTAGATGCCTTCCAGTATCTTACTTGCTGTCCAGTTACTGCTTCAGAAAGCCATGAATCCCCTGTAGGTCACATATTTCAGAAGCTTGTTGATGTCCAACCTGGCAACTGACATCTATGTTTAGGTAGTAATAGAGTCTCTGCTGACATAGGACTTACCTCTTCAGTACAGGGAAAGAACATATTTACAGTTTATCTTGGATTGGACCTGCACTGAACTTCATAGTCTTCCATAGTCTTCCATTTAACTGTCTCAAAAAAGGAGGTTATACATCTACAACTAAAACTTCCAAAGATGAACATTAGATCACAAAATATTTCCACAGGGAAGTGCTTATATCTTCATTTGTACAAAGTACTACTTACATTGCTAAAATAGCAAAACAGAAGGCAAAGGTGCTGTGAAGTAAAAATTACCACATGTTCTCTCCTAGACTGTGCAGTCCTTGCTTGAAGACTCCATCTACATGAAATGTATATTGATTATGCAGTTCATCTTTGAAATTCCTTCCCTTGTGATTTAAGCTGGTGAGTTTGGCACAGGCTCAAGCACATTGGCAATGTGGCAGATTTCCTAATCAGACAGTTATGGGACTAACTGTTCCCATACTGGAGGGACAGTGAAGTATGATCTAGGCAACAAGCCTCAAGATCAAAGGTGGAGTAGATGGTTATCTTATTGATGACAGAAGGAATCCCAACTCATCTACTTTGCTTTGGCATAAGCAAAGTAGGTATCAGGATTATGATTTTTGTACACCCTCAAAGCTTTTGCTGTAAGTTATTACCTGTTTGTCGTACTTAGAGCTTGTCTTAACATGGACAAGGATGGTAAAATCAAGATTTTCAGTCAAATTGTTCTCTTGGTTATATGAAGGAGAGAGAATACAAACTCCCATAGTGAGGAAGAGTTCAAATGAATAAAGTATGCTAGCTCATGATGAAGACTAAGATAGACAGGTCATGAACTGAAGTTCAATGTCCTTAGCTAAAAACTTTGTTAGAGTGCCAATTACAAAAAGGAGAAAGACTATAGTTGCAAAACTAATGTACTCACTTGATCCTTCAGTGATTGTGCTGTTTATGGAGCTTCCTCCAGTTGAACTGCATTTTTTGCTGTCTTTGAACTGCTTCCGTCTCCTGGCCCACTGGTCTATTGCATCTTCCTGGGAACTATCACTTGCTCTGGAGTCTTTCATCAAAGGTAGCTTTCTGGTTTTATTAATTTCTGATTTCAAGTCTGAATTATAACCAGATATTGTTTGTTAGGACTGTGTAAGACAACATAAGCAATTATACTGTTTAAAATTTCCATATTCCAAATATAAGAATAAACAAACACAGAACTGAAAATACCAAATAATAATGAAGATATTAATGAAGTATATATTTTAGAGTAATGGAGGTCTTCACATACAGAAAAGTACATATGAATACCTTTTGGTAGTTGTATCTGTAGTTAATTACCTACATAGTCTTTCGTATGGCACCATATTTATGCAGAAATGTAAATTGCTCATGGACATTATTTACAAGTGCTGAAACATTTTTATGTGCTCAGTATGCAGATATATAAAGTGCTATTGAAACATTAAAACTCTTTCAAGATACACATGCTGGTAAAAGGAGTATATACTCTTCTACTTTAGATTTCTTTTTAGTTAGTGCAGTATAAATTTATTTGTTGCACTACTATTTCATCTAAAACAATAACTGGAAATGCAATTATACCCACTGGCAAGGGCAGATAGAGAGAAAATGAGCCCTGCCTCAACAGGCTCCCTAGAGGATTGTTCAAGTGCTTTCTCGGCTCAATAACGTCTTTCTGGCTTCAGCCAGATCTCCATCACAGACCTGTGTTACTGAGGCCAGTTGCCAGGGCTGTTGACTATTGGTGAGAGCCAGGAACCCAGTTTCTTGTAGGTGCCTTTGTAGTGCCCTTTGTGTGAGTCTTTGCCTTTTCTGACAATTAAGGTCCCACAACACCAGCAGACTTCTAAGAGTACCTGCACTTCCTGTTTACAACATTTGTATCTACTTGTCTCCTCTTGTGCTACATGCTTTTATTCTTTGTTGAAAAATGCCATGCTTTCTTTCCAGCATCACTGGAAAGAAACTAAACCCAGGAAATCCTACACTGCCTGTTGTGCTCAATGTCTTGGCTGGTATTCCCACATTACAAGGTGACTTTCATTCATATCAATGGGTCTTAAAACTTTAAATCCTTATGCTTCTTTCTGGATATACACATTTATTCATTTATGGTAGGAGGTCCACAACATTTCTAAGAATAACATAGATAGAAAATTAAAATACAACCATAGACCAAAAGAGGGACAAAGTTACAGATTAACTGAGATAACAGGTAAAACAAAGAGCACCCATAGATAATTCTTATTGAGGGGCAGAAGGGAAGAGGAAAGAATAAAATCAAAACACAACAAATAGCTGCATTGTGTTGAACACATGCATTGTGTTGAACAATTGTGGTCTAAAGTATAAGAAGTCAAAGTTTTTAGGCATGTAGGCTTCCTTCTTACTGTATCTTATTCTAAAGACTTTTACATTTAGTTAATTCTCTGTTTAGTTCAGGTATTGCTCTATATGGCAATATCTACTGATACAGTCTGTCTGGAGTTCACGTACTTTTGAAATATTCATTACCAGTGCCAAACAAGAGGCACCTTGGAGGACATAGAATAGACTATTTCAGCTGGAAAGGATCTACAGTGATTATCCAGTCCAATTACCTGACATCTTCAGGGCCAAAAGTTAAAGCACACTATGAAGGGTATTGTTCAAATGCCTCGTTAACACTGATGAGCTTGGGGCATTGACCTCTCTAGAAAGCCTGGTCCAGTGTTTGCCTACTCCGATAGTACAGAAATGCTTCCTAATGTCTAGTTTAAACCTCCTCTGGTGCAGTTTTGAAAAATTCCTAAGCATTCTGTACATATGTATGGAACATAGGTACATATATGTGTACATATTCACAATTTAAAAAGTTTATGTTGTACTGCTGATTTCTCAGTATGACTTTATATATTTATATATTTATAAATACTTCTTTTAAATGATCAGTTATGGATATAGGTAGATGGATTACAGAAGGGAACACAATAAATTTTGTAAGAGATTAGCAATTAAAAATAATTATTTTTCCTGTGCAGTTTTGTTAACTACATCAAAGGAGGAGCAAAAGTAAAATGATGCACTGTGGTCATTCCATGACATATAAAGGCTCAGCCAGTATTAGGACCAAGATGTACTTAGAATTCAGTATTTGCTTAGATTACATGGATTCCAGAAAGAGATTTATGTGATCCTAATCACTGAGTAAAGCTCTGAGTTCATGCCACATTGTAACCACAAAACCTCCCTTCCTGTTTTGGTGTTTGCTTCTCTCATTAGCTGTATAGGCTGGGTTGGCCCACTTCTTGGGCAAAATTGTATTAAAATTTCCCTTATTTATTTATTTATTTATTTATATTAAGTTACTTGGCTCTGCAAGTTGACTCCTAGGATGCTCAACACGGTTACTGCATTTTATAACAAATTATCAAACATACAAATACAATCCCTTTGTAAATTTATACTTTCATTTTCCCCAAAAAGACATCACCAAAGTACTCAGCCACAAATGCAAAAGATGTGTTAAGTGATATTAACTCAGAAGTCTTATAACACCTACCTTTCTGACTGATCTGTTTTACTAATGTTGGGGGGATATCAGTGTTCTGATGAAAATCTCTCATTTTAATCAATTTCTCAGCTTCATCAGAGCTGGATTTGGCTAACTGAGGTGGTTGATATGCTCCAGGCTCTTTCCTTAAGTTATCATAAGTTGACTGTTCACTGCAAAAATTCTCTGGTCTTTCTTCGACATGCGAATGTTCTGCGGAATCCTCTTCTATAAATGCTGAACAGGTAGATAATACAGCAATTTGTGCTGAATTATAATGGCAATTGGATTGAACAGTAGTATTCCCTGACAGATCTTGTATCTCAGAATAGCTTTCTGATTCATTATTTTTGTCATGCTCCTCAGAATCTAATAGCAAGGTTGACAGAAGGGATTTTTCTTGTATACTACAGGGAAGTTTAGGCTCCTTTCTTATTGCGGAGCTGAAGGAATCAGGTATCAGTTTAGTGTCTCCTTGGATGAGTCTTCGTTCCAGTTCTCCAGTTATCACAGTCATTACTGACCCCCTCCTTTTCTTTATTACTTCAGCCTCTAAAAGGGCTGAGTGAGCATTTGGCTGTAAAGTGGAAAGCTGGTTTGGGGCACTTTCTGTAGATGCGTAATTAGTACTTTCCTTGTCATTAGTAAGTTCATCTGAAGGGCTTCTAGAATGTGGAGAGACTTGTATCAGCTGAGATTTGCTCTGCAGTTCAGTGTGCTTTGCTAGACAGTTGTAGTCTGGTGTCACTTCATTTAAAGCATCTTTGGTAGACTCAGCGAATTCCTCCTGTATGGCTATGTTTCTCAGAGGCTCTGCATGCCCATTTTCTTTTTTTTCATTTATAGTACTACTGGAATGAAGACCCTCTATTAAAGTTTCTTCTGTTTCTTCACCTTGTCTCACATAGGTTGTATAGTCATTTAGTAAACAAGTATCATCTAAACTTTCCTCAGGCTCAGATTGATAAATGGTAATATTATGATCGAATGATGTGAAAGCATACTGATATGAAGACTTAAGGCCTCTCAGACTTCTCAGTGAGGAGGTCAAGTCAGGACACTTACAAAGCTCTGTATAGCTGGTAAGAACATGTGAGTTCCTGTTATAGATATCTCCTGCTTTGGTCTCCCTAGGCAATACTTTTAAGGACGGCAATGAATAAAAGCCAGAATCCCTTCTGGGGTGAACTGGTGATGGTACCTCAACGGCAGTATCTGGGAAAGACTTTCTCCTTGCTGATTTTTGTCCTGTGTCTCTACATTTGTCACAGTTATTCCTTTCTTGACCCAATACATTGTTCTTACAGATGTACCCTGTGTTTGGGTTATTCAAAGTATTACTAGCTACAACAAAATTCGTATTATTTCTTCTTGAAAGAAGTAATTTATCTTTTGAAAAATCTTCCTTTTCATTAGTGTGGTCTTCATAGTCCTTTTCATTATGTTTACAGAAATAATTTTCTTCCTCCCAAATTCTCAAGGCTGTAGACAGGCTGTCAGATTCCTTTCTGTCATTAACAGGATACAAAGACAACCCCTCTGCAATTGTATCCAAATGCATTTTTTCACAGTCAGCAAATTCTTTAGGTGGAGGGAGAAGTGTACATCCATCTAGGAATGTATAGTCTACTTTTTCATGAAACGTAAAAGATGACTCATAATCTGCATTGCCAGGTGCCTCTGTTACAGAACAACCTATTTCATTCCAACATATATCTTCTTGTTCCCTGCTGCATGTTTTGCTCTGTGCTGGTTCATCAGGTTCGATGTTAACCTTTAGATTTTTCTTTCTGTTAGTATATTCCACTTTAATTTCCTCTGCTTCAACATTAATTTTCAGGGAGGCATTTTTATTAACGGCAGTTTGAAATTTGTGTCTAGGAGATCCCTTATAATTTCCATTGTGTTCTGCTGAATGGTCAGTTGAAGGACACTGGTACTTTGAACATCTTGAACACTGGCTTTTCTGGTATTGTCTTTCATGACAACATTTATTGTTCTCTGAATTTTTCCTTTTCTCATCTACAAGGCTTGTTCCAGAATCAAACAAAGAAGCATTCTTAATTTCTACTTTCACATTAAAAGAACCACGTTTTAGTTCTGCAGTAATTTTTCCAGTAGCCAAACTAATGGACTCTGCAGAGTCTGGCTTGCCCCACAGTGTAATTTTTCCTGTGAATGAGCCTTCTGATTCACCAAAAGTTACTGTTGCTAGGACTTCATCTTGCTGAGGAGAAAACATTTGAGGAGGGTAGTTCTCTTTCTTTCCTTCTTTTTCACTGTCTGATACATTATCAAGGTCTCTGTCTTTAGACGCATCTGAAGTACTCTGATTCCTGTTTTCATGATCTTTTCCATTTTCTTCTGTACCCTTTACTTGCAGTGGTTCATGGAAGTGAACCAGTGCCTTATCTGCCTTATTTTCAAGGCTTTCTACATTTTGCTGGCATTTGCAAATGGCTGACAACCGTTCATCTAATTTAATGTGGAAAAAAGAAAAAAAAATTCCCATTATTTGATAAACAGTATCACAAATGTATGATTAGATTTGAGATACTTTTAATAGAAAATGCCTATTTTATATTAAAGTGTAGAATATTTCCTACAACATTATTTTTCATTTCAATATTGACGTATTTGTCTAACTTCTCTGGTAAGTCATATTAAGTCAGATAAGCAGGGCAGACCATGTTAACCCATTCTGACTGGAGGAAATTAATAGATTAACACTTTTTCTTTTTTTTCTCAGCAACTCTTACAGTTGTTAAGTGATAAGGTGTTCCACTTGCATTTAGAAAGATCTACTCTTTTTACTTCCATTACTCCTCTCAATATTTGCTTCACTCATGTGAACACAACGAGACAATCAATATCACATTGCAAGTTTGTAGTTTGGGGTAAATTGCATGGAACTTGAATTTTCTAGTACTTTTAGGGATGAACAAACAAAGGAATTAATGAATATTGTCTCAGTCTCACAGCAGATCAGTGGCACATTGCCAGGAAGTATGAGCCAGAGTTCCCTGACTGAAGCAGAAGAAAACATTGTTTCCTAGATGGAGCTGTACTAGGCAACATTTTGTGGTGTTCTTACATATACATAAAATTCTGCCTTGCTTGGGCTTTTTCAGCAAGAATGCTGAAAATTTGATGCAATTGAACATTGGTATATTTGGAAAGACTTTGCCAGAAGTAAGTGGAATGGCAGCTTGAATAAAACAAAACAAGTAGCCTCATCAAGACATGACCTGTACATACCTATGCTAGAGTGTAAATATTTCCAGTGTGACAAAGCCTTGTGCACAAAGATGCATTTCTGGCTATGATTGTGGTGTTTCTACTTCATATTGAACATATTTGTAAACTTACATTCTCTGGAATCAGAGGTCTTTTTGCCCTTGCAGCTTTTTCGTCTTTTTCTACTCATTTCAAAGAACTGAAGCCATCTGGGTTCCAGTCTTCTGTGTGGGAGAGAAAACATTAGATGATAAAAAAGTTTTTCTGGAATAATTTCGGTCTCTCACTCTCTCAGGCCCTCTAACTTGGCTTTTCTTCTGTATAAGAAGTGACTGGCAATAATGAAAAATAAAAAAATGATAGAGCAGCTACTAATACATACATTATTTTCTCTTATTTATTTTGGACTAGGTTATCAAATGTTTTTTAAAAAACAGCTTAAAATCAGGGCCTAGTGATCTCAGGTATGGAACCTGAATCAATTCTCCTTGAAGTCTGTGGGAGATTTAGGCCATGGCTGACACTTTCCAGCCTATAGTTTTATCCGATTCTGATGAATAGAGCTTAATATTTGCTGTTCCCTGCTGTATGCAGAGATCAACATATATCTCACAGTTTGAGTTGTCCTTCGCTTTTCTTTGTAGGGAGAAAATTGTCTTAGACTCAGATTCTTTTCATCTCATAGGTGAACTTGTTAAATGTAAGGTTAACAGTTAATAATAATTAGTTAATCAATAACTCATTTAAAATATTACTCTTCATACAATCAAGAAAATAAAAATTAAAAAGTTTATTTGTGTACTCCATTGGCCTGGGAAATGTCACTATCTGACAGCACCAATGACCTGATCAGCCCAAGTGAAACACTATGAATGCAACCAATTGAAGCCTTTGGTAATTTGAGTCAAATGAAGAATCCTGGCAGCTAGGATCTGCATCCATGTTTAGTTAGTCAATAATTTTTCTGCAACTGATCACTGAAGTGACACCTTAAATTTATATTGAACTGAGCAGATTATCTAAAACCCAGATATGGAATCACAGAATCATAAAATGTTTTGGATTGAAAGGGACCATGAGGGTCACCTAGGCCAACTCCCCTGCAGGAAGCAGGAACATCTTCAACTAAATCAAGTTGGTGAGACCCCCATCCAACCTGACCTTTGATGACTGCAGTCATCTTCAAGTCATTTATTATTTCTTTTGTACAGTGGAGCTGAGTGCTATTTGAAGGCATGCTAGAGCTGAAGAAGGCTATCCTATGCAGCAAGGTTACTAGGTAGACGCTATTTAACCATTTAGTATTGGCAGCATTTTCTGGGATTGATGTTTCTTCGGAAAATTGACTAAAATATTTTTTTTTCTTTGAACAGTATTAAAATATAATGAAAATACTAATTTTTTCCAAAATTTGTGTACCTGCTGGGATTTGCTTATGTTTATTTAATCCAGAGATTTTCTATTATATTTTAAATTACCTTGAAACAGACAATTCACATTGTTTGAAAGTACTGGGATAGCGTCTTGGTTCCAGCTGGCAAGGGTCAATTCCCTGGTTTTGGCAGCTAAAGTGTTATTTTTTAGAAGAAGCTGTGAAAGGATGCAATGGAGGTACTCTCCCTTGTATTTTTGGAAGATGATCTAGGGAGATTGAGAAAGCTTTGTATTTATTGCACAGCAGACATTGTCAAAAGTTTGTCTGTTTTCAGGATGAAACTATACCTCTCTGTTTTTTCCAGGTGTTTTTAGTCAAAGCTTGACAGACAGACAATCCTGCCAGCCGAGATCTGTTCTCAGTGAGAAAAATTATCCTAAAGGCAAAGACAAGGCCTCAGATGACAAAGAGGCAAGAGCTAGGACTGATATTTATCTCTAGTTTTGTATATGAGACAACATGCTTCAATTTCAGATAAAAATCAATATTCATTTTTTAAAGAGTTATATGTGCAAGTATGTTAAGTGTATGAACCTCATATTTTGAGGTGTCTAGTGTGAAAGATCTACAGACTGGTGTATATTCTTATGGCAGTTAAGAACAAGAGTCTAACAGAGCTGTACAATCTTATTGTGATACTTGATGTTTTCAGTAAGTTGTAACTGAGAAAATATTTATACTTCCAGGAATTCTTGAAATTCAATGTCAGGAAGCTACTATATACTCAGTTCCTTCCTTTTCCACTTTCCCTTCTTGATTTTCATGGTTTTCTTTCCAAAAAACTTTTCTTTTGCTACACGTTTTCTTTGCCTTTCTTCAGGAAATCCACTTTCATGCTTTTCACCCTATCCTATGATAATTAAATGGTTAATCTCAATACAGGAAATGTAATTACTAAGTTTCATTGCTAAAATGCTGCTTAAAATTATTTGCAGATCAAGAGCAGCTGTTTCACTATAGTCTGTTTTTGTAATTGCTGACTAATTGTACAGCTGTATGCAACAGATTACATCTTACTCATTAAAAAGTGTGAATTTTAACGATATGCTGAATGAACCTTACAGACCAGGAACCTTAAAGACCAGTGTTTAAGTCCTTTTTATTAGGGAAAAATAATAGGCATAATTAGAATCAGTTAGCACTGGATTTGAATTATGATGGCTTTCATGATAAGGTTAGCATTCTTCAAAATGGGTGGAGGAGTAGAAAAGTGAAAAGAACATAGAACAATACCAAAAAGAAAAGAGGAAACACTGTAAGATAGGTGCTGGAATAGTAAGTAGAAAGTATTGTGGATAAATTTAAATAAAAATCATATTCATTTACATTTCTCCTCATAGTTGTATGTTTTTGCCAGGTTTTGTCATGACAAAGCATCACAGAACTTTGCAGAATGAATTCTAGGTCTGAAAAGGTCACTAGCTCTCATTCAAATAGTATGGGACAATCTGAAAGTTTTGAAGGTAGGTAGCATTGGTTCTCTGCATGCCAGGATTGTGGGAAATGACACAGTACTTTCTAAAATTTACTAATCTGAGCATGCAGCAGTGAAACCATCACTAGAATAGCCACAGGTCAAAACTGCTCATAGTGGTAGAACTATAGCTTCTTCTTAAAAATAAAAAAAAAATTCCAAACAAAACCCGATTCTAGCTTCCAGGGTTTGAGTTCTGGAGCCTAAAATGGGGAAACTTTAAAAGAACATTTTCTGACTATGCAGTTGGTAGAGTCACTTCCTCTCAAAAAGCAATTTATGCTGCACAAATTAGGAGTTATTTGGCTTAGAATAAGAAAAATTGGGATGTTTAATATTTCATAGAGTATCTTTTAAAATTAGCAGACTAGTTGAGAAAATGTCTACATTTCTTCACTGAACTGGCAGAGCTACAGTGTTTGACTGTTTCTCTCCTTAAAGAGAAATAAAGGCTTTATCAAAGGTAGTTAAGTATGCAGGATGATGAAATGGTAAGAAGAAAAACAATCTACTATACACAATTATTCAATTGCTGCAAATACAGTTTGTAAGCTCTCCTCAGCAATATGTAATATTCCTTCTTGATTAATAATCCTGTAGTCTTGTCACAGCATTTGTCACATTCACATCTGAAATATTAGTTGCAGAAAGACAATACAAATAACAAACTGAAGTTAGTTTAGGTAGGCTTTAATTTCTACAATATTTCATATTGTAGAAATAATTTTATATTTCTACAATATTTTACCACAATGTAAGACCTTACATGACAAAGTAAAATGACAGATACAGTCTTAAGAATCAAAAACCCATGTTAAACACCATTCATTGAGTAAAATATTCTTATTTACTCACAATCAAAATCCATCTTTAGGAAACTATCATTCTTATTTATTCAGAAAAATAAAATATCCACTGAGCTATAACTGAAATTCATTACAATGTATCTACTGCATAAAAGTGCAGAAATCCCATGTTTAATAAAAGCTACGATGAGTTAAAATAATTAGTATCTAAAGACTACTACTCGACAGAGTGTAACTTAAAAAAAAGGGAATTTTATACTTACAGTTACTAGGAGCCAATATTAATTTTCCTCAGATACTTGCTTGTTGTTATGGACCCCGTGAAGAGTTTGCCTTTCTAAGCTCATGAAGGATGTGCTGGCTGTTTTGCTATGGCTTAATTGGATAAGAAGTTCAAATTTTTTTTTTTTTCAGACTTATCCATTTCCATACTGTCAACCCCAGTCAGCAATGATATGCTCTTAATACACTGAAGCAATAAAGGACTACTAGTTATTTAACAGCTAAAGCAGATAAAAGAAATAACAACTCAACTTACTGGGGCTTTACAAAATGTTTGTCTGAAAAGTCTTAATCAGATTACCTAATTAAAATTAAAGATAAAAGAGGGAACAATGTTTTTCATGGTCTTGCTCCACTTCCTTTTTCTATTTCTGTCTTCTAAGCTCAGAATCTGATTAGTATATTTAATTCCATGAAGCACCATGCCTAGTCTACCTTTAATCAGCCCATTGACATCCACCCCTTTTTCCTTCATGTTGTGGATATCAAAATAATAATTCTTACACAAAACACAATATAATGTGTATGCTATAGTATCAACACTGGAACGATTTTATTTTTCACATGCTTACACATTTGCAATATGAAAAATGAGATAAAAGAAGTGCACTTACAGGGACCAATGCAAAATTTGTAAAAATCTCACAATTAACATTATACTTACATGAGATGTGATTATATTTCATAAGCTTACAGCTTGGTTAGTAGCATCAATTTTGTTTTCTGCTTAAATGCCTCATGTTTTTTACACTTTATTGACTTTCTATTTCTATTATTTGTAAGTTATTATAATTTCAAAACCCAGATAAAATATAGAATACTTAAGAACTAAATACTGAATAGAAATTAATTCTCATTAGTGCACAGGCAAATTGTGAGGAAAGGCATCTCCAGAATTTTCTGCTTTGTACATTTACATGTAATGAATACTCTTTTTGCTCTGGTACTATTGTAGAAGCAAGAGTGAAAAGATTGAGGAATCCTTATTATACAGCATGAAAAAAAACCATTCTGTTTTTAATGATTTAAGGAATACTATTTTCTTACTGTACTGCGTTAATTTAGTGCAAGACACAGCCTGTTTGCAAATCTGCAGCCTTTTTGAATCAAGCATACAACTCAAATCTTAAGAAAGTGTTGCCCTGATCATATTCCAGTCAGAATCACTACATATTCTGTTTAATTGTTGCTAAATTTAATTTGGCACTTTTCTAAATTACTCTAATTACTACACAACTGCAATTGCTGAATAACATATTTTGTTCTCCAATTAGATATTTCATATGTAACTTGCAAACAATAACTATGCTTCAGGAAACATCTATGCATAGATATTTTCAAACAAAAATTCAATCCTACAACCTGCAAATAGGTCAAATTAAGCAATAAAAGGCCAGGAGAAGTTTCAGTTCAAATAATGGATTAAAATTATCAAATTTGTTTTCTTAAAGAAGGGTTATTTGTCAACTTCTCTGTTAATAGTTCACCTGCTGGGGAGGTGAAAAATGAAAAGAAAGCTTAAAAAGAACTGCTGGTTTAGCTTTTGAAAACGGGTACATTTAAAAATTGTTCCAACATCAGAAGTTATTAGAGCTGAAAGATTATTAAAATATTATTTTCAGACTTGGGTATGATTGTTTTCTTTTTCAAATCACCTTTTTCTGCTTTTTACATATAGTAAAATGAAATGTTTCTAATTCTTAATTAGCACTATAACTGCACATATATTTTGTTTGTACAGATTTTCAACTAAAAAAATAGTCTGATTCTTAATATCACAGAATGGCAGAGATTGCAAGGGACTCATGGAGGTCCCCTAGTACAGCTCTATTGATGAAGCAGGTTCACCTACAGCAGTTACACAGGAATATATCCAGGTGAGTTTTGAATATCTCCAGAGAAGGAGATTCCACAGCCGCTGCAGACAGCCTGCTCCTGTGCTGTCATCCTCACAACAAAGAATTTTTTTCCTCAAGTTCAGACGGAACTTCCTGTGTTCCAGTTTGTTCCCATTGACCCTGTTGCTGGGCACCATTAAGAAGTGTCTAGCCCCAAGAGTCTTGACACCCACTCTTTATGTATTTATAATCATTGATAAGATTCTCTTCTTAGCCTTCTTTTCTCCAGGCTAAACAGACCTAGGTCTCTCAGCCTTTCCTTGTAAGAGTAATGCTTCAGTACTGGTTACCAATACTTTCTTCCGAGTTTCATAGTTACAAAGCTATTTCTATAGCAAGCCACCATTAAAAACTAATATTAGGATGGGTCTTATACATGTATTTTTAATTACCTCAATGTGATAAATTATTTCCTTTGTTACCAGATTTGCTCTTCGCTTTATCCTCTCTTTTCCATCTTTTCCTCATTCCTTCCTTGTTCATCTCTCTTGATGTGCAGTGACTAGACCAAAGCTCCTTGCATTTCTTAGCTTCCACCACTGTTTAGATTTTGTCCAGTGCTCTCATTTGACTTGCATGAACAGGCTGCAGCTAGGCTTCCTTTTGCCCTACAATTTTTTAAAAATATTTATTTCACTGACAATATGTGGTCCTGCTGGTAGTTGTAGTCCATGGCAACTTTTTATATCTCCCCTTGTATGCAAAAGCAATTTTTAAAGGAAGCAGTGCATTGCTTCATTTTTCCAGATGGCTCAACATATAACCTGATTTTCTTCATTTGTAGGTATAACTAAACAAAGAAAAGAATGAAGTAATGTAATGATCTGACAATTGTTCCAAGACTGTCAGAAATGCTTCTTGCTTTAAAGTTTGATACGTAATGCCTTATAAAAAGGGTGCTGAGCATAGTATGACACTAGATGGAAGAAAAAGAACTATTAAGATTTGTAAAATATTTTTACTGATACTAGTTTGCAAAGAATCTTGAAACAAATCTAACATCATTAACTGATTTAGAAAAATATTCAAATTACTCTGAATAAAAAAATTGCCATATGGTACTAAGTTAATATTTATGATTATAATTTTATTTCCTGCTGGTCATTTATATTTTTTTTATATCACTGCAATAACTGCATAATCACGGATTACTGAGACACCACAAAACTACTTTAATAATAAAGCAATATAATTTTATAATCTTCTATTTTGATAGAATATTAAGTTATCCTTTTTCTCAATAACACAAGAGATTAAGGAACAAATCTGAACTGCAGAATTAAATATACATACCTAAGTATTTTAATTCATATATTGCTTTCCTAGTCTTAGAGCTGAGGTTCACGTATTTCTTTCAACTGCAAAATTCTTATCTGCAGTAACAATCTTAGTGTCTCTATTTCCATAGAAGAACTTTGTACATATTTTGAGATATTATCTTTTGTGTAATTAATCTGCTTTTCACCTCCATTACTCTACTGTTCCATTTCTAACTATCACAGAATAAAAGATTTTACTGCCTAGGGTAAATAAATACATTATTATTATATAAAAATATCTACAGTTTAGTCTTTTTGGAATGGTTCTCCCATACTTGTATCATAAACAGAGTATCGTGTTATACTTTTAAATTCAGGCTGACATACAATTAGTAAGTGTGGGGCAAATCAGACTGGAGTAGTACATACTCTGCTTACAGGGCTATTAAAGTAAAAGATACTAAGTACCCTACAGTCACCATTTAAACACACTATTAGCTTAAAAATAATCATGCATAACAGCAAAAGGCATAACAATTTGATTCTGTAATGAAAAGGTAGCCTGTGAAAACAAGGTACCAATTTTAGCTATTTCTTGCTTGCTTGCTTGCTTAGAATAATCAGGGGATTGTTGTTCAGTTCACACCTGAACAGATAAGAAAACACCTACAAAGGTTTCCATAGTTTAGCTCAGGAACCAAAGGGAAGGCTTAAAAATTCATGTGGTTCAACATTTACTAGATAAACAATTCTTTTTAATTTATGATTTATATATCTTTCACTAGAAGAAGTAATATAAGTTAAAGAAATAAGTTATTAAAGATTAGCATTCATTCCAATCCAATGTTTTATCAACTGGTGCGCAATAGCTTGACTTGGAGGTACAAAGAAAGAATGCCGATTTCCTTTAATAAGAACTTCCATGACCTGCAACAAAGAGAATTTTTCTTTAGAAGATAATATTATAAACCATAAGGAATCTAATGTTGTATTAACACAGGAAATATTTTACTATGATAGTCTTTCAGTCTATTATTACTATGGCTATCAAAAAGCCACTATGAGATTCTCCAATACAGATGCAGAGAATAAAAACTGCAGAGAATAAACTCCACATGACTCTGTGTAAATTTTGACATTTTTGAGCTTGAACATGCCCCAAAGGATACTTTCTTTGGAATAGAACTGTAGAAATTGACTTTTAATACAGTATTTATATTTTTTGTGAAACCTCCCTACAGTAAGGACCACCAGATAATGCTCTACACTATTTCATAAATTAAAAAGTAATTATTTCAATGTGTAGTTCAGAAGGAAATGTGCTATATGGGTTTTTTGCATCTGTTGCAAGCAACAAGGAGCAAACTTTCAAAGCTTACTCTCTAAAGTACATTTCCAACTTTAGACCAATTCACATATGAGTAGCTGTATTCAGAACTGATATTCACTTAATAAAATAATGCTATCAGTGTTGTCAGGAATACACTGAGATTATAGGTGACTAATTTCACCTTCAAACTGACTTACAGAATTGACTGGTAACGGCTAGACAGAAGTACACTGTCATTAAAAGTGTAGCTTATAAGTAGCCTGTGGATAAACCTGTGAAAACTATGTTGTGTAAGCAATCTTTCCTTTTTCCACCCATGAACTTTACAACCCTCTCTGTGAAAGTCTTTTTTACCTCTCTTTCATTTTACTATTTTTTAAATACCCAGTAAAGCTAAGTATATCATTTCCTATTAATGCATAGTAAATTGCATTCAATACCAGAGTAGTAAGACAGAAACAGATGTTTAAACTAATGAGTCTCTGAAATTTTTATTTAAAACCCACCAAATCTGGTAGTATGCTTGTTTGGAGAAACTGAAGATGATGAATGCCACTAAATACTATTTCTGCCAAAATAAACAGCACAGGCTTGCTAAGGAAGTGGGTTAAAGTAACAGTAACTTGAGTATCTTCCAAAAGGAAAAAGTGAAGAGCTAACTGGTGAAAATGTCATAAGATGGGCTTGCATTTGAATCAAATCACCATAAATATGAAAAAAGCAAGTATCTATTGTACGCCAAAGCCAATACAGTCACAGGCTAATCAATACAGGAAGGAAATAAAACTGATCTTTACCTGTTCTCTAGTGAACCAGCGGGCATCCTCTATTTCATTCTTGTCAACTTCAATTTCTGTAGACACTGCAACAGCTAAGCAGCCAATCATTAGGGAGGACGGCATTGGCCACGGCTGACAAGAGACATACTGAACATGGCCAACTTTGACTCCAGCCTCTTCTTCTACTTCTCTTCGAACAGCATCTTCTATTGTTTCACCTAATCAAAAAGGGCAAATAACAAGCAGCTTATGAAAATACTCCACGCAATGATTACATCATGTGCTTCAAACTGACTTACAAGATTTGAAACTCCCTCAGACAATTACCTACAGAGATCTACTTCACAGATCATGGCACAGACATTTCAAGCAAAACAGGCCTTTGAAAATAGAGTAAGATCATAATGTTTATTTCCTGAATTGATAACTTATCATACAGGCAAGCTATTATTACCTAAAACATCAACAATTAGGTAGGCAATACATTGTTGCTTTAATTAAATTGGAAACGTTGATCAGTTAATTTATAAAAAAAATTGTGTTAACTTTTAGATTTTCAGTGATTGTGACAGCATGTAATATGACCTGGAAATCAATATTTAAATGACAATAGTAAGAAAACAGAGAGTTAAGAAGACTTGAACATATTTCTACATTGTATTATTCACTTTGCCTGACTCATTCTTCACTTTTACCAACACAGATGGACAATTTTCCAAACAAACTACAGTGGTAAACTACTGTGTATGTTGAATATTAATGGTCATAGACTTATATATGCCTACACATACTGTGTTGTAACCACTGATTAAATGTTCATTAGAACAGACATGCCATGCACCATACACAGAAGTTTTAGTTCAGCTACCTTGAGCTCATTAGAAGCTGATGATAAAATCAGCTAATTCTAAGTATCAGAAACTAATAAGGCTGGCAGAAGAAATAAAGGATTACAGAAATAAACATCTTGGCTTTGCTGTTGCCATATTCAACTGCACACAGTTACTGAATACAGTTATACACTATAATTTCACTAGTGATTAAGACATCCTCCCAATACAAGGATGTTTTACAAATTTCAGCAGCTACTACTAATTTTAACTAATTCCAACTATTATTGCTGAAACAGCTACCAAAGTATCTCTCTGCTTTTCTTTTGTAACTATATAATTTCTGCTTATCTTCCATATAATCAATTAGTCCCATAATATATAAGTACACATATAATTTTGTCAATCCCAAGTTATGCTTTAAATTTTATTATTCCCATGCTAAAATCCTTTGCTAAGTATTGCCAAAGAAATTGGTGATATTAATATGAGTTTAAAATTTTTATTTTTCACTTATATATGGGTATGATGACGAAGCTACTTTTAACTCAAGTGACTCAACTACTGATGAGGGAAAGGCTGTGGATGTGGTCTTCCTGGACCTCAGTAAAGCCTTTGACACAGTTTCTCACAGCATTCTGCTTCAGAAACTGTCAGCCTCTGGCCTGGACAGGCGCACACTCTCCTGGGTGGAAAATCAGTTGGATGGCCAGGCCCAGAGAGTGGTGGTAAATGGAGTTAAATCCAGCTGGAGGCCAGTGACAAGTGGGGTTCCCCAGGGCTCAGTGCTGGGTCCAGCCCTGTTCAATGTCTTTATCAGTGACCTGGATGAAGGCATTGAGTGCACCCTTAGCAAGTTTGAAGATGACACTAAGCTGGGTGGAAGTGTGGATCTGCTGGAGGGTAGGGAGGCTCTGCAAAGGGATCTGAGCAGGCTGGACCACTGGGCAGAGTCCAATGGCATGAGGTTTAAAACGGCCAAATGCCGGGTCCTGCACTTGGGGCACAACAACCCTAAGCAGAGGTACAGACTAGGAGAAGCCTGGCTGGAAAGCTGCCAGGAGGAGAAAGACCTGGGGTTGTTGGTTGACAGCCGACTGAACATGAGCCAGCAGTGTGCCCAGGTGGCCAAGAAGGCCAATGGCATCCTGGCTTATATCAGAAACTGTGTAACCAGCAGGTCCAGGAAAGTTATTCTCCCTCTGTACTCAGCACTGGTGAGACCGCACCTCGAATACTGTATTCAGTTCTGGGCCCCTCACCACAAGAAGGATGTTGAGGCTCTCGAGCATGTCCAGAGAAGAGTGACGAAGCTGGTGAAGGGACTAGAGAAAAAGACTTACAAGGAGCAGCTGAGAGAGCTGGGGTTGTTTAGCCTTCAGAAGAGGAGGCTGAGGGGAGACCTTACTGGTCTCTACAACTACCTGAAAGGAGGTTGTGGAGAGGAGGGTGCTGGCCTCTTCTCCCAAGTGACAGGGGACAGGATGAGAGGGAATGGCCAAAAGCTCCGCCAGGGGAGGTTTAGGCTGAACATGAGGAAAAAAATCTTCACAGAAAGGGTCCTTGGGCAGTGGAACAGGCTGCCCAGGGAGGCGGTTGAGTCACCTTCCCTGGAGGTGTTTAAGGGATGGGTGGATGAGGTGCTGAGGGGCATAGTTTAGTGTTTGATAGGAATGGTTAGACTCAATGATCCAGTGGTTCTCTTCCAACCTGGTGATTCTATAATTCTCTGATTCTAAGTTGCTTTTTGGTTTTTTTGTAAATCAGCTGCTGAAAAGTAAAGAACAGGCACATTTATTATAACAACTTATCTAACAGGAATCAAAGCCGCTTATTTGACATAATAAGAATCTTATTTTCAGTGTAAACTGTTGATATATGACAAAATCCTTTTGGTAAGGGATAATGAAATTACTCACCAGGTTCTACAAATCCAGCAAGACAGGTAAACATCCCTGGGGGAGACCTCTTGTGCCTACCTAAAAGGCAGTGGTTCCCATCTGGATGGATGACTTGCATTATAACTACAGGATCTACAAAGGACATTAAAGGAATATATTCCAACATTTGTCAGGGGACTTAAGAGCAGTAATAAACTTCAGCCTATTTGACAGTAATACATGTACATATAATTCAGACACCTTTAAGTGACCATAATTAGAATTGTCTAGATGCCCAGAGCAAGTTGTTATTTTAATTCACTTGTTAGGTTTTTTTCTGCAAGACATTTGTTTGCTTTGTTTTGCAACATACATACTTTCTAGAAGTTTACTAACCAAGGCTTGAAATGCAGTATGTAAAATACCTGCAACCAAAGCACATGATCTGAGTGCCAGCAATACTAACCTAGCTATGCACGCAGCAGACAGAAAAAATTTCTGCAGAAAAACTATTTACTATAAACTCCTCCATATATAACTCAAGAAGATCCTTTTGACTGAAATACAGTTACAATGCAAATACTGACTAAGCTTTCCCACTTCTCACTTTTTTGACTGCTATCAATCCCTCACCTAATGTTTTTCATGGGACTTTTTTTTGTCCAAAACACCAGTATTTTCTCTGTATGAAAAGACTTGATCCAGGAACCCCTATAATCAATAATTTCAAAGGTTGCTGTCCTTTCAAAGGTATCTGCCACGTGGCATAGTGTAGAATATTTAGTGTGCTATCTGTAAACTTTCTTCAGGGAAAGGCATGAGTAGAAAATGCTGGTTTATCAGTCTTTCCTCTACAATCCCATTCCTCCTCTAAGTTTGTTGTGATAGAGATTGTAAAGAAAGAGCCCCTAGTATTATAGCAAACTTCACTATAGTCCATAAGACAGAAGAATATGGCAGCATATTATGATTACTACAAAGATATATCTAGAGTATGGGAGAGAACATGAAATTCAGGAATGCAACACACATACAGCAACCAGAACTACAAATGCAAAGAAAGGGCAAGGTAGAGAGAGGAAAGGTGATCAAAGAGCCACCAAATTATCCAGGAAATGGCAAACTTTTTATCTGTCTTTGTTGTCCCGTTAATAACATAGTACACTTCCACTGCGACACACAAACAAAAGAAGCTATAGAAGACTGTCTATACCAGCTTATACACCAAATAGAAATAGGCCTGGTGGTTTGTGACTGACAATGAATAATGAAAGCCAGTGAAGATGCTAATGCAGTCAAAGTGACACTATAGAAAAATGTGCACTGTATCAGAAAACTCAGAAAGCTTGAAGAATGTGAGAAAATAATATGCAGGGTGTGGGGGAAAAGTATATTGTTAATATCTCATTTATGTTGTTGGGTCTTCTAACTGATATTACTACATTGCAAAAAATATTGGTATTGACACAGTAGTTCTTTGACACAAACTACTTTATGAAAGAGAAGCCTGAACTATCTAATTCTAAATAGAGCTGAGACAAACATACTCTGGGGAGGGACAAGTATGTAAGACCTGGCAGAAGGAAGCAGCTGAAATAACTAAAAATAAATTGATTTACATGTATAATAGTACAAACAAGCCACTTTTGACCAAGTTTATTCTACAACATTCTCACCAACTCTTGGATATGATGTGTTGTGAACACCTTGGAGACTGGGACAATCTTCTTTTAAGCAAGTTTTCTTGTAACCCCCTTCTTCAGTCTTGGTTATGCTCCCACATGTTGGGCAGAATCGGTAGCAACTGTGCCATGCTAGAATAGATCTAGCCTGGGCTACTACTCCTTTAAAGGAATTCATTGAAAGTAAAAAAAAAAAAAAAAAAAATCAAATACTAATTTATATAGAAAAAGGAAGCAGTAAAGTTTGACACAAAAATCAGAGTAAGGCTATGGCTTGAATGATAACATCCTACAAGAGAAGTTGAACAATTCAAATTATTCAGATCTTTTTCTTTGTAGCAGAGCACATAGGACACGTCACTATGTAGCTATAGACCAATTTATATTCAGAAACAAATTAATCTGTATCGATAAACCCTGTTTCTCTTTTACTTTGCCTGTGAAAAGAGCCAGAAATACATATCACACCCTTTCCAGAGGACCACTTTAGAGCTACTACAAGTATTGACATAATAATGCATTGTTCCATTTAAACTTCAGATGCAAGTCAAGTTTCCCCTTTACCCTTCTGTAAATGCAAAATTATTATAACAGCAGTTGTTAACAACATTTCCATAAAGACAATAATTTGCTTGGACATTCTGACTTTCCAACACTTAAACATACTGTTTCCTTCTTAGATGAGTATTCAACACACTCTTATTCAAGCCATAGATTAATTTCTTATAATGAGAACTCACTAATGAGATTTTTTTCCTTTGTTTTACATTAATGAACATGCATTAATATTTAAATAGTACCATTCTTAAAGCCATGATGATCATTAGATTTTACAGTCTAATACCTGCCATTGCAGATGGTGGCACTTTCTAACCACATACGTTCTTAAGTACAAAATTCTTCACAAAACCACTGACAGGCTTTTAAAATCAAACTATTTCTAAAGCTACTGAAAATACTCAATTCCTTTGCAATGCTTTGTCCTTGCATTATACTTCAATGAATCCCAAAGCCTATCTTTCTGATTACACATTTTATAACTGCTGGATTTTATGCATCTTACCAGCTTCTTTTTCAGGGAGCTTCAGTAGGGCTGGCATTGGTGGATGAAGGAAGTAACAGTCTTTATGCCTCTGTTTAAATTTTTCAGCAGAAGGAGAATCCATGCTAAAAGCAAACCAAGCAACTAACCCATCTTCTTCATCTTCTTGTAGAACTCTTCCAGTGCAAGTATCCAGCAGGTTCATGTGGGACTTAAGCTCAACTCCAAGGAAAATCAAGGCGCCTTCTTCACATTGGTTCATGTACTGCTCCACATCATTGTGGTACAGCCTACAAAGCTTTACTTCTGGCTGCTGGGAACTCTCAAGTCCACCACTCAAAGTAACCAAAGGACTTAGATCTGAGAAGAGGATGTATACGGTAGTTGGATGGCTTTGTTTTTCGCTTAGCCACTTGGCATCTGTTCTTTTATCACTCCTTCTGTCCAGAAGTGTCGATCCAAAATAATTTCCATATTCTTTCACTTCACTTGACAGAAAATTAGGCCTCTGCTCACTCTTCACATTAACCAACAAATTAGCTATGTGCTTGTACCCCCAAAACGAAGCAATGTCCAGAGCTGTCTGCCTTGATTTGTTAGCAATGGATCTGTCACACCTAGAGAAACAGAAAAGTACAGTGATTACCAGGGTCGATATCACAGAATCACAGAATAATCAGGTTGGAAGAGACCCACTGGATTGTCGAGTCCAACCATTCCCACCAGTCTCTAAATCATGCTCCTAAGCACCTCATCTACCCTAACCTTAAACACCTCCAGGGACGGTGACTCAACCACCTCCCCTGGCAGACCGTTCCAATGCCTAACCACCCTCTCCATGAAGAACTTTTTCCTAATCTCAAGCCTAAATCTCCCCTGGCGGAGCTTGAGGCCATTCCCTCTCATCCTGTCCCCTGTCACTTGGGAGAAGAGGCCAGCACCCTCCTCTCCACAACCTCCCTTCAGGTAGTTGTAGAGAGTAATAAGGTCTCCTCTCAGCCTCCTCTTCTCCAGGCTAAACAATCCCAGCTCTCTCAGCCGCTCCTCATAAGATTTGTTCTCCAGCCCCTTCACCAGCTTTGTTGCTCTTCTCTGGACTCGCTCCAGAGCCACAACATCCCTCTTGTGGTGAGGGGCCCAGAACTGAACACAGTACTCGAGGTGCGGTCTCACCAGTGCCGAGTACAAGGGGAGAATAACTTCCCTGGACCTGCTGGTTACGCCGTTCCTAATACAAGCCAAGATGCCATTGGCCTTTTTGGCCACCTGGGCACACTGCTGGCTCATGTTCAGTCGGTTGTCAACCAGCACCCCCAGGTCCTTCTCCTCCTGGCAGCTTTCCAGCCAGGTTTCTCCTGTTTGTACCTCTGCTTAGGGTTGTTGTGCCCCAAGTGCAGGACCTGGCATTTGGCCTTGTTAAACCTCATGCCATTGGTCTCAGCCCAGCAGTCCAGCCTGTTCAGGTCCCTGGACTGCTGGGCTGAGATGTTTAGGAAGAGTCCTGATGCTATACTATTCTTACTTACAGCATAAAGATCTGATACTACTAAGATGTAAGAGTTTTTAGACATTCTTTGCATACTGGGGCACTCTTCAGGCTAAATACTTAGCATTGCAGCAATGAAAACTAAACTTCAAGTTCCTTTCTTGCAGCCAGATCCCACATCTTTGTTGATCTACTCCAGGTATTATTTACTACGGTTCATGCAGTTCTACAATAGCAATGAATTAATTAAAATCTCACACACTGCATCATGCAAAAGGAAAAAAAAAAAGGCGGCTCAAGATCATTTACAGATAGAACTGGCTATAAGCCAGGCTACATTTCTCTTCTAAATAACTAATAATTAAAAAAAAAAGGAGTTCAGCTGGCATTACTTTTCAGATGCTGTTCAAAGTGGCATCAAAACACTTACAAGAAAATATCATTAAATAAAAATCAGGAATACAGCTTCTGTTAGTGAGAGAAGTAGCATCCTTAAACCTGAGGTGCTGGTCCCTGTAGGGATCTCTTTGTTACCAAAATGTCTGCAAAGTGACACATATGAGGGAACACTGCCTCATGACATATACTTAAGTATCAACAGAAAAAAGTAAAACATCTGAAATGGTCTGGGCTTGACTGGGATGTCAAATACAACGCACTTGTTATTTTTGTCAATTTTAATTCAAGCAGCTAAGTAAAACAGAAGTTTCACTGTAAACTACATTACAAACACTGTAAAAAACACTGTAAAAAACACTGTAAACTACACTGTACACAGCAGATGTGGGGCCAGACTCAGCAGTTTTTAAAACCAGAAAACATCACTATATTCACACTGCTGATACACAGGTAACTGCACCATATGCAAGACTGGTTTGACTGAAGATTTTATACTAGCCTCAATAGTTTCTGAGGGATTTGGGAGTATATCGTAGAAAAGCATTCAAAACTTAATTTACATTAAACTCCCTGCTGAACCTTCACAGAAGGACAGCATCTGGGTAGGAGTGAAAGGAAAAAAAAAGGATGGGATTATCACTGGAAGCTGTGGAATGCTGTGCTTGAGATTACTCATAACCACAGAATGAACAAAACTTGGCGCAGAAAGGAACAAGTTGGTCTTGATCAATGTAGAGCTCAATTGAACTGCAATACCTGACTCTCACCCTCAATTTTGAAACCCTTCCTATTTGAAATTTTCAGATCCTGACTTTTTTCAGGCTTCAGAATAATCTTCTTTGGGGTCTCAAGGAGAACTCTGAAGCATTCTTTGCTCCTCTGAGTGTCTTGAAAAACTAGAATAGTTGACTTGAAGATAGACTATATATATATGTCTATATTTCTTGTCAAAACCTTGCTATCATATATATATGTGTCTATATACATGTGATAGCAAGTTTTTGACAAGAAATGAACATGCTTGGTGTCATACTGACTGAAAAAAATAACATGACAGCTCAAGCAGAAAGAAGAAACCAAATTGTTCACAAAATAAGAGACAAAATTAATTAATCGGTAACTTTGTACAGGTGTGCCTGTCATGTCCTACTTAATAGTCACTTTCAGCAAACATTCTGCACTATGAGGTAGATGCAAGTGGATTGCAAATAAAGTTTAGAGAAAAAGTCCAGGTGGAACAATAAATTAATACCAAATTTATACGCAGTACAGTGGTTGGAATGGGATACAAACTTTGTTCTATTCTGCTGGTCTCTGGGAGAAATTACAATATATTCTTGAAGATAAAAGTAATAATTTTAGAGATGTTTACAACTTAAAAGAGTTTCTTATCATACTGCATGATGCAACAACCGAATTCAGTTATAAACAGACAGAATATTTTAACCCTGAATTTTTTTCCACTATCTGTTAGGTAAATTTACTTTTCTGAGATCAAGTTGAGATAGGCAGAAAGGGATTCAGGTTAGAGCTCTTCTGTAGATCTACTAAACTGCTTACCCTTTTTCAAGAAGAAGCTGCACAACCTCAAGGTGTCCATTTCTGGCACCATACATCAGGGCTGTCCAGCCATTATCTGCTGTTGAATTGATAAGCGAAGGAGAATGACTGAGCAATGCTTTCAATCTAGCTGCATCTCCAATAGCAGCAAAATGATGCAGCTGAGAAATCATGTCCTGATGGAGATTATTTTTATTTTCAAAGTCTGTCATTGTGTCACCTAAGTTAAAAACCAACAAACAAAAAGGACTCAAATCATATCCACCATTATTAAAATGATTTAAGTAAAAGAATTATGTTTAATACCATGGAGAAATCAAACACTATCATCAAAAGTATGGATGCAACAAAGACTTAGAATTAGTATGACACTGCTATTTCCAACCAAATCCTAGTGCCCCACATCTCCAAATACAGTTAAACATTATCCAATAATTTTAAAGAGGCTTAATAAGAGGAAATTCTTGCCATGAAAACAAATCTTATTTCAGCTTGAAAAATACATTCTGGTTTCCAGATTGAATGCACACCTACACACACAAGACAGAACAGCACAAAGCTCTCTAAGAAATTAGTCTCGGATGCCTTGGAAACAATGGAAAACAATCATAAGAAGGCAAGTCCCTTTGCAGGCTCAGGGACTCCGTCGAACTCTCTCAAGTAACTACTTTTGCGCCTCCACCCCAGCACCCGCGCAACACAACGGAAGCTTATATTCTATCGTGAACTGCTGCCCGCTCCACAGACACAGGCACCCAGATACAGAGACCCACACACCCAGATACAGAGACCCACACACCCAGACACAGAGACCCACACACGCAGGCAGACAGGCAGGCACATCCAGACAGACCCCCAGACCTAGACCCACGCTCGACGGTGCCTGACGATACCCAGGCCCGGTACGACTTGCCACGCCCCCCGGCTCCCTAGCTGCCCGACCCCGCCCCGATGTGTGTGCGCAGGCGCAGGCCAGCCTCTCGCCTCTCCGTCGCCGCACCCGCCGGTGCGTCAGGATCGCGGGGTCAGCTTCCGGCGCGGGCGGCGCCGCGGACGACCCGCCGGAAGCCCCCGGTAGCCGCACGAGCTTCCGCGTCCCGCCCCGCCCCGCGGAGCCGCGCAGGAGAGCGGGGGCGGTGCTTGGCCGTGCGCCGGCCCGCCTCGGGCCCGCCTCGGGCCGGTGGGAGCGGTGCCGCGGGCAGGTGCGAAGCGGGCAAGCGCCGGCCGGTTCCCTGTCGCCGTTTCAGCGGCGAAATCAACGGGCGAGCTAAAGAGCAAGCGACTGTTTGTCTTACCGGCCGGACGCGCACTGATTACAAAGAGCAACCGAACTGTTGTTCAGCTTTGCTGCATGGGGCTAGGGGAAGGCAAAAAGCAATAGAATATGCAAGTGCTTACGAGAAAACAGGAGTATGTGAGATGTCATGGAAGGGGAGAATTAGCGAGCTGAAGAAATAAATGATTTGGTATGAGTTGTTAACCTATTATATATTTGAATGTTATGTACAGTTTTTGTGATTTTAGAACTAAAATATAGGATTACCTTGAATAATAACTTCTAGCTTTAGGGGAAGATGACTGGTGTAGCTGAACAGGGAGACTTTGCTGGGACTCCGGGGGGAAAAAAAAGGAGGGGTTATCACATTTGGAAGAAGGGACAGGGAACTCAAAAGAGTACAGGGATCTTATGTCATAAAGGAAGAAAATCGGAAAGGCGAAAGCCCAGCTCAGACTCAATATGGCCACCGTTGTAAAAGGTAACAGAAAATGTTTTTCATTGAATCACAGAATAACCAGGTTGGAAGAGACCCTGAGTCCAACCATTCCTATCAAACACTAAACCATGCCCCTTAGCACCTCATCCACCCGTGCCTTAAACACCTCCAGGGAAGGTGAATCAACCACCTCCCTGGGCAGCCTGTTCCAGCGCCCAAGGACCCTTTACGTGAAAATTTTTTTCCTGATGTCCAGCCTAAATCTCCCCTAGCGGAGCTTGTGGCCATTCCCTCTCATCCTGTCCCCTGTCACTTGGGAGAAGAGGCCAGCACCCTCCTCTCTACAACCTCCCCTCAGGTAGTTATAGAGAGCAATGAGGTCTCCCCTCAGCCTCCTCTTCTGAAGGCTAAACAACCCCAGCTCTCTCAGCTGCTCCTCATAAGGCCTGTTCTCCAGCCCCTTCACCAGCTTTGTTGCTCTTCTCTGGACTCGCTCCAGAGCCTCAACATCCTTCTTGTGGTGAGGGGCCCAGAACTGAACACAGTATTCAAGGTGCGGTCTCACCAGTGCTGACTGCAGAGGGAGAATAACCTCCCTGGACCTGCTGGTCACGCCGTTTTGAATACAAGCTGAGATGCCATTGGCCTTCTTGGCCACCTGGGCACACTGCTGGCGGATTTTACAAATACAGTAACAAAAAGAGAACCAAGAAGAATTCCTGTTCTTTATCAGATATGGGAGCAAAGGGGAGAATATTGCCACAGGGGTTGAGGAAAACACTTAAGTACTTAATGCCTCTGTCTTTATAGACCAATTATCTCCAGAGTCTGGTCTTCAGCTCCCTGAGCTGGAAGATGGGGATGAAGAGTAGAGTAAACCTTTAATAATCCAGGAGTAAGCAGTTAGCAACCTGCTATGCTACCTGGACACTCAGAAGTCCATGAGGCCAGATGGGATCTACCTGAGAGTACTGAGCAGTTTGGTGGAGGAGCTTGCTAAGCCACTCTCCATCATTTATCAGCAGTCCTGGTTAACAGAGCAGGTTGCAGACCACTGAAGACCTGCCAGTGTGATGTCCATCTACAATAAGGCCGGAAGGAGGATCCAGAGGTCTCTGGCTGACCACGTTACCAGGAAAGGTTGTGGAGCAGTTCATTTTGAATGCCTTCACTGGGCATATGCAGGACAACAAGGGAATCAGGCCTAGCCAACGTGGGTTCGTGAAAGGAAGATCCTGCTTGACCAAGTCGATATCCTTCAATAACCAGATAACTCATGCCTAGTAGATGAGGGAAAGGCTGTGGATGTTATCCGCCTCTAGTAAAGCCTTTGATGCCATTTCCCAGAGCAATTTCCTAGAGAAGGTGGTGGCCTGTGGCTTTAGGCAGGTGTACTCTTTGCTGGGTAAAAACTGGGTAGGAAGTTGAGCCCAGAAAGTTGTGGTGAATAAAGCTAAATCCATTTGGTGGCTGGTTGCAAGATGTGTTCCCCAGGACTCACTGCTGGGGCCAGTTCTGTTTAATAACTTTACTAGTGATCTGCATGAGGGCATTGTGTACTCCCTCAGTAAGTTTGCAGATGATACCAAATTAGGCAGGAGTGTCAGTCAGCTCGAGGGTAGGAAGGTTTTGCAGAGGGACCTGGGCAGGCTGGGTCAGTGGGTCTAGGTAAATTGTATGAGTCAACAAGGCTAAGTGCTGGGTCCTATACTTGGGTTACAACAACCTTATACAACATTATAGGTTTGTGGAAGAAGGATTGGAAATCTGCCAGGTGGAAAAGGACCTGGGGGTGCTGGTTGACAGCTGCCTGGCCATGAGCCAGCAGTGTGCTCAGGTAGCCAAAAAGGCCCATAGCATCGTGGCTTTTGTCATGAATGTTGTAGCTAGCAGGACTGGGGAAGTGATCATGCCTCTATACTCAGTGCAGGTGAGGCTGCACTTTAAGTATTGTGTTCAATTCTGTGCTTCTCACTGTAAGAACCATGTTGAGAAGGGCTAAAAGCCTGATGAAGGGTCTGGGACACAAGTGTAATGAGGAGTGGCTGAATGAACTGAGTTTGCTTAGTCTGGAGAAGAGGAGGCTGAGGGAGGCCTTATTGCTCTCTACAAGTACCTGAAACAAGATTATGGTGAGGTTGGTACTGGTCGCTTCTCCCCAGTAACTACTGTTAGGCTGAGAGAAGACAACATCAAATTGTGCCAGGGGAGGTTTAGATTGGGTATATAGAAAAATTCCTTTACCAAAAGAATGGTCAAGCATTGGAACAGGCTGCCCAGGGACTCACTGTGGTGGACTCACTGTCCCTGGAAGTGTTAAAGAAAATGTAGAAGTACCACTTCGTGACATGGTTTAGTAGGCGTAGAGGTGTTGGGCTGGCAGCTGGAGTTGGGAAAGACCTCTAAGATCATCCACATTAATGACTCTATGATTCTATGAACCTGGGACTGTTGTTGGAATGCATTTTCTTCTGGTGAGTACTTAACAAGCTTTGTACTTGGTTTCCAAAGGTTGTTAAAGAATCACTAGGTTGGAAGAGACTCACAGGATCATTGAGTCCAACCATTCCTGTCAACCACTAAACCGTGCCCCTCAGCACCTCATCCACCTGTCTTTTAAATACATCCAGGGATGGTGACTCTATCACCTCCTTGGGCAGCCTGTTCCAGTGCCCTAATAACACTTTCTGTGAAAAATTTCTTTCTGTTGTCCAGCCTGAACCTACCCTGGCAGAGCTTGAGGCCATTCCCTCTTGTCCTATAGCCTGTGACATGGAAGAAGAGGCCACCTCCCTGCTCTCCACAACCTCCTTTCAGGTAGTTGTAGAGACCAGTAAGGTCTTCTCTCAGTCTTCTCTTCTCTAGGCTAAACAATGCCAGATCCCTGAGCCACTCCTTGTAAGACTTGTTCTCCATCCCCCTCACCAACTTTGTCACTCTTCTCTGGACATGCTTCAGAGCCTCAACAGTCTCACCAATGCTGAGTACAAAGGGAGAATAACCTCCCTAGACCTGCTGGCCACGCTGTTTCTGATACAAGGCAAGATGCCATTGGCCTTCTTGGCCCCTTGGGCACACTGCTGGCTCATGTTGAGACAGCTATCAATCAACACCCCCAGGTCTTTCTCCTTTCCTCTGTTTCTAGCCAGTCTTCTCCTGATTCGTAGCACTGCACAGGGTTGTTGTGCCCCAAGTGCAGGACCCAGCATTTGGGCTTGTTAAACCTCATGCCATTGGTCTCAGCCTAGTGGTCCAGCCTGCTCAGATCCCTTTGCAGAGCCTCCCTACCCTCCAGCAGATCCACACTTCTACCCAGCTTAGTGTCATCTTCAAACTTGCCAAGGGAGCACTCAATGCCTTCATCCAGGTCACTGATAAAGACATTGAACAGGGCTGGACCCAGCACTGAGCCCTGGGGAACCCCACTTGTCACTGGCCTCCAGCTGGATTTAACACCATTTAGCACCACTCTCTGGGCCCGGCCATCCAACTGATTTTCCACCCAGGAGAGTGTGTGCCTGTCCAGTCCAGAGGCTGACAGTTTCCTAAGCAGAATGATATGAAAAACTCTATCAAAGGCTTTACTAAAATCCAGGAAGACCACATTCACAGCCTTTCCCTCATCCAGTAGGCGGGTCACTTTGTCATAGAAGGCGATCAGGTTAGTTTGGCAAGACCTGCCTTTCATGAACCCATGTTGACTGGACCTGATCACCTGGTTCTTCTGCATGTGCTGCATGGTATGGTTGGACTCGATGATCCGGTGGGTCTCTTCCAACCTGGTTATTCTATGATTCTATGATAGCACTCAAGATCACCTGTTCCATGACTTTCCCTGGCACTGATGTCAGACTGACAGGCCTGTAGTTCCCTGGGTCCTCCATGCAACCCTTCTTGTAGATGGGTGTAACATCAGCCAGCCTCCAGTCCAGTGGAACTTCCCCAATCAGCCAGGACCACTGGAAGATTGTGGAAAGGGGTTTAACAAGCACATCCGCCAGCTCCCTCAATACATTTGGATGGATCCCATCTGGCCCCATAGACTTGTGGGTGTCTAACTGGGAAAGCAAGTCTCTAAGCACCCCTTCTTGGATCATGGTAGCTTTGTTATGCTCCTCTAACTCCTGGGGGTGTACACAGAGGGAACAACTTACTATTAAAGACTGAGGCAAAGAAGGCATTAAGTACCTCAGCCTTTTCCTCATCCTGTGTCACTGTTGTTCCTTCTGTATGCAATAGGGACTCTATATTCTCCTTAATTCTCCTTTTATTGTTAATGTATTTGTAGAAAGATTTTTTATTATCTTCCACGGTGTTAGACAATTTGATTTCTAGCTGGGCCTTAGCTCTCCTGATTTTTTCTCTGCACGATCTCAGTTCCTCCCTGTAGTTCACTCAAGACGCC
This sequence comes from Clamator glandarius, assembly GCA_033459285.1. NCBI lineage: Eukaryota > Metazoa > Chordata > Aves > Cuculiformes > Cuculidae > Clamator > Clamator glandarius. The sequence continues at coordinate 277,324 of JAUNZM010000153.1, forward strand.
TGTCCCTTCTTCCAAAGCTCATAGACCCTTCTCTTCTTTTTGATGTCTCTCAAGATCTCCCTACTCAACCAAGCTGGGTTTTTCCCCTGGTGGCTCCTTTTCTGGAACATGGGGATGGCTTGCTCCTGAGCTGCTAGGATTTCTGTTTTGAAGAGCACCCAGCCCTCGTGATCGCTCTTGCACTTAAGGACTGTCACCCATGGGACTTCATCAACAAGCCCTCTGAACAGTCCAGAGTCTGCCCTCTCAAAGTTTAATGTGACTATTTTGCTAATCCCCCTCTTCACCTCACCTAGAACTGATCATCATGTGATCACTTTGTCCCAGGCGTCCTCCAAGCATCATATCCCCCACAAGACCTTCTCTGTTGACAAACAGCAGATCCAGGAGGATGCCTTCCCTTGTCGGCTCACTGACCATTTGTCTTCCTCGCACTCCAGGAACTTCCTAGACTGCTTCCTTTTGGCTGTATTGTACTTCCAGCAGACATCTGAAAGATTGAAGTCTCCCATGAGGACAAGAGGTAGCGATCTTGAGACTGTTCCCAGCTGTTTATAGAAGAGCTCATCAGCTGCTTCTTCTTGGCTGGATGGTCTATAATAGACTCCCATCACAATGTCCGCCTTCTTATGGACTCCTCTGATTTTAACCCACAAACACTCAATCTCATCATCACCATAACTGAGCTCGAGGGTATCAACACACTCTCTAACATAGAGGGCTACCTTGCCACCTTTCCTACCCTTCTTGTCCTACCTGAAAAGTTTATACCCCACCATAGGTGCACTCCAATTATACGAGTCATCCTACCATGTTTTTGTGATGGCAATGACATTGTAGTCTCCTTGCCCTACAATAGCTTCCAACTCCTTCTGCTTATTGCCCATGCTGTGTGCATTGGTGTAAATATACTTCAGCTAGGCCGATGAACTCTCAGCTCTCATAAAGGGAATGGTGTTCATTCCCAATTGTCCTGATCCAATGTTGGGGAGGGTTCTTAAACGATCCCAAGGGCAAGATTAAGATATAAACGAGGTCAGATGCCATACAATCTTTTGAGCTTTATTTTCTAGAACAACTGATAACAGCGATAGGACAGGGAGAAAAGGAAAGAAAAGTCAGAAACCCTAAGCAAGAAAGTAGAGGCGCAGCTAATTACCACCACCATGAATCCAGTGATGTGCAGTTGGCTCGGTCGTGGTGCAGGTGATGGTGCTTCAAGCTCTGGGGGGACGAGATCACCACATCGATGGCAGCAGCAGTTTTCGGGAACACATGGTGAAAGCAGCAGCTTCTTCCAGGCCGCATGGTCCAGGCTAGTCTGATCGAAATGTGTGTCTGAGAGCAAGACTGCACTGTGCCTGTTTCCTTGAAAGTCCTTTTATAAGGCTCATCCGCTCTCCATCTGCAAGTGTCTTTTTGGTGGGTCTGGCCTGGGATGTCTGGTGGGTCGAGAGAATGGAGAGGGGGAGCGGGGGCAGCAGCCGTCGCTGTATCTCCTCCCCCACAGCTGTGTCCTAATCTTCAGCAAAGGTTGGGAAAGTGGTTCCTGCTCCTGCACTGCCCTTCTGTTGAACCCAGCACTACAGACAACCTGGTGCCACAAATCACAGAATCACAGAATAACCAGGTTGGAAGAGACCCACTGGATCGTCGAGTCCAACCATTCCCACCAGTCCCTAAATCATGCTCATAAGTACCTCATCCACCCTAACCTTAAACACCTCCATGGACGGTGACTCAACCACCTCCCTTGGCAGACCGTTCCAATGCCTAACCACCCTCTCCGTGAAGAACTTTTTCCTAATCTCAAGCCTAAATCTCCCCTGGCGGAGCTTGAGGCCATTCCCTCTCATCCTGTCCCCTGTCACTTGGGAGAAGAGGCCAGCACCCTCCTCTCCACAACCTCCATTCAGGTAGTTGTAGAGAATAATAAGGTCTCCCCTCAGCCTCCTCTTCTCCAGGCTAAACAGCCCCAGCTTTCCCAGTCGATCCTCATAAGATTTGTTCTCCAGCCCCTTCACCAGCTTTGTTGCTCTTCTCTGGACTCACTCCAGAGCCACAACATCCCTCTTGTGGTGAGGGGCCCAGAACTGAACACAGTACTCGAGGTGCGGTCTCACCAGTGCCGAGTACAGGGGGAGAATAACCTCCCTGGACCTGCTGGTCACGCCGTTTCTGATACAAGCCAAGATACCATTGGCCTTCTTGGCCACCTGGGCACACTGCTGGCTCATGTTCAGTCGGCTGTCAACCAACACCCCCAGGTCCTTCTCCTCCTGGCAGCTTTCTAGCCAGGCTTCTCCTATTCTGTAGCTCTGCTTAGGGTTGTTGTGCCCCAAGTGCAGGACCCGGCATTTGGCCTTGTTAAACCTCATACCGTTGGTCTCAGCCCAGCGGTCCAGCCCCAGACTGGGTAGTCCCCAGACAAAATGTCCCCAGGCAAAGAGACACACATAGTCTGACTCTACACCAATTGGCTGTTCCTTGGAATATCTAACCCATTCGTGTCAGTTTCATCCATTCTGTCTCCAGATGCACTTGCCCCCACTTGCTCTGTGGTGATATACTGGCAGTCCTTGCCAGCACACCACCTCTCAGGCGCTGGAGTTCCACTTCCCTTGACAAGGCTGGCTTCATCCCCCTCCCCTTTCACATCTAGTTTAAAGCTCTAATTATAGCCCTGCTAGATTTTTAGTGAGGGCTTTAGTACCCCTAGGAGACATGCACCATCCCTAGTAAGAAAGGCTGGGGGTGCATGGGCCAGTCCATGATCAAAGAACCCAAAGTTTTGCTTCTCATACCAGGTTCAGAGCCAGGTATTAATCAACTGATTTTTTTTGATCTCTTGCTTTTCAATCCTTAGTGTTGGAATGGAGCTAAACACTACTTGTGCCCCAGAGCCCTCCATTGTTTTCCTCAGAGCCCTGAAGTCCCTCTTAATTGCTCTCAGCTTCCTGCGCTATGTGTCATCATTGCCAATTTGAACTACTCGCAGAGGGTAATAATCACTGGCTTTCACCAAGGAAAGAAGTTTTCTAGTGTCGTCCTTCACTCATGCCCCAGGTAGGCAGCAGACCTCCCCATGGAGCAGATCCGGTACAGAATCACAGAATCACTAGGTTGGAAAACTGCTTAAAAACTTAAAAATATTGGCATTTCTTTTACTTGTGTTTGGAGTTTTTGAGTTAGAAAGATTCACATTGTCACACTTCTTCAACACTGTGTGTCTTCAAAACCAGAAGAATTGTACAGCTTTTGTCTTCAAGACAAAACACAATATATGCTTCAAGAATATGTGCTTCAAGAAAACACAGTATATTCCCAAATCCATACATTACCAAGGTGCCAAACATTTCTGGTACTATGGCAGATGAGAGGAAGCATGACTGGGTTCTATCAGTAATGGTACATCCAATTGGTGTGTCTCTTGTAAACCATGGATAGAAACCCCCAATCTAGCCTTAATTTTTAATACTTGTATGTCATAAGTTATTGTTTTTATGCAAGTTTTCTTTATAAGTTATAAAGTTCATGCAAGTCACTTTTGCAGCATTTGTGGTTCTAAATTGTTTTTAGATAGTCACCATTAAAAGTTACCTTCCTACATCCTAGTAAGTGGTTTCTTGAGCATAATAGACAGTCAAAAACTTATGCATGTATTGTATGGTTGTGAGAATACAGTGGAAGATTGGTGAGGAGGAATTGTAAAATAGGCTCAAGTGACCTTGCAGCCGGCATGGTGAAATACACCTGTATCATGCTAATCATCGATTAGTCTGGTGAGCTTGATAAGCAGAATCTTTTGCTTTTAGGTAACGTAGGCCTGTGATAAACTCGGAGCCATCTTTGAGAACATTCTTGAGATTCCTTGCTGTGAGAAAGATCAAACCACAGCAGCAAACTACACTGCTTTTCCCTGATAAATATAGGCAAAATGACAGGTTTCACACACACGCTTTCTGGCAAGGACTGAGTTCTGCAGTGACTGCATTTCCTGTACCTGGGTGCTGTATTGGAGTTGCCCCAAATTGTGAGGTTACGGAAATAAATGTATTCTTTTCATTTTATCTGTGGATTTGTGATTGTTTCTGCATTCTGCCTGCATCTGACTCCCATGATGGTCCTTATAACTCCTTGATAAGCAAGCTTTAAAGTCCATGGTTGCTGCTTTTAAGTTCTGTACTCTTATTAAAGTGTAGAGGGTCAGCCACATGAGAGAAAACTCCCCTTAGAAACAATGCAGATGCAAACCAGTGAATGTACATGAAGAATTCATAGGAGTATTCTTCCAGATAGGAACAAATGAAAAAAGGATGTAATTTTAGTTTTATTTGCTCAGCTGGAAACAAGCCCTATCTTCTTTGATGTGAGTCTTGTACCTGTAAACAATTGTTTCCACCTGGTGAAAGGGTGCTACCTGCCCTTCCATGGACAATGTCCAAAGTAATTTTGTTTCTTCCTGTAGTGATTAATGACTGAAAAAGAAAAGGGCTATATCATTGTAATAGACAAAGGCTCAGTTTTCTTAGATTCTTTCCGAGTTACTTTGTCCTCCTATGTGGTGAAACAGATGGTATTGACTAAAAGATTTGATATAGTATGGGGAGGCCTTTATTATACTTGGTTGTTCTTCTGGCAGTACATTTATCATCTATGGCCTAAACAACATGAAATGGAGTTTCAGATGGGCATCTAACTAAACTGTTTTGTAGTCCAGGATTTATTTTTTTATTAATTTTTTTCCTTGTAATAAGTTTTGTTTTTAAAGGTTAAAAAATCAATGATACTTTTTGATGTTGCTTGAACTTTTATTTTTCTGCCTTAGATATTTTTCTCTCTGTGTGTGTGTATGTGTGACGTTACCTCTTCCGGCCTGACACTGAGTTCAGTGACAGCTAGATACATGGAAGATGTTTTGCATTAAAGTTCTGAACAAGATGTCTGTAAATTTTGTACTGTGTCTCTAAGGCATGTAAAATCTTGTTTGTTACGATAGTATTGCTGTCAGAGTTCTCCTGCTTCCTTGTTTTCCTTCTCCCCTCATTTACCTTCAAGTGGTTTTGACCATACAAGTTATGTGTATGTTGGATACTACAGAAACTTCTGTTTCAGCCTCCCATAAGGGAGAGTCAGTTTGAACAGATTGTCCTCAAGAACTTTCTTCTAAGTTTCTTTTTATTTCCTCTCTCTTTTCCAAATGTAAAAGGATTGTGTTAGCATTAGACTCATTGAAAGCTTTCTCAAAATGTAACTCATAATATTCTTTTCTTGGATGATAAGCTATTTAGACAGAAGAATTCTTGTTCTTAGTTTTCCCAGAGTTCTGTATCTGTGCAGTACAAGGTGACTAATTTTTTTTTATTTATTTTTTTATTTTATGCTCCTTTGTATTTTATTTTGGAAGAAATATCTTGAAATAGAGCAAAATTCTTGTTCTTTAGAAGATGTAATTTAATTAGTAAGTTCAGAGTAATTGTTATGATAAAAGTTGTGTAGTTTGAGCTTCTTTCATTGAAAATACAAAATACCAGTAGTGATACTGCTACAGTAAAATCCAGTTTTTCTGTCTGTATTCCTTTTTCAGATTGGTCATTCACATTTGTATCAAAGAACAATAATTAATGAATAAGAATCTTTTTTGCAATGTTCTACCTAATTTCTTTGCTATGTTTTCAAATTCTAAAGAAAATGACCGCTCATTAGTTTGTTTTCAAATGCGGATCTCAGGTGGTTCAATGTACCCACACATCAAGTATTTATTTTAGAAAAAGAAGTTTAGTTAGAGATACATGAGGATTGTTTTTGATATTTGTTTGATCTGTGGGTAGAAGGGTCCTTTTTCAGTAACAGGGATTATGCTATGCTGTTCCTATGCTGCTTACATGTTCTTACTCAAGGCAGTGTAATTTTAAAATCATAAAAGTATATTAGAAGGCTGGGTATGTATGATCAGAAATAAATAATGAAAGGAAACAGTTTTTTTCTTGCTGATGGGGAGGGGATACATTCTCCATGTCTTGACATCACATCAACTGTGCCAAGCTTGCACAACTGTAAGTATTATACCTGAAGGGGAATTTGCGCCATCTCCCAGTGCATCATTGCAAAATTAAAATAATACCCATTGTTTTAAATATCAATGAATATAATAAAAAACTGAATGGGAATTTAAAATTACTATAACATACCAACTCTTGAGTTTAAAAATGTTTTAGTTCTGTTAACAGGTTTATTTATTGGTATGATAATAGTATTATAGTATAGTGCTGGTTAAAATGTTACAAATTCTTGCCATTATGTAGAACTTTACATTGAGCTTAATTTTCTAAGAGAAATTTAATGATGCAGATATAAAATATGCAATGGTAACTTGCTTTAAAAGCTGTTTTCTCCTTTGAGGTATTCAACATCTAAGTAGAGGTCACTGAAAAGTTTAAAAGTGGTGCCAGATTTGGCTGTGCCATGATTCTTGGATTTTGTAATAAAGAAATACCAGCCAGTATAGGCTTTGATTTGACTGGGTCTGTTAGCTCTTTAGTAGTGTTGTAAAGGTGTATTTGTCAGGCTTCTGGGGTTTGAGTGAGGTTGTCAATGTGTAAGGAATGGAAATGGATGCTGCGCCACTAATTTGCTTTGATCATGGAAAAGGCTTTGGTGGCTCTGTATTGTTAGTGACTAGTGATAGTCTGCTCAAAGTGCTCATTACTCTAGACAGCAAACAAGGAGGAGTACCTGAATGCCCTGATGCCTTTTTCATCTTCTGCTGCAGCCTGGCAAATAATTGCAAGTGCTGTAAAGAACGTACAGAAGTGCCGTTTGGGAGCACTGTGGTGTGCAGGCAAAATAGATTTGGACTGCCTGCAAGAAGTAAGACAACACTGCTCCTAACACTGTTAGTCTAAAAGATGGCAAAAATGATAGTACAAATGGGTGAGAAGCAGTCTGAAGAGAAGTGTTGATCCCAGTTGTTTCACAACCTTACCTGCAGAAGCTTAGCAAAATACATTTACTCTTGGTGTTACTATGTGGAAGTTACAGAACAGATCTCTCTGAGCCAGAAACTACTGTAAGTTTAGGTTCTACTAGAGCTTGTTCAGGGATTCCAAATGACTGACGGGTTAAACAAAGAAGAAATCTTGAAGAAACTTGGAAAGAATACTCTGAACTCCCTCCCTCTGAAGTGGATGTGGTAAATGTAAGGAAAAATAACATTTGAATGTATGACTTGTGACTGGCCCTCACTGAACATTCATTGAAGCAGTATGTCTGGGATCTGACTGTTTCAGAGTCTCAAAGCCTGTATACCTCTTCCAAATTAGTAATTAGAAGATGACTGCAAAAGTAAAAAGCAATAGGGACTACTGAATTTGGAATACCTTTGTTAGGTATTCATTCATACTGTCACACCTCACATATTAGCAGTGAATGTTTTTCTGTGGTGGGTCAGGGTAATTGGACATTGACACGAGATGCAAGTATTTCAGTGCCTTGCTGTTACCCTGAGAATTTAGCTGCCTGACACTAGTGCTCTCAGGATTATGCATTAGAGGAGAGATGTCTCTGAGACTTGCAACATCTTTAAACAAAATTTATTAAAAGAGATCATGGAGACATGTCAGTCTGTGAGAATTATCACCTCCCCATATGCAGAATTCATTATAAAGATCCTGCATCTGTAGAAGTCGTGAGCTGTGTGGAAACCAACAGTGCACAGGAATGAAAAGAGCATAACTGATACTTTTGTGATTTAACCTCCATAGAATGGTTTGCCTTTTTAAGCCTAATGAGTGCTGGGCTGGCTGACCATGTAATAAGCATTATTCAGAGATCAGCTTTGCCTGGGCAGCTAAGATCTGTAAAGAAAAAGGTATCCCATCCCACTTGGTGAGTAGGGGGAGGTGAATTTCTAATTCTCAGTGTGATAACCAGGAGTGACAACAGTCATTTGTGAAGTTCGACCAAATCAGAACTTTACTTAGTACTCATTGGAATTACGAACAGTGATAACTTGGCAAAAGTGATGTCCATGAATGACAATAGTTTAAGCAAAATCTTATAACATATAAACAATATTACTCTTGTGTGCCAAGAGTGGAGTCAGAAAGAAAAGAAAGAGACAAAAAGATTGGACAAGGGGGAAGAAAGAAAAATATCACCACCCTTGGGACCAGCAATGGCCTCTGCTTGTAGTCATTTATACACAGTCATGGTCCTAAGGTTGTGGGCACATATTGAGATGTCTCGAGCACTTTATTTATAGATGAAGATCCTCATCCCATTTGTGTGTGTCTCTATGTTAGGCACAGAGGGGAGGAGTTTTGGTGTGCCTGAGCAATGTTCCTTTTGGAAGGTTCTGGAAATGAATCTGCAGTCTGTGGAGGTCTGTAATGGTCTGTCAATCCCCCTGCTGAAGTAATCGCTGGGTGACCATTCTTGGTGTGAAGGCACAGTTTATGGTGATCTGTTCTTTTCCCACCAGGTTCAGGCTGCCAGCAGTCAGCAGCTGCTTCTTAGCTGCAAGGTCCTCTCCTTGTCTGACAGTGCCTTTGCTTTGCCATGGCACTGGAGTACAGACTGTTTGGAGCCTCACGTTTGCAGCAGCTGAAGATGGGCATTTAAGACATTTTAAACAAATTGTCTCTCAATAATGCAGTTCTAGAGAGGATTTTTTTTTTAATTTTAGAAAAGAATTTTTAGAATGAAGGAAAGGTTGTATAAGTCAGGTATGTAGTTCAAGCCAGAGTTATTAGGCCATGTAGGTCTGGTTTGAGTTACAATTGAAGTCTTTCTCTATATTTGAATTAATGAAATGTGCTGAGGGAAATGTCTGGGAAAGACTCCAGTAACTGTTATATCAGTTCTTTCTGGGCTAGAGATGATGGCTAGCTTAGTTACTTAGGCTAGTAGGTTTATTAAAAATAGTGTAAAACCTCATTATTTTTATGTTTATATTTTTAGATTCTTTAAAGCAAGAATCTGGATTGACCCCATTTTAGTGTTGGGGCTAGATTACAGACAAGACTAATTTATTTTAATGTTTATCAGACTCAGTAAGCAGTAGCAGTATCATAGAAGGGTGGCTTGTTCTTTATTTTGGCCTGTGCTTCATACCTACCTCTTAATTTCAATATGTTTTATGAAGGCTTTTTTTTCCCAGAGTCACTGTGGTAGGTCAGGGTTAAAGGGCAGGTTTGATTTTAAGTAGTTCATTGACAATGAAACAAAATAAAATAGTGGATGTTTGAAAGCAATGTGTTGCTAAACATTTTAGTTTATGTACAATGCATTATAAGAGTTTAAGCTTTTAGCACTTCTTGGTTACATAATAAAGTTTTAATGCATATGTAGCTTATCTTAGGGATTCGAGGATGTAATAAAGCAAGAAGTAATTGGTAGTATTTGTCAAGTTTTCTCTAATTGGCACTTCAGCGTTCCAGAACTTTGTCCTTTGGTGTTTGCAACCCAGACTTTGGCACAATTTAACTATTTATTTTTCTCCAGGCATCTTCCTGATCTATTTCCAAGTAGTCCTCCCTGAGATCCATTTGGAAAAACACTAAAGGGCCTGATCTTGGGTTCATTGGTATAAATCTGAGTCTCCTAGTGCTGAAAAGACGGAACCAGTTTGATGGGACCTTTCACTTTCCTGCAGGAAAGAGCTGTAGCCAAGTTTTGTGATGGTAATTATTATGAAAAAAAATTATCCACTTGCAGGTATCAATTAATCTCTGTTAATTCCCCCCAAATTAATGTTAGATGTTTTTAATGCTAATCCTGTGCTAGGAGCAAGCAGAATTGGGAAAGTAAGAGTTCTTTCAACTCAAAATACTTTCATTCAGTTAGACTGTCTTAATAGGAAGTTTCTTTCAGCTATGGTGTGTGCTACAATATATGCTGTGTGTGACAAGAGAAAAGGAATTCAGCAGTACGAATTTGCTCAGAATGTTTTCCTAAAAAGTGGATGGTTCATGATATGATGGTTAGTGAAGCAAATTTTCCCCAAACATTTCAGGTAACGAAGAGGGGCAGGGGATGAGTGTGGAAAGTTAATACGTGTGCATGAGTTGCATTTGCAGAGACAGTGGAGGACAGGAAGGCATGATCATCAGGACTGTCACCTGGGGAGGTGTTAGCTGTTCAGCAAGTGGCTTTTCAGAAGGGGTCACTTCTCTAAAGAGTCCCAACTGCCTCATCTGTGAAATTGAACATCTGACCATTGCCTCATTTTTTTCTCTCCTTTACCTTGTCTGACTTGCTTTATTCATTGGAGAAACTCAAAGGCAATAAAAATGTAACTGTTCAAAGATCTGATCCAAAATGTAACCTGAAGAGGCAGCCAGAACTTTTACAGTATAGTAATCTGCTGGACTCCACAGAACCTGATATGCTGTGGTAAGGCTACGGAGAAAAGAAGTAGTATCTCAAGGATGGGGATGGGGATAGGGTTAGGATGAGATTATTATGTTCACTTAGTGGCTAACATTTGGCGATTTTTTAGTTTTCTCCAAAATATTCTTGTGTTTTTAGTTTTCTCCCTTTTCAACTTTGGTGCCATTTGTTAAGCACTTGTTTTTACCTGATTGCTTATGGATATGGCAGCATGGCTTCCTATGTAATACTCAGGTAATTTAGTTTCACATATTTCTAATATGGTGGCTAAATTTGTGTTTGAATTGCTTAATAAATGTTGATTAATAAGAGTGCTTTCGATAATCTGCCAGTGTTTGGCTTACAAATGCTTCCTCATGATTAATGAAATTGCTTTTGCAGCAATTTTGAGTTGAAACAACTGTTACACTCCCTATCCTGTAGACTGCGAGGTGAGGCCCAGAGTTAGTATTAAAACCATCTAATGCTGTTTTCTTTTTAATTGGAATTAACTGATACCTGCAAATGTTTTTTTTTTTAAATGATCATTACCTTCCTATAGCCTGCTTTGTATCTAAAGGATGACTCCTCTTAAATTAAAGGGGAGTTTAAAAATAGGAAGGTAGCTTTACTTGTTTTGGACAAAACCAGATGTTCTGTGTATCCATGGGAAATTGTGGAGGTGACATACATATGAAGATTGACCTCTCTAAAGCAGCTTTTGTGAAACTCTACATTGCCTGCTTTAATTCTATGCCTTGATCTTATTCCCCATCGATTTCCCAAATAAACGAGGCAAGAAACATGCAAACTATTTTCTCTTCTCATAATGAAATCTTATTTTCTTCCCAGAATGTGAAGAATGTACATACACTGTAACAAAGATATTACCATGAAAACACAGGAATTGGTCATGTGATGGGGGTCCTGTTATTATCTGTATAATGAATGTAAGTGGCATTAATGATGACAGTTTCTTATTTTAGTGTTCTACTTAGTGGTATTCAGAATCTTATGACAGCATTTTGGTTTCTTTTGGGTTTTTTTATCTATATGTGAAGCTTGCGAAGTTCAGCTTACTCTTCCTTTGGAGGAGTGGAAAAGAAATACTGTTTGTATTTTCAGTAGAGTTGGCACCTTAAGATCGCTGAGAAAAATTTAAGCTGACTTGACTAATGATGTAGGTGGTGGTGATCATTGAATGGACTGGCATCAGAAAGAAAAGAAACAGGATTTTGTTCCAGAATGCTCCCTGTAAACAGAGAAATAGTTTAAGTCAATTTTGGAAGAGTTGTCTGATACAAGTGTTAAGTAATGTAGAAAGTGTGGCTGTCTTTTCCAGCCTTCTGAAAAGCTGCTGGAGCCCAGGCTGAGGCATGAGGACAGACCTCTTCCCTTTCTGGACTTGCATTGACAGATGTCACTATTGCAGTATGCATGGCATGCAGGTTCACAAGCATGTGTATGTTCACAAAATCCCTGAATATTGGCACCCCTGTTCCAAGCCAAGGTGTTTTACTCACTGGCTGGTTCACCATATGCGCCCTCCCCCCTGTCCCATCTTGTCCTGTCCCTGTATCCGCCCAGGTTTAGGGATGATACAGACACTTGCCTCTCTTCCAGCTACCTGTGCCGAGCCCCTCACTAATACCAGTGCTCCCCAGTAGCTTGTTTTGGGAATGCAGGCCGTTCCTGTCCTGTGGCTGGAGGTTAAAGACCTCCAGAAGCTCACACAAGGATTCCTTCAGTCTCTGACACCACAGGCTGGGCGTGCCTACCCAGTGACTCCAGTGGCTGGCACCAAATTCCACTCATGCATGTGGTTGTTTTCTCAGATGTGTCTTGGCATATTCTGATTTCCAGCTTCCCCCTTTTCCCTTGGTTTCCCCAGTGACCAGGTTCACAATCAAGATAACCTTGCTGGAATAAACATTCTTGCACTCTCTATGCCCTCATCAGTTAGTGTGACTGACCAGGTTAGGTTATCACTGTCTCTCTTATAATCTATCAGTTAGGGTTGTGTCCCTGTCTGTTCCTGTTTATGGTTTCCTCCTTTTCTCATTTTCTCTTGCATCCCATAAAGAAGCTAACATTTGCCTTCCTCATATCCCTACCATAGCCATCATATAATGTAATTTTGTATCTCGCAGCTTAAATCTTTTGCCCATCTCCTGGATCTACTTGTGTCTGAAGTCTCGATCCCTACCATGTATTTCATGCTCATTATACTCCTTTCTCACTATTCTTAATCTTGCCTCAACTTGTTTCCGTATTTTCCTCCTATGCAAGCACAGTTAATCCTTTGATGTAGTTACCCAAATTGCTTCTTCCTGCCTGTTGACCTCCTGTTCTAATTACCTATTCTCATATCCTTCGTAGATATTTTGGCTTTTCTTGTTTTCGTCCTGGTGCTTTCTCAGTTTGTTTAGTCCGAGGTGTCTGTCACTTTGCACTTTGGCAGTGATTAAAAACCTATCCCATGGTGTTAGAGAATGCAAGAACTTCTCCTGAGACCTGCTTTCAATAATTTGCAGAATACCTTAATGGCAGCAATGGGAGTTATTAACAGTATATAATTTTTTTATAACCAAAAGGTTTAATTTTTTTATTTTTTTTTCTAAGTTATTAACTTCAAGCATCTGCAGCATTCTCTAGCAAGAAGATCCACAGCTCAACTGCAAACTGCTTGGAAAAATAGTTCTTTTTCTTTGTGTTGTTCTTGCTTTGAACCTGCTGCTTAGTACTCTCTTTTGATTCTTACTGTATTGGTAGAGAGTGAACAATCATTTCTTGTTTACCTATTTCATGTCACGTTCTTGTCATATTTTGCTTTGTTTTGTCACCATAAGAGCAGTTGGACCTAAGTATTGTCATCAACAAATTCATTGCTTATTCAACTCCTTTCTGAACAAAGGTAATTTGTAATTTGAATTTGTAAATGTAATTTGTATTCCCATAGTGTCTTAATGTTGCCAGTTGTTGTGGCCCACTTTAAAAGAAAGTGAGTTCTTTTTCCCAGCACAGTGCCAGAATAATTCAAAATCACTTAGTGAAGTGTACACTATATATTTTACTAAATAAGATGAATGCCTGAAAACATTCGACTCAAATGACCAAGCAACCTGGACAGGGCAGAGCACAGAGAGGGAAAGCCGCCGCCACAAAAGTGACTGGAACAGCCCTCAGTAGGCAACACTTGTAACAATCTGCTTAGCTGAACCCTGTGACGATGGAAGAAATGGGGCAACACACAACAATCAATATGATCCAAGTGAAGCCATTTATTCAGATTTCATTTTCGGCTTTTATACATTGCGAAGCCCCAGCTACCGATCGTGTCAAACATTGTTTGGACGATTCTGTCCTAGTAACAAGCTTTCATTGGTCACAGCCCAACCACACAACCATGGTGCCAGGGCACATTTCCTGCCTTCAACAGCCAGCTTCCTCATTTGCATAACACAACAGAGTTGTTATAACCTTTTATAACCTTGAGGACCCACGCTAAGGCTTCCCAGCTCCACCCAGCATGAGTTCCTCAGTGCTTGGGCTGCTTATTAAATGCTGTAGCTACCCATCAATTCCCTGTTTTCTTTTTGAGCGACCCAAGCACCAAAGAATCAAAACACTTAAAACTACAATAATGGCAATCAAGATAAACAATCCTTGCTTTAACGCTCCAACAAACCATTTTCTTGACTTGTGACACAGCTTCAAAAGCCGCAACTCCTGGGGGTAATAAACTGGTGAAAAATTTTTCCTCACAACTCCAAAAACGTCCTCACAATCAGATCTATGTGAAGTTGTTACTTAACAGATTGATACTTGGTGTAAACAACGTTAACTTTCCCAAATAACAAGGTCTGCCGACCGGTCTGCTGGGTATTCCGCCCCATGCTATGTCACCACAGATTAGAATATATCCGGGTGGGAGAGCCTTTTCAGAACTGTTATTACAAATTCCCTTTTCTGTCAAAAGACCCCCCCCCATGTTCTTCTACAAAATGCTGCTTTATTGTGATATATTGGGACGAAGGTCATAACATTCTGCCAACCCTCAAACCTCATGGATGAACTACTAACAAGGCTCTTTGAATAATACCTCAGTTGATAGTCCTTACACAATACTTTTACCCATCATTCACAATCAAAACAGGCATCACAAACTATGGCTCGTTGTTTCACTTCTCGGATGGTTCTTCTGATCTGAGGTCCTCTTGCTACGTTGTCTTCCATTCTTTCCAGGGCTTGATCCACTTTTGTGGCACCCAGCGAGGTCCAGACACAAGCATAATCTCTTCCTGTCATTTTTAGTTCAACAGGTGATGGATGGTTACAGACCGGAGGTCATTTAATGAGCACTCCAACCACTGAGCAGCTTATGCTACATGTGGGAGACCCGTTCAGAACTTGTCTGATAGGAATACTGTATTTGAATCTAGAAGATTTTCAAAATTGGACCAGAGTAGACCATTGGTTGACCAAAACAATTATTAATGAGACTGCTACAACAATGGGGTGGGGTTGTGACTCCACTGCCATGGCTCTGTTAGTAAAAAATTTAAATGAGACAATGTTGCCCCCACAAGAACTAGAATTATTAAGGTCGGATTTGTCTCGAGGATGTTGGTATTTTGGTTCTCCATCTATCGGAGATGAAACCTATGTGTCACCCCAAAGAATATGGTATCAGGATGCTTCTTTTGTAACGGATCTTGCCCTCACATACCTTACCATGACACTAAACCAAGGGCACTTCCACCAGGATACTTTCTAATTTGTGGAGATAGGGCATGGCCCGGGATACCTGCTCTGCTTTTTGGAGGGCCTTGTTATATCAGTAAATTGAGTTTCCTGATGCCCTGAAAAGAGCACATGCGATTTTTAAAGGAACTTAATAAAACAGTGGTAAGAAAAAGGTGATCCACCCTCCAATTGACAGAAACTTGTGATGATAATGTAGTCTTATGGGGTCGAGCTTTATTTATAGTTGGTTCTCTCTTTTTTCCACAAATAACAAGCATACAGGCACTAAATTCATTGCATACCTTAGCTTGCTGGACAGGTAAATAGATGAATCGTACTTCACAAATTTTATATGAGCTTGCCAATGATGTAGATGTTATTAGGCATGCCACACTGCAGAATCGTGCAGCTATAGATTTTTTACTAATGGGTTATGATCAATGGGTGTGAAGATTTTGCTGGAATGTGTTGTGTAAATCTTTCTGATCACTCTCAATTGATACATATGAAATTGAAAGGGATGGCGGATGCCATGAAAAAATTACAATCTGAAAACTTTTTAGATAACTGGTTTACAGGATTAGGTTTAACAGGATGGCCTAAAGAATTATTAAAGCAAGGTTTGATTATTTTGATTGTCATTTTGGTAATCTTAAGTGTGATACCATGTATTTTGTCTTGTGTGAGATGTATGATTGATGCAACTATGAAGAGTGTTTTTAATAGTGCTTGGACTGCTCAAAAAGAAAATGGGGGAATTGATGAGTGATTACAGACCAGAGGTCATTTAATGAGCACTCCAACCACTGAGCAGCTTATGCTGTATGAAATAAAGGCACCTTGGCATAGGGCCTCACAGCTTTGCACATACAGCTTTGCACGTACACCACGAATACACAGGCTCAAGGTTTCTCTTTGTAACATTAGGGAGTTGTTTCTGTCCTAATACTCCTCTCCTTTCTCATAGGTAACTTTCCTTGGTAGTCCTTGAGGTGTTACTTTGTAGTCTATCAATTTGTAAGTTAGAATGCTCACATAGTTGTTTCTCATTACATTGTATGTAACTAATGATTGCTTGTTGCTAAAGGAGAATTGTGGATTCAACTTGCTAAACAATAGCCTGTATTAACTGAGTTAGGTATAAAAATGTGTTGTGGACTCTGAATAAACGGCTCACTTGGATCAAATTGATCGTTGTGTGGTGACCCATTTCCTCCATCAAACAAGTCCTTTCCATTCACCTGAGTCCCAGTCTTTGTATTGTACCTTGATACCTTGCTGGTCTTGGTTATTCAATCCTGACTCCAGCGAACGATGATGGATTACAATAGGAGGGCTAGTCCTAGTTCCAGTTAAACGCAAAGAATTCAACACCTAAGTCGCTTTTGCAAGTTGTTCACTAGGGGGCAATACATCTCCCCCTTTTGGTTTTTGCAAAAGTGACTTCAGGGTTGCATGAGAGGGTTCAATGATTGCTTGACCGGTTGGAGAGTGTGGGATACCCGTAGAGTGATGGATTCCCCATTGAACACAAAAATGTTTAGATTTGTGAGAAACATAAGCCAGACAGTTATCTGTTTTGATTGCCTGAGGTATCCCCAAAGCCATTATTGCTGCATACATATGTTTAATCACATGTTTTGCGGGTTCCCAGGTCTGTGCTGTGGCCCATAAGGCCATAGAAAATGTATCCACAGAAACATGTACATCCTTCAGTTGCCCAAACTCTGGAATATGGGTCACATCCATTTGCCATAATTGTAAGGCTTGAAGTCCCCTAGGGTTTACTCCAAACCCCAATCCCATACCCTGTTTTTGGCAGTGTGGACAAGAGTTAATTATACCTTGTGCATCAGACAGAGGAATATTAAACTGACGTTTAAGTACCTTAGGACTTTGGTAAAAAAATTTGTGTGAGGCTTTGGCTTGCAAAAAGAGATTTGTTTGGGGTTCATTCCAAACTGCAGAAACAAGGCGATCGGCACGATTATTCCTGATTGACAGGCCAAAATTAGGCTGATGGCTTCGTATATGAGTAATAAAATACTTATGCTCTCATTGTTCCAACAGGTACAGCAATTGCAACAGTAAAGCATGTAACACTGTATTTTTAACTTAACATATCATAGCTTATTCTAATCTACAAACTGTACCCACAACATATAGTGAGTCCAAAACTATATTGTGAGGCTCTGAAGTATATTGTTGAAATACCCATACCGCTGCTCGTAATTCCATCGTCTGCAACGAGTCACCTGGTTGTTTGAACAGTAACGTATGATTCCATTTTTCTTGTGTTTGCCATATGACGGCGGCCCTAGTGGACTTTTTGCCAGCATCTGTGAAAAATGTTACACCTCCCACCGGTGTTTCAGAGCACATTGGTACCTGTTCAAAGGTTTGGTTCTGTATTAAAGGTAAAATTTTACTAGATGGAAATGCGTTAGTAATATCTCCCCTAAGGCCTGTTAATGCAATTGCTATGTCATACAAATGTTCCATAAGCTGCTCTAAATATCCTTTGTTAATTGGTAAATAAACACAAAAAGGCTCATTTCCAGATAATTCTGGACACATCTTCCTACCCTTCATTATCAATTGGTTGAAAAGTTCCAATCTAGTGACCACGGTATTTTTTGGCTGATACGGTAAAAATATCCATTCTAAAATCTGAAACTTTTGTTTTGTCTGTCCCAACAGAAGCAAAGGATGTTTTTGATCTTGACCAGAGTTAACCAATACTAGCTCCAAGGGCTTATCTGCCACATAACGAGTTACATTAGCCATTAAGATTTTCTCCACAATCTTATCCAATGCCTCTTTTTGACCATTGTTTAAATGTTGTTTATCATCTGTTGAGAGGTAGTTCCCAATAGTTCCATCAACGGTTGAAGGTCATCATTTGTAATTCCTGTTAATGGTTGAACCCACTGGATATCTCCCATTAACTTCTGGATATCAGTCAATGTTTTTATGTTGGTATGTATAGTCACCTTCTGGGGCTTCACTATGTTATTGGTTATTTGCCACCCCAAATAATTCCACGGAGATGATTTTTGTATTTTTTCTGGAGCTATTTTCAAGCCTTTTTGTTCTAGCATATATTTTAAGTCTGTTAATACCCGATTAGCTTCCAAATGCTCTCCAGCCACTAATATATTATCCAGGTAATGATACACCAATAAAAAGGGATATTTTTGTCTAAAGGGTTGCAATGCCCAAGCAACAAAATTTTGACATATTATTGGAGAGTTTTTCATGCCCTGGGGTAATACTACCCATTGAAAGCACTTTGCAGGTTCCTGCTTATTAATAGCTGGAACCGAGAAAGCAAACTTTCTTGAATCTTCTGGATGCAATGAGATTGTGAAAAAACAACCTTTCAGGTCCACTATAAACAAATTCCAATCCTTGGGTATCATTACTGGAGATGGTAGGCCAGGTTGTAATGCCCCCATATCCTGCATAATGGCATTAATTGCCCTAAGGTTGTGTAACAAACACCATTTTCCCGATTTTTTTTGAATAGTAAAAATTAGAGTGTTCCATGGGCTGGTTGAAGGTACTATATGCCCTGCTTGTAGTTGCTCATTGACTAATTGTGTCACTATCTGCAGCCTATCATGAGATAGCAGCCCTTGATCTACCCATAAAGGAGAATTAACGAGCCACCTGAGTTTTAGTATGGGTTTATCTGGCTGCTCATCAGTGGTCGCTCCCCAAAATTTGATACCAATCGTGCCCCCATTTGAGATAACACATCGCGCCCTAATAATGCTACTGGCAAATTTATTACATGTGGCCGTGTTGAGTCTGACATCCCATCTTTAAAATAAAATGCAATTTTGTCTCAGGCTATCATTGTAGTTTGCATTCCTCCCACGCCTACTATATTGGTCCCAGTGGGAACTATAGGCCATTGTTGAGGCCACATATGTAAAGGAACCAAGCTAACATCAGCTCCAGTATCCACTAAAAAGATCAAAGAGACCAAAGACCCATTAGGATTTTTAAGCAACACCTTTTCTTCTGGATTTCCTCTTGAAATATCTATTGCCAGTAATACTTGAGGAACTCCTGTAGAACCAAATCCCTTATCTCCTCTCTTATTTGGCATAATGTTCGGCACCTGAGCTTGAAACAGAATTAATTGATCTATATTTGTACCTTTTGAAATAGTCACTGGTGGAGTTAAAGTATAAACCATGATTTTTATCACCCCTGTGTAATCTGAATCAGTCAACCCAGGAACAATAAAAATTCCCCTCCAAGATACAGAAGATCGCCCAATTAATAAGGCACTTAGTCCCTGTCCTAATGGTCCCTTTTCTGTTGAATCTATCAACACTACATCTGAAGTGGTTAGCACAGTATCTATTGCTATTGCCAAGTCCACTCCCGTGCTGCCAGTTGTGGTGGTAGCCCAGAGGTCCAAACACCCTGAGGCGTCCCTTGCATTTGTGTTGGCGTGCGGGGGGGGGATCATCCCGTGTTGATCAATCAGTTTCCTGAGTTTCTGCAAACCACAGTAGTATGTGTAGGACTTTGACAATTACTGCACCGCTTCTTATTGGCATGGAACTCAACATTCCTTTTGGAAATGACCAGCTTTACTGCAATTGAAACATGTCTTATCTTTTCTGCCATTTTTTCCTTTAAGTGTGGCCCCAACAGCCTCAGCCATAACTGCAGCCTGAATTTGTACAGCCACCCTATCCATATCTAAAAAGTGTGCGGTAGTTGCTCGCTTTGGCAAAGTTGCCAAAACCTGTTTAGGCTTTTTGTTAGCATTATCAAAAGCCAACATGTCTAGCATTTTGGGCTTCGTTTCCTCTGATAATTCCAGATTATTGTCTATAGCAACATGCAATTGATCTGCAAACTGTGAAAATGGCTCAGCCTGTCCTTGTCGGATTAATATAAATGGCGGGCTCGGCTTTTTGCCTTTTACACTCGAAATCGCTTTTCGACCTAATGCAGCAACAAGCTCTAAAACCTCCTTACTAGAATTAGCCTGCCAATCCACTCTACTGTATGGTCCTGCACCCATTACCATTTGGGATTGTACCCCATAAAGCGGATCCCCCTGTTGATGCTTCATCTTATCATAGACTGCAACGCAGTTTTTTTGTAAACAATTCCTCTCACTGAAAGAATATGATGGAGTAGCTTCACCGCAGCTTCAAACTGAGCCTTGTTTTCAGATGACTGCATGGACCCCATCTCCTCCCTGACTGCCTGCCTGGCCAATACTGATTTTCCCACCGAAGTCTTTAAGCTGCAGCTATACGAAAAACTTTTTCACGAGTGCCGGGGCAGCACTCACCTTCTCCAGTTGGCTTTTCTGTTCCGTCAATCTTACCTCTGGTGAGACGTCCCGAGCTGAATCTGAGGGTCCCTGTTCCGGCGCCAGGTGTGACGACGGAATAAATGGGACAACACACAACGATCAATATGATCCAAGTGAAGCCATTTATTCAGGTTTCATTTTCAGCTTTTATACATTGCGAAGCCCCAGCCACCGATCGTGTCGGACATTGCTTGGACGATTCTGTCCTAGTAACAAGCATTCATTGGTCACAGCCCAACCACACAACCATGGTGCCAGGGCACATTTCCTGCCTTCAACAGCCAGCTTCCTCATTTGCATAAAACAACAGAGTTGTTATAACCTTTTATAACCTTGAGGACCCACGCTAAGGCTTCCCAGCTCCACCCAGCATGAGTTCCTCAGTGCATGTGCTGCTCATTAAATACTGTAGCCACCCATCAGAACCCGAAACAGCACTGAGAGTCCTAATGTTTCCTGGAGTCAAACCTGAAATCCAACAAAAACTGCCAACCAAAGCCTGCTGCAGCTGCACATGTTGCAAAGAGAAAAGAGGAAAAGGTGAAAAGACAGGAAAAGATAAAAGAGTTACATAAGAAACAAGAAAGATAGTCACTGCCTTAGGAACTCCAATGTAGCAGCACATGTTTGTTTGCTCATCAGGTCCAGAAGATGGTAGGTGTCCATGCACAACACAGAAACACAAGACAAGCAGAGAGGTACAAACAACAGAGAAAACAGAGGGTTTTTTAAAATTCTCTGTCCCTGCCTCTCACCTGATCAGGTGGGGGGACGAGGTAACAGGTTCAGGCATGTCCCTCTTCCCTAGACAAGTCTGGACATGCTCTCCAGCGCTTCTGGCCTTGCCACTGGGGCTGGGGTCCGTACAACTGCTTTGGGCCAGTAACTCATGCCAGGCTGGGTCCATATACCAGTGTTCCTGTTCTGTCAGCCTCGTTCCTCTGCTGCCTTTTTACAATTCCTGATGCCTAAAGGGGAAGTAGTGTACCTGAAAGATTCTATATGTCAGCATAGTGACTAGAAGAAAAAACTACCATAAAGAATAGAAACAAATCCTCAATTTGATTCCTCAGATCTGCCCCAAAAGATTATCTGTTCCTTTTTATCCCATGGTCCATCTTTTTCTTTTCAACAATTTTTATTTATGATTTTTTTTATTAAGTCAGCCTTCAAGATCAGACTCTGGAAAAAGATGATTTCCCTTCCAACTCAATATTCTGAGCAGCAGTACAAGTTAGCCATCAGGATAGCTTGACGAAGCTACTAACGCCTGAAATTTAGTAGCAGATTTAGGATAATATTATATGTTTATATATATATGCATGCATGTTAAATATACATGTGTATCTACATAGAAATATATAAAATCACACAAACCCAGACATATCTAAACATGAATAAAAGTAAAAAATGTACATATGCCAAGGTTGAATTTCAGAAATTAAATAATTCTTATTTTTTTTCTGCTTTTTTTCCTATATAGAAATGTAGGGTAGTTCCAAGGACAGTTGCAAGGGAAACATGTAACAGTCTCTATCATTGGATACTGCCCCTCTCAAAGTAAATTCATAGAATCATCAAATGGTTTAGGTTGGAAGGGACCGTAAAGATTATCCAGTTCTAACATCCTTGTCATAGGCAAGGCTGCCTATGACCTGTCACCAGTCGAGGCTGGTCAAAGCCTCATACAACCTGGCCTTGAGCATGTTCAGGAATTGGGCATCCACAACTACTTTAGGCAGCCTCAGCTGCCTAGAGTGCCTCAGCACTCTCACAGTAAATAATTTCTTTCTCAGCATTCTATTGATACTCTAAAGCTGAAGGTCTAACTTATAAATAATAAAATCCCACAACATATTTCATGGGTCTGCTTTCTAAGGAACAGTAGAGTCTGTTTCTTTAAGATGTCCTGAATTTCTGTACTAAGTTTGTGGGATATAAATAAATAAATTACTTACTATTTTAGTAAATTTGTATTTGGTTGATTTACTTTTTAATTTTTATTTTGTTAAAACCTAATAAGTAAGCCATACAGAATCCTAAACAAATGCCTCCCATGTATACAGAAGGTCCTTCTTCTTTATTGTGATTACTCTGTGTGCCTAAAAAAGCATGAGAAGAAGATAATTATGCATCTGCTGCCAGCAGAAACTAACAGTGAGTGGTGCTTGAAATGGCTAAAAAATCAATGTCGGTTATATGATTTTTTACGGACTAGGTGAAATTAGCTGTACAAAATCAGTGTTTTAAAATGAATTAGCAGGAAACAATATCACAGCAGGTGGCAGTGCTAGCAAGATCTGTGTTTCTGATGTGTATAATCAGCCAGTGTTTGTATAATGTCAGCTTTTCAGCAAAAAGTAAGTTAAATACCACAAAATCAATGAAGTCTTGCGATTTAGGGAAAAATAATAATAATGATATATTGGTCATAACCTTGTCTAAAGACATTTTTCCTGCTGAAAACGTGATATATAATGTTTTGTGAACTTCTTTTTCAGAGGCAAGATTGTATTTTGTTGTGTAAGAGAAAACTGATTCTGTGCTTGCATCTAGATGGAATTGTGAGTGATTGCATGCCATCTGTATAATAAATAGAGAAAATGAGTGAAAGCAAAACCTGAATAGATGAAATAAGTTTATAATATTTCAACTGCCATCCTAGGTACAGAGAGTACAAGACTGGTTATAGCTGGTGACTGTTAGCAGGACAGTTCTAAATAAATTTCTGCAGAAGCCTGCTGTATGTTGCTGAATTGATCCCACTGTGCTTCTTAAGAAAGAAAATTATTGAACTTAGAAGAAAATTTATGGATAAGAAAAATGGAGTTTAGAATGTGATGTTCAGAAGTTACAGTCCCTCTTATGGCACTGGTTCAGAGTCACTGTATATTAATGAACTTTTTTGGGTGTATTTTTATGGTAAGAAGTGAATTAGGTCCTGTTTTTTCTGGTCTGTCTAGTTGTATGATTTCCTAGTGTCATCAGCTGTATGGACCACTGAATGTGCCTTGACTTTGTCTTATCACGTACGAGGAAAAGTGTTGAATAAACCCAGAGAAAAGATGCAAAATAAAAATATTATGTATAAATTGCAGTCTCAGAAGGTTTTCATAACACATCAGCTTATCTTTTATGTTTTGCTATGAATCGTGTTACAAGTTTTTAGTAGATGACAGATTAATATCATTAGCAGTAAGTGTTTAAATGTCTTCTAATGGTTGCATCATTTGGAGAAAGAAAAAAGATGTTAAGTAAGTGTCTTACAGGTGATTAGTTTTTTGCTAGAACTTACCCACTAAAATATAGGACTTCATCAACCCTGACCTTTGGTAATCTATGTATTAAATTAAAGCACAACTTATTTCAGATCAATGCAATGAATCAATTTATGCACATCTCAAGCAGGACTGCTTTCTTTGGGGTTTTGGTCTTGAATTTGCATTGCAGGTAAAGCACCTTTTCTATATAATTAAATTTGTATTTATTGGCTTCTTCACAGAGTTGAAATGGCGGAAATGTAAGTGAAAGTGAAAATAAATGTATTACTTTTTTACAGAAAGATAGAGATACATTTGAATGAAATATAATAAATGAGAAAGCGGGATATACTGTGTTTTGATTTAAGCTATTTAAGGTTTTTTAAATAAATATCTGAAAAAAATTGATGTTGTATTTAATGAATGTATTTAATGACTTTCCCGGAATACTAAGTTGCTTTCAGTCAGCACCTCCTGCTTTTTTACCTATTTCTTTAGCAGTGCTTTTGTCCAGGTAAAGAGTTTGCCTATACTTCCTTCTAAGTATTCTTGAGCTTTTAAATAGCTATCTCTGTACTAGTAAACTCGTAACTGCTATAGCAAAACTCGGCTGAGAGTTAGATTAAACTGTCTGGTTATGAACATGGCTCCAGTTAGAATATTAGTACCTGAAATAGCTCATATAAACCTAATGACAGAATATGTGTGGTACTACTATTCCTGTGCATTTTGCAGTATGCATTGCAGTGTTGATTGGGATGCATGAAAGATTTGGATTTACCTATTTGTGTCAAAGGAATCCTAGAAAAAAATAGCATATAAGAATCAGTGAAAAAATCATCAGTTAATCATACAGTTTTTTTCTGGGTATGGACAAGTTAGAAGAGAAGTTATGAACATAAGTAATTCTTTACCACTGCAAATTACTAGCATGGTCTGAGAACCTCAGACAGTAGAGGGTATTCATGAGACTTGAGAGTACAAACCAGTGGATGAGCCTGATTTCTGAGGAGCTTAAAGCAACAAAGATAACATCACAGAGAAAAGGATTTCATATGTAAACAAATCAATCTTTGTCATAATCTGTTTTATAACAAAATATATGGTTTGCAATAAGCTAGGATGTGTGTATTTATCTGGTTTTGTGTATTTGTAAGGTAGCGACACCAAGAACACTTGTATGTGCACAGTACAAAGGAATTGATTCTTTTATCATTCTACAAAGCCAGCAAAACTGTTTGAGGGACAGCAGAGCAGTGTGTGTGTGTTTTCATCTGTATACTTATGCACATATGTGTGATATGCATTTGCTTTGGATACATATATTAGTTCTAAATTTGTCATAGAATCATAGAATCATAGAATCATAGAATCACTAGGTCGGAAGAGACCCACCGGATCATTGAGTCCAACCATTCCCAGCAATCTCAAAACCATGCCCCTAAACACCTCACCTTAAACACCTTAAACCTCACCTTAAACACCTCCCTCACCTTAAACACCTCCAGGGAAGGCGAGTCAACCACCTCCCTGGGCAGACTATTCCACTGCCTAACGACCCTTTCCGTGAAGAATTTTTTCCTTATCTCAAGCCTGAATCTCCCCTGGTGGAGCTTGAGGCCATGTCACTTGGGAGAAGAGGCCAGCTCCCTCCTCTCCACAACCTTCCTTCAGGTAGTTGTAGAGAGTAATAAGGTCTCCCCTCAGCCTCCTCTTCTCCAGGCTAAACAACCCCAGCTTTCTCAGTCGCTCCTCGTAAGACTTGTTCTCCAGCCCCTTCACCAGCTTTGTCATGTATAGTTAAAAGTCACTATCTTAAACATGTACAGAATCTGTATAGTAGCTGCTCTTGATTGTGATTTACTGTTTCTTTTCATAAACTGAATTGTGTTTTGGTTTTGAAATATCAGTTCAACATTACAAGAATTTTACCCTCTCAGATTACATCTGTCTGACACAGGGATACTGTAGACCAGCTGCAAGTCTTTCCATATGTATCCAATGTAGCTATCCCCTAGCCCTCTGTAAGGCATCTACCAATCCCTGTGGCTTAGATAAGGATGTATTTGCTCTGATTACTTCAATCTGATTGGGAGCAGTAATTTGAATGTTGCTTTCGTTGCTTCTATTTCATCCAGAATTTGCATTTGCTTGCAACTCCTTTTTTTTTTCCAGGTATACTCTTGTAGTTCTTTCCTTCGTATGGTTAAGATCAGTTCTTGGCTGGTGAGTTTAGATTTTTTTTGCTTCCTTTCTCTAACTTTTGGCCCTCCTGGTTATCATTACCATGTGTTATAGTTACATCAGAAAATCCAGAAAAAATAACATTCAGTAGTGTGCAAACTACATTAAATTTGCGCTAAGAAGGGATATTTCAGTGTGTCCACAGCAGATGGACTGGGTTTTAACATTTCAAGTTCCCAAAAGAGACATTTGTGGATTATGGGTGGGTATCATGTCATTGTAGAGATGTAGAGATGGCATGAGTGACCTTGATTATGAAAGAATTTTCATGAAATCCCTGCATGAAATCCTGCACAGTCTACTTAAGATAGTAATACCTTAAATAAAAATTTATATAAATGTGTTCAGCTGTTGTGTGGCATGAAGTAAAAGAAAGTTGAAATACCTTTAGTATAAGGTCTTGATAACATTGACGGTAAACCTGAGAAAGCGTTTGAGTACTTAAAAATATGCCTTTTTGCCACTAGAGGGAGCACAATGCACAGGAACAGGAAGGAAGGGCCAAATGGTTTCCTAGTTGCATGCTGCCCAGGAGGCCAGAAAAACACGTCTAAGGAACATTAGGTATTTAACATTTAAAGGAATATTCGGAGTTTCCTGCAGCATTTCTCTGAGACTGCAGCTGACTGTAGTCAGGGTATATTTAATGGTAGCTTTCTTTACCCAAACCCTCTGAAAAACAAGTTGTCACTGTCTATTCTTGCAAACCTAAAATATGCTTAAAACTCTTTTGGAGTACTGGAAGCAAAGAAGAATTTAATTTACTATGATAGCTTTTGGTATTATTCCCTTTTGTGCTCTGAACTTTGTAGGCACTTGCATAAAATATGACAAATCACTGAATGATTAGAGTTTACCTATAAAGCTTCCATGAGAACCTCACTTTTATTAGCTTTTGGAGTGCAAGCTTTGCATACCCACAGGGAACATTTGGTAGAATGAAAATCAAAGTGTAATAGCAGGTGATGCATAGGGTTATGGGCCATAACATACTCTACCTTTTTAAAATTACTGCGCAATTTGAATTATTGCATGTAGTTAATCTGATCTGTTGGGTCTGATCCTCATCTGTGTTTGGTGTCCAAGTACATGTTATGTGGTGTTGTTCTGTGAATGATATTGCTTTTCTGAATTTAGTTTTTGGTTCCAGGAACACGCAGAATAAGAAATTAGGAATGAATTTTTCTAAAATATCAACAGATTTTTTTTGTTTCTTTACTGTGGTTCATGTGAGGCATTTTAGGTGCCATTTAAATACATAATTTTCTATATTTTAACTAATTAAAGAGCCTCTGATGGATGCAAGACATATGTCTAGAACCAGCTGACCAGGTGGAGGATATGTGAAACATACAGCTACATGGAGTGCTCATTTTCTTATGGCATTCTTCAGTGGCCAGTATCTTTGTTCTGGGGACATCAGTGTAAAGGATCTCATATACCAAAACAGTGTTATGAGACCTGGTAGTAATAACCAGCCAGGGACTGAGATAATCTCAGTGCATTCTCTTCTACAACATTGTCAGGAGGGATAATTGTGAGTGACCTGTGGCCAGATGGGTTGAGCACGTGCAGGCTGTATTTGCATCTTTCCCTTGATTCCCTCAGTTCCCTATCTCTGCGTGTCTTGGCACTTTTACTTTCCTGGAGCCAGCTATCAGGACTGTTTTCTGGCAATGCCTTTTGTAAAAAGAAGAACAATTAGAAAAAAAAAATCAGAATACTCTGAGTAAACTGTATTGCGTAGTTTGATCCTTTCAGTGAAGATAAATATTATTACTTTCCCTCCCACTCCATCCTTTGTGTATTTAAATTCCAAACCATCTGGTACAATGAATATTCCTACTGTTAAAATTCTTGGAGGTCTCTGAGCACCAAAGAAGACATAAGCTGTCTTGGAGTTGGTCCACATCCTTACCACTCTGCCACAATTAACACAGCTTTATACAGCGTGTAAATTCTGACCTAAAAGAACAATTCTGGGTCTAAAGAAAGCTATAAATTTCATAAAACACTGGTTCTGCAGCCATTCTTTGGAGATCGTTGCCATATATAGTGAGTTTCTTGATATGGAATAAGTCACTGAGCACAGTACATTTCTCATATAAAACTATAGGACATAATTGCTTATGGCTTTCATCACTGTTATCTTATGATGCATTTTAATTTGTCTTGTAGAATTCAAAGGCTCTGTGTGCCCTTACCCCAATAATCTTGAATTATTCAGGGCACTTGTTTTAGGTTGCTTGAAATACTTTGAAAGCAGTTGCAGGTGCAAGCTACAATGCTGAAAACTAAAGAAAAAATAGTAATTCTGTTAAAGACTGTTAATGATATACACCATCTTATCATGAAAGAAAGCAAACACTGGGAAGTAGTAAAGACAAAAAAGATAAAAACAGGAGGCATATTAAAAATATGATTGAAGAGAATTCAAGAAAATCTTTAGTGCTGTGCCTGCCTCCTTGTTTGAAAAGTAGAAGGTAAAAGTATTTCTTGGTCCCATCTGAAAAGAGGCAAATGTTGTCCTTTTGCAGTTTTTCTGTATTCTTTTTTTAATATTGAGATTTATATTAAAGTGTTTTAGGAGGCACAAAGTAGCAGGAAAACAGAAAATAGCTGCTGAAAAACTTCTTTTAGGAAAAATAGGGTGAAGTAAATGCAGTAATACCCTTTTCACCTATATACTTGTACTTTTTAGTTTTCCTCCTATCTTTCTTGTGCTCATACCAGCTTCACACTGTTTGTCCTTTGCTGAGTTCTGCTATGATGATTCATGATCACCTTGTGCACCTTTTCAGGTTGACAGTAAGTGGCTCGCATGCAGACAGCACTTTAGAACACTGGCCCTTTAGAAAAGAGCTGGGTCAGACCTGTGAATTATCGAGGTCATTCTTCTGATCTTTGTGTTGTGTGGCTGTTGCAGCAGAAAGAGGAAAGAGGAGAGTTCTTCTTCCTGAGAATGGACTGCACTGTGATTATGGAACTGATTAGGCTTAATTGACCTCTTGACTGTCTTTCTAGGAAGCCATGTCTGGCATTCCTGATTAGTATGACATCTAAACGGCATGCGATTCTCAGAGTCTGATAAACCGTAGTAACTGTGATATCTAAATTGAATGTAGTAGGCTGTACGGATTTATATAATCTATTCTGTACAGTTTGTCCAAACAATTCCAAATCAGAGATTCAAGAAAAGGAAGAGACAGAAGACAGAATGAAAGGAGGGTCTGTATGAGTTTGTCATGGCCTTTGAGAGGCCAGGTTATATTACAGCAATTCAACATGCAGCATGAGTGAAGTCATCATAAATGTTTTCCTGTGTGCTTTGCCTCTGAGAAAGCAAACTATGACCCTCATCAAGCATAGCACATAGTTTAGCACAAAGGATTCAGCTTGTCTGAAATGAAGAACTTGTGGGTTTTTTCTCTTTGTAAGAGCAGATTGTTTCAGAATTTTCATGCCAAATCTAGGCACGGAACAAAATTGAAGGTGGTTGCTAACTAAGCCTGAGGCCTGCAGGACAGGCTGTCATTTAAAATGACTAGTGACTGCTTTGTGGCAACAGCAGTGCTGTGAAGTGTCTGTAGGATCACTGGGAATTATAACCTGTGCTTCAAGATTTATGAGAAACCTCATATTTTTGATACATTGAAATACTTTTGCAGACAACTGTTTCCCTAGTGCTTTAATGTAGGTTTTGGTTTTGTTTTACAGAAACAGGATGGCTTCTTGATTGTATTTTGGGAGATGTGTTGGGTTTTTTACCCAATGCAAATCAGAATGGTTCAAGAATGTCATCCGTTGCACTCCTGTATTTTGTGCAGTTGATTCTATAATTAGCTGTGCCATGCGTATGCTTAGTGAACCTGTTTTTCTGAAGTGCTTACCAGAAGCACTAGGGTCTGATTAAATGATTTATCATGTTCTTATAAGCCTGCAATATTGCCGTGTGCTAGCAATTTAAGATATCTTTTGCAAGTTGATGGTGTAGCAGTTAAATTACTAGTGTGATAATTGTATTAATGGGTTGTGGAATGTAAAAGTAACAAACACTGTGGCCAAGTGATTTTGCTAAGGTGAAAAGGACATGCACAATCTATATCAATTCCCCATTTTAACTTCTTTTAAGACTATACCTTCTATTGAGACCTTTCAGTCAGCTATTGCATTTGACATCAAAGGATAAGTTGTTTCGCTAGTGGCTGAAATGATGCTTGTATAACTTCTGCTGAATTATGGGAACATAGAATTAATTAGCTGACAGTTTTTTAATTTTTCAGATCATCAGGTAAGGTGCTGTAGAAGTGAAAAAATGAGTTTGCACTTATAAGAAATTTTGGCCATAGTAAGTGATTAAAAGATTATAGTGAAACATTATGTAGCAATTCCATAAAGTCATGATTACAGCAAAGAAATTAAAAATATATTTCCTTTAATATAATTAATAACTTAAGATTGTGATAATTGGTATCAAAATGTAATACTGTAGGTCCTTAGTGTAACAACACTGTTTAAGGTTTTACATAGGAATAAAATAAGTATTTTTTTTGCTAAACATACCTGTTATCCATTTTATTTGAAAATGAAAAATTACAAAATTTATTGAAATCTGATAATTTCCATGACTGCTAATATTGTTTTTATTAAGC
The DNA here is from genome assembly GCA_033459285.1 of Clamator glandarius. Classification (NCBI taxonomy): domain Eukaryota; kingdom Metazoa; phylum Chordata; class Aves; order Cuculiformes; family Cuculidae; genus Clamator; species Clamator glandarius. The sequence continues at coordinate 307,947 of JAUNZM010000153.1, forward strand.
ACACTTATAGTCAGAACATCTAAATTGTATTATGATTAATGAGGGGAGGCAGATGAATATTTTGACTTGTATCTCCCTTCAGTAAACCTACATTTGCATTAAAATACCCATTGCAAACTTATTACAGGACAATTTAATGTAATACTATTATAAAACACTTAAATAAGCTTAGTGTTAGAAGTGGAACCTGGAATGGAGCCAATCTTTCCTCATGCCTATTCTGTCATGTGTCTTAGAGGATGCCTGCTTTTGCAGGTGTAGAGTCTTCATAGCCTCACTGAAAATATTTTAAAATCAGAACATAGAAGTGGGTTCCTCGCATGAAACACTCAGAAGTTCTGATCAGAATAACAGAATTAAGATGATCCAAACACATCTGCTTCTCAGTTCTGATGACTGTGTTGGAGCCTTATTGATTGTTGATCCAACTGTGAACAGAATAGGACATTTGTTTTTGTCTTTAGATTATCAGCTTTTTCTGTGTATGTTTCTGGCTATAGAGGCCTTTTTCATATCCAGGTGAAGGAAGTGGTGTGTTTGCTTCTATATAGACACGCATTCCATTTTGCGAGGTGCGTGATGTGGCAATATCCCACAGGAGGAAAGACAGGATTCAGAACATCTGTACAAGAATTTTTTCTATATATTCTAAAATGTGTTTGATCTGGTACTATATATTTAATCATTTAATATACTGAGAATTTTCTGCCTATAATCTCTCTCTATTCCTTTTCTGGAGAGGGCTATGGAAGAAAGGCTGAGAAGTGAAAATCAAATTAAATGCCCCTTACTAACAGGCCTTTTCATGATCCCTGCCTATGCTTTTTTATTTTTATTATCATATATGAGTCAATTTTTAAATCTCATCTTCAGTCCAAGTCAATTCTAAGTTTGTTGGTACAAGGCTGCCCTGAAGACAGTATGCTCTGATGTATAGTAAAGCCAGATAGCCAGATTGTGACTGAGGTTTTGAATACATGGAAGATTTTGACAACAGAAGGAACACCTGATTTGATACTCGCGTTGATACTCAGCTTGAGAATACTTGCTTATGGCCTGAACTAAAAATCAAAAAGAACCAACCACATATTGGAGAGGCTATTACTATTTTAATGGAATCATTCAGGGAATACTATGTAATTTAGGATTTTTTTATTTGTTTGTTTTCAGTAACAGTTGCAAGTACCTTGCAAACGTACCATCGTTTTTGTTCAGTGTCTCTAATCCATACTTCAATAAATCCAGTCCACTTGGATAGTCCTCAATGTTTCTTGCATTGATTTATGTCAATCGAATGTAAGAAACAAGACTGAAAAAAGAACTACTTGGGTTATCAAGTATAAACCTCTGCCATCACATCTGAGCATATAATTTAATCCTGTTCATCAGTTTATCAAACTGTATTTTAAAAATAGGTTAATTTATTTTGCTGCATCTGCAGGATGACTGTCCTGAAATGCTGTTCCAAGTTTGACTCTTCTGAAGGTCAGAGAGTATGTATTGGAGAATCTGTCCTTTTATCTGATGAGTAACTATTACTACTTCAACATCACTCTTATAATACATACATTTCTACAGATACGAAAGTTTTGCTTAAGGTCTTTTAAAATAATTTGAAAATTCAATGTTTTTCTGAACTTTTGAGTCTCTATCTGACACTCTTTTCTAAGATGGACTTAATAATGGCTTTTTAAAATCTCTGCTGACCTCTTATTCACTGATATACCTTCCCTCATACCTATTTAAAGCACCGCCAATAAAAGATGCTTTGCTAAGTATTGAATCTGTTGAGCTTTTAACTAGTTTCTCTTCAGGTATCCTTTGAAGATGAAGGAGATTTTGAACAAATGTGTCTTGGAGACTGTTTGTTAGCTAATTTTTCATCTGGATTTCCATCTGCAGCAGCAACCTGAGTAAGGAAAAAAGAAGATGACTTTCCAGACAAATCCTCTCTGTAATAGAATAAGCAATGCAGTGTCTGCTATTTGTCTTTTGAAATAGATTACTTTAACTAGGTGCCTTCATCTGTTGCTTTGCTAGCTCTACATTTAAGTCACTAGCAGAGCTAAATTTGCCTAGAAATACAGGCACAGATCTTTAAAGCACATTTTCCCAGTACTTCCTTGAATTTTATGCCAAGCGTGCTATTTCTATTATAGGGAATTCCTAATTTTGAAACAGTCTTGGGATAAAGGTTATTCATAAGGAATTGGTAGGGTGTGATTAAATTATAACTAGTTATATGTCATTATGAAGGAATAAAAGTAATTAAATTGTGTTTCAGATGACTGTATAAGGAGATAAAATGAGTAAGGTCATATTCAGACTATCCCTCCTAATGACTCTGGATGCTGGCCTTTCTTAATATTATTAAATCAACATTTTCTTGCACTACGCATTAGACTGGTTAAAGAATTACTGAAAATCACCCACATAGGACTAAAGCACTTGGAAGTCTTGACATGAGGAGTCAGAGTGATAGGTGTTAGCAAGTATGCCATTCTGCTTGGCTGCAGGTACTGCTGCAGTATCCTATCTGTGACTTTCCTTACATGGGTACAGATGCATGTGAGTTTTACTGCAGAAGATGGAAGTCTTCAAACAGATTTCTTTGCTGTTTAAGGTGAGCATTTTTGAGTAGTGTAGTTAATTCATTTGATGGTTTAGTTCTTTTATCCTAGAATTCTAAGATGTCTAGTGGCATTACCAAAAGTGAAGATATTTGGGTTTTTTTCTTTTTCATTGAAATGTTTGAATTACATTGTGTAACAGGTTAGGCCACATACTTATTTAATGTGAGCTGTCATATGGCTATTAAACAGCAGCACTACTGATCAATAAACTAAGCTTCTTTGTTTATTAAGTTTCTGTTATAGATCAGACTTTTGTAGATCGATTCCCATAATTTCTGTAAATTTATGTGAAGATTAGCAGTTTATTGTTCAGTAACCATCCTTCATTAGAAATTCTAATCACATGTATTCCGTGATGTTAATGAACATATTTTCATCATGTTGCTACACCTTCATCAAAACCTAGAGTCTCAACAAGATCTCATTCTGTTTAGAACAGAATTTGGACACAGGAGATTTTTCAATACTAATTGTCAAGCTGTACATATAGTATACATTTTGTATGGATGTCACATCTCCATTGTTTCGTACAGCTCTTATCACAAAGGCTGAAATTCAGCTTTAAAAGCAGATACTAATTTACTTACCCTCAGATGTGCTTGGAGGTAAAGTCTCCTAATGTTTTGACTGTAGTAAACAGGATGCTTGCTCTCATAATATTTGCTTTCTTTTTTCAGTCAAAATATAAGTGATGTTTTGGCATTCTGTATCTGGTATTATTTTGCACAGTTGAAAATAAGTTACAGAAGGAGAAGCAAAGCTGTTTCAGGGATGCTATATTACAAAGCTGTTAAGAAATCTTTTCTCAACTGGACATCTGTGATTGTGAACCAACACCTTCTCTCTTTGAGGTCAGGCAATTTAAAAGCAGAGTTCACATAAAGCTAGCTTTTAGTGAAGTGGGAGATGGTACCAGATTGAATTAATATGTACGCAGATAATGTAGCACATTTCATTCTAGATAAATAATGAAAATCAGTGCGAGTAAGTATAAATTTTAGAAGTAATTTAGAAATAAGTCACATCTTTAAAACTAAATATGTGCCTAAGTGCTTCTGTTGGACAGGCAATTATAATCCTTTGCCAGTTTTCTAACCAATGATTTTCTGATTTTTCATAGCATCCTGAATGACTGAGTTTATGATTCAGAACATCCTAAGTTAATAGAATCATAGACTCACTAGGTTGGAAAAGACCTCTTAGATCATTGAGTCCAACCATTCCTATCTGCCGCTAAACCATGTCCTTGGGTACCTTGTCTACCTATCTTTTAAATAACTTCAGAGATTGTGTCTCAACCATCTCCCTGGGCAACCTGTTCCGGTGCCCAAGGACCCTTTCTTTGAAAAATATTTTTCCTGATATCTAGTCTGAACCTCCCCTGGTGCAGCTTGAGGCTATTCCCCCTTGTTCTGTCCTCTCTCACTTGGGAGAAGAGGCCAGCACCTGTCTTTCTACAACCTCCTTGCAATGAGGTCTCCCCTCAGCCTCCTCTTCTCAAGGCTAAACAATCACATTTCACTCAGCCACTCCTTGTTAGACTTGTTCTCCAGCCCCTTCACCAGCTTTGTTGCTCTTCTCTGTACATGCTCCAGAGCCTCAATATCCTTCTGGTAGTGAGGGGCCCAGAACTAAACACATTATTTGAGGTGCTGTCTCCCCAGTGCTGAGTACAGGAGCAGAATCACTTCCCTGGACCTGCTAGCTACAGCATTTCTGATACAAGCCAAGAGTTGTTTTACGGAACACTCATTTAGAAGTAATAATTGCAGTGTGCTATTTCTACTTTAAAAATAGTTAGGATGAAAATCCCATGTAGAGATAGTAAAGGTCCTATATCATCTTGAAAAGTGATACAAACTGTATAATCAATTCAGTAAGATAAAGTTTGTCATAAATTCATGTAACAAACAGAGCAAAAAATAGGGTGAATTCACCTATATGGTGAGCATTAGCTTTTTTTTTTTTTTTCAAATTAGTGGATGTCAGGAGTAAGACTCATTTAGATGTAGGTAGAAAGTTACGTATTCCTGTCATTGACTTCTTGCCTCTTTAGTGGCTTTGATAGAAACAACGGTCTTTACTGCTCTTACCAATTCTGACAAACCTCTGGAAAAAGAATTTTGAAAAACTGATGTTTCTACAACTCCAATCCACTTTGCTATTTATAAAGAATAAAATTGAAATTAATATACTTCTCCTGAGTGTTGCATGGAGACTAGGGAAACTGATACAGTACATGTTGTTAGGTATTCACAGAATCATAGATTGCAAGATTGGAAGGGACCTAAAGGGTCATTTGGTCCAACCTTTTAGGTAATCTATAGTTTAAATGAGATGACACAGAAATGTATGGGAAGTAGCTCCCTTGGGTGGAGCAAGTGTTTCTGAAACAGTAGCAGTATCCATTATTGCACGATAATGCTAATTATAATTCTTTTTCTTTGCAACTTTTAGCATCTGTGTTTTCCAGCCAGAGAGGAGCAAGTTTTCATGCTTTATGGTTTGCAAAGATGAAGTGAAAGATATGAAAGTACTAAAGATAAAACAGAGCATATATCTGAAAACAAAGTAAGCTGGGAAAAAATGATAAGGCTTTCAATGTTAAGCTAGGAGGTGGTCTCAAAAGCTAAATGTGCTTATAGTCTCATTTTGTTTTGAATTCTTTTGACTTGTAAAAATACACAGACAGGCTTTGGTAAAGTATACATGTTGATGAAGAGTTTTTTTTAAGGGTGAATATTGCTTGTTTCTGATTTTTTTTTTTACTTATTTAGAGCGAGATCAGAGACAGTGCTCTCTTAGCTTTCTTACTTTTGTGTGGGGTGTATGTGTGTAGATTTTGATAGTGACAGCAGGGGTCTGCAGAGGTGGCTTCTATTGCAAGAGACTGGACACAGGAAATTTACCTAGCTAGTACCAACCAAACATAGTTGGTTCCAGCCGCCTCCAGTTGACCCACTGCAAGGCACAACGGAGCCCCCCAGTGAATATGGTGGCACTTCTGTGGCAACATATTTTAAGACAAGATGTAAAATGCGATGCAGCAGACTGTGAGGAAAAGTAGTGAGAGAAAATGTGAGAGAAGCAGCCCTATAGATACCAAGGTGAGAAAAGGAGGAGAGGAGGAGGTACTCTTAAGTGATGGAGCAGAGATTCTCCTGCAGCCCATTGAGGACCATGCTGAAGCAGATAGCTGTGCTGCTGCATTTGGAAGACCCCATGCTTGAGCAGATGGAGAGGCCCTGAAGAAAGCTGCAGCCCATGAATAGCCCATGCTGGAGCATGTTCTTCTGATGGAAATTGTGGAGAGGACCCCATGCGCAAGCAGGTTTATCCTGAAGGACTCATGCTGGAGGAGAGGAGAGATGTTAGGAGGAAGAAGCAGCACATGGACCAGAACTCCTGTTCCTAGAAGAGCTGGTAGTGAAGGAGCAAAGGGGTTTTTATAGTAACATATTATTGACAGGACACAGATGGAATTAGGATAGTTTGTAAAACTTTTCATGCTTGCTAGTGAGAGTTATAAATTAAGCTTGAGAAAAAGGGGATTGGGGAGGTGTTTTGCTTTCTGTTTTGTTTCTCACAATCCACTTCCATTATAAAATGGCAATAAAATAATTTTCCCTAAGTTAAGTCTGTTTTGCCTATAATGCTAATTGATGAGTTATCTCCCTGTCTTTATCTTTACCCGTGTGTTTTCCTGTATTGTTGTCTCCCACTATCCTGTTGAGGAGGAGTACTGGAGGAATTGCTTGGTGGACCAGCACACTGTAACTTCCTTCAAGGGCTTTTTAAGTATTGCTAGTTTTAAATGGCTGTCTCTTTATTGACTTTCTACACATGGGTAGATATCAGAATCTAATATGAAGGGCTGTGTTACTAGATGTCAGAGATTTTTTTAAGTATTTAAATCTTGATATGCTTTTTGTGACAAGAATTATAATGAGAATGCAGCAAGAATGCTACCAGGCTGTCTGAATTTGTCTAAGCTCCAAAGCAGGGGAAACTAGGTAGTGTTCTAAGTGCAGAAATGCATTTTTTAATCTTTATTTAATGTTATGATGTCTTTGGTGAACATTTTTTTTTTTTGTAATTCAGAAGAGACTTACTCCATGTTATATATTTTCCAAGTAACTTCCTGAAATACTATATTGTGGCTGTACTATTAAAAAATAAACTAAACATTTTCATATTAGCATGTGACTGATAGTGCACAAATAGAGTTCAAATAGTTTTGAAAACTTTTATAGTAGTCATTAATATTACTGAAGTGTCGTTGCAGGTATGAGACTCCTGCTTATAAATTTCTTGCCATCATAATAAGAGTTTTGGATATTTAAAGATTACAAGATTAAGAAAGAAGTTAAAAAATATGTTACGTACATGTTTTAGGAATTATAGTACACTCTGGTGGATCTTGACACAAAGGTAATAGTATGGCTGCATTTTGAGATTTCACTGTAGTTGCTCTATTTGTTTTGAATAAACAAGGATACTAGTTACTGATTGACTTTTCTGTTGTAATTTAGAATAACAACTCAAATTTGCTATCTCTTATATTGCTCATGGTGGCATCCAATACATCATCACACAAGAGTTGTCTATAAATTCTTTTTAATACTTTCTGCTTTGTTTTGAAACAAGTGTATTTAAAATCATCATTTGTGTTGCATTGACACTGTTCACACGAATGTAACTAACAATGCTGTTATTTTGCTGGCAAATACTTTCTTTTTAATGGTTTATGAGTTAGCCATTAACACAAGATCTAAAGAAATTTACTATTCGTATCTTTAATGTGGAATACGATATTATTATCAAGAAAAGGGCAACATGTGCATTAGGGACTTTGAAACCTGCTAAGTCATTATTAAAAATTTATAATTTAAGATGTAAATCTGTGCCATCTTATGAATGTAATAGAAACAAAAAAGTGTGCTTAACTTACATTTCAAAAATAATGTAAACATGCAGTTATGTAGTAAGTATCTGGGCATCCATCCTTTTTCTCCTGCCTTGCACTGTAGTTGGCTTACTGCACTTGGGACAAATCCCCAGCAAGTGTAAAGTGTCATAGCTCTGCTATCAAGAGATCTATGGCAGGTTATAGTAGTGAAGATACTATGATTGTCTGATACATATTTTATGTGCTCTTCTTGATATTCCAGTCTCACAGCCAGTGGACAGGAAGTGCTTGGCCATCCAGCTCACTTCAAACTAGCACCGTTGGCAGTATTCGTTTTTAGTAATGTTTTCTCATTAAACATCCTTTATGTGTAACTGCTAGTACTTAAAAGTTTATTTCTGCTGTCATTATGAAATTAATTGAAAAATTTTATAATTCACACATTGAGGAAACAGCATTGCTATACCAGTGTTGCCTTGGGATGGGTCAGTTGTAAGCACAAACTGAAACTTTCCACGGTGATTTTATATGTGGAATGTTAAGAAGGAAAACATATTGCTTATGTATGCCTTAATTCCAAACACCTTTCCTTTTGGAGGAGGAGTATAGGTTTCATTTTTTTTTCCTGTGTATTTGTGGATAACCTTTAAAGTAATTTTCTTTTACAGTTTAAGCACTCTGTCCAGATGCTGGAAAACAATTTAATATTTACTGACTCATGACAATGCCTTTTAACTTTTGCATAATCTAGTTCTGATCATAAAACTTGATTAGCAGACAAGTGAAGATAACTTTTGGGGTATCTATTTAGTCCTAAGTGGCCATCTGTCCAAATCACAGACCTACAATACAAGATAACTTGTGTCAGCCCCTGCAGAGGAGAGGTCCAGATCAGGAACAGCAGGGATGTTAAAGGTCCAGGATGAAATGTGTTCTCACAGCTCTGCATAGAAACTTCTGTAGCATCTGCTAATACTATGTCTGGCATTTTTAACCACAGCTATCAATTCCTTACTTGGACAACCACACTAAAAATTCACACGAAACCACAGGAAATGTTCTCTGTCAGTCCATCTAAAAGGAAAGAAACTTAAGCCCAACAGCAAAGACCTGTATGTCAGTTACAGAAGCAGAGGCACTTTGGAGAGGAGGAAAAGAAATAATCTATAGATTACACACACTGTCTGTAGCTGGTGCAGTTGCAGCTTTTCCTCACTTTAAAGGGTGCGGTTTAATTTAAAAAGTGTACAAATTCTGAAATTGTAATACCTTATTTTTCCCAAGGCTTAGAGCAAAGCCATGCAAGTCTAAATTAGGGTTGTCAGGCAACTAAAAGATTGAATTACTTTCTTCTGTCTTTGTGTAACACAGAATAAAATACCAAGAACAATATTAGAAACAACTGGTACCAAGAAGCTACAGATACTACATGGTAAGTTATTTAAGCAGAATAAAACAGCTTTGCTAACTCTGTCAGAAATTTGTAGTCCACTCTGATAATGTGTAGAATGATTAAAAGTTTGGAAGCAGCTGGTGCTGAAGACAAAGCTGAACTTAACAATAATGGTCATATATATAAATCTTATCCTACAGTTGTTATCTTTACATAAGTCATATGATAAAAATATAAACTCAGTGATTTTCAAAGGTATTTTTGATGTGTCACGTGTAACAGGATTTTTCATCCCTCAGTGAATTTATGTACTGTTCTAGAAAGACATATAAGAAAGATGAATGTATTTAATGATAAGAGTTTTCTGGAATAGGCTTTTAAACAAAATTTCTTACCGGAATTTTCAGGTCACATTGAAATGCTGAAAATAACTATAATAGATGTGAAAGACAGGGCAACCAATAGCTTTCAAAGAACACGTGTGTCTGTTTTATAGGATATAAATGATAGCCCTGCTTTTCTGTTGTTTAAAGACACATAGTCACCAGTAAGGGTAGCTTGTATCACTAGTATTAATATTTGTCTTCATAAGCTGTTTGCAGGCATGTCTTTCCCTTTGCTTCTATATGCTAGGATAGGATGTAGACAATGGAAGACCTGAACTGAGTAGATCTTTGCATATGTTTCCGTATCATACTTCTGTAAAACACAAGCAGATCAATCTTACTTTCAAGTATGGGGCTTATTTGGTATTCAGCATAATACTTCTACATTTTTTTCTTCCTCTTTTAGAGTGATGAAGGTAACGTACAGGAACTTTTCTTGACTGTCTTTGCTGTTCCTAACTTGACCTTTCAGGAAATCTTTTCTGTACCGAAAATAAGTAGAAGAATTCCAGCATGTAAGTCTCAGTCAGCAGAATTCAGCAGCATTATGCTATCTGCTACTAAAAACCTTGCTATGTACCTCTGCTAACTTTGATCCATCTGAACAGAAGGAAAAAGCCTGTCCATCTCCATGCAGAATTCTCTGAAGTCTCAGTGCTTTGTTCCCTGAAACCTACAGCACCCTGGTGTATGTGCGAGACAGATCTTATGTTCTGCACACTGTATAAAAATAAATGTTTTGCCTTCTCTGCAACACTTCCAATTCTGTGATCTGCAATCCTCAGGTCCAAAGCTTACTGAGTGAAGAACAGCTTATTATATTAATCCTGGTCTAGAATTTGCTGTCTTTTCTGTATATTACCTATTTGTAAACTGAGAAACTGTTCTTTGCCATTCAATTGGATAGTTAAGAAGTGCACAAACCAGAAAAGCAGGGTCATTTTCTTACGAGGATAAGAGCTACAATTTTTAAGCAGTAGATTTGCTGGACTACAGTTTCAATTTGTGCTTTGCAAGCCTTGAGTTCTCACTTCAAAGTTATTCTCTAGAAGCATGAGACTGAAAGCTCTGAGTGGATCTAAATGCCTAGAGGAGCTAACTTCTCCAATTTTTTATTGCATTACAGTTCTGTAGGGTTTTTTCCTTCACATTTTGTGTATTTCACATTTTGTGTATTTCTACACAAGTTCATCTAAGCCATACCTTTCTGCATCTGCTGAAGGAGGACTTGTGTTACTCTGAGTGTACAGAAGTTAAAAAAAAAAGTAAAAAGAGTAAACACATGACACAGAAATGGCATTCTTACATTGCACTTTAGCCTAACAACTGGAAAAAAACGAAACAACATTTTTTCCTCAGTATTCACTGACAGCCACTCTCCTCACCAGTCATGGGACAAGTTGGTGACCAGGGGGTAAAGAACCTCCCAGTGTAGAGGAGGATTAGGTTTGTGACCACCCGAGGAACCTGAACATATAGAAATCTATGGGACCATAATATTTGAAAAGTCATGGCAGTAAGGAGAAGATCCTGGTGACTGGAAGAAGGGTAACATTGTCCCCATTTTTAAACAAGGGTAGAAAAGATGACCCTAGGAACTATTGGCCTGTAAGCGGCCCTTCTGTGCCTGGAAGATCATGGAATAGATCCTCCTAGAAAGTATGCTAAAGCACATGGAGGGTGGGAAGGTGACTAATGGCAGCCAGCATGACTTCACCAGGGGCAAGTCCTGTATGACCAACCTAGTGACTTTCTATGGTAGGGTAACTACAGCAGTGGACACGGGAAAACCAACAGATGTGATCTGTCTGGAGTTCTGTAAAGCCTTTGACATGGTCCCCCACAACATTCTTCTCTCTAAATTGGAGAGATATAGATTTGATGAGTGGACTGTTTTGTGGACAAGAAATTGGTTGGATGGTCAATTTCAGAGAGTAGTAGTCAATGGCTTGATGTCCAGTTGGAGATCTGTGACAAGTGGTGTCCCTCAGGGGTCCGTACTGGGACCAGTGCTGTTTAATATTTTCATCAATGATATAGACAGCGAGATCCAGTGCACCCTCAGCAAGTTTGCAGATGACACCAGCTGAGTGGTGCAGTTACCACACAGGATGGACAAGCTGGAGTAGTGAGGTTTAACAAGGCCAAATGCAAAGTCCTTCACCTGAGTAGGAGTGATCTGCGGTTTCAGTACAGGATGGGGGATGATATGATTGAGAGCAGCCCTGCAGAGAAGGACCTGGGGTGCTGACTGATGAGAAGCTTGATATTAGCCACTAATGCATGCTTGCAGCCCAGAAGACCAACCATATCTTGGGCTGCATCAAAAGAAGTGCGCCCAGGAGGTATAGAGAGGGGATTCTGCCCCTCTATTCCTTTCATGTGAGACCTCATCTGGAGTATTGTGTCCAGTTCTGGAATCCTCAGCATAGGAAGGGTATGGAAATGTTGGAGTCCAGAGTAGGGCTGCAAGGATGACCAGAGGTCTGGAGCACCTTCCATGAGAGGACAGACTGCGAGAGTTGGGGTTGTTCAGCCTGGAGAAGAGAAGGCTCTGGGGAGACCTTATGGTGATCTTCTAATGCCTGAAAGGAGCCTACAAGAAAGCTGAGAAGGAGCTTTTTGCAAAGACCTGTAGTAATAGGACTAGAGGGAATGGCTATAAATTGGAGAGGGACAGATTTATACTAGACATAAGGAAGAATTTTTCACAACAAGAGTAGTGAGCCACTGGCGCAGGTTACCCAGGGAAATTGTGGATGCCTCCACCCCGGAAGTGTTCAAGGCCAGGTTGGATGGGGCCTTGGGCAGCCTGATCTCATGAGAGGTGTCCCTGCCCATGTTGGGAGGGGTGTAGAATTATATGATCTTTAAGGTTCTGTCCAACTCAAACTATTCTATGATTCTACTATTCTATGACTCTATGAAAATAAACCCTATAAATTACAGGTTGCTTTCTTCCTGTATTGTGTACTGTAGGCATGATTTCTTATTTTTGAGTTTTCTTTCATTTGGAAAGCATTGTATTAACTTGAAGAAGCAGAATAAAGATTTTAGGGCAATATGATCTGATAAGAGACTAATTTGTAGAATTTGTGGTCAACTGGGTTGATAATGATTTAGGTCTTTTTCTGAAAATTCATATTTACTCTGTATACTATAATGGTTTGAGAAAAAATTCATTGTGGCCTATCAGATATATATGCATCTTAAGTACTTTTAAAAGTGACTGAAATGGCTCTTTTTGACTAACAACGTTTCAAATCTACTGACTACATGGAAAAGGAAAATTTAGAATGCGTTCAAGTGGCAGTAAAACTTTATCTTCTGCCACTTAGAATGAAACCTTTAGTAATTTAATCTACCATTGATTTATTCACAGTCACTAATCCAAAAAGATCAGCTGTTATTTACAGTTTTAGAGTTATGTCACTATTCACTTTGAACTTTTTGGTAACCTCTGTGTTTCTATATAAATCTATAATGTTAATTTACTTTAACAGAGAGGCACTAAGTTTTTCAGTGTGTTCTGTTCAAGAATGTAATTAAAACATACTTTAATTACTAAGCAGAATTATTTTGGATTCAAGTATCATTCATGGGAATAAGGGTGAAATTCTTTCCTTGGAAAAAACAGTTTCTGCAACTTTGTTGACATGAATAGTATATAAATCAGTTTGTAAACAGATAGTACTGGTTGCTTTGGAGTCTTTTTGTGAGAAAAAGCCACAGAAGTTATTAAGAAGTATTGACTTTTCATAATTTTAAATCTTGGAAATTACATCTCTAAGAATGTTAAGTATAAACTGGCTATTAAATAACCTTAGACAACAGTTTCTAACCATTGGAAGCATGATTGACAAGTCTTCGGATTCTGAAGAATATAGCAGAAGCAAGTCTCCAGTCAGTTTTCTGGTGAAACCTGATCAGTTTATGAATTACCTATCATAAAGTTTTTTGTAATTGCAAAGCAATGGTTTTAATCACTTAAGTTTTCTTCTACTTCTAAGCAAGTAAATTTGCATTACAGGGACAAATTCTAGGCCATTAATTTACTTTGCAAAGATAATCAGTTATGTAGTCTTTCCATCTGCACCTTTGACTTAATCTCTTTCCAAAAAATGAAGAGAGAGATATATTTGCATTTTGAATTTTTAAAAATCCATTCCTACATTGAGGGGAAAAATATAATTTTTATCTCCTAAATCAGAATGCATCATTACATCAGAATGAGTCTTGCAAACTTGGAGCCTCTACCAGCAGAAATCACTGTACAAGAGCCATGAAAAAGAGAAGCACTAGGTAAATTGTATAATTAGATAGACATTAACTGTAAGACCCCTGGAATCTTCGTGTGAAAAGAAAGAAAGATATATGAACCTGGAGCGGCAGTCTGGGATGTAAGGACTTTGAGATTATATGAGGAAATGGGAGAAGACTTTGAGATTATATGACTTTGAGATTATATGAGGAAATGGAAGAATGAGATTATATGAGGAAATGGGAGGAGGTAGTTAGAGACTTGCTTGCCCAGCTGGATGCCCACAAATCTATGGGGCCGGAAGGAGTCCACCCAAGAGTTTTGAGGGAACTGGCAGATGTGCTGGCCAAACCCCTTTCCATCATCTTCCAGCAGTCCTGGATGACTGGGGAGGTTCCGCTGGACTGGAGGCTGGCTGATGTCGTGCCCATCTATAAGAAGGGGCGCAGGGAGGATCCAGGGAACTACAGGCCTGTCAGCCTGACCTCGGTACTGGGGAAAGTCATGGAGCAGGTGATCTTGAGTGCTATCAAGAAGCACTTGCAAGAGAACCGGGTGATCAGGCCCAGTCAACACGGGTTCATGAAAGGCAGGTCTTGCCAGAGTAATCTGATCACCTTCTATGACCGAGTAACTAAACTCTTGGACGAGGGAAAGGCTGTGGATGTGGTCTTCCTGGACTTTAGTAAAGCCTTTGATACAGTTTCTCATAGTGCTCTGCTTCGGAAACTGTCAGCCTCTGGCCTGGACGGGTGCACACTCTCCTGGGGGAAAAACTGGTTGAATGACCGGGCCCAGAGGGTGGTGGTAAATGGAGTTAAATCCAGCTGGAGGCCAGTGACAAGTGGGGTTCCCCAGGGCTCAGTCCTCGGTCCAGTCCTGTTTAATGTCTTTATCAACGACCTGGATGAAGGCATTGAGTGCTCTCTTGGCAAGTTTGCAGATGACACCAAGCTGGGAGGAAGTGTGGATCTGCTGGAGGGTAGGGAGGCTCTGCAAAGGGACCTGAACAGGCTGGACTGCTGGGCTGAGACCAACGGCATGAGGTTTAACAAGGCCAAATGCCGGGTCCTGCACTTGGGGCACAACAACCCTAAGCAGAGGTACAGACTAGGAGAAACCTGGCTGGAAAGCTGCCAGGAGGAGAAGGACCTGGGGGTGTTGGTTGACAACCGACTGAACATGAGCCAGCAGTGTACCCAGGTGGCCAAGAGGGCCAATGGCATCTTGGCTTGTATCAGAAACGGCGTGACCAGCAGGTCCAGGGAGATTCTTCTCCCCCTGTACTCAGCGCTGGTGAGACCACACCTCGAGTACTGTGTTCAGTTCTGGGCTCCTCACCACAAGAGGGATGTTGTGGCTCTGAAGTGAGTCCAGAGAAGAGTGACAAAGCTGGTGAAGGGGCTGGAGAACAAATCTTATGAGGAGCGACTGGGAGAGCTGGGGTTGTTTAGCCTGGAGAAGAGGAGGCTGAGAGGAGACCTTATTACTCTCTACAACTACCTGAAGGGAGGTTGTGGAGAGGAGGGTGCTGGCCTCTTCTCCCAAGTGACAGGGGACAGGATGAGAGGGAATGGCCTCAACCTCCGCCAGGGGAGATTTAGGCTTGAGATTAGGAAAAAGTTCTTCACAGAGAGGGTGGTTAGGCATTGGAACGGCCTGCCAAGGGAGGTGGTTGAGTCACCATCCCTGGAGGTGTTTAAGGTTAGGGTAGATGAGGTGCTTAGGAGCATGATTTAGGGATTGTTGGGAATGGTTGGACTCGACGATCCAGTGGGTCTCTTCCAACCTGGTTATTCTGTGATTCTGTGAAGACACATGGGCGTCGACCTAAGTTATTTGTGTCATTCTTGTGTCTATGAAAGTGACTCAGAGTGTGACAATGTTTTCTGGCACTGGCACACTGCTGTCTCTTCTACTAAACAATAAGAATGTTTGTTGGCCTGAAGTTGGCCTGGATTTGGCCTGTGCCAATAAAAGCCCCCACAAGTGCTGACCCTGTGTATGATTTGGCATTTAAAATGCTTTCAGTTACCAGGGTAGGTAAGGCTGTTCTGCTTTGCCATACTCCTTCTGACATGGCTCTTCAGTATCATCCCAGCAGGCTTTATGCCATTCCCCAGCCCACATCAGATACACCTTTGGCATCATACATAAAATGCCATTCTTGCCAAAGTCCTGTGAAGTAATTTGCTGATTCTTTAGGAAGAATATTAGAACTTATTTTGGTAAAGTAGTGTGGAACATAATGGCAGATCAATGCAGTCTTTCAGATAGCTGTCTGATTTGATTGTCTTGGAAAAGTCTGGTGTGGTACACCTATGCGTTCAGTTTTCTTTTGATCTTGTGTTTATTGAGAGTGCTGAGGGAGGGTTGCTTTAGGGTAAAACACCAGATGTGCTGAATTCCTATTGCTCGAAACTTGCCATTATGAAAATGGATATCCTTCTGTTCAGTGTGTGAACATTTTCACCTCAACTTGACATGTCAGCTTTTTTACTGCAGGCATTTTGTTACCTGTCACAAGTGAGATTTTTCCCACCTCTGGGCTCTTCAATATTCATATTTATATCATGAGGAACAAGATGGCATTCTTTTTAATATTCACCAGAATGTCCATTCTGGACATCTTAGACTTCACAGGGACATTCCAACCTCAGTGATGATCCCTAGGATTTAAACAAAGGAAGAATGAAAACTCTGGAACTTCAGTGAGCCATTTATTAACAAGTTCATAAGCTAATTTGCAATGCAAAAATTGTCATATCTTAGTGAATCCCAGCCATGTTAATGTATCCTACTCAAGCACCCTTTCCGGGACAACAGATTTTGGGTGTCAGTGTATTTGGAATCAGAGAGATGTAAATAATTTCTGACTTTGTAAGATACTTTTCTAGCTATGAAGATATTGTTAAAAGCATCTAAAAATTGCTGGCTCTTGTTAGAAGAGTAAAGCCACAAAACTAATTAAAAGAATCCTCCTGGGCTTGTCAGAAGAATCTTCTCTTTGGTATGTACACATAGCTTATTAGAATAAAGTTAACTCTCAATAGTTCTCCACCACTGTTGGATCTGTTTCCTCACCCTTACAATTGTCAACATGTTCTTATTACTATAAATCTGAATTTTAATAGTGTACATAAGGTAAAATGCAGGACTGTGCCTGGCAGAAATATCTTTTCAGTGTGTTTCTAATAAAGTGGCTCTAGTGCAGCGCACTGCTAATGAATTTAGGGGAGAAAGACTTATTAAAAAAGGCAAAGTCATTATACAGATGCATACTGTAACTAAGCCACAAGAGGCGAGGTGCTAATGCTGTCAGAATAAGTAATAAAAGATAAACCTATTGGTTACCGTATTACCAGCAAAGAAGAAAGCAAGGGGTTCTCTTTCAAGCTTAGTCCAAAATGCAAGTTGTAATGCATTTGTCTTTCCATCAAGAATCAGTTTCTGCTAGGCATTTGTCTGTATTTACTGTTCCAGACACATGACAAAAGCTCTGGCCTCAGCCTGTGTTCCAGCCTATGGATATGTGGAGGGTTAGTCTTCATTAAGGGTGAAGCTGCCCACGCAGCTGCTTGCTCCCTTCTACTCTGCAAGCCAGGAGGAGAAACTAGCATGAGAAAATATTATGGGTTGAGATAAAGATGAATATCTTAACAGTTAGTGGCACAAGAAAACAAGACTTGACTTGTAGAACGCTCTTTTAGTTTACTGGTAATTTGATAGATTCAATTAGCAGGAAACAAGAAAGCAAGTGTTAAACCAACATATTTCATCCCTTCTTTCCCAGGCTTGACTCTGAACCTTCACTCCTCTACGCACCACCCAGGGTGATATTTTCAATACTTGGCAGTCTACCTCTGCTGCTACTTCTCAGAACTTTCCCCTGCACATGAGTTGTTCAGGAAACAAGTCTGCCCCACCATGATCTCCTCCACAAGCTGCAAGAGAATCTCTGCCCTGTGATGGAGCAACGTCTCCCTTTCTTTCAGCTTGCTTTGGTGTTTCCTCTGCTGTTTCTTGCTCTTTTTTCCCCCACTCCACCTCCTCTGCCTGTCCATCATGTTTTCCTCTGTTTTAAACAAATTTTCACAGAGGTGCCATGATTTTTGCCCTGTGGTAGGTCCATTTGAGCTGGCAGGAATTGACTGTGTCCAGCAAGGAGCAGCCCTGACATTTTCTCACAGAAGCTGCACCTGCAGCACCACCCTGCCACTACTGAAACCTTGATTTTTGTGCCCAATAATGGGTGTAACTGTGGGTTTTTTTCCATTTTAGAGAGCTCCAAGTACCAACTCATGTTATTGACTTGAGTACTGTGTGGTAACATCTTCTTCTCTAAAAGAGCATATTTATAGAAAAGATAATAATAAAGCTTCTGGTTTTGGCTTGTATGTTAACCACTGTGTGATGCTGAAGCTGGTTTGTAGACAGTTACACAATTGTCACAGCTAAAATATATATACATGTATATCTTTGCTCTGGTCTTGTAGCTGCATCAGCTTTTTTTAGAGGTACATGAGTGAGCAGCAAAATAATTTTTTTGCAGTGTTGACAAGGTACTGTTGCTGCATCATGTGATCGTCTCCATAATGGGTAGCTTCCTCAGTGGCATATGGCTGCAGCAAATGTGCCAATAGTCCAGCACCATATGTCGATCTGTTAGCTGAATGTTGTTGCCTTTGGATGGTGTGGCACAACTGAACATCATAATACTGTAAACATAGTGCATTGCAACACTCTGTGTCAGGTCATTCTCTGATCACTTTGAATGAAAACTGTTAAAGCCTCTGACACATGATTTTTTTTTTTTTTCATCTATTGCATCAATGGGAAGTGGTGCAATACAAAACCCAGGAGATACGTAAACTACTTAGCCTTATGCCATATCTTTTTCCCCTTGTAAAAGAAAAGAAAAGTCTTCTTTTCTACTAGGAACTTGCAGCAGTAAAACATGTTTCTGTAATGATGTCCTGAAAATACACCTTAGATGAAGAAATTTAAAATATTTCTGTTACAGAAAGGCTTGTTCCTCCTACACCACGAGTGAAGAAAGATGAGCTTCTAACCACTTAAATCCTTTTTAAAATCTGCCTTTTCTCCTATCCCTTGCAATTTATTTATTTATTTATTTATTTATTACTTTCCCCAAAGGGACTACAATAAAACACATAGGTGTAAACTGTTTAGAAAAAAGAAGGTATGGTATGGTATGGTATGGTATGGTATGGTATGGTATGGTATGGTATGGTATGGTATGGTATGGTATGGTATGGTATGGTATGGTATGGTATGGTATGGTATGGTATGGTATGGTATGGTATGGTATGGTATGGTATGGTATGGTATGGTATGGTATGGTATGGTATGGTATGGTGATCACCCATAATAACTGAATTTCAAAGAGATAGAATAGAGTTGTAAAGCTGGACTGAAATCTAGATTCAGACCTTTTGTCCTACTCAAGGGATAGAAAGGCAGCCATACTACAACTGCTGAGTGGTCTCCTCTTTTTTCAGAATGTGATTACCTAACACATTTTCAAAAGGTATGGCACAGTTCTGCACTGTTGCTTATTGCTTATTTGATGTTTGAAAACAATGGAATGATAATCAGATATACAAGTGATGCAGCTTCACTTTGTTGTACAGATGTTGTGGATGGGAAGGAGAGAGAGAAAGAGATAGTAAGCATTACTTCATTCTTAACTGAAAGACATAGACTGTCTCTGTCTTGCTAATACTTTGCTGTTGCCTGATCATGGCTAGTTTTCTGTAAATAGTAGCTACTGGAGTTAGTTGTTAAACTAAGCAGTAGTACCCATACTAAGTAGGTGCTTAGACATGTTGGAATTTAATTTTGTCATCTGAACTTGTTTTGTGTAGAAGAGTGGTTATTCTTAATAATATGACAAATACCCAGATAATGGCTAATTTGCTATGTACATAGCCTTCTGTAAACAATACTTATTTCATAGCACAAAGTACTACAGTTATATTTTGTGACCAATTGCCTAACTGGCAGTAGTTTGGTGATTTAAAAAGGTAATAATGTATACTGCCACGGTAATTGGGTGCTACTGATGAGGCCAAGAGACTACTAATATGAATTGAAGAGTGGCTGTAATTAAACTAATAATGGTAATTGGATTTGTCACTTATCAATGAAAACATATTCTTAGAACTGATTTGAAAGCATGATCAACCTGTCACTGAATGTTTTTGTAATTGAGCTAAATGATGTAAAATAGACCAACCACAAAAACAGCAAACACAGGACATGGTATGATTATTACATGATACAACATGTGGCCTTTGAAAAATATTATTTCCTAAAATGTGTGCTGAACTGTAAAATACTCATTGGTGCATAAACTGTGAAAATGAGACTAATACCTAGCGATTCTAAAGAAGAAAATGAAGAGATTCTGAACATTTTCTGATTTTTTTTTTTCCCTGACAAAATGCTTTAGGAAAGCAACAGGAAGATACTAAAAAGAGCAGTTATGATCTAAAAAACTACTGTGTGGATAAGTAAATGTACTGGGATAAGTACAAGACATCAATTCCAGTATGTAGTTCCTCTGAGCTCAGTCTAATGTATAGAAGGTCAACATTCCTGCCCCTCTTCTGCTGATGAGGAAGATTGATCCACCTTATCTTAGATAACCGCTAACCTTACTCTAATCCCTTCAACTAAAGATAATGTTTTTTGTTAGTCATTACAGTATCTTTACAGAGCTACTAATACCATTGAGTATGTTCAATAGTTCAGTGCAATGACATTAAGTTACTGTGCCACAGCAGCGCAAGAAAGCATTTATGCCTATTTACTCTGTCTTTTCCAAAATAACTGTATTGGAGTTGCATGCCCATCCAGGAAAAATACCTAAGATGGTAAGAGGTTAAAACAGTGAAGGGGGAAAGCAGACATAAGGCTTATCCTCTCAGTCTCCAGTGCCCTCATCCTTTGAGTTCTTACCAGCTTACACTATATCTTAGGGGATTAGCTTCTAAGCAGAAGCTTGGTCACCGAAAGATATGACATGCTTTTTATGTGAAATACTATATGCAGTTTAGCCAGACACAGTACATCCTCTGTCAGAAAAAGCACTTAAAAAACAAAGATGCTCCATCAATGCTTTAGAATATTCTTGACTACAATAGGGATCATATCATGTAGATTGAAACACACTTGAAAGAAAGCTTTTTTTGTAGAAGTCAGTAAGTGTTCTGCCTCAAATTTTGAAGGCAACCTTACCCTATCCAGCAATCTAGTAACATTCCACTGGGTTGGTAGGAGTAGATATTTGGTGTTGGCTGTGTTTTCAGTAAATGTGTCTCTTATGTGGCTAATAAAGCTCCAGAGAAACTGACAAGAATTACTTTAGCTGAGGGAACATCCTCCAGTTTTGCAGGCAAAGTTCTCTCTTATCAAAGCTTTACAGCAAAATGTTTTGAAGTATTATAAGACAGCAGTGCCCCTATCTAAGAGACATTAGAAGTGTATCATTCAGACTTTCTGGGAATGTTATTTCTTATTTCGTAGTTATTTTGAATGGCTCTCAACAGCCCCTGCCAATATTTGAAAGATTTGTCCAAGGACCTTTAGAGTGGTTTGCAGTGTGGTTTATTGTGGAGCGGAAGCTGTTTCTTAATTAATACAAAGTAACAGAAAGTCTATGATTTATATGCCCTTTGTTCCACTTATTCTATTGAAGTAGACGAGTTCATCACACATTTGCACATTCACTCGTTTCCCTGGCAAATTTTGTTACCTAGCTTTTGGTAATGTATAGTAGTTAAACTGAGATAAATACTTGTCTAAGATGGCACTGATGTGAAAAAGAAGTACCAGTCTCTGTCCCAGTAAATATAAATGTAATTAAAGCAGGAAAAAAAAGCCTGAATGTATAACTCCAGATGTGGCAGATAGATAAACTGAGGCAGAAGTTGATGACGAAACAATATAGAATCACAGAATCATAGATTCAATAGTTAGGAAAGGACCCACTGGATCATCGAGTCCAACCATTCCCATCAATTACTAAACCATGCCCCTCAGTACTTCATCAACCCATCCTTTAAACACCTCCATGGAAGGTGCCTGAACCACCTCCCTGGGCAGCCTGTGCCAGTGCTCAACGACCCTTTCCATGAAATATCTTTTCCTGATGTCAAGCCTGAACCTCTGCCTGGTGGAGCTTCAGGCCATTCCCTCTTGTCCTGTCCCCTGTCACTTGGGAGAAGAGGCCAGCTCCCTCCTCTCCACAAACCTCCTTTCAGGTAGTTGTAAAGAGCAATAAGGTCTCCCCTCAGCCTCCTTTTCTCAAGGCTAAACAACCCCAGCTCCCTGAGCTGCTCCTTGTAAGACTTGTTCTCCAGCCCCTTCACCAGCTTTGTCACTCTTCTCTGGACATGCTCCAGAGCCTCAACATCCTTCTTGTGGTGAGGGGCCCAAAACTGTACACAGTACTCAAGGTGCGGTCTCACCAATGCCGAGTACAGGGGGAGAAGAACCTCCCTGGACCTGCTGGTCACGCCGTTTCTGATACAAGCCAAGATGCCATTGGCCCTCTTGGCCACCTGGGTACACTGCTGGCTCATGTTCAGTCGGTTGTCAACCAACACCCCCAGGTCTTTCCAGGCAGACTTCTCTTAGTCTGTAGCACTGCATAGGGTTGTTGTGCCCCAAGTGCAGGACCCGGCATTTGGCCTTGTGAGACCTCATGCCATTGGTCTCAGCCCAGTGGTCCAGCCTGCTCAGATCCCTTTGCAGAGCCTCCCTACCCTCCAGCAGATCGACACTTCTACCCAGCTTAGTATAATCCGCAAACTTGCTAAAGGTGCACTTAATGCCTTCATCCAAGTCATTGGTAACGGCATTGAACATGACTGGACCCAGCAATGAGCCCTGGGGACCACCACTTGTAGCTGGCTTCCAGCTGGAGTTAACTCTGTTTACCACCACCCTCTGGGCCCAGTCATTCAACCAGTTTTCCACCCAGGAGAGCGTTTGCCTGTCCAGGCCAGAGGCTGACAGTTTCTGAAGCAGAATGCTGTGAGAAACTGTGTCAAAGGCTTTACTAAAGTCCAAGACTACATTCACAGCCTTTCCCTCATCCAGTAAGCCAGTCATTTTGTAATAGAAGGCGATCAGGGTTGCTTGGCAAGACCTGCCTTTCATGAACCCATGTTGACTGGGCCTGATCACCCATGTTGACTGGGCCTGAGTTTTCTTGCATGCGCTTCATGATAGTACTCAAGATCACATGTTCCCAGACTTTCCTTGGCACTGAGGTCAGACTGACAGGCCTGCGGTTCCCTGGGTCCTCCCTGCGACACTTCTTGTAGATGGGCACAACATCAGCCAGCCTCCAGTCCAGTGGAACTTCCCCAGTCAGCCGGGGTCGCTGGAAGATGATGGCAAAGGGCTTTGGCAAGCACATCTGCCAGCTCCTTGGCAAGCACATCTGCCAACTCCTTTAATACTCTTGGGTGGATGCCATCTGGCTCCATAGCCTAGTGGGTGTCTGGCTGGGAAAGCAAGTCTCTAACCACCTCCTCTTGGATCATGGTAGCTTTGTTATGCTCCTCTAACTCCTGGGAGTGTACACAGAGGGAACAACTTTCCTTACAGTTGAAGACTGAGACAAAGAAACATTAAGTACCTCAGCCTTTTCCTCATCTCCTGTCCCTGTTGTTCCTTCTGTGTCCAACAGGGACTGAATATTCTCCCTAGTCCTCCTTTTATTGTTAATGTATTTATAGAAAAATTTTTTATTATCTTTCACTGACTTAGACAATTTGATTTCTAGTTGGGCCTTAGCCCTCCTGATTTTTTCTCTGCATGATCTCAGTTCCTCCCTGTAGTTCACTCAAGACGCCTGTCCCTTCTTCCAAAGCTCATAGACCCTTCTCTTCTTTTTGATGTCTCTCAAGATCTCCCCACTCAACCAAGCCGGGTTTTTCCTCTGGTGGTTCCTTTTCTGGAACATAGGGATGGCTTGTTCCTGAGCTGCTAGGATTTCCTTTTTGAAGAGCACCTAGCTCTCGTTGGCTCCCCTGCCCTTAAGGGCTGTATCCCGTGGGACTTCATCAACAAGCCTTCTGAACAGTCCAGAGTCTGCCCTCTCAAAGTTTAATGTGACTGTTTTGCTAATCCCCCTCTTCACCTCACCTAGAACTGACAAACTGATCATCTCGTGATTGCTTTGTCCCAGGCGTCCTCCAACTGTCACATCCCCCACAAGACTTTCTCTGCTGACAAACAGCAGGTCCAGGAGGATGCCTTCCCTTGTCGGCTCACTGACCAGCTGTGTGAGGAAGTTGTCTTCCACGCACTCCAGGAACTTCCTAGACTGTTTTCTTTTGGCTGTATTGTACTTCCAGCAGACATCTGGAAGATTGAAGTCTCCCATAAAGACAAGAGGTAGCGATCTTGAGACTGCTCCCAGCTGTTTACAGAAGAGCTCATCAGCTGCTTCTTCTTGGCTGGATGGTTTACAATAGACACCCATCACAATGTCCGCCTTCTTATGGGCTCCTCTGATTTTAACCCACAGGCACTCAGTCCTATCCTCACTGTAATCAAGCTTGAGGGTATCAATCCACCTACTCTCCTACTCTTCCCGTCCTGCATGAAAAGTTTATACCCCACCATAGGTGCACTCCAGTTATACGAGTCATCCCACCATGTTTCCGTGATGGCAATGACATTGTAGTCTCCTTGCCCTACAATAGCTTACAGTTCCTACTTATTGCCCATGCTGTGTGCATTGGTGTAAAAGTACTTCAGCTGGGCTGGCGAACCTTGAACATTCACAAAGGGAATAGAGTTCATTCCCCATTGACTGATCCCTGGAATAACTGACACCTCAGTGCCAGTTTCATCCTTACCATCACCAGATACACTCTCTCCAACTTGCTCTGTGATGACATACTGGCAGTCCTTGCCAGCACACCATCTCTTAGTCACTGGAGTTCTACTTCCAGGCTCACACCTGACTAGCCTGATCTCATCCCACTCCCCCTTCACTTCTAGTTTAAAGCTTTGTTTATGTGCCTAGCTAGATTTTTAGTAAGGACTTCAGTTCCCCTAGGAGACACACGTGTTCCATCCCTAGTAAGAAAGCCTGGGCGTGCATGGGCCACCCCACGATCAAAGAACCCAAAGCCTCTCTCCTCACACCAGGCATGAAGCCAGGTATTAATCAAGTGCTTCCTTTTGACCTCTTGCTCCTCATTCCTTAACGTTGGAATGGAGCTAGTCAGAGCTATGAGTCAGACAGGGAACATATAAACATCACACATGTGCTAACAATAAGATTGGCCTTATGTGAGAATAGAGATGATATTTTTATTTTGTTGATGAAATAGAGAAAATGGTATGATGGTGAAAACCAGTAACAGTTAAAGATGAATATTTTTGTTTGAAAATACGGAAAGAGCAGTGCAAATTGACATCATATTCTAGAGTTTACATGTTAAAGTGGGAACAATGGGTAGGTTATAATCATAGAAGCATAGAATGATTGAATATTTTAGGTTGGAAAAGACCTTTAAGACTGAGTCCAGCTCCTAATCTTGCACTGCCAGCTCCAACAATAAACCATGTCCCGAAGTGCCACATCAAGACTGAGTCCAGCTCCTAATCTTGCACTGCCAGCTCCAACAATAAACCATGTCCCGAAGTGCCACATCTACATGTCTATTAAATAGCTCCAAGGAAGATGACTCAACTGTTTCCCTGGACAGCCTGTTTCAATACTTGACAACTATTTTCCTTGAAGAACTATTTTCCTTCTATCCAGTTTAAGCCTCCCATAGCACAACCCAAGTCCATTTCCTGTTGTCCTACCGTATTACTTGGGAGGAGTGACTGATGCCTATGTCACTATAAAGTTGTGAATGTTAGAAATGATCTTGGTACTTGTTCTGTTATTCTGAGCTTTAATTCCATTTTTTTAAGAAAAATTGGATGGCAGTGTGAACTCTGCTAAAAGGTATTTTCAGGATTTTCAGTTCTTGTTAACTTCATCAATGCTTTGCTGCACACTGCATGTTATTTTACTCTTATCTTTTCATCGAGAAAATTAAGCATGTGAAAGTATTGAGTGATGTTCAGCACCTGTACTGGATTCAAGAAAAACACTTCACAGTCAGTGTTGTTATTGTGCCCCAATATTGAGTTTGCCAGAGAAGGACAGAGCTTTTTCTTAACTGTGGTTACTGTGTGTTTTTTCCCTTTTTCTCTGCAATGAGAACCTCGATACTGCTGATGACTATTATTTCTCTGATGCAAATCTCACCTCACGAGGAAGGAGATGGATGCAGGAGCACTGCATATATGATTATGTGCATTGCATCAGAACTCTGAAACTACATTCATATTTTTCACACAAATATGAAAAGCGGCGTAAAAACTTCCTGACTGACAAAATATGAACCTACTTGTTGGAATGCAGTAGTTCTGCTGGTTATGGACTGCACCTACCTTTGAGAGTATTAGCTTGTTCTGTATTTGAGGTCTTCGCAAAACAGCTTTAAAGAGTGACAACTTATAGAAGGTATCTATACTGCAAATGATGTATAAAGAAATAAAGACCATCTTTTTCAATGTGTTGTGCGACAGGATGGAATAATATTAATGATAGGCGTTCTGTTTCTGGCACCACCCTGCAGAAGTAGCCAAGCATACACAACAGGAAAGTGTTTTTCAAACTGCAATCGAAATGTTGAATGTGTGTGACTTGTTTTAGACTGAAAATACGAGTAACATTGTCAGGTAAAATGCACCACTGAAATAAGACAACTAACAAATACTTTGTTAGTTTACTGTTTGACAGGAACAAAAAGGAAACAAGTCCATGGAAAAATATTTCTGTATGTGATGGTGAGAAAATATTATCACTGCTAATTGCAAATACGGTTTTGATGAAAAAAAAAAACAGTGGAATTTTACCTTTACTTGGAACTCATTTATAGACCAAATACCCACAAGCTGATTTAAATAGGAAGGAGGAATATCTGGAAATTACTGTATTGAAAAGAACATCTAGTCTTAAAAAATGGCACAGAAGTTATTATGAAGCCACATGAATGTCAGAAAGCCCTAATCCAACAAAGTCTTAAGAACATGTATAATATCACTAGTCATCCAAATTCCTGCAGCTTTGGTTGTTTATCATGGAAATTACATGGAGAATTAACACAATGTATTCTGCTTTTGCTAGTGAAACTCAAAGAAATAAAAATAGTGTTCAGGATAGGTCACTGGGCCAGAAGTAATTTTTCCGTCCTTTGATTTGGACTTGTTTTAGAATCTGGAAAATACATGTTGCTGAAACAATAAAGTAAAGCAACAGTTAAAGTGGCCATTTATTTTTTCTCCTGGCAGACATTTTTTATTGTCCTAAGTAAACGTATTAGCAGCAGCCTCTTCTCTAGAAATGTTTCAGAATGCTGGTGTCATTAGTCCACCAGAACCCTCTCTTCATAGATCCTGAGAGAAAGGTTGGACACCCCTTCTGTCAAGGGAATATATATTCTGAAGCTTCTTGTTATTGGTCACTGAATGCAAGCTATACAAAACATGAAAATTGGTGTGTAGCAATTCACAACTTCTGCCTCTGCTTTGGTATTCTATGTAAGTTAATTCTATAATGGCAAACTTATGCATACCTTGTGTGGTGCAGGTCACTTTTGCTGTTGAAGTGAGAATGACGTGAAAACATTTACAGAGATGTTGGGACACTGCTAGTATCTTCCTGATCTGAAGATGAAGAGCTTACCACCACTATAGCATTTGTAGAAGTACAGTCACACATCGTCCTCAAAGCCAGTCTTCCACTTTAGTCCATGTATGATTGAATCAAAAGGCTTCCTTACTTACCTTCTTCTTTGGAGTATAATTTCCCTGCTGAAGAGGAGCAAGGATGAAATGCTTTACACAATTCCTGTTAAACTTTGTGTTACCTGCATAAAGTGCTTGTTTTCTGTCTAAGACCATTGAGGTCAGCTGGAGCATTTTTGTATGCAGCCACTCTTTAAGCCTTCTTTTGTGACAATGGAAGAAATGAGATGACACAATGATCAATATGACCCAAATGAAGCCTTTGATTTTGGGTTAACTGGCTGCTTTTATACACTAAGCCTATTCTCACGCCAAACATTGATTGGACGATTCTGTCCTAGTAACAAGCTTTCATTGGTCACAGCCCAACCACACAACCATGTTGCCAGGGCATATTTCTCGCCTTCAACAGCCAGCTTTCTTATTTGCTTAACACAACAGAGTTGTTATAATGCTTTTATATCCTTGAATACCCTGGCCAAGGCTTCTAGACTCAAAATCACAGAATCACAGAATCACAGAATAACCAGGTTGGACGAGACCCATTGGATCGTCGAGTCCAACCATTCCCACCAATCCCTAAATCATGCTCCTAAGCACCTCATCTACCCTAACCTTAAACACCTCCAGGGACGGTGACTCAACCACCTCCCTTGGCAGACCATTCCAATGCCTAACCACCCTCTCTGTGAAGAACTTTTTCCTAATCTCAAGCCTAAATCTCCCCTGGCGGAGCTTGAGGCCATTCCCTCTCGTCCTGTCCGCTGTCACTTGGGAGAAGAGGCCAGCACCCTCCTCTCCACAACCTCCCTACACCTAGCCTCAGCACTTGGGCTGCTCATTAAATGCTGTAGCCACCCATCAATTCCCCCATTTTCTTTTTGAGCAACCCAAGCACCATTAAAAGAATCAAAACACTTAAAACTACAATAATGGCAATCAAGATAAACAATACTTGGTATAAACAACGTTAACTTTCCAAATAACAAGGTCCACCAACTGGTTTGCTGGGTATTCCGCACCATGATTTGTCACCACAGATTAGAAAATATCTGGGTGGGAGAGCCTTTTCAGAACTGTTATTCCAAATTCCTTTTCCTGTCAAAAGTCCACCCCAGGTTCTTCCTCTTGCTCCATCATCTTCTGTTCTTTCCAGGGTTTGATCCACTTTTATGTCACGCAGTGTGGTCCAGTATCTGTTAAGACACAAGCATAACCTCTTCCTGTCATTTTTAATTCAACAGGTCCTTTCCATTCATCTGAGTCCCAGTCTTTGTATTGTACCTTGATACCTTGCTGGTCTTGGCTATTCAATCCTGACTCCAGCGAACAATGATGTATTACAATAGGAGGACTAGTCCTAGTCCCGGTTAAATGCAAAAAATTCAACACCTAAGTTGCTTTTGCAAGTCGTTCACTAGGGAGCAATACATCTCCCCCTTTTGGTTTTTGCAAAAGTGACTTCAGGGTTGCATGAGAGGGTTCAATGATTGCTTGACCGGCTGGGGATTCTCCATTGATCACAAAAATGTTTAAATTTTTGAGAAACATAAGCTGGCCCGTTATCTGTTTTTATTGTTTGAGGTATTCCTAATGCCATTATAGCAACATACATATGTTTAATCACATGTTTTGCGGATTCCCAGGTCTGTGCTGTGGCCCATCAGGTCATAGAAAATGTATCCGCAGAAACACATACATACTTCAGTCGCCCAAACTCTGGAATATGGGTCACGTCCATTTGCCATAATTGTAAGGCTTGAAGTCCCCTAGGGTTTACTCCAAACCCTAAGCCCATACCCTGTTTTTGGCAGTGTGGACAAGAGTTAATTATACCTTGTGCATCAGACAAAGGAATATTAAATTGACGTTTAAGTACCTTAGGACTTTGGTAAAAAAATTTGTGTGAGGCTTTGGCTTGCAAAAAGAGATTTGTTCGGGGATCATTCCAAACTGCAGAAACAAGGCAATCGGCATGATTATTCCCAATTGCTAGGTCAAAATTAGGCTGATGGCTACATATATGAGTAATAAAATACTTATGCTCTCATTGTTCCAACAGGTACAGCAATTGCAACAGTAAAGCATGTAACACTGTATTTTTAATTTCTCTTATCATAGCTCATTCTATTCTACAAACTGTGCCCACAACATATAGTGAGTACGAAACTATATTGTGAGGCTATGAAGTATATAGTTGAAATACCCATACCACTGCTCGTAATTCCATCATCTGCAATGAGTAATATCTCCCGTAAAGCCTGCTAATGCAATTGCTATGTAAATAAATGCAAAAAGGCTCAGTTCCAGATAACTCGAAACATCTCTTTCTACTTTTCATTATCAATTGACCAAAAAGTTCCAGCCTAGTGACCACGGTGTTTTTCGGCTGATATGGTAAAAATATCCATTCTATGATTTGAAACTTCTGCTCTGTTTGTCCCAAAAGACCCAAAGGATGTTTTTAATTTTGACCTGAGTTAACTAACACAAATTCCAATGGCCTGTCTGCTATATAGCGAGTCACATTAGCTTCTAAAATTTTTTCTATGATTTTGTCTAAGGCTTCCCTCTGGTTATCAGTTAATTGTCATTTGTCATCTGCTGAACAAGTGGCTCCTAACAACTCCATTAATGGCTGAAGATCATCATTTGTAATTCCTGTCAGTGTTCGAACCCACTGGATATCTCCCATTAACTTTTGGATATCAGTCAATGTTTTGATGTTAGTATGTATAGTCACGTTCTGGGGCTTCACTATGTTATTGGTTATTTGCCACCCCAAATAATTCCATGGAGATGATTTTTGTATTTTTTTCTGGAGCTATTTTTAAACCCTTTTGTTCTAACATACATTTTAAGTCTGTTAATATCCCATTAGCTTCCAAATGCTTTCAAAAACAAAGGAAAAGAAAACTCGATCCAAGACAGGACCAATTTTCACAATCCAGCATTTATTTATTTTGTTTAAAATAAGGGATACCTCTCTAAATTTGGGAGGCTCCCCTGGACAGGCTGTCCTGGGCAGTACCTTGATTTGCTGAGGGGGAAAGTAGCCAATAAATCCCCTTGTTTGTATTTTTGTGAGCAGTGCAAAGTAAGCCCACTGGCTGCTTTTTGGCTCAGTTAAGGATAGCTCCACTAGTTTTCTCAGCCTGGGGGGGGTTGGTCCTCTGCCCAAAGGGAGCTATAGTAGCGACTATTAGTCCCTTTGTCAAAGTGGCTGCAGGCATTTTCTTTTCTCGAGTAGGGGGGCAGCTTTTGTCTGGGGGCTGCCACCTTTTTGCCGACAGAGGTAGGTCAGATAGGGCAGACCAGGCATTAAATATCGGGGAAACCCCTCTCCTATTCCAGGAACAGGAATTTCAATCGTATCATTCTGCTCCCAAAATCTATTTCCTCCACCCCAGCAGAATCCTGCTTGAATCACAAAGTATAGTGCTCCCTCAAGCTCCTGCAATCCAGCCAGCTCCATTAGGGCACATGCATTTGCTTTCCCTGCAGTAGAGGTTTCAGACTTCTCCCCCTTATCAGTAGCAATTGGGGCTGGAGTTTGAAATCAGTATCTGCATCAAAAGCAAGATCAGGTTCTGCCACCCCATCATAATAATCAGGGGCTGGAGTTTGAGATCAGAATTGGGAATAGAATCAGTTTTCGCCACTCCCTCCTTCCAAAAACAATGAACCTTATGCTCCAAACTAGAAAAACCAGTCTCACAACACCCCCCACTGCTGTTTAAAAGCAGTGATGTCATGCCTTCTGTTTCACCAACAGGACTCTGCTGCCAAGCCACCTGTTCAGACTCTGGGGCTGCATCCAACGGCAAAAGAATTATTGAACTGTAAGGTCCCTCAAGTTCTTGCTGAGAAACTCTAATCCTCTCCTCTCCCTCATAAGCAACCTCTGTTTCAAACAGGAGTTGGAGCTCAGGGGCACGATGAGGCAGCACCGTCTCTGTGGGCAGTAGGTCAACAAGTTAGGGACGGCTATGCTGAAGAACACGGGATGTGATGGTAGAGGTTAGGGACTGCCCACGAAGGAGGGCCTCTTGCAGGACAGGGCTATAAAAGCAAACTGTGCAGTCAATAAAGTGCCATTTGAGCTTCCTCTAGATTAGAGTCTGCATCTCAATGGTCCTCAGTGTGGGGAGCGAGAGTCAGGTGCGGGGGATGTGTGTCTGTTGAGATGTGACAAATGATGACCCCGACATGATACTCGGATGGCCCCTACTGGCATAGGGAGCATGAGTAGCCATGGCAGAAAAGACATTAGAAGTGGTCGTGCGGGAGCTGAAGGAATACAGTCGCCGCACGGATGTATGGGTGAAATCCACGTGAGTGTGTTCGATCATCCTATGGATGCAGCAGAGGGGCTGGATTCACCAGCCAACAGATTTATTTAGTTTAGTTATGTGAGAGGCGGTGAAGCCGGAGATGCTAGAGATGGCATTGTCTGGCTCCGGGGAGAAGTTAGAGGTTGTAGGAAAACTTACAAAATTGGTAACAGCAATGAAAAAGGAAAGGTCGGTTATAGAGCAAGCACGGGCTGCCTTAGGGCTGGAAGTAACTGCTACAGGGGGCCCCCAGGCAGTGGCGTGTCAATGTGAAATCAACGTGGGGGGAACAGGGCGTGCACGTGGACCGTTGCTGGCAGGGAGTGAGATGGATCTTAGGTTGGAGCCTAATCGCGGTTCTGCACTATTCGCCGGAAGCACTGCAAGGATGGTAGGACCATACCTACTGATATATGGCCTGACTCTGATGGCTGGGAACCTTTTGGAGCAAGTCACTGGTGAAAACCAGTGGGTGCAGTGGGCATGTGTAAGGAATTTGACTCAGGTGTGTCTATATCTGCCAGCAGCTGGTGCGGTAGGGCAAACGTGTACCCTTTTCATACCACAGCTGGCAACAGATCTTTCAGGGGGTGACCTTTCGAATGCATTGTGGGTGGAGTACTCAGTGGAAGCGAGGTGCTTCTATTTGGGACAGGTCAATGTCACTGAGCCATTCAACGGGTCGCTCCCCTTCAAGCAGTGGTTTGATGAGACTACCTTACGATGGGGTGGTTGTTACCAGGGAAGCCAGGGGGCCTCCTGGTATAACAAGACTCAAAACATAACCATTCCTTCTGCTTGCAACAGGACTTTGGTTCTCAAAGATCTTTTGCAATTGGTACGGAGTTTGAATGCTTCGCTTCAGCGCGTGCCACCTAACCCAGGCCTCACAGACACCTTGCTTGCCTTTGGCGTAGCTCAGCAACATTGAGAATAGAAGCGCGCTTCGTTACATTGGAGTGGGGTGGCCCACATATACAAGGCAAGACGTATTTGGTATGCATGTTCAGGGTACGGATCAGTGCTTTGAAGCTGTCAGCACCATTCTCACTGTGCACCGTGAAGCACTGGACTAGGTTCTGCTTACCCTAAGTGTGGGATGTTCTCACCCACAAACAGCAAACCTATCACTCTGCTGTGTCAAGATGAAAGACTATCAGACAATAAGTCGAGACAAAAAAAAAAAAAAAAAAAAAAGGATTGCCATAAGTGGAATATTTGTTAGACCATCTATATAAGCCTTATTAGTTAATGCATGTACATATTTTAAGTGTTGTATATTCCCGGTATCATGTGTAGTTTAAATATCCATAGCATGGAAAAATTGCGGATCCAATAGTGATAACCAATATTGTATGAATGTATTTGGCTAGCTGAGAAATGAGTGTTTATGTGTGTGTGTGTTTGAAGTACTTCAAATGTTTGTAAGACTTACAAATTGGTTTTGATTAATCTTAGAAATACATCTCTGGGACCTTTCAATCTCAAATGTCCACTAAGCCAGCAAACAGGTAGATTTATCTGGGGATCATTGGAATGAAAAGCTTCAGAAGAAAAATTTTAAAATACATAGCAAACCATAAAAAAGGAAAGAGAGAGAGAGGGGAAAAAAAAAAAGGATAAAGCCTAACTTTGCAGCTGTATGTATGTGAGTCCCC
Source organism: Clamator glandarius (assembly GCA_033459285.1). Classification (NCBI taxonomy): domain Eukaryota; kingdom Metazoa; phylum Chordata; class Aves; order Cuculiformes; family Cuculidae; genus Clamator; species Clamator glandarius. The sequence continues at coordinate 341,378 of JAUNZM010000153.1, forward strand.
CACCTCCCCACCCCTGCCCTTCTCCTTCCTTTCTAAGTTCTTTTCCTTCCTCTTTGAAGAAGTCCAGAGGAGTTAACAGTGTTATCTCTCTAGGGGAATGCCAATTTGTGAGAACACTCTCCATTCCAGTCAACAACTGCTGGGTCCTAGTGCAGACAAACTTTAGGGATAATTGACCCTATGATAGAGTAAAATTCAAATGATTCATTACAAATTATTGAGTGAATATTTAACCACTTCAACCTTAAAAACAAACAAACAAACAAAAACATAGTCACTAGATTTAAAATTATTACAACGATAATCACCAAGAAAAAGAAGTGTTCAGTTATTAGGCCAAGACTCGACAATCATTTATATCCCAATGACAAAAAATATGCTAAGTGCTGTATGGCAAATATTTTGAATTTACAAGTAGATCTAACAGATTATCCAGGAAATATTGATATCCATTTACCAAATAATGTCATTATTGAACATACCTCTCAAGTAGTAAAAACATTGTTAGCAAAAAAAACAAAACAAAAAAAAGGGGGGGGAATCAGGAGAGATCCTACAAAAGAGATTGATGAAGGTGCAATATGTAATGAATTTTTTGCAATTAGCAGGAGATGATAAAATTGTGCTGATGTTGAAGCATATGCAAACCATATTGTCAAAACTAGAGCAAGTACAAGACAATGTGAAAGTGCTATTGAAAAACAGTTATTATGGGCAATGGACAGGTCTGTATAAGCTACTAACATGGGGACGAGGTTATGCTTGTGTTTTAACAGATACAGGACCACTTTGGGCACCTGCAAGATGGATCAAACAACATTGCTGTGTGACAACTGTTAAGCCTCAACCACAAAAGTAGTTGACAAGAATGGGGAGGAATGTTATTTTTAATGGTGTAAATTGCTTTAACAATTATCCTGTGTGTTACAGTGTATACAACATCAAGTCAATCATATGTTTCACCTGAACACTTTAGTCATCGAAAAACAAAAGGGGGGAATGGTGGGAACATTTTACAGAGAGGAAGGCCTTGAAATAGAGAACTGAAAGATAAACAAAGGCCAGTTTGGTGAGGAGAAAAGACAGCCTTCTAATAAGCAGCTGGAAGGAATACAAGAGCTGGTTCAGTGGGAACGAGTACCAGCTGAAAGACAAACAATTAAAGAGAACTATCAACATAGTTAATTTTACTGTAACTTGGTTTCTTAGCACGTGCAGTAGTTTAGCCAATAATATGTTAGTAATACCTTTATGGACAGTTACCTTTAACCAATAATACACTGTAGATATGTAGTTATGTAACAAAAAAGGGTTTATAAAGAAACAGCTAAGCTCAGTAAATTGAACACTCACTGGAAAAAAAAGGAAAAAAAAATGAACAGGAAAAAAGGAAGAGAAAAAAAGGGGGACAGGTGCAGTTCTGGCTATTGCAGCTTGCTGGCTGGGGAGCGATCTGGGGGGGACGGGATGCGCTGGCTGTTGCTTTGCAGGGTGTATGGGACTGGTTTGCATCATTTAGTTTAAAGGAATGGATCCTACGGGGTGTTGTAGCTTTGCTTCTTCTATTGTTGCTTCCAATGATTTTGAGTTGTGCATGTCAATGTCTTCTCTCACATACGTGTGGCATGCAGCGTGCCTTTGCTGTTCAATGTGTGCTACTCCAGCAAGGGGAGGGGGATATGTGGGCAGAGTAGGTCAACAAGTTAGGGACTGCGATGCGGGAGAACATGGGATCTGACGGTAGAGGTTAGGGACCGCCCACGAAGGAGGGCCTCTTGCAGGACAGGTCTATAAAAGCAAACTGTGCAATCAATAAAGTGCCATTTGAACTTCGCCTATATTAGAGTCTGCATCTCAATGGTCCTCGCCAGGGAGGAGCAAGAGTCTGGTACAGGGTGGGGGGCTGGGGGTTTTTTTCTGTCGAGATGTGACACTCTCATCCCAACAATAGGTGGCCGTTTCCTCCGCCTGATCAGAAGTCTCCTTGGTAAAACTCAAAAAACTGGTTCTATCACGGGCCCCATTAAGCTTGAGCAACAGTAATCTCAGCATCTTTTTTCATGCAAAAGCATCCTCTATAGTACCTCACAAAATCTCCTTACTAAAATTAGCCTGCCAATCCGCTCTACTGTATGGTCCTGCACCCATTAACATTTGAGATTGTACCCCATAAAGCGGATCCCCCTGTTGACGTACCTTAGCTGCTTCCTAATCACACAAATGCTCCCAAGTCTGATAAAAGGCAAGACGTTGGGAGGGAGACAATATCAACATGACTAGCTGTCGAATATCTGCAGGACAAAGGATATGACCCGTAAATATAAAATCTAAAAGACTTTGTGTGAACGGTGATTGCAAACTGTACTGCGTGCAAACAGCCTTAACTTCCTTTAGCAATTTCCAGTCAAACAGATCCCACTCACTCCCTCCTGTTTATGTAAGACAGGATAGCTTCCATAGTGACTCCTTTTAAAACTCCATCCCGTATTACCCCCTGCCAGCATGTCCCCGGCCCCAACACCTCGCCCCCCTGCCAGTCCCCACAGTATCAAACCCTGTTGGCGCTTGGAGCAGAGCAGTCAGTTCGGGGCACAAATACACTCCAGGATAGTCCAGTGGAGGCGGTTCTGGCAGGCAACTTCCCTTCTCCTGAAGAATACTAATGTCTTCCAATTTTTCCATCATCTTTTCAAGATCTTGTCTAAACATGGAATGCTCAGGTGGTGTTGAGTGCTTGGAATTTTCACTGAATGAATCATCCAGTGATACAGCTGAGGGGATACTTGGGAGAGGGATTCCCTCTTGTCTTCTTTGTCCAGAGCCTCTTCACACTCCTCAAGCAGGGGAAATGGTGGGGAAGGCCAATCCCTGGGAAGCGGTCCCTATGTAGGCATATTAGACATATGAGACAATAATGTAGATGCGGAGGTACTGCCAGTACTGTCCTCATTCTCGCTCATAGCAGCATAAGCCACTTTTACTTCACATAAAGTTTCTTTAACTAATTGCCAGAGGGTGAGATATTGCCAAAGGCTCTTATTTCTGAAGGTACATTCTTCAAACAACCTTTGTCCCATTTTCTCCCAAGTCTCTCTTTCAAATAGGGCAGTGGTAGTTGGAATAATGCCTCTTCGATTAGTCCATCTTATCATAGACTGCAACACAGTTTTTTTGTAAACAATTCCTCTCTCTGAGAGTATATTTTAGAGGAGCTTCACCTCAGCTTCAATCCAAGTCTTGTTTTTGGATGAGTAGGCAGACCCCATCTCCTCCCAGACCGCTCGCCTGGCCAAGTGCGAGTTTCCCACCAAAGTCTTTAAGCTGCAGCTATACGAAGAACTTTTTCATGAGTGCCGGGGCAGCACTCACCTTCGGTTGGCTTTTCCGTTCCCTCAGTTTTATCTGTGGTGAGACGTCCTGAGCCAAATCTGAGGGTCCCTGTTCGGGTGCCAGATGTGACGACAGAAGAAATGGGACGACATAATGATCAATATGACCCAAATGAAGCGTTTTATTTTGGGTTAACTGGCTGCCTTTATACACTAAGCTAATTCTCACACCAAACATTGATTGGGAAATTCTGTCCTAGTAACAAGCATTCATTGGTCACAGCCCAACCACACAACTATGTTGCCACGATACATTTCCTGCCTTCAACAGCCAGCTGCCTCATTTGCATGACACAACAGAGTCGTTATAATGCTTTTATATCCTTGAAGACCCTGGTTAAGGCTTCTAGACTCCACCCAGCCTCATCTTGGGCTGCTCATTAAATGCTGTAGCCACCCATCATTCTTTCTGTATTAAAATCTAAGGTCCTCACAGAGTCTGCATCAAAATTTGTACAATGAAAATATGCATTGCTCTAAAAAAAATCTATAAGCCTGTTTCCTGATCTGCTTAGACTATCTATAAGCAATTGAGCAGTTCTGATGAATTATGCCAATTCTTTAGTCCAAGCAAATTTTTCATATGCAGTTAAAGTGATTTTTATAACTGTAGTATAACACAGAATCACAGAATCACAGAATAACCAGGTTGGAAGAGACCCACTGGATTGTCAAGTCCAACCATTCCCACCAGTCCCTAAATCATGCTCCTAAGCACCTCATCTACCCTAACCTTAAACACCTCCAGGGATGGTGACTCAACCACCTCCCTTGGCAGACTGTTCCAATGCCTAACCACCCTCTCCGTGAAGAACTTTTTCCTAATCTCAAGCCTAAATCTCCCCTGGCGGAGCTTGAGGCCATTCCCTCTCGTCAGAATTAAATTAGCATTTTGAAATGCTAACACAAAAAGCTGCTTTGCTGTCTGTAACCAATAAGAAAAGGATTTCAAGTAATTACAATCTCTATGGACATTCCTTATTTCATGCCTGTCAGAATGAACAAAGCAGAGAAGTCTCAGACACGACTTAAATATAGATAAACAAGCTTTGCTTCTAGGATTTTAATCTACCACCAGAATTACAGGTGCACAAGGCTTCCTAGGTTCATATTTTAAATAAATTAAGAACATAGTAAGCATTGCTGTGAGTTTGCAGGTTGCTTAATGAAGATAAAAAGACAAGATACACAACAATGTTTTTACATTTAAAATATGAGAAATAACTGATAAGTAATACTGGCTATTGTACGTGACTGATTATATAGACATGCTGTTTAGATTCAGTTGTTTCAAAAATATATAAAATGTGCAGATTCCTGTTATTTATGCTTATAGAATTAGATGACATCTCTCTCGTCTTAAATCTTCTCATTGTAAACTAGAAAAAAAGAGCACTTGAACACAGCCCCTAGTTCTTTTGTGAATTTGTTGTTGTGTTACACTTTCTTGTAGGCACTGTTGAGTAGTGATAAATGGTGGTAAATGTTTTGCTATTCAGAATAAAATCATGATAGGACAGTAACCTGACTTCAGTTCTTCCTGTAAAAGAAATATTTCTGTGACTAGTAGGAGAGAGGAACCTTACTAAGAAAATGAAGATATGGCTCTAGGAGAAGGAAAAAAGAAGATTATTGGCTCAAGTGTCTGTGATCTATCACTTTTGTAATTTTTGCATTGCTTTTTTTTCTTGCAAGTGCACATAAGATGTTATAGAGAAGAAGGTGGCTGGATACTTTTAAATTCTTCCAGAAGAAGAAAGTAATGGTTATGGAGTTATATGGTGGGCTTGAAAGAATGAGAGTGTCGGCAAACTATGTGATTCAGGTCAGTCTTTCTTGAGACATGACTTTTCAAAAAACTGTAGGACTTTTCTTCTTAAGCTAGCAGGCAACATATTTTTCCCCTGTATGAAGACTAGAACATATTTGCTTTTGAGGGACATTGTAGGGAGGATTGCACATTTTAGGAGGATTCAAATTAATCTAAGCTAAATATGACAGTGTGTCCCTCCTATAGTGGCTCATGCCTCTGGCACTGGCTCCTGTGGAAACTGTGCTGGGGTAGGGGAACTGCTGCATATGGTGGAAGAGCTGAGGAAAGAAGTGGAAAGGCTGAGGGCCATCAGGGAGTGTGAGAGGGAGATAGACGAGTGGAGCAGGACCCTCTCACAGGCTGCTGGAGCCAGTGAAACTGAGCACCACCCACCGGTAAGCTGTAAGGCCGGGAGAGACAGAGAAGGGGAATGGCAGCAGGTTCCTGCCTGGAGAAGGAAACCTGCTCCCCCCACCCAGGCAATTAATCCCCAGATCCCTCTGGGGAACAAATATGAGCTGCTGAGGGTGCATCCTAGCTCTAATGATGAAGAGGGCTGCACCCACAGCCTAGAAATGTTTCCAAAACTCCATCATCCTCCCACAGCCTTAAAAACATCCTCAGTTAAAAAGAAGAGGAAGGTGACAATTCTTGGGGGATTCCCTTCTCAAAGGAATGGAGGGTCCCATCTGTAGGCCGGACCCGCCCCATAGGGAAGTCTGCTGCTTGCCGGGAGCATCAGTGAGGGATGTTATTAGAAAGCTCCCTTCCCTGGTCAAAGATACCGACTACTACCCGCTCTTAGTTTTTCAAATTGGTAATGAGGAAATAGAACGTAGAAGGCCTAAAGCCATTAAAGGGACTTCAAGGCACTTGGGAGAATGATCGAGGGCTCTGGGGCACAGGTAATATTCAACTCCATCCCAATACTAAGGAATCAGGAGCAGGAAAAGAGGAATAAGAAACTGGTTAATGAATGGCTTAGGGACTGGTGTGAGAAGAGGGGGTTTGGGTTCTTTAATCATGGGGAGGCCCATGCACTCCCAGGTTTTCTTACCAGGGATGGGACATGCCTGTCTCCTAGGGGGACAAAAGCCCTCACCAAAAACCTAGTTAAGCTCATAAATCGAGCTTTAAACTAGATGTGAGGGGGGAGGGGATGGAGGCCAGGCAGGATGGGAGTGAGCCTGGAGGTGAAACTTCAGAGGCAAAGGGGTGGTGTGCTGGCGATGCCTGCCGGTATATCACCACTAAGGAAGAGGGGGTGAGTGCAGCTGAGCATGGTAGGCAGCAAACTGGCACTGTGGCCTTAGTTAAGTCAAGGACCGCTCAGCTGGGGAGAAGCCCTATTACAAAGGCCTTAGCCACGCCTGCCCAGCTGAAGTGCATTTACACCAATGCACGCAGCATGGGAAATAAGAAGGAGGAGCTGGAAGCTGTGGTAGGGCAAGGAGACTATGATGTCGTTGCCATTGCGGAGACATGGTGGGATGACTCATACAACTGGAGCGTACCCATGGTGGGGTATAAACTCTTTAGGAAGGACAGGAAGGGCAGAAGAGGAGGCGGGGTAGCCCTCTATGTTACAGAGGGCATTGATACCCTCGAACTGGACTACGGTCAGGATGGGACTGAGTGCCTGTGGGTGAAAATCAGAAGAGCCCATGGGCAGGAAGGGATTGTGATGGGAGTCTGCTATAGACCACCCAGCCAAGAAGAAGCAGCTGATGAGCTCTTCTACAAACAACTGAGTGTAGTCTCAAGATCGCTACCTCTAGTCCTTGTGGGAGACTTCAATTTCCCAGATATAGGCTGGGAGTATAATACAGCAGAAAGGAAGCAGTCCCGGAGGTTCCTGGAGTGTCTGGAAGACAACTTCCTCACACAGCTGGTGAGCGAACCGACAAGGGACAGTGCCCTCCTGGACCTGCTCTTTGTGAACAGAGAAGGACTGGTGGGGGATGTGAAGGTTGGAGGACGCTTGGGGCAAAGGGATTGTGAGATGATAGAGTTCTCAGTGCAGGGTAAAATGAAGAAGGAGGTTAGCAGAACAGTAGCCCTCAACTTTCAGAGAGCAGACTTTCGGCTTTTTAGAAGGCTGGTTGGAAAAGTCCCGTGGGAGGCGCCCCTTGAAGGCAAAGGTGTCCATGAGGGCTGGGCGCTCTTCAAGAAGGAAATCCTAGCAGCTCAGGAGAAAGCCGTCCCCAAGTTCCAGAAAAGTAGCCGGTGGGGTAAGAAACCAGCATGGTTGAGTAGGGAGGTCCTAAGAGACATCAATAGGAAGAGGAGGGTCTAAGACCTCTGGAGGAAGGGGCAGGCATCCTGGGTGGATGATAGGGATGAAGTGAGAATGTGCAGGGAAAAGGTCAGGAGGGCTAAGGCCCAACTAGAAATGCGATTGGCCAAGACTGTGAAAGACAACAAAAAATCTTTCTACAAATACATCAACAGCAAAAGGAGGGCTAGGGAGAATCTCCAGTCCCTAGTAGATGCAGAGGGAACAAGAGTAACAGGGGATGAAGACAAGGCTGAAATACTCAATGCCTACTTTGCCTCAGTCTTTAACAGTAAGGATAATTGTTCCCTCTGTGCACAACCCCAAGGGTTGGAAGACAAGTATGAGATTCCCAAGGTCCAAGAGGAGGTGGTTAGAGACTTGCTTGCCCAGCTAGATGCCCACAAGTCTATGGGGCCGGATGGAGTCCACCCAAGAGTTTTGTGGGAACTGGCGGATGTGCTGCCAAACCCCTTTCCATCATCTTCCAACAGTCCTAGATGACTGGGGAGGTTCCACTGGACTGGAGGCTGGCTGATGTCGTGCCCATCTATAAGAAGGGGTGCAGGGAGGATCTGGGAAACTACAGGCCTGTCAGTCTAACCTCGGTAGCGGGGAAAGTCATGGAGCAGGTGATCTTGAGTGCGATCATGAAGCACTTGCAAGAGAACCGGGTGATCAGGCCCAGTCAACACGGGTTCATGAAAGGCAGGTCTTGCCAGAGTAATCTGATCACCTTCTATGACCGAGTAACTAAACTCTTGGACGAGGGAAAGGCTGTGGATGTGGTCTTCCTGGACTTTAGTAAAGCCTTTGATACAGTTTCTCATAGTGCTCTGCTTCGGAAACTGTCGGCCTCTGGCCTGGACAGGTGCACACTCTCCTGGGTGAAAAACTGGTTGAATGACCGGGCCCAGAGGGTGGTGGTAAATGGAGTTAAATCCAGCTGGAGGCCAGTGACAAGTGGGGTTCCCCAGGGCTCAGTCCTCGGTCCAGTCCTGTTTAATGTCTTTATCAACGACCTGGACGAAGGCATTGAGTCCTCCCTTAGCACGTTTGCAGATGACACCAAGCTGGGAGGAAGTGTGGATCTGCTGGAGGGTAGAGAGGCTCTGCAAAGGGACCTGAACAGGCTGGACTGCTGGGCTGAGACCAACGGCATGAGGTTTAACAAGGCCAAATGCCGGGTCCTGCACTTGGGGCACAACAACCCTAAGCAGAGGTACAGACTAGGAGAAACCTGGCTGGAAAGCTGCCAGGAGGAGAAGGACCTGGGGGTGTTGGTTGACAACCGACTGAACATGAGCCAGCAATGTGCCCGGGTGGCCAAGAAGGCCAATGGCATCTTGGCCTGTATCAGAAATGGCGTAACCAGCAGTTCCAGGGAGGTTCTTCTCCCCCTGTACTCAGCGCTGGTGAGGCCGCACCTCGAGTACTGTGTTCAGTTCTGGGCCCCTCACCACAAGAGGGATGTTGTGGCTCTGGAGCGAGTCCAGAGAAGAGCAACAAAGCTGGTGAAGGGGCTGGAGAACAAATCTAATGAGGAGCGACTGGGAGAGCTGGGGTTGTTTAGCCTTGAGAAAAGGAGGCTGAGGGGAGACCTTATTGCTCTTTACAACTACCTGAAAGGAGGTTTGTGGAGAGGAGGGTGCTGGCCTCTTCTCCCAAGTGACAGGGGACAGGATGAGAGGGAATGGCCTCAAGCTCCGCCAGGGGAGATTTAGGCTTGAGATTAGGAAAAAGTTCTTCACGGAGAGGGTGGTTAGGCATTGCAATGGTCTGCCAAGGGAGGTGATTGAGTCACCGTCCCTGGAGGTGTTTAAGGTTAGGGTAGATGAGGTGCTTAGGAGCATGATTTAGGGATTGTTGGGAATGGTTGGACTCGACAATCCAGTGAGTCTCTTCCAACCTGGTTATTCTGTGATTCTGTGAGTTCAAAGCAGTGCAGAGGGGAAACACGTGCCAGCCTGCACACGTTCAGCTCAGTTCCACAGGGTCAGGCTTCTGGCAAGGCCATGCTGGAAGCTGCCAAGCCTGGGGGAGGGAAAGGGCGGGGGTGAGCCCGATCTGCCTGTGTGCCACTGTAGTGCTGCAGGAGTGGTAGGGCATCCCTTCTCCATCCTTCCCACTGGGGACAGGGATTTGGGGAACACAAAGCAAGACCTTTCCTACAGAAAGGAAACTCTAGCCACAGGAAGGGAGGGTTGGTAACAGTTTCGAGCCGTTTTTTACTTTTTCTGCTACTAATGCTGGAGGGGATCGAGCTGGATAAAGATGTCAAAGGGCTCATTTCAGAATCTTGAGGAAAGGAGGGTGCAACACCAGCCTTTTCCCTCAGAGCCACACTCCTCTCTGCCTGGGAGGATCCATCAGGAGCTCACTCCGTGCAGAGGCAGAGTCTAGTGCTGCTTCTAGTGGGTGCACCACGCTCATTTAACTACCTGGGCATCTGAAAAAGGACTTAGCTACAATACCAGAAACAAAGGAGGCTGTGTTTTTCTGCTTGACATTTGTAAGAGAAAGCAAATGGCCAAGCAGCCTGGCACAGGCTCCTCTGAATTTCAGGGATAAAATATGCAGCTTCAATGCAAGCAGCAAATGGTGTAAAGCTCAAAGCCAAACATGATAGGAATGGTTGGACTCGATGATCCAGTGAGTCCTTTCCAACCTAGTGATTCTATTCTATGATTCTATGATTCTAGAGATACGAGTCTAACTCTGTGGTCACAAGTCCCTCTAATTCTTCTTTCTTTTCTGGCAGAAGAATTAGCAATGATAGCAGGTGTGACTACACTGTGATTTGTGGTATTCATTGTTATTTGTCTAAAGAGGATCAAACCTGAAACTCTTGCCCCTTCGGCTATGATCTTTTTACTATTGTTACAGGGGCTTTAAAGAGGTGATAGGAAAACAGAGAGAGAGAGAGAGAAAATAATGCAGGTGATATGTTCTTGAACTCTTGACTTCCAGCAGCTTCATTTTTAAAAAATATCATTCAATTTTGCTGTTATATCTGTGTGGCCCCTTCATTATATGTGCAAACAGAAACTGATTAGGTTTTTTTATAAGCTTGTCTTGTCCGCTTTTATTATAGGCATCACCTTCAGAAGTGGGGCTGCCACAGCCATTAAATCAAGAATATTTAGCTATTATTTGTAATAAATGTCAGCAGGGCTCGATTGAAGCCAGCAGGAAATGTTCAGGGCAGAAAGCACACTGACATTCATTCATACAAGTTTGTGCCACTTGTAGAATTAATCATAAAGAAAGAGGGCAAAACATACATTTCATTTATGTTACTGGCTTGACCAATTGTGATTCATCATGAAAATAAAGGCTGAAATAGGTAAACAGTGGTCTAGTGACAAAATCCCATGCACAAACTATAATTAGGTGAATGTAACTTCCAAGACAAGACATTTAAGGACTATTTAAGTTACAGTGGTTCAATGTATAAGAGGTACAAGAACTGCAGCTTCTCACATTTTGACTAGTAATTTCAATCAGAATTAAAAAAAATTAGTTAGGCAACTTTTGGTATTTTTATCTTGTCTGCTCTTTACACTATTTGACCAAAAACCAACAGTACTAGGAAGTTTGAGAAGATAAAAATATTAAAGCCTTTTTAACTTCAATATATACTGTAGGAGACTTACTAATTATGTCCTATTTAGAATATAAAGTTAAGAAATCTTATATTTTAACAGGAACAGTTTTCTTGGGCAGGTTAGGTGCAGTATGGGAATGTTTTGCTAGAATGCAGCTGGAGATTGCAACCGGAATATTTATGCTGATGAAAAAACAGGGTGATGTCTAGTATCAGGAAAGCTGGAGGTCCAGACATTGCTGGGAGGCCAGGCCACCTTTCACCGATTTTGAGCCCTACTGCCTGCAGAGCTGACATGAACAGACACTGCTTCAGGACTTCAGCTGCTTAATGCTGTTTGACTGAGAAATTAATTATGGTGACTAGTGAATTCAGCTGTTAATAGAGGAGTTTTGCCCATGAATAATATAAACAGAATGCTCCCTTCCCCAGTGCTACTCTTTGCAAATTTCAATGGTGAAAACAAACTTAATTGCAAATATTAAATACTTGGCACTTGAAAAAGATACCAGGATATGTATCTTTTAGAAACTGTATTCCTTTACATGCGCTCCTGTAAAGGGAGGCTAATGTTAGGTTTATTTATCACTAGATCAGAATCTGGTGGACAGCCTATTAGGAAATCATTACTTAGTAGAATAAAATTATTGTATTTACCCATTTAAATGTATCTTGGTGCATTGTTGCAGCCTAGGCACCGGAGTGATCTGTAGGAAAATTGTAATTACTGCTTTCTTGTATAAGATGGAATTCTTTGCAGCAAACCCGTAGGAAGATTATAATATGAATCTATAGGTGGTAAAACTCAGAAAAGAATTAATATTGTATTTTATTATTCCTGAAACATGGAAAATCAGAGGATGAAAATGTATATTTTTATCTCTTTATATTTTCTTGTTTCAAAAAGACCAGTCTTAAACCTGTTCCAGAAGAGATTAAAAAATAAGCCAGCTAATGGAGCTGACATAAAAACGTTAGGGGAATTTAGAGATAACAACTGTTCTCACAGTTCTCTGGTTACAGAAGTTAAACAATGAATCAGAGAGATCATGAAGCTCAAATGTGATTTATAAAATTAAAATACAAAAAAATTTCCTTTCATATGGTGTTCTCTGAGCCAAATGTAATTTTCAGAGTAGAGAATTTTCTCAAGTGCCAAGGACATAAATACAAAAAAAAATTTTCCCTTCTCATAAACCTAAACAACGTCTCCTTTCTAGTGGTGTTCAGCATTTAGATTTACTATCTTTTCTCGGAAATCCTGAGAAGATAACCTAAGTTAAAAAAAAAAAAAAAAAAAGCTGAAATTGCATCATGCAATTCAGTGGATGGACTTCTAGAAAAAACTTAGTTGGCATCTCCAAGGCTGGTGTCAGTACATAATATTGTTAGTGTAATTGGCTCAAATCTGTTTTGTAATATGTGGATCCCACCTCCCCTGCAATTAAAAAAAATCAGACTTGCCTTCTTGCTTCTGTTTTAGTTCCCTGAAAATGTAGGTCTATGTCTAGCATCATTAATGTGAGCCAAATGCATACTAGCTGTCCCACGGCTCCTTGTGCCATGGTAAGAAAAATGCATTTTTTATCATATCACTGTGGTTTCCTGGGTGCTTCCTTAGAAAGGATTCACTTATGTGAAGGCCTAGGGACAGCTGTGCCCCTTGAAGGTTCCTAATCTATAGCACTGGAAGAAAAGTGAAGTCATTTACTTCTTTGTGTCCTGGACTGGATGCAGTGAAATCAAGTGAGCAAGCAGTTGAGCCCTAGCTAGGAGGGAGTATCTGCCTAGTTGCTTTGGTTCTTCTTACATCACTCCAAGCTTACATTCTGCCTTAGTAAAGAAATACTCAACCTTACTGTCTTGCTTAAATTTACTGAACTCAGCAGATGCAAGAAAGAATCATAGAATCACAGAACCTCAAAGACCGTCCAGTTCCATCCCCCAACTGCCTGGGCATGTTCAGGGACACCTCCCACAAGACCAGGCTGCCCAAGGCCCCATCTAACCTGGTTTTGAACATTTCCAGGGAGTTGGCATCCACAACTTCCCTGGGCAACCAGATGCAGTGCTCCACCACCCTCATGGTGAAGAAATTCTTCCTAAAATCTAGTCTAAATCTTCCTCCCTCTCAGACTGTCCTCATATGGGAGGTACTCCAGCCTTATGATCATTTTTGTAGCCCTCCTCTGGACTTGTTCCAACAGTTCCATATCCTTCTTATGTTGAGGATTCCAGAATTGGACACAATACTCCAGGTGGGTTCTCATGACAGCAGAGTAGAGGGGGAGAATCACCTCTCTTGACCTGGCGGCCATACTTCTTTTGATGCAGCCCAGAGTATGGCCTTCTGGGCTGCGAGTGCACATTAGCAGCTCATATCAAGCTTCTCATGAATCGGCACCCCCCAAGTCTTTCATGGCAGAGCTGCTCTCAATCACCTCTTACATCATCCTGTACCAAAATCAGGGATTGCTCCAACCCAGGTGTAGGATCTTGCACTTGGCCTTGCTGAACCTCAAGAGCTTCTCACAAGCCCACTTCTCCAGCCTGTCCAGGTCCCCTTGGATGACATCCCATCCATCCTGTGTGACAGCTGCACCACTCAGCTTGATGTCAACTGCAAACTTGCTAAGGGTGAACTGGATCTTGCTGTCTATATCATTGATGAAAATATTAAACAGCACTGGACCCAGTATGGACCCCTGAGGGACACCATTTGTCACAGATCTCCAACTGGACATCGAGCCATTGACCACTACTCTCTGAAACTGGCCATCCAACCAATTCCTTATGCACTGAACAGAGCACCCACCAAATCCGTATCTCTCCAATTTAGAGAGAAGAATGTTGTGGGGGACCATGTCAAAGGCTTTACAGAACTCCAGACAGATCACATCTGTTGGTTTTCCCATGTCAACTGCTGTAGCTACCCCATCATAGGAAGTCACTATGTTGGTCATACAGGACCTGCTCCTGGCGAAGCCATGCTGGCTGCCACTAATCACCTCCCCATCCTCCATGTTAGCATACTTTCTAGGAGGAACCATGATCTTCCAGGCACAGAAGGGAGGCTCACAGGCCAGTAGTTCCCAGGGTCATCTCTTATAGTCTTTTAAAAAAATAAGGACAATGTTACCCTTCCTCCAGTCACGAGGGAGTTCCCCTGACTGCCATAACTTTTCAAATATCATGGAGAGTGGCTTGGCCACCACATTGGCCAATTCACTCAGGACTCTTGAGGATCATCATGTCATAGATTATTCAGGTTCCTCAGGTGATCACAAACCTGATCTTCCCCTACACTACGAGGGGGCTTATCCCGTGCCCTCCTTCTTGTCTATTGACACAGCAGGGGTGAGAAGAGCGGTTGTCAGTGAAGACTGAGGCACAAAAGTTGATGAGTACTTCAGCTTTCCCCTTGTTTATTCATACAAGTTCACTGTTTACATTCATTGTTGGGATGCACTGCCTGTGCAGTTCCCTTTCGCTCTTCAGTTTGACCAGCAGGTTTTGACTCAGCTGCACTGCCCTGCCTGATTTCCTACATTGCGAATGAGTGCTCTTGCAATTTATGGAAAGCATCCTTAAACATCTGCCAGCTCTGCTCTGTTCTCTTGTCCCTGGGGACTGTATCTCAGGGGTTCCTACTGACTTTGAAGAGCTAGAAGTCTGCTTTCCTAAAATTTAGGGTCCCAACTATACTCTTTGCCTGTCCCATATCCCGCAGGACCTTGAACTCCACCAATGTGTGATCACTGCTGCTCAGGCTGACACCAATCTTGAAGTCACTGATGAGCTGAAGAACTTCAGAAATTTGATAGGGCTTAAATACAACCCTGTTCAGTTTCTTCAATTTAACGCTTCACTGCATTTGACTCATTGCCGATGTGTCATAATGTGGGACTGACACAATTTTCCAAACAAAGCAGTAGTCGGTATCTTATGCCAGACAATGAGATTTATACTCAGATAATTTTTAAGTTGGGTAATTAACATGTTGATTGAGGACTCCTTTATGATTGTTTTTAGAAAATGAAATTTGCAATAACTACAGGGCTAATATAAGCAACATTCTCTTCTGAGATGGTTTGTCATCTGCTATTGACAATAAATTATTCTAATGAGTAGATTACTAACTGTGAATCATGAAAACTTTAAATAGCAGTAAACAGCTAATAAAGACACTATATGACCTCCATTTTAGTGTCAGTGGTGCCGTCATTCTTCAGAAGCAATGTAGTTATATGGCCAAAATTATTTTATATTTGTTTTAGTTTGTGCATTTGCTTAAAGATATAATAAAATAATTAAAATGGAAAGATATAATAATCTATCTGTTGAGGAATGAAGCAATTTACAGGTTTATGACTATTTTGCCTCTCTATTATTAGACCCTGATCAAAGATAGAAGTTACTCTTTTCTAATATGTCTAAAGAACAATTAATAAACTGGAATTTAAAAACAGTTATTAAAATAATTCCCTTCCTGTGTGAAGGGAAGTGGATAGGCTAACAGTCCTGCAATTCAATACATTTGACATCCATTTTTCCCAGAAAATTTGTATGTAACCATACAAATCATGGAGTGCTTTTTGGGAACCCTAAAAAAGTTAAAGATGGAAATGCAGTCTATAATCATGTAATCCTATAATCTTGCTCTAACCCTTTTTAATGGAAATCCTAAAAATAGCAAAGGCCATTTATAACGTTTTGGATTTTACTTTGAAATATCAGATACAGGTATTGTATGGACACACAGTGAAAGGAAAGGTTCGATAGGTTGATTGATTTTCTATTTAGAGAATCATATACTTCTCAGTGAGATAATACAGAGTCAAGTATTTTTGCTTGGAATTGGAGGGTGCTTCCTCCCTTTTTAGCTGAATAATAAAACCTTTCATGATCAGTCTTGGCCATTAAATATCTCATTGTACATTTTGTAGGAACAGCTTCATAATTGTATTGTCCTTGGCTAGGCTCTACTTGCAATAATCACATTCTGCCTTTCTAAAGTCCCTTTGAAGAAGCCTTAAGTATAGCCTCCCTTTGTTTTGCTGAAGTGAAATCAGAAGAGATCTATAATTGCTTTTCATATTTAAATTATTTTTTAATTTTTTTTTCTGGAGTTGGGTTGTGTGCTTGTGAAAGGGAGAAAATGTGCTTTTAAAATCTTCTTGGCATGTCAATGTATTGAAGGAAAGTCAGTTCCATAGCATGGCTGAGCGTATCTGAAGTAAATGTTGTGAATATGCATTGTTTTGTGGAATCAAAATCTATAACTAATTTAATGGTTATAAAGTAGGTATGTGTTTATTTGCTGGTGAGTGCGAAGGGGTAATCCTCCTTGGTCTAACAAGCAGATAGCTATAGTGTAAAGACATGCCTATTCATAAACATCTATTAAATATTCATGACCTTTCCTCACTTCCTATTATAATTAGATTCGAGAAGCTTCTCCCATACTGGCGGAGGAGCAGTGTCTCCTGGTGGTCGTGGTTTGTGGGCTCAGGGCTGAAGTTTGTATTTCTGGCCAGAGATGGCTGGAAAAATGAATTTTAGCAAACCAATTGTTACATGGTATAGATCAGTTATTGGAAAGAATTAACATCAACATTTCTACAAGTATTAGAGGCTCAGACTAGGCTGATTAAAGTTTTGATTTGAAAAATATGTTGAGCTTTTTCTGAAATACTGGTTTAGCCTTCTCTGCTGTGCACCACCCACTCTTCCAACACCATCTCCAAGGTTTTAGTCAATGTACTGGTAACAAAGAATTGCAGAAAGGAGGAACTTTTAAATTTTAATCAACAATTGGGCTTTTTTTTTGTTTTGGTTGGCAAGTTCAAATATTTTTTAGTTTAGTTGGAAAAAACTGAGAGTAATTTTTATTCATTGTTTAACATTTGGGGAAAAAGGCTTTCTCATCTTTAAAATACTCATGGTTGTAATAATAATTGTTTTCTGCATATCTTGTAGATTCACTGTATTGCAATTTTATTTGCAGCTCTTTATAGCCTCTGATACGTGTTTAAACATGTGAAGATTATATATGATAACACAATAAACTAATTTTTTTCCAAAACATTATAAGTGACAGAACTCAAATAAGTGTATTACTTTATTTTCCAGTTTAATCCTCCATGCTTAAGTGTTTTTAAGAATTTATGTAAACAAATATAATGAGAAAGTTTTTTCTCCTAGTCATGCTGTGAGTGTGGAAAAGATTATGCTTATGTACATTCTCCTGTGACTTTTAATTAAAGCATTTAGTTGCTGGCAGGTATGTAAGAGTATAGTTAAATCCTTGGCTTAATTGTTTATTCTTTCCTCTTGGTTATAAACTGAATAGATATGAAAATGAGACTCATTCTTCCATGAAAGTCTGCACAGGCATTCCTCATTCTCCTTTCAAGATCAAAAGAATATACTATTTTAAATGTCTAGTTTTACTTGCATGAAATATTGTTTTCTGCTGGTACACAACAAAAACTACCTCAAAGCTGGAAATTTTAAATCTCAGCTGTCCTGAATTAGATTTCCTTCACTGTCAGAAAAAAATAAAGTAGTTTTCCTGGAAAAAAAAAAATCGATCTGTTCACTGTAAGCCTGTGAGTCAACCATCTAACTCCAATTAATATATAACATGACAGCCCTATGAATTAATAATAGAATAATGAGAGCTGTTTAGCATCAAAAATTCATCACCTACATAGCCAAGTCAAACAACATAGTTTGCTTGACATCATTTTGGCAAACACCTGTCACTTGTGGGTTTCTGAAATTCAGGATGAAGGCCAATTTAACCTTAATTATGGTTTGTTATACTTGGCTATCTAAATGCCTAAACTGTTGTACAGTAACTTCATGGAGAAATATAGATGAAAAACCCCAATGTGGTCTTCTGGGTTCAATTCCTGCCAGACCAGGATTGTGCCCTCCAGTACTATCTCAGCTGCCTTTGCAGTTAGGTGTTTTGTGGGAGCAATGCTAAGAGTATGGAAGATTAATTTGGACTAAGATAAAGCATGAAGCTGGTATCAAGCATATTAGAATAAGCACTATTAAAAAGACCAAACTAGACACACAGTATTATGGATCTTGAATGTGTGATAAGGCCAGGCTGGAAAAAATGCCTGTGAATAAGTGCTCTGAAGACGTGACTGCAAACAGTCACGACAGCGTGCAATAGACAAACCAAAATATCCAGTTTATCTTCTCAGTTAGGGAGCCAAAGAGCTGTATAAAGATCTGCCTGAAAGAGAGAAGCCAGTGTACTTTCTCCATTTGACTTCTATATGCTCTGCTGATTAGAAGAATATAGTTAGAGAAAAAAGCGAGATCTGTGTCTCCTTAATTGCCAAAGTGTTTACTATCTTTTTATGCACTTTTAAGCTGATTACTTTAATTAAAAAATATTTATATTCCCTACAGCTATCATTTACAAGGTATTTATATATTCCCGGTACTTGTGTTGTCTTTTTAGACAGACTATACCCACGTTCTTGCTGGTTTGATTTTAATTTTCTATGTCCTATCTTCCTTTCCTGATAGTGCATTTTATGGCTGCCCTGAAGCATGAAGACTGGGATCGAGGATCTCATCATTCATATATTTGATATTTTATTGCCTTTTACAGAATGGATCAAATCATATTTGGATCTATTCTTTCCCTATGAAGAATTAAGCAAAGAAAAGTAGAGAGTAAATAACAATGAGTCAGAAAACTAACATTATTGATTGAACATATGGTAGTGTCTCAGAGCCTCGTCCAAGACACCTGCCCCTGCCCGCAAACTCACTTCTGATTAAGCTCAGTAGTTTAGAGTCAGTAATAAGGGAGACAACAGTTAAATTTGGAACCTTTAGCCATTCAGTTGTAGAGTTCCAAGGGACTAGGGTAGGATGGCAGGCACAGAAGGGTGACCTACTCATAGAATTTTAAAACAGAAGAAGTCATCATGGATGGTAACTTATCTGGGGTTTCATTGTTGAAATGTCTTTCTTACGTACTAAGGTAAATTCTCATAATGGATGATATGAGGTCCGTTTGATTTGACATAGGGTATGTTTAGTAACTGTATACACAATATGCAATTAAAACAACTAGTGATGAAAACTTATTCTCACAGGCATTGCTGTCTAATCATACCTCTTTCTGGAAAGTCTGGAAAAAAGAGTTACACCTAACTGACGAGATTAAAACACTACTTCTCCTCCATTACTCTTTATGTTAGTATTGCACCATGCCAGTGGATCAGCTTCTTCATGACGGAATCAAAGTAAATTCTTTTAAAACATGGGTCTTAGTCCTATTTCAGAGGTAGCAGGAGCAGCACTTAACTTAAACAGGTAAACGGTGAGGCTCCTCTGTTTGTCTGCTGAATGGTAAATGGAGAGTTCTGGGTCAGGAGACCGAAAACTTCAAGCATTCCAGTTGAATTTACCCTTCTTGTGCAACTTGGTGTCTCCCTTTCTTCACTACATTTTTGGCAAAACAGCCACTTGCTGGGGACTTCTGTGCCTGGGACTCTCAAACACAGAAGGAGATAGAGTAGGACCCAGAACTACATCTAAACATTTAGTTTATTACCTATAATATTATAATTCTAAGTCAAAAGTATAAGCTTAAATCTAGACCAAGATTAGCATCCTATAAAGATTTGCAAGGGACTATATGACCTGTAAGGTGTTCAGTGATAAAGTCTTTTAGATGTTTCCCTGAAGCTGCTGAGAGTGAAGTTTCTCCAAACACTCTGGTGTTTTTATTATGTTGTTGTTGGAGGGGGTTTCAGACCAGCTGAGAAGGAGTTCTGATTATGCAGTGATGCTGAAGTTAAGGGACACAGTGGGTTGCTTCATCCCACCTGCCAGTGTAATCCCCACCAATGTGTAGGGATCTAGAAAAATCCAGGGTCATTAGGCCATATCCGTCACCTCTGAGTCTTTCTTCTGTAGCAATGGTGTAACTCGAATAAGGGAAGGGATGACCAGGAGCCAGGTTAGTCATCCATATAGGCAAATAAGTGGCAGAGAAATAATTGCAAGTTAATTCTCCCCCACTTATCCTTGCTGCACACATGGGTTTTGATGTGGTTGCTAATGTGGAGTGGCCACCGGACATTCATCTAACCCTTCTCCACCCCATGGCTTAGCAAAGCAGCCCTTCTTCAGCAGCTTCAAGGGAACAGGGATATTTCAGGGACTTTGTTTCTTCTTTGCAAAGGCGATTGCTGAAGGACTTGAGGGCTTTTACTCATTTTCTTACCTTCAGCTTTACTTAGGATATAGGTTTTCTTTGTCCTTCGCCCACACCTCTCAGCCTTTGTGAGCAGAAATATTTAAAAACTATCAAAAGAGTGAAGGTGCTAAAGCAAAACATGTCTCAATGACTCCTTCTGCAATGGTTGAACTCGATGATCTGGTGGGTCTCTTCCAAACTGGTTGTTCTGTAATTCTGTGATTCTGTGAACTGCATAACCAAGAGCTTTACAAGCACATGGAAGACATGGAGGTGATTAATGGCATCTAGCATGACTTCACCAGGGGCAGGTCCTGTATGACCAACCTAGTGGCTTCCTATGATGGGGTAGCTACAGCAGTTGACATGGGAAAACCAACAGATGTGATCTGTCTGGAGTTCTGTAAAGCCTTTGACATGGTCCCCCACAACATTCTTCTCTCTAAATTGGAGAGATACAGATTTGGTGGGTGCTCTGTTCAGTGTATAAGGAATCGGTTGGATGGCCGATTTCAGAGAGTAGTGGTCAATGGCTCGATGTCCAGTTGGAGATGACAAATGGTGTCCCTCAGGGGTCTGTACTGGGACCAGTGCTGTTTAATATTTTCATCAATGATATAGACAGCGAGATCCAGTTCACCCTTAGCAAGTTTACAGATGACATCAAGCTGAGTGGTGCAGCTGTCACACAGGATGGATGGGATGTCATCCAAGGGGACCTGGACAGGCTGGAGAAGTGGGCTTGTGAGAAGCTCTTGAGGTTCAGCAAGGCCAAGTGCAAGATCCTACACCTGGGTTGGAGCAATCCCTGATTTTGGTACAGGATGAGGTAAGAGGTGATTGAGAGCAGCTCTGCCATGAAAGACTTGTGGGTGCCGATTTAAGAGATGCTGGTGGTTGTACTGTGCTGTGTCATTCCAAAAGGTGATACTAGGCATAAGTTTGTCTGGTATGCATTCCCAGAGCCAGATAAGAGAATCAGTATGTGAATTATTAATCTCAAAGTTTGAGATCCTCAAGGTCTGAATGTGTAATGTACCTCTCGGAAACAGGCATTCATCAAGGCTATGATTATTTATATATATAATATTATATATATATATTGTCTGTTGTACAGATTTATATATATTATTAATAATAAAAAAAGACAAGGCAGAGCTTTTGGCAGCTATTTATTAACTACCCTGACAAAAAATGAGAGTGCATTTGGTTTTGCAAAATATAATGTGACAAAACAAAACCCAAAATAGTGGAAAGGTGAATCCTTACTGGTTCCAACTCTCAACACTATTGTGTATTCATTTCAAGGATGTTGAAACATTTACCCATTGCTTTCTTAAGTCATTCTAAGATGCATAGACCTGTGTGGATGGGCAGGGAAGTGAAACTTTGCAATTTCTTACCAGTCTCAAGGACAACTTCTATGGCTACCAAATCCTTCAGTTTTTGGGCAGATAAAGAATAGGGGACTGCTAGAATGCCAAGACCAATTGTTTGCCTATATTGAGCTTCTAAAATTTTATGTAATTCTGAAGTACAGCTATTCCTAACAAAAAATATTCTTTCTTGTTTCTAGCATAAATCCCCACAGCACAATGAATTCCAGCAGAGTTCAGAGCAGGAAAGAAGGCTTGCTGGTATTTTTGACTGAAACTGCAGAGTAATACTGGTGTTGCAAATGTGTGGTGAGTTGCGAATTATAAATGGATATTCTTCTGCTAATGTGCTTTTGTGGGTTTATTTTTTTTAGTTTTAGTTTTGAATTTTAAAAAGATCAACATCTCTAAAGATTATATTCTAGGCAACTCACTGTATGGCTCGGCAATTATACCCAGGAATTATGACTTAACTCTTGAATTGTCTTTCTGAAATTAGATTTCTTTTTGAATTTTAGCATGGAAATCACAAGGATGGTTGCACAGGCAATAGGAATGAATAACGGATTCTTATTGGAGCCTGACTGATTTAGCTGAGATAGTTTTAAACATAAAGTCATTGAAGAAAAATAAACTCTTAAGAAAAATTATTTGAAAAACTAATTACCAATGGCCTTTCAGGTACCTGTACATTTCCTTGAAACAATAAAAAAAAAGAAAATACTGAGTTAAGGCTAAAATGTGATTGTGTAATTAATTAGGGTTGAATTAAAAAGTGCTGTGTAGTGTCATGTAACATACACTTACTTGCTATCTAACATAGACAGGGAATAGCTATATAAGGAAGGCATTTTCTTTCCAGTCCTCAGTGTGCAAATTTTAAAGACACCAATGGATTTCATTGCAATATGGTTAAGTGCAGGCAAAACTGATTCTGATCTGTGCATTCATACTGGGTTCACTCAGCATAAAGGACATTGTCCAGGTAGTGTTTGATAATGTAGATCTCTTTGTTTGGTCAAAATTTAAATAAGGAAAATGGGCCTAAAATATATAACATTCTTGTGTTTCTGTGTTTTTCGATGGTATCTGGGTACGTATGATATCACGTGCTACTGGGACTATATTCCTAAACTGTGATTCTGAACTTGGTAGATCAGAGTGTTTAGAGTGCCATGGATTTACTTACACTGTACAGTGAAGACTAGGGGCCTTGAGCCTGGGCAAAACACTCTTATGAAATTTTCATTGAAGAGAACAACTGTGGTTCTATTTTCAGTGTGGTGTGAAGGAATTTAGCTGCATGCTAAAAATGTTCCATGGAGTTCTTAAAACGGTTCAATACCAGCAACAAAAGTAATGAAAAAGGTCTGCTTATTTTTAGCAAATAAAAACCCTCATTTCATTCTCTAATGTTCTTAGTAGGGTATTGTTTATACCATATGTTTTGATTGTGACTCTACAATACTTACAAATAACAAGATGTCAGTATAATACTATCAGGCATTTTTAGTAAGTGCATTGCTATAACATGCAAATAATTTGTTTTTCTGTTTCTAAAAATAGTGTCATTCAAGGAAGGAATAGAAATTAATCAGCATGAACAGTATGTACAACAAACAGCTCAAAGTCTATATACAAACTTACAATTATTTGTTGAAAGAAAATTCAGCTAGCAGCTATGAAATACAGATGTATATTTCAAAGAAATCAAGCTTGATTTCATTAATTGTTCTAAGTCTTTCAATATTAAAGGGATATTCATAAAATATAGCAATTAAATTCTTAAATAATGTTCCATCATTCCAAAAACTTAAATTTTAGAGCATTGTTGATCTAACTAGATTGCTAAGCAAATCGTATGACGTGTGCCTAATAAAACCTCACAAATTCAAACTATGAAATGCTTACAATGAGCCATTGGCAAACATATTCCAGATTAATTTATATTACATACAAAGATTTTTTTGAATGTCAGTACCTTCACATGTTCCCAATCGATCCTATACAGGGGAATTTGAATAGGATATTTTCTGTGAAATAATTTGTTCAGATGTGGTGCTATCCTGCACACCTGGTAATTTTAAGATTTTGTTTCTTCTATCATTATTATAGAAAACAGATAAATGATAATAGATATAGATTATAGATAAATGAAATCAAATGGTCCACATCAAAGTAACACATATTTGCATAGTTTGGCTGCCACAATGACAGAAATATCAATTCAAAGATTTTCAAAGATAAACTCTGCGTTTAAACTTGTCATTTACAAAGTGTTGTGGCTTAACTAAAGTTGAGTGCAGCTGCTGGCCGGGGAGAGAAGACACTCTTCTTTGAAGAACTTTATCCTAGTCAGGTAAACCTGACACCTCTTTAAAAAATTGAGCTTTTATCCATAATAATAGGTAACTAAATTCTAAGAAAGTAAAATATTCATGCATTCTGGTGAAGTACCAGGAGGACTATGATGTCAGAAAACTGTTGAACCCATAATTGCATTTGAACTCAAGCTATGATTCTGGATCAGATGAAATGAGGCCACTTACTGAATGTCCACAGATACTGTAACTGACTACAGATGGGCTATTGATTACTATCAATTTTTCCACTTTCCTGCAGCTTTCTGGAGTAAGTGATAAATCATGCAACTATGTAAAACTATTTGCCATATATCCCTAGAGTGAAGAACGATACAGTATTTTTATTGTTATTCGTATATTCTCAAGGACCTCATTCATGTCCTTCTCTTCCTGTTATAAATATCGAATATTTTTTTCCTCTTTTACAGTGAATTGGAAGATATAAGACGTTGTGTGCAAGGCCTGAGCTCTTTGATTGTCACTTAGCCTTCTGTTGTTGTAATGACCTTAGAGAGTATTGCTGTGTTTCTTCTGGTTTTGGGTTTGTTTTCTTTTTTCTGGAATAAGCATCAAGTTTTATTCATATTTGCCATTATTTGTGTACTCTTCTGTTATATTTTATTCAGTATTCTCTCTGTACTTGATTTAGATTGGTCTTACAAAATGTCAGATAATAATGATTGGACTTTTCCTGCCCATTTCTGTTATGGTCTCTGAATACAGGAAGAATTACGTTCAGCTGAAGAAGGTAAATACAGCATGTGACCTATCATATAGCACTTGGAAGCCTAGCCCAATGTGTACTACTTGTAATAAAATGCAGTAGGTACCACAAGGTAGCACTGTATTCCTGCCAGTGTGCTTGAAGGCATTATGATTGCTACAACCTTTTACAGACTTAAAGCCTCACGGTACAACTTCTTGTGTCTCGCATTTTCACACCACCTACAGTGGTTTTAATTTAGACTTTAATGGGCTAATTGTAGCAGTGACCTCAAAAGGTAAGTTGGAATTCAAACATATAACAGTTCCTGTAAGGGAAAAAAACAGTCTTTGTTTACTAGTGACTTGAACCCGATATTATAGTGAAAGCAGCAAAGGACATTAAATTTTATTCACTAATATTGCATTATCTGGAGAACAGTTACCTTGATTGTTAATTAGTTTTATAGTACACAAAGCGGATAAATACTGCTGCTGCAGAGATTAATGCAGTGCTGAAATGAAGGCAAGACCTTTCTTGTGATATTTTTGTCTTTGGTTCAAACAAAAAGTAGGAAGTACAAAGACAAGTGAAATCAGAACTGTTCTTTCCTCTACAAATCTTTACTAAGCCCCAGATGTCTTCTCTGGTTGATAAATCACATGATCACAGAACAGCAGGGGTTTCAAGGGTCCTCTGGAGATCATCTAGTCCAACCATTTAGATCATCTAGTTTTTAATAGCTCCAGAGAAGGAGGCTCCACAGCCTTCCTGAGCAGCCTGTTCCAGTGCTCCATCACCCTCAAACAAACTATCTGGGAAGAAGAAGCCCAAGAAAGATCTTGTTCTAGCTAGTTCAATTCAAATTTGTTTTTTTTAAAATGTGTATTATCCAAACTGGAAGGTGAAGACAGTATTTAGAGAAGTATCAATGTTCATATATGCAATCAAGTAAGCCTTTTGTAAGCATTTGTATTGATTTATTTGAACTCCTGAGTTTCCTTGGCTATAAAGTATAAATGTTTGTCATTAATTCACAGCTCCAGCAATCCTTATCTGGAGAACTTGTCTTATTTAATCAGTTGAACCCTGATGAGATTTTCTTAGAGTATGTATACTTTTCCTGTGCTCAAAATATGAACCAAGTGGTGTTATTTTCTGTTGCTTGAAAGAACTCCTTCTGTCAAAATAGCCTGTGGTTTAATATCTCGCCAAGTTCTTCCACAGTCTGCCTAGGCCTTAGACTTTGAAATATTATTGTTTGAAAGCATAAGATAACCATTAGCAAGCCAAATCTGTGATGAAAACTGCAGATGCATAAGTATAAAAAGAATCATATATTTACTAGGTTGCTATTGTATTATAAGGTTTCATGTTCTGCTGACAATGCAGTTTCTTTGTTTCATCCTGTAGGGCTAGGAAATGCATGCTGATTTGTGTCTATGGGAAGAAAATGTTGATTTATTTTGTTATAGAATCATAGAATATCAAGAATCATAGAATAGCAAGAATCATAGCCACTCTTCCCCTAGTCTGTAGCACTGCACGAGGTAGTTGTGCCCCAAGTGCAGGAGTGAGCATGTGGCCTTATTAAACCTCATGCCATTGGTCTCGGCCCAGCGGTCCAGCCTGTTCAGCCTGCCTACTCTCAAGCAGATCTACACTTCCACCCAGCTTAGTGTAGTCAGCAAACTTACTAAGGGTGCATTCAATGCCTTCACCAAGGTCGTTGACAAAGACTTTGAACAGGACCCAGCACTGAGCCGTGGGGAACACCACTTGTAACTGGTTTCCAGCTGGATTTAACTCCATTTACAACCACTCTCTGGGCCTGGCCATCCAACCAGTTTTCCACCCAGGAGAGTGTGCGCCTGTCCAGGCCAGAAGCGGACAGTTTCTGAATCAGAATGCTGTGAGAAACTGTGTCAAAGGCTTTACTGAAGTTTAAGAAGACTACATCCACAGCCTTTCCCTCATCCAGTAAGCTGGTCACTTTGTCGTAGAAGACAGGTTAGTTTGGCAAGACGTGCCTGTTGTAAACCTGTGTTGACTGGGCCTGATCGTCCAGTTATCTTGCAAGTGCTTCTTGATAGCACTCAAGATCACCTGTTCCATGACCTTCCCTGGCACTGAGGTCAGACTGACAGGCCTGTAGTTTTCTGGGTACTTCCTCCAACACTTCTTGTAAATGGATATAACATCAGCCAGCCTTCCATCAAGTGGAACTTCCCCAAGTCAGCCAGGATCACTGGGAGATTATGTAAAGGAGTTTGGCAAGCACATCCGCCAGCTCCTTTTGAACTATTGGGTGGATCCCGTCTGGCCCCATAGGCTTGTGGGTGTCTAGCTGGGCAAGCAAGTCTCTAACCACATCCTATTGGATGGTGGGAGATTTGTTCTACTCCTCTAACTACTGTGAGGAGGTACACACATTTTGATTAAACATTTGGACATTCTGTCTGATAACGGTGAGTGGAGTGTCTCCTTAAGGTGTAACAAAGAGACTTGACATTTTCAAGCAAAGAAGTAATGCTGACATCAGGTCAAAAAAAGGACACAGTCTCTAGGCTGCAGTGTAGTCACTGACTAGTGTCCCTCCAGAAGGCAAATTACAGTAAAACATGATACACAGAATAATTTAAGAAGCTGTTAGTTTTAGATGTCTACAAATTTTATTTATGAGAAAGAACTTAATTAACTTCAGTAGAATTAAGCAGTAGAAAAGAACAGCTGTTCTGATCTAGTGGGATTCAGAATTAAACTTTTACAATATTGAAGTAGAACATTTGACAATTTTAAAGAGAAAACAAGGCTAACAGATAAAAAGAATATTTGATGATGAAGTACCTTCTTGGATATTATCAATGTTTTGTCAGAGGGAGGCAGGGAACACTAAAATGCATATGCTTTTAACACATAGGCCCAAATCCTATTTGTGATAAACACATTCCACATTTGCTCACAGTTGAAAAGACAATGAAAACTTCATTCATTCTGTAGCAAAAAATATGGCAGAAGTCTCAAAGTTGTTCTGTCTTCCAGTGGTTGGTAGTAGCTCATTGAAATAAGACTTTGTACCAATAAATGGGCTGTCGGGTTTGGGGACATGACCTGCATACGTTTACCTGGGAAGAAAGTTGTCAGCATGTGAAAATCTTCTTCCACATTCAGAGTCATGGAACAGAAACCATTCTACAGAAATACCTCTGCTTCTTGCAGGTTTGTATTGTTTCCCAGAAAGACTTCAGCAACACTTTAATCTGAGAGACAGAGAAAACTTAATGCACACTGAGAAACAGACCGAGAGAGAGCAAAGCTATCAAAGAAAGCCTTCCAAAAGCCAGTGTAGAGAAAGAGTGTAATACTAATGGCTCTGGAAGTGAATTATGCTTTTGCTACATGGAAGTAAAAACACAATTAGCAACAGGCTTTGGGAATGCTAAGCTAAGATGCATTAAATCGACAGCTTAATACTTGAGATTTTGAATATGAAAGATTAAATCTGTTACAAATTCTTCCATGCTGCAACCATAAGCAAATGCATAAAGAAAGGGTTGTACAAGAGTTTACCAGTATAAGCATCACATACTATTTCAGTCATCAAATCTAAGCAATTAACAGGTGAAAGGCTAACTCTGGGCTCATCTTCAGATAGAGAAATGCGATGATTGAAATGCATGTCTTTGTCAGTGTTCTGAAAGCAATGTTTGTTTTTTTTTTCCCAAGACCTGGATCTAGGTATTCTAAGTGTGAACAACTTTGAACTTCAAATATTTTGTGTGAACTTCACCTAAAGTTTGCCTCCATACTGACTTCAATATCTTGTCAGTCCTTGTAGCAGCTATACCTGCATTGCTAAAAGAAGGACCCAGTCAATATTTGCTGCATAAATGAAGATCATTGCAAAACTTTGTCAGACAGCAGTGTAATACATAAAGGGCACAAAGATGTTGGAACCATGTCTGTATTGTATATCGTTGCACTTTTTACTTTTATTCCTGGGAAGGCTGGCACAGAGATTTGGTTAGGAGAGTACTTCAATGAGAAAACTGAGTGCAAATTTGTTCTCAGATCCAACCTCAGTACCATTTTAGTTGTAGGCTTAGCCAAAGACCCCAAAAGCATTGGACTGATGTGTATGTTTTATAAGAATAATTTTTTTTAATGACTGAAAATATAAATGGCACCTTTTGTACCTTATATTTGTAAACTTATATTCGTTTTGCTGTAGAGATTAAGTAGCACCTTCCATCAATATGATAGCTAACACAAGAACCTTAACACTCAATAAAAGACAAGAAAGAATCAGAACCTTATGAAAGGTGATAAATGAGTCTCTGATATTAACTTTAAATAAGCTTTTTTTTAAGGATTACATCCAAAGGGAACTGCCTTGAAGGAAACATTTTAATTGAAAAGAACATAACAAAAACCTCTGGCAAATTAGTTGTAGCAGTAACCAGTAATGTTATTTAAACTGGAAAATGCATGCTTTTACACTCCCAAGTTTCCTTACTGAAAATAACCCTTTGGTTTACAACTTCCTTCTTCAAGCCTAGGATCAAATTGACAGTCAAATATCCAGTACTAGGTGAAGGTTTCT
Source organism: Clamator glandarius (assembly GCA_033459285.1). Lineage (NCBI taxonomy): Eukaryota > Metazoa > Chordata > Aves > Cuculiformes > Cuculidae > Clamator > Clamator glandarius. The sequence continues at coordinate 370,748 of JAUNZM010000153.1, forward strand.
GTGAGATACAACTTGTACTGCACAAAGATTTTAAACCAAAAGCAACAAAAAAGATAACCTATGAAAACTTTTAATAATTTTCAAGCCTTGTAAAAGCTTTCTATAGAAACTAACTTCTAGGACTTTATCATTTATTTTCTCATAACAAGGATGAATTGATTATTAAATGTTCAAATGCACTCAGCGCATATTGATCTGTTCGTGCATGGCGGCTTTTCCCAAGCAGGCACCTTGCTGCCTATAACATATTTTAAATAGGATTTCTACTCATTAAATTACAATGACCTGGAGCAATGGTCAACAAACCCAAAATTGATTTAGTTCATCATGGTTTGGATCACTGCAATTGATTTTCAGTGGCTGTTTCCCTAGAGTAAATAGACCTGAAGAACATAGATGGTTGAATGCTTCTGCTTCTTGGATTTAATCAAGTAAAACTAAAAATTTCATACCTATATATGGAAGATAAGGAAGTACAAGGAGTTCTTTATTGTAGTTTTAGGGCAATTTAAAAACAACAATGTGAGACATAGGGTTCATGCTATCACACAGAATCACAGAATAACCAGGTTGGAAGAGACCCACTGGATCGTCAAGTCCAACCATAATGCATTGCTATGTATTGCTACATTAGCTTCTGCACACAAGAGACTTTATTTTAAGTCAAGTGCTACTGGTCTAATAGTGAAATCAGGCCAGGAGCTTCCAACAATACTATTAAACCACATTTGCATTTCTTAAATTTAGAGACAACACCGAAAAAGGATATTGAAGTCCAATTAAATATACAGGCACTGAGTCAAACAATTCAAGGTAGTTTTGCTACTTGGGGACCCAACATTGAAGAGGAAATCAGGTATTTATTAAAAGAATGCTGTGATCACCAAATACAAGTAAAATAAAAACATAGAACATAGAATCACTGGGTTGGAAAAGACCTCTTGGATCATCGAGTCCAACCATTCCTCTCTGCCACTAAATCATGTCCCTGAGCACCTCGTCCACCCATCTTTTAAACACCTCTGGGGATGGTGATTTGACCACCTCCCTGGGCAGCCTGTTCCAGTGCCTGATGACCCTTTCTGTGAAAAATTTCTTTCTGATATCTAGTCTGAACCTCCCATGGTACAGCTTGAGGCCATTCCCTCTTGTCCTATCACCTGTTACTTGGGAGAAGAGGCCAGTACCCGCCTCTCTACAACCTCCTTTCAGGTAGTTGTAGAGAACAATAAGGTCTCCCCTCAGCCTCCTCTTCTCAAGGCTAAACAACTCAGGTTCCCTCAGCTGCTCTTCATAAGACTTATTCTCCCATGCCTTCACCAGCTTTGTCGGTCTTCTCTGGACACGCTCCAGAGCTTCAACATTCTTCTTTGTAGCAAGAGGCCCAGAACTGAACACAGTACTCGAGGTGCAATCTCACCAGTGCTGTGTACAGAGGGAGAATAACCTCCCTGGACCTGCTAGTCATGCCATTTCTGGTATAAGCCAAGGTGCCATTGGCCTTCTTGGCCACCTGGGTACACTGCTGGCTCATGTTCAGCTGGCTGTCAATCGAAAGCCCCACGTCTTTCTCCTCTGGGCAGCTTTCTAGCCACTCTTGCCCTAGTCTGTAGAACTGCATAGGGTTGCTGTGCCCCAAGTGCAGGACCTGGCATTTGGTCTTGTTAAGCCTCACGTCATTGGTCTCAGCCCAGCGGTGCAGCCTGTTCACATCCCTTTGCAGAGCTTCCCTACCCTCCAGCAGATCAACACTACCTCTCACCATAGTGTCGTCCGCAAACTTGCTAAGGGAGCACTCAATGCCTTCATCCAGGTAGTAGATGTACTGAAATGGTCACTGGAAAATGTATGTGTGTTCTGTTCTTAGTTACAGTTTACATCTGCTATTTTGCTCAAAACCCAGTTTCAGTAAATTTAGTATGTATTTATGTTGATAAAATAACAAAAGTGAATTCTTCATAGAAGACAAATCCCCTAAGCAATACATCACATCTGTATTTCTATTTTTTGGTGCACCACTCTAGTTTTTGGTATTCTGGTATGAATGAATATGAATGTTGCTTGATAGCTGGAATTCACAAATTGATCTCAATTCAGTGATGTTTTTGTTAAACTGTAGGAATCAGTGATACCAAAGTAGACCTGTTTGATACTTTTGACTTGGGGTCCTTGAACTGACCTTGGGTTGTAAGAGCGGGAAGCTGAACAAAAAGGTGAACATCAGAGATGCAAATTAGGGTGGAGATAGCATTTAGGGGCAGTGTGGGGGGGTTTGGAGGTCAACCAACCAAATGTTGATGCTGGTGATTGCAAGCGCATGGACAATAGGCCTGGGCCAATCAGGTTGCTATGGGAAGTGCCTGGACAGATGAGCAAAGGTATATAAACCCGTAAGTTCCAACAATAAAGGTCTCCACTTTACATCTATCTGGAGTCCCGTCTTATTGTTTCATTCCTGCATTAAACTAAAGTGGACAGGAATTATTTTTTCATTTAATGTATAGAGTTCCAGTTTACATTTTTGTAGAAATCTGGTGCAGGCATATTAGAGGAACCTTCTGAATTTCCTTCTGTAGCAGAAATTAATACCACAGTCATTTATGATCATGGGTAAACAATATGTGGGGGAAAACATATTCCACTTTGTATGGACTGAAGAAAGTAAATCTTATACATGACAATACCTGAGTTGCTTGAAAAAGACTGATGAAGTTTAATCTTTGCTAAAACAATATTAAATTGCAAATCATAATATGGTTTCAAAAGAAGCCAGTATTTATTATCACCCTTAGTGATTTGAAAAGCCTGTATGTACTCCGTGTTTCACCATAGAACTCTTAAGCTGAAGATGAAAAGGGTATAATGTAGTGGTAGACAAAAAGTACAGAGAATTCTGAACTTGCTGATTTCATAAAATTTACAAACCTGCATGCAAAAGTTTCAGAGCTTCAGGAATGTTCAGCCTTCTGCCACAGCTTTTCAAGATTTCATTTCAAGGTTTCATTTTCACTTGATCAGTTCCTAGAGAACAGATTCTTACTGCCATCTGTCTAAAATTCCTGTTAAATCTGACGTGAGTTTCTTGCCTCTTTTAGGTGGCTCTTGTGTTCTTAAGGCTAGATGATGAACTGGGTCAAATCCCTGAGCAATAACCTGACAATTATGAAATTGTGTATGCTTCACTATGTGGATTCATAAATACTAGTACAGGCACAAGGCAGATGGGAATATGCAATGGAGGAATCACATGGAATTGGATCTTAGTATTTTTTTGGTCCTGGTGTGTTAATAAAACTAATTTGCTTTTCACTCAGTTGTCCAGCACTTGTCTTCTAAAGTACTAAGCTTTTATTAATGAGGCTCTAGAGAATGCTTTTTTTAGGGTTAGTATTTTTCTGAAATTTGCTGTTTGTGTTTTTCTCTACAAGTTTTAAGGCACATTAATACTCTCCTGTAACTTTGTTTTAGCAGAGTGCACTTCACTATAACCAGTTCAGAGTGTGTTTACTTTTCTGATATCAGTGGATTCTAGGCTGTGTTACCTAAGAGTGTTTACATTGATATACACTTTACAGCAAGGGTATTTGTTGAGCCATATTCACTGTCTGTATCTTTGTATGGAGTTGATTTTTCTGTTTAGAAAAATACTTGTGCCATGTTTAACAGTTACACCATTATGGCCTTGCTTCACCTGTGGTTGCATCCATAAATGTCAAGGAGTTCTTGATTTTAAGCTGTCATTTTTAAGGGTGGGGTTGTTGTCTTCTGTAACAGAGAAGATACTCATGGATCTCTGCAAGAAACTTATGAAACATTCAGTAAGACACCATGATCTTTTTCCATGTTTTCTAAACAGAAATTTGTTGAGACAAAGTGGTTTTAAACTGAAGAAGGGAAGATTCATACTAGATCTAAAAATAATTTTTTTCTGATGAGGGTGGTGAAACACTACAATAGGTTGCCCAGAGATATGGTAGATGCCCCATTCCTGGAAGATTTAAGATCAGGTTGGATGATATTCTGAGCAACCTGGTCTAGTTGAAGACGTCCCTGCTCACTGCTACAATGTTGGGCTAGAAAGGTCCCTTCCAGCCCAAGTGATTCTCTGACTTTCTGATTCTGTGATTCCATGATTTGGTGCCCAGGGTGAAATAAATGGCTCATGTTCTTGTTCTCATTAAATCATCCTTTGATTTTCTTCTAATCCCTCTGGTGGCTCTAAGGTATTTTCACATACAGTTCTCATTCATTATCCCTGCAACTGAGACTATGCAGTGGTAGCAGTGTTTTCCTCCCCTTGTCTTAATGAGCCCAGGACACATCCATACTTGCTTGTATGCTGTTTTACAACCTCCTTCTAGACTAAGGTTTGTCATGTAAAATTACGTGTGTAACTTATATTTCTTGATTGAGTGCTAGAACTGAAAGCTGTCATGTACTGTTCTACAATTAAATCAATATTAAATTATCTCTGAATTTTTCAATAATAAAATAATTATTTTTGAGACATTTTTAGACAGACAGAAACTTGAAGATATCTGCAAAGATAGTGTCACCATCACTTTTTATATCAGGAAGCCAGTGATGAAACATGGGAAATATTGGCACCTGGGTTCAAATTCTCTTTCAAACTGAGCGAGAAAGAATCTGAATCTTCTGCATAATGGAAAAATCTTCTAAGTGTTAAGATAAAGAGGATTATAGAAAAATCTTCTTACCTAGTGTGGTTTAAAGATGTTCTGTGAACCACTCTGCAATGACCATAATTATTATTTTTCTAGCAAATATATGTTTTATCAATGTTTAAACTATTGATTTACTTCTACATGATGACTTAAAGTTGAGATTTGCTTGAGAGAAGTGGAAAGAAAGGAAAGATTTTATGCAGATAACGATGCTCCATTTAGTAAATGGGACCTGTTTCATACATGTATGTTCTGTTCCATACTGGCATTGAGGTTTTCTGTGTGATTTGCCAACTACTTCCATAATATTAGCACATGGCTTTTGTGACTGTGCTTTCTAAAACAGTTTTGAAACATGAGTTTAAGCAATAGTTGGCATTTCTCAGTTGTAGTGTAAATGGTTTTGAATTCACCCAAACACATATTTTTAGCTGTTTTTTATTATGTGTTACAGTTGCAATGAGTTACATTGAATGAATTTGTGATGACTAGAGTCTCCCTGCAATCACATTTTCACCTGCTCATGTAGTATGCACCTGTGCCTTTTTGACAATACAGTCTGTATTTTACTATATACCAAGTTATTCTTCTAACTGATGAAGTAAGTTTATGTCAGTTTTCAGCTCATGATGGGTGTTTCCAAATGGATTCTTTCAAATTTTATACTTCAAATTTGCTCTTGTTTTCACTGTCTTACTTTAGCATGACTACTCCAAACCCACATATCTTGGCTAATGTAGACATAATGCCATTAGTTATAGCTAGCAAAAGGGTGTGTTGAAAGTGGAATGATTTGCACAGGGAGATTGAATTAAAAATAATTCCTTCTTCTAGAGAAGCTGCCAACAGCACAGTTCAGAAAAACACTAGAAGAGTCCCCATAATTTCTAATCTGCACGGCACATATTCCAAGATGAGGGACTTGAGTGCCTGGTGACTTCATGGCTACAAGATGCTCAGCAATTAACAGATGATGTCTTGTTTTTAATTTTTAACTTTGTTTTGTTACATAACTTAAAGACCTTGTTTCAAATAGACATCTTAATAGTTGTTTAAGGCTTTGATTTTAATAACAGCAATCTGTTAATGCAATTTTGATTTCTGTGCTTATTGGCTGTTTTTAAGAGTTATAGAGTCTTTTCTGCTAATTACAGTGAAGCTTGAGGTTTGTTCTGCAAGTAGGTTCTGAATATGCCGCTCCCTTTGTCCTACTGTACCCTCAGCAATATTTTCTCAATTACAAACAAGTAATTGGATCTCAGTATAGAAATTTGAGATTTACAGATGAAAAACACCGAGTGTTAAGTAAAGTATTAGTACATACTTTCACATTTGCATGAACACAAAAAATAAGGACTAAAAGTGACTAATTAAGTGGATAAATATACTAATATAAGTACAAACCAATTTTTATGCTCATGAGCCTGATCATTTCCAGTTGCAGTCTGTCATACATTCACATATTCACATGTGCCACAAAGTTGTCAAATTTTTGTAGTATCAAAGAAATGATCGCAAAAATTAAAATAATTTATATATATTCCTTAAAACAAAATCTTACTGGAAATATTTGGGGGTTTTTGGCTTTTAACTTCATTGGTAGATTGCCTCATCTAATGTGGGATTAAAGCAGGTATTAGGTCTTGTACTCAAAATGAAATTCATGTTTAGTCACTGCAGGAGCTGGAAGTTACAAGTCTGTGCCAATCTTACACTTTGATGTCAGTTTGAACATGTCCCACTGTAGACTGTGATAAGAAACTGACTGTCTAGGTTTTTTGTGGGCTTTACTGGTATATACCTGAAGGGAACCTGCTGTAAGCACACATTGCCAGCTCATATCCAGTTTTTCATCCACCAGTATCCTCAGGTACTTCTTGGCTGCTCTCAATCTTTTTTACAGAAGTCCATACATATGACATCTGTAGCTCTTCCCTTGCCCACTGATGTAGCCACTCCACCACAGAAGTTCACCAAGCATTGCCCCTGGTGAAGCCATGCAGGCTGTTTTGAATCTGCATCCGTCTTCCATGTGCCTTAGCCTTGTTTCCACAAGGATATGTTCCATGGTCTTCCCAGGCACAGAGGTGTTCAAGGCCAGGTTGGATGGGGCCTTGGACACCTTGATCTGGTGGGATGCTCCTGCCCATGGCAGTGGGGTTGGAACTAGATGATCTTTAATGTTCCTTCCAACCCAAACTATTCTATGATTTTATGACTCTATGATTCTGTGATTCTATGATTCATCATTTGGAGTATGCTTTCTTTGACCTTCCTTTTCTGGATAGCATACCTGCAGGAGCATTTCGTATTACTCTGCATCTTTTGTGAAGTTCAGCTCCAGTAGTGTCTTGGCTTTCCCACCACATCTCCACACAACTGAGCAGCACCCCTAATTTTTGTTTCCATCTAACTGTGTGAAGCACATCTTTAACTACTCACAGTGCAAGTATGTGTTTATAGGAAAGGTATGAGAATAAGGGGAAGTATGAGTGTTGAACCAATGGTGACAATATGGTCTGCTGAGTCACGCTTTTTTTTGTTTGTTTATTTGTTTATTGCAATTTAAGTAAAGGGAGAAAATATTGTCCAGAATTGAAATTCAATGAAAATGAATAGCCTGATATTGAAAGCGTAAAATCCAATCTCAAATTGTCTTGAACATCAAGGAAACAACAATTTATTTCAGAGGAATACAGCACTAAAATTCAATTTGCAGTGCAAAAAGAACTCTTGTTATACAAGTAAAAAGAATATATCTTGTAGAACTATACCTTGTAGAACTGAGTGGTCTAGCTATCTATCTTAACTTTTAGTGTTCTGAAAACTTTCCCTGTAACATTCCCAACAGGACTGTGACATCCACAGGATTATGAATCCAATAGACTCTTTTAAGTGTTCTTTTGCCTTTTCCTCTACAGTGCAGCATATATAGCCACTGCAGACATAAGCATGGTTGCTCTCAAGAAATAATTATGGAACAATGCATTCCTAGTCAGCTAGGACCTTAAATTAACACAGAAGGATGTAGGAACTATGGAAGAATGAATTGCTGTAAAATGTCCAGCAAGGTGAATAAATTTGATGAAAGGCAACATAATTAATAATAATTATTAATAATCAGAACAAGTCCCTTTCCTCCCCTCTTTTGTTTTTTTATTTCTTTCATAGAATCATAGAATCACTAGGTTGGAAAGGAACCACAGGATCATCGAGTCCAAACCTTCCCATCAATTACTAAACCATGTCTCTGAGCACCTCATCCACCCATCTTTTGAACACCTCCAGGGAAGGCAACTCAATCTCTGGGCAGCCTGTTCCAGTGCCCTGTGAAAAATTTTTTCCTGATGTCAAGCCTGAACCTCCCTTGGTGGAGCTTGAGGCCATTCCCTCTTATCCTGTCCCCTGTCACTTGGGAGAAGACGCCAGCACCCTCCTCTCCACAACGTCCTTTCAGGTAGTTGTAGAGAACAATAAGGTCTCCCCTCAGACTCCTCTTCTCCAGACTAAACAACTCCAGCTCTTTCAGCCACTCCCCATAAGGCTGTTCTCCCTGTTCTCCAGCCCCCTCACCAGCTTCGTTGATCTTCTCTGGACATGCTTCAGAGCCTCAACATCCTTCTTGTGGTGAAGGGCCCAGAACTGAACACAGTATTTGAGGTACGGTCTCACCAGTGCCGAGTACAGAGGAAGAATATCCTCCCTGGACCTGCTGGTCATGCTGTTTCTGATATAAGCCAAGATGCCATTGGCCTTCTTTATAAACAGACTTCTCCTAGTCTGTAGCATTGCATAGGGTAGTTGTGCCCCAAATGCAGTACCCAGCATTTGGCTTTGTTAAGCCTCATGCCATTGGACTCAGCCCAGCGGTCCAGCCTGTTCAGATCTCTTTGTGGAGCCTCCATAGCTCCAGCAGATCTACACTTCCACCCAGCTTAGTGTCGTCTGCAAACTTGCTATGAGTGCACTCAGTGCCTTCATCCAGGTCATTGGTAAAGACATTGAACAGGGCTGGACCTAGGGCTCCTGGGGAACCCCACTTATAACTGGCTTCCTGCAAGATTTAACTCCGTTTACCACCACTCTCTGGGCCTGGCCATCCAACCAGTTTTCCACCCAGGAGAGTGTGCACTAACAGTTTCTGAAGTCAGCCAGGATCGCTGGAAGATTATGTAAAGGGGTTTGGCAAGCACATCTGTCAGCTCTTTCAATATCCTTGGGTGCATCACATCCGGCCCCGTAGACTTGTGGGTGTCTAATTGGATAAGCAAGTCTCTAACCACCTCCTCTTCGATCATAGTAGCTTTGTTCTGCTCCTCTAACTCCTGGATTTGCACACAGAGGGAACAACTTTCCTTAGTATTAAAGGTGGAGGCAAAGAAGGCATTAAGCACTTCAACCTTTTCCTCATCCCCTGTCACTGTTGTTCCTTCTGCATCCAATAGGGACTGTATGGTCTCCCCAGTCCTCCTTTTATTGTTAATATATTTGTAGAAAAATTTTTTGTTATCTTTCACTGACTTAGCCAATTTGATTTCTAGTTGGGCCTTAGCTCTCATGATTATTTCTCTGCACGATCTCACCTCCTCCCTGTAGTCCACCCAAGACACTTGTTCCTCCTTCCAAAGCTCATAGACCCTCCTCTTATTTTTGACGTCTCTCAATATATCCCTACTCAACCAAGCTGTTTTTTTCCCCTACTGGCAACATGGGCATGACATATTGGAGTATCAGTGAAATTGCTCTTACATACAGTAAAAATTAATGTTTTGTTTAAATATGGCCTTTTATTTATCATGCCCCATATTCAAAAGTGTCTTTGGAAAATGAAAAAAAATCATAGATAGCGGGGATTCATGGGGAAAAAAATCTGAATTGTTACACTGTAAACTTAAAGTTCCTTTAAAATTAGTTCTAGGCTACACATGAAAGATGGTGGGAAGACCCCCATGACCATCACTAAGTTTTATTTAGATTTGCTGACAGTGTCCTCTTCCAGTCATATAGAAGTTATTTAGACTTTATTTAGACTTATTGTCACATAAAAGTTATTTATATTTCAAAGTAACTGAAGAATTATGTAAAGCCACATTCATATTCTTATAAATTCAGATAATCACTAAAATATATTGTTACAAACACAACCTTTATGTTTGTGTGCAGAGCCCCAAACATAGAGTCATAGAGTTAGACCTAATGGTATCAAGGTAAAGGAAGTTTGATAACAAGCTGTTCTAGAGGAAAACAGACTTGACAAATTTTGACCATACAGCAGGATCCAGAAACACAGAGCTTCAGTAATGGTGGATCACAAGTTTTCAGACTTTATAGTGCATTCATTTCTATATCCATTATACACTAAAATTTTCATATGTGAATGATGAAATTTTTGCATTTGTAAAGATTGTTGCTTGTAATTCTGCTGTGGCTGTGTCTTTGGATTAGGGAACACTTGCTATTTTTAAAGTTGAGAACATAGCAATATTACTCTTTTCCTCTTTGTTTGCACACACTGTACTTCTGATGTGATGTCCCATGTGTGTCTTAGTACAATGGACTTGGTACTTAGTTAAATTAGCACATTTTTTAATTGTTAATCTATAAATAAAGGAAGCATGTGGGGAGTGAATATAATTCTTGTAATATTATCATAGCATTTAATGAGGGGAGGTGTTGTTTTTTTACACAGAAATCCAAATTTCTATAAATAGATCAGCTTTTTCTAATGTCTACCCATGTAGTGTAAGTAGTAAATAATTTACTATTCCTTGCCCTATTCAGAACCTGTGCCCCTGATACCCAGGTGTCAAATGTTCCACTTCCCTCTATGGCTCATTCAATAACAAAAAACAGAGCTGTATTTCTAAGAAAAGAAAGGAAAACGATAAGAAATGTGTGCATGTAAATACATTCTTTACAAAAGTAATTTAGGAGGAGCAAGAGGAAGAAGCATTTCCACAACTTCAGTGTTTTAGAGGTGGAATCCTCCACTAAATTTAAAAGGAGAAAAGCAGCTACTCAGAAGATACTGCCTGAATTCCTGAAAAGTGATTTAATCATTGAAAACCTTACCAGTTTCTCAGTACCAATAATGCTGTAAGTAACACTTGTTTTTTAGGTTCTTTTTAAGTACAGCGCTGTTCACTTGGAAAAAAACTGGGTCAGTATTGATGCCTGCATCTCAAATTCAAGGTTCTCAACTATCATTATCTACATCAACACCTCCATTTGAAAATATTTCTTTCAAATTATTTATGTTTTTGGTCTCTATCACATCAGAAACATTAGTGTATAGATCATACCAAGGAAGCATGTTGGTAAGGAAGATACGGGCACTCTGGCTCTAGCTACTCCAGTGACCAGACAATTGGGAACTAACTCTGTTGCCTCTAAGAGGGCTGAAGGCTCAGCAGCTCAGCTGAAGTGCGTTTACACCAATGCACGCAGCATGGGTAATAAGAAGGAGGAGTTGGAAGCTGTTTTAGGGCAAGGATGCTATGATGTCATTGCCATCACGGAAATGTGGTGGAATGACTCATATAACTGGAGTGCAGGTATGGTGGGGTACAAACATTTCAGGCAGGAAAGGAAGGGTAGGAGATGAGGCAGGGTAGCCCTCTATGTAAGGGGGCACTTGGACACTGTTGAGATGGATTGTGACAATGAGAAGATTGAGTGCCTGTGGGTTAAAATCAGAGGAGCCCATAAGAAGGTAGATTTTTGTGATGGGAGTCTGTTACAGACCACCTAGCCAAGAAGAAGCAGCTGATGAGCTCTTCTGTAAACAGCTGGGGTTAACCTCTAGATTGATGCCTCTTGTTCTTGTGGGAGACTTCGATCTTCCTGATATCTGCTGGAAGTACCATAAAGCAGAAAGGAAGCAGTCTAGCAGGCTCCTGGAGTGCATGGAAGACAACTTCCTTGCACAGCTGGTGAACGAACCGACAAGGGAAGGTGCCCTCCTGGACCTGTTGCTTGTGAACAGAGAAGGCCTTGTGAGGAGTGTGTCAGTAGGAGGATGCCTAGGACAAAGCGATCATGAGATGATAGGGTTTTCTGTTCTAGGTGAAGTGAAGAGGGTGGTTAGCAGGACAGTAGCACTAAATTTCCAGAGGGCAGACTTTGAACTCTTCAGAAGGCTGGTTGTCAAAGTCTCATGGGAGACAGTACGTAAGGGCAAGGGAGCCCATGAGGGCTGGGAGCTCTTCAGAAAGGAGATTCCGGCAGCTCAGGAGAAAGCCATACCCATGTTCCGGAAAAAAGCCGGCAGGGGAAAAAAAACAGCTTGGTTGAACAGAGACATCTTGAGTGATATCAAGAAGAAGAGGAATGTTTATGGGCTCTGGAAGAGGGTACAGGCCTCTTGGGTGGACTACAGGAGGGAAGTGAGATTGTGTAGAGAAAAAATCAGAAGAGCTAAGGCTCGACTAGAAATCAGATTGGCAAAGTCTGAAAGATTACAAAAGATCTTTCTATAAACATATAAATAATAAAAGGAGGACTAGGGAGACCATAGAGTCCCTGTTGGATACAGAAGGAGCAACAGTGACAGGGGATGAGGAAAAGGCTGAGGTACTTAATGCCTTCTTTGCCTCAGTCTTTAATTGTAAAGGAAGTTGTTCCTATTATGTACAAGCCCAGGAGTTAGAAGAGCAAAATGGGGCTCCCACGATCCAAGAGGAGATGGTTAGAGACTTGCTTGCCCAGCTAGACACCCACTAGGCTATGGGGCTGGATCGGATTCACTTGAGGGTATTGAAGGAGCTGGTGGATGTGTTGGCCAAACCCCTTTCCATCATCTTCAAACAGACCTGGCTGACTGGGGAAGTTCCAATGGACTGGAGGCTGGCTGATGTTGTGCCCAGTCCTGAGGAGCAACCTGAAAGACCCTGAACAGGAAAAATAAACAGAAAAGCTGAATAAAAGGTATGTCTCCAAGGTAAATGGTGATCATCCACCCCCTAATAATGTGGAATCAAAAGGCAAATGCATCACTTTCAGGAACTGACATGTATTGTAATAAAATCTGAGTATTTACCTTGGAACACTTCTACAGAAATAGATTTCAAACTCCAGAAAACATAACAGCACAGGAAGGAAGCTGACATATATGTGGCCCCATCAAAGCAAATACAGAGATGCTTTCTGAAGAGATAGTTGTCAAGGCTGTCACCATTCTCTATCCTTGTCTTCTTTCAATAAGGTAAGATAAAACAGTGTAAGACAAATAGACATAGTTTACATTGTAAAGAAAGGAAACAAACTTAAACTGGGAGCAATTAAAAAAAGTCAATGCAACAGGATTATGATCACTTTAAGGCCAAAAATAATAGTCTTTCTTGTATTGATTTGACTGTCTACCATGTGACAAGGCTGATTTGTGGAACAGAGGTGTTTGAAAGATATGTAGTGTCTTTTGTTATCTACAATTTTTTTTGAGACATCTATTCATGTAGAATCTTTTATAATATGTGCATTATCATCAGTGAATCGTATACAGTTGTTTATACTTCTTGTACTATGAGGAGAATTCTGTCTAGAAAGCTGCCTGGAGGAGAAGTACCTGGGGCTGTTGGTTGACAGCCGACTGAACATGAGCCAGCAAGGTGCCCAGGTGGCCAAGAAGGCCAATGGCATCTTGGCTTGTATCAGAAATGGCATGACCAGCAGGTCCAGGGAGGTTATTCTCCCTCTGTACACGGCACTGGTGGGACCGCATCTCGAGTACTGTGTACAATTCTGGGCCTCTCACCACAAGAAGGATGTTGAAGCTCTGGAGCGAGTCCAGAGAAGAGCAACAAAGCTGGTGAGGGAGCTGGAGAACAGTCCTTATGAGGAACGGCTGAGAGAGCTGGAGTTGTTTAGTCTGGAGAAGTGGAGGTTGAGAGGAGACCTCATTGCTCTCTATAACTACCTGAGGGGAGGTTGTAGAGAAGAGGGTACTGGCGTCTTCTCCCAAGTGACAGGGGACAAGACAAGAGGAAATGGCCTCAAGCTCTGCCAGGGGAGATTTAGGCTGAACATTAGGAAAAGATTTTTCACAGAAAGGGTCCTTGGGCACTGGAACAGTCTGCCGAGGGAGGTGGTTGATTCACCTTCCCTGGAGGAGTTCAAGGCACGGGTGGATGAGGTGCTAAGGGTCATGGTTTAGTGTTTGATAGGAATGGTTGGACTCGATGATCCAGTGGGTCTCTTCCAACCTGGTTATTCTATGATTCTATGATTCTATAAAAACTCTGGTGTCTATTAGGAAGCAACTATAGAGAGAAATGAAAGCCAGCAGGACTTGATTCTACTTTTAAAGTTTTTTACTTAAATGTTTGTTTATTTATTTGAACTGGCTGTAGGTTTGTTTCCAGGGGTCTGAACAGTGCCAAAGATCATTTGATAAAAGTCAAACAACCTTTACAGTCATAGCTTCTCACAGCCTAAAACGAAGTCCTTTGGTTACTGTGCTTACTTAAAATACTGTAAATGAATTAAGAAGTAGGCTTTTTTGCATTTCTTGCATGAAATATTTCAAGGCAAACAGAATTTTTTTTTTTTTAATAAATATGGGCTTTGAATTACACAGTCAAATTTTAGCGTTGTTGAAAAACTGCTGTTCTTATGCAGTTCCCTTGCCATTAAAAAGTCACAGAAGTGACAGTCCTAAAGAGATGTTAGCAGGAATCCTCTCATATTTTGGAGTTTCTCTGTAACAATAGTGATCAGAATCGTAGAAGCATAGAAACAGAGAACCATTTAGGTAGGAAAAGACCTTTAAGATCATCAGCTCTTGTTTGTGTTGTGCCACACAGCAAGTATCATGCTGATGATACTTGCTGTGTGGCACAGTCAACACACTGCAGGGAAGAGATGCTATCCACAGGGCACTTGACAGGCTGGAAAGCTGGCCTAGTATGAACCTCATAACATTCACAAGACCCAGTGCAAGGTGCTGCACCTTGTTTAGGGCAATCTCAAGCACAAATACAGGCTGGACAGAGAATAGTTTGAGAGTAGCCTTGAAGAGAAGGATTTGGAAATGCTGGTGGATGAGAAGCTCAACATGAGCAGGCAATATACGCCTACAGCCCAGAAGGCACACTGTATCCTGGGCTGCACTAAAGTAAGTGGGACCAGCAGGTTGAGGGAGATGGTTCTGCCACTCTGTGCCACTGTCATGAGACCTGACCTGGAATACTGCATTTAGTTCTGGAGTCCTTAGCACAGGAAGGACATGCATCTGTTAGACTGAGTCCAGAGGAGGACCATGAATATGATCAGAGGGCTGGAGCACCTCTCATTTAAGGACAGGCTGATGGAGTTGGGCTTGTTTAACCTAGAAAAGAAAAGGCTCTGGGGAGGCCTTATTGCAACTTTCCAGTACTTAAAGGGGGAGTTTAGGAAAGATAGGGAGGGGCTTTTTGTCAGAGAGTGTTGTAATAAGATGAGGGGTAATCTTCCGAAATGAAGGGCATCTTTCCAGCCACTATTCCCTAATCCTGTAGCATTGCATGGGGTTGCTGGGACAACGTTGCAGGATCTGACACTTAGCTTTGTTGTACATCATAAAATTTGCGTCACCCCATTGATCCAGCCTGTCCAGATTCCTCTGCATAGGCTTCCTTCCCTCAGACTGATCAACACTCCTGCCCAATTTGTTGTTATCTGCAAACCCACTGAGGGTTCATTCATTCACCTCAGCCAGATAATTGATAAAGATATTAAACAGAAACAGCCTGAGCACTGAGCCCTGGGGAACACCACTTGTGAACAGCTGCCACTGGATTTAACTCCATTCATCACAACCCTTTGGGCACAGCCATCCAGCTATTTTTTTTGCCCAGCAAGGAGTATATCTGTTCATTCTCCTGTTGCTCCAGTAGAATGCTGTGGGAAACAATGTCAAAGGCTTTACTAAGGTCTCAGAAGACATTATCCACATGCATATTCTTCATCCGCTAGGTGTGTGTCAGAGTTTAGCCTTGACCTATCTGGTTTTGGCAGCTAAAAACGTTGCAATTGATTACTCAGCTTCCTTCCTTCAACCCCTCAGGGAAAGGAAAAAAGACTCATGGGTTGGAAACTAAACCCACAGTTTTAATGAAATGATAATAGAATGACAGACTTATAGAATCATTAGATTGGAGAAGACCCTTGAGATCATCAACTCCAAATGTGCCTGTCTACTACTAAATCGTATCTCTAATCACTTCATTTACTGGCCTTTTAAATACCTCCAGGGATGGTGATTCAACCATCTGCCTTCACAACCTGTTTCTGTGCTTGATATCCCTTTCTGTGAAGATTTTTTTTCCTACTGTCCAGTATAAACTTCCCCTGATGCAGCTTAAAGCCGTTGTCCTATCACATATCACTAGGGAGAAGAGACCAACACCCACATCTCTACAACAACCTTTTAGGTAGCTGTAGAGAGCAATAAGGTCTCCTCTTGGTCTTCTTTTCTCCATAACTGCTCCTCATAAGATTTTTTTTTCCAGCCCCTTCACCAGCTTCCTTGCTCCTCTCTGGAAACACTCTAGGAACAAAATGTCTATAAAGACTCTCTACAGTGAGAGGCCCAAAACCAAACAGAGTATTCAAGGTGCGGCCTCACCAGTGCTGAGTACAGGGGGAGAATCTCTTCCCTGGTCCTGCTGGCCACACCATTTTTGGTACAAGCCAAGATACCAGTGGCTTTCTTGGCCACCTGGGCACACTGCTGGTGCATGTTCAGCTGGCCGTTGACCAACACCCCTAGGTCTTTGTCTGCCAGGCACCTTTCCAGCCACTGTTCTCCAAGCCTGTAGTGCTGCACAGGGTTGTTGTGTCCCTTATGCATTACTTGGCACTTGGCCTTGTTAAACCTTAGAACACTTCAGCCCATCAATACAGCCTGTTGAGATCCCTCTGCAGAGCCTCCCTACCCTTCCAGACAATTGACACATTCTTACAGTTTAGTGTCATCTGCAAACTTGCTAAGGGTACACTGGATCTCCCCTCCAGGTTATTGATAGATATTGCACAGGACTGGACTCTGCTCTGAGCCCTGGTGTACACCACTTGTGACTGGCCTGAAGCTGAATTTAACTCCATTCACTGCAACTCTTTGGGTCTGTTCATCAAGCCAATTTTAACCCAGCAGTGTACACCTGTCCAGGCCAGTGGAAGTGAGTTTCTCAAGCAAAATATTCTGAGAAAAGGTGTCAAAGGCTTTACTGAGTCCAAGTACACTACATCCACAGCCATTCCCTCATCTATTGAGTGGGTCACCTTGTCATAGAAGGCAATCAGTTTAGTTTGGCAGGACCTGCCTTTCATAAACTCACACTGAATTGGCCTGATCACCTGGGTGCCCTGTGTGTGCTGTGGGATGTCACCCAAGATGACCTGCTCCATGACCTTCCCTGGCACTGTGGTCCAACCGACAGGCCTGTAGTTTCTTGGATCCTCTCTCTGGCTCTTCCTGTAAATGTGTATAATATCTGCCACCTTCCAGTCAAGTGGAAATTCCCCAGTCAGCCACGACTGCTAGACTCCCACAAGTCTATGGGGCTGGATGAAGTCCACCCAAGAGTTTTGAGGGAACTGGTGAATGTGCTGGCCAAACCCCTTTCCATCATCTTCCAACAGTCCTGGATGACTGGGGAGGTTCCACTGGACTGGAGGCTGGCTGATGTCGTGCCCGTCTATAAGAAGGGGCGCTGGGAGGATCCGAGGAACTACAGGCCTGTCAGTCTAACCTCGGTAGCGGGGAAAGTCATGGAGCTGGTGATCTTGAGTGCTATAAAGAAGCACTTGCAAGAGAACCGGGTGATCAGGCCCAGTCAACATGGGTTCATGAAAGGCAGGTCTTGCCAGAGTAATCTGATCACCTTCTATGACCGAGCGACTAGACTCTTGGATGAGGGAAAGGCTGTGGATGTGGTCTTCCTGGACTTTAGTAAAGCCTTTGATACAGTTTCTCATAGCATTCTGCTTCGGAAACTGTCGGCCTCTGGCCTGGATGGGAGCACACTCTCCTGGGTGAAAAACTGTTTGAATGACCGGGCCCAGAGAGTGGTGGTAAATGGAGTTAAATCCAGCTGGAGGCCAGTGACAAGTGGGGTTCGCCAGGGCTCAGTCCTGGGTCCAGTCCTGTTTAATGTCTTTATCAACGACCTGGATGAAGGCATTGAGTGCTCCCTTAGCAAGTTTGCAGATGACACTTGGCTTGTGAGGTAGAATGCCCAAGGAATGTCTTACCATACTGTTAAAGACTGAGGAAAAGAAGGCATTAAGCACCTTACACTTATCCTCTTCCTTTCTCACTGTAATTCCCCCTGCATCCAGTAAAGGATGGAGGTTCTCCTTGGCCCTTATTTTGTCATTGATACATTTGTAGAAGAATTTTTTATTATCATTCACAGAATGGGCCAATTTAAGTTCGAATCGGTCTTTAGCCCTTCTGATTTTATCTGTACATGATCTCACTTCATCTCTGCAGTCTTCCCAAGGTGCCTGCCCCTTCTTCCAGAGTTTGTATATATTCCTCTTTTTCATGATTTCCATCCAGAGCTCTCTGCTCACCCAGGCTGGTTTTCTTCCCTGCAGCTTATTTTCCAGCACATGGTTGGTTTGCTTTTGTGCTGCCAGGAATTCCTTCTTAAAGAGCATCCAGCCCTCTTGAGCTCCTTTGTCCTTAAGGAATGTCTCTCAAGGAACTTTATCAAGCAGCCTTCTGAGCAGACTTAAGTCTCCCCTCTGGAAATCCAAGGTGGCCATTCTACTGAAATCCCACCTTGCTTCTCCTAGCACTCAGAATTCTATCATCTCATAACTGCTATGCCCCGGCGTTCTCCAACTGTCACATCCCCCACAAGTCCTTCTGTGTTAACAAACAGCAGGTCCAGCAGGGCACCTTCTCTAGTCAACTTGCTCACCACTTTGGTTAGGAAGTTGTATTCCACACACTCCAGAAACCTCATAGACTGTCTCCTCTCTGCTGTATTATACTTCCAGCAGATATCTGGTAGGTTATAGTCTCCCATAAGGACAAGGGCTAGAGATGTTGAGACTTCACCTAGTTGCTTATAGAATAACTCTCATCCTCCTCATCATGGCTGGGTCATCTATAGCAGACTCCCACCATAATATCTACCTTCTTAGGTGAACTTCTGATTTTCACCCACAGGCATTCAACCCTATCATCACCGTCAATGAGTCAGAGGCTGTCAAAACACTCTAACACAGAGGGCTACCCCACTACCTCTCCTTCCTCACCTATCCTTCCTGAAGAGTCTATAGCCTTCCATAGCAGCAGTACAGTTATGTGAATCATCCCACCACATTTCCATGATGGCATTTACATCACAGCCTCCTGGCTTACAATAATTTCTACTTCTTGTTGTTTATTGCCCATGATGTGCTCATTGGTGAAGATGCACTTCAGCTGGGCTGTTGATGCCACTACACCTAAGGGAATAGTCCTTTTCCTAAGCAACTAGTCCCTGAATTATCTTACCCTTCTGCTGAGCCATTTGCAGTGCTATTCCTCACTTCCAGTGAGGTGGCAGACTAAGGGTCCTTGCTAGCATGCTGTCCCTTAGAAACTGGAGTGCCATCCCCAGGCTTCTTTTGGTCAAGCCTGTTTATGTATAATAGTAGTAATGATGATAAAAATAATGAGAATGTGATAAAATAAATATAAATTTATGAGATTGCTTCCCCATCCTTTGATGACCACAAATACTGTAAATCATACTTGAGGAAATGGATTCATGGCTATGAGGGAGCTGAGCTCAGGAACTCAATTCAGGAACACATGGATGTGGGATCAGGAACAATCAGACAAACAAGGTCCTCACTGGATATCAGCCATTCCAGAAGAACGAGCTCCTCCTCGTCTCTCAGTTTTATACCATATATGACATATAATGGATGGAGTATTCAGTTGGTTAGGGTCACCTCTTCTGCCTGTCCTCCCTAGCAGGTATGGCACCTTTCCGCTAGCTTGAGGATGGCCTTAGTTACTATAGGGATAAGTATAAGCATTGACCTTTTTGCATACCAATGCCCTGTGTTATCACTCCTAGAGAAGAATGCTGTCTCAAAAACATGCAGTTAAATGTCAGAGAGTGAAGCTACTTAGAGGAATAACATTAGTCACAAAACTGACTCTAATTTAACTCAAACCACAACAGTGGGTCACATGGTCATAGAAGAAGATTAGTTTAGCCAAGCAGGACCTGCCTTTGTTAAGCTCATGCTGACTGGCCCCGATCACCTGGTTATCTAGCATATGTCACATGATGACACTCAAGATGATCTGCTCTAGCAGCAAGGTGAGACTGAGAGGCCTGTAGTTCTGCAGATCCTCCTCCTGGCCCTTCTTTTTTTGCTAACTTCCAATCACAAGAGGGCTCCCCAGTTATCCAGAACTTCTGATTAATGATAGAAAGTCTTTTGATGAGCACTTCTGCCAGTTCTTTCAGCACACTTGTGTGATCTCATCTGTCCCACAAGCCTGTGTGTGTCTAAGTAGTGTTGCAGGTCACTAGAAGTTTCTTCTTGGGTTATGGGGGCTTCATTCTACAGCTCATCCCTGTCTTTTAGCTCAAGGGGCAGAATACCCTGAGAAAAACTGCTGGAGGATTGAGGCAAAGAGGGCATTAATTACCCCGAGTTCTGAGGCTATATATTTTTGTTAATAGAACTTCATGTGGTTCCGTATGTGAGGTAGAACATACCATAAGCCTGGGCATAGTAATAGATACTGAGATATTCAGAAAATCTTGTTTAAGTAGATACTTTAGTCTAACATTTCAGTGTAGTCAGCCAGTACGAAGGGGCCTAAAATCATTAATAAGAAAACTTATTTTTTCTTGATTTTGATGCTTTTCTTTTGTTTTCACTTCTTTCCTTCAGCCCATTCTTAAGAGGAAGCAGTGTAGGTTACCTTCACAATTTTCATATAAAGAGATAATATCGGTTTGAGGTTGCTGTGGGATGAATTACATCATATGCAGAGAACTGTATATATGTATAAAGTGCTAGGTAAATATAAAAAACTATTCTTCAAACAATTTTTGCCTAAATTACTTTCTTTTCCTATGCAGAAGTTCATTTTATCTTCCAAATGACAAAAGATATTAATGTTTGCATTTTGAAGGGTTCTTTTCTCTGTTTTTATTTACTCTGAGACCATCAAGTACCCTGCAAAGACAATGCAGTGTACAATGCTTATTTAACTGGGGTGAATGATACAGAAGACAAAATTTAATTCACCTTTTACATGAACTTTTCAAAAAATGTATTAGAGAACAGCAGAGAAGCTTTTCAAAGAATTTTTAAAATCAATTTTGTTTTGAAGAAAATCTTATTTGTGAGAACCATGCCAAGTATATGGAATATTAGTTGGGACTAATATAAAGCATGAAGCTGGTACCAAGTATATCAGAACAAACATGATTAAAAGATCAGGTGCACTGAACAAGACACACAGGATAATGAATCTTGAGTGTGTGAGAAAGTTAGGCTGTGAAAACCCACCTGGGAATGAGTGTGTGTGTGTGAAATAAACAAAACAAAATAACCTGTTTGTCTTCTTAGTTCTGGAACCGAAGAGCTGTATAAATCTGCTTGAAAAAGTGAAGCCAATGTATTTTCTTAAATTGACTTTTGTATGCTGTGCTGATTAAAAAATATATGTAGAGAAAACTGCGAGGTCTGAGTCTCCTTCATTGCCACACTTATTTAGCTGCCATGAGTGACATTTACTTTTTTCATTCCACATTTTCCGTAGCTTACTTTCAATGGGCTTGCTTTTTTCTATGCAGGTTCAGTAATCATATTGTTCAATGATCCTCACATTTTGGTAAAGCTGTTCAGTCAGCAGGAAAGAAATCAGTCATCACTGACCTTCTCTTGAACCTTGTATTATTTGTTCAACCCTGCTTCAGCCAACAAATGATTGTTTCAGAAAGTGCTGGTATTGACGGTCCACCTTTCCCAACAATATAGAAGGTAAAGTTGAAAAAACAGATGTTAAAAGGCTTTGATCAGGTGAGATTTTGTTTATAGGATTATCATAAAGGGGTAATTTAATTACAAAATCTGAACCAAACAACAACAACAAAAATAAAAACCCAAACCCAGGAATTTCATGTGTTTTTTTGAGAAAGTCCTTAAATATTTAGAGTTTCTTTCTTCTGTGTTGCTAAATAAAACTGTGTGGAAGACTGGACACCTGTAACAGGTTATATAAAATGGAGACCTATCAAAATATGTTGTAAATGCATTACTTGACTCCTTTATTTCATAATAATTTACAAAACAAAATAGAAATTTCTCAATTAATGGATAAAACTAGACATAGTTTAGTGTGATGATTTAGCAAAGAAAAGTAAGTGGATTTAATTTCAGGAACTATGAAATACTGTAAGGTCATTATCCATTCCCTACCATGAATAATTCTAGCAACTGAGATTCTGGTTTTAAACACAAGATACTATTTCATATGGTAGAGGTGACTGTCCATGCAGAGACTATTGCTTATGTGCCTGCAGGCCTCAACGTAATGTTTTGTGAGAGAGGAAAGGAGGAGGTATACATTCTGATTTCTTGTACTTTTGCTTTTTTATCTCTTATCCATCGGCTGATATGTTTAACAAGAGAATATGTAGACAGGAAGGTATTCCTTTAAAAGTATTTACTAAGTGTCCAAATTGAGGCAATCAGATTTCTTAGTGTCAAAATTTTGGGTACTCCTTACCCACCTCTGTTAGTAACTATTGGCTATTTAGAACCCAGGCCACCTTTCATTCCAACTCCAATGCTAAAATTCATCACTTTATAAGAATACTTAATTTTAAAGTAGTACCCCGCTATATGATTTTTCATTATTAACCATTATTATTTTAAAATGAAATACATGTAAGTACTTTCAGAGGTGTGTGAGTAAAGAATATAGATTTACCATATTCTAATGTTCTTTGGAAACATTAGATTCCCCCATTAAGTATTGATTGAAAATATGTATCTGAAACTCCATAGAAGAATCTTAATAGTTCTCCTGGGAAATTACTCTCAGTGAAACATGGTGAGGCATGCATTTTTGCATTGATTTTAACATATACATATTGTACAGAGATGCAAGCTTTTCTACATTAAGATGTGAAGAATAAGAACATAAAAAGTACAATTCATTGTTAAGTACTTGTTTAAATGGGCCAAATTATCCTCAAGTAACTGGCTGTCAGTAATGTGATTTAATGTGAATCCTTCAGAAATATTCTTCTTATTGTGACAGAAGTTTCCAAGGAAGATCAATGATATCTAAGAGATTATGACAGCTGAATTATGGATTTAAACAGCTCTGCCTTTTACATGACCACAGAAAATGAAATAGCTTTTAATTTATAGCTATTTCATCCTAATGTATGTTTCTGCATTACAGTTCATCTAAAATGAGGCAATTCCACATTTTTCCATGATTCCTCCAGTGAACTATATATTTAAAATCATATGCCAACACTGTTTAAAGGACCTGTGTGGTGGAACTGGTATTACAGAACCAGTGGAAAAGGCTCATAGAAGCCATTAATAATAAACAAAGGGTGGACTGCAAGACAAGGTTTGAGATGGAGGATGCTGACTTTTTGATTGCATTCAGAAATGCCACCTATTGAAATGTTTTTCTTGAATTCAAGGTCTTGTTTAGCTGGTGTCTAGTTTAGAACAGATGGAGTTGGTTGTGTACACATCACTGTTGCAAATATTTAGCTGTGATGGCTGGGTCTGGAAAGATATCTCTTTGTTTAATTTTGTTCACTTGGCTTCCACTGGTAAGAAAATATAGCATATTTTTAGGTTTGTTTTCCATTTTACTAGGCAGCTTGGGTTATAAAAATTCTCATTCCACTCTCTTCCAATGTCTGGCTACTATCCTGAGATTGTTAGATGTGATCCTGCTGAGTTTGTCTTTTTAAGATGTTAGGACTAGATTTCCTCTCTTTCCTTTCTATATATTTTTCTAATATTGTTAGATGTTGTTGGCTAGCACATACAGCAAGTCAAACTTTCTTTTGCGTCATTGTCTTTAGTCTAGGATTCAGCTGGTAGAAACTGCTGATTGGACTCTCTAGCATTGTAAAGTATGCATGGTCTATCTGTGGAAAGTGGCAAATGAAAATAAAGGTATGTCCAAAGGGATTTTATTTCTTCCTAAATGGGTGAGCAGAAGAGTTTTGGAGATAGACTGGACTGTCCCCACTGGAACTTTAAAAAGCTTTCTAAATTCTTTTCCTTCTGTCTTAAAGGTGGTGTGCAGTAGCAGCAAGGTGCAAATGTAGTAACTTTGTACAAACTTGTCACAACACATAAAAACCTGGAATTTGTTCTTGCTTTTTAAGTAATTTTAAAAATAATTTTAACTGGTTTTTTTTAACTAACACTACAGTGTTCTTGTGTTTTTGCAATCTTCTGTAGTAGCTTTCTGTGGAAATTATTCTCCCTTTTCCAGAACTAGCATGGATGGGCTTTCAGGTAGAGTGAAAAGGGCCACAAAGGAGGTAGATGTATAGTGTGGGAAGCAATGGACGTTTCATGTCTTTGCATTTAACAACTAGATAGTCTTTTCTTGTTAATATTATCTTGATTATGAAAAGCCTTTTTAAAAAAAATATTTTAAACTTTCATAACATTTATGTGCATGTACATGCATGTACATGTACACAGATATATTTTTCTGTTGAGATCCTTACGAGCTAACAAGCTTTGGAGGTAGCACTGGTAGAAGAAGTAATTAGCTCTTTACCTTCTACATGCAATTTCTCCCTCTTCAGCCACTCTACCCCCAAGTTCTGCTCTGTAAGAGCCTTAACTCAGGCATACAGGTCTGAGATATTTTTTTTTTACCTTGGAGTCACTTATTTTTTCAGCAGCTCAACAGTTTTTTATAGTTCCAGCATATTCAAGAAGTGGACTGGAAATCTTGAGGATAATGGGAAGTCTGAAATTCTTATACGCCTACAAGAGAAACAAATACATATGTGTGCTCTTTTTAGTGGAAAATATCATCTTTAGGCAGCTTGATGTTATGAGCATTGTCATGGTCCAAAATGGAGGACTATTGTACATCCAGACATCCGTGGTCCACCTGAACAGACACAGGTTTTACACTGTACTGTGTCATTTGGTATTGCACACTTTACTTGGCTGTCAGGGTTGTACTATGTTGCATCTTTTGATGTGGGATAAGCTTATCTGGCTAATTATAATGGAAGACCATGTAGGTGACATCCACCTCTCACTGTTGGTGGTGCCAGTGGCATATCTTTATCATGAAGTGAAGCAAAGTATTTTCACATAGAAATCCTTTTTTCTCAATAGTAGGAAAGATGAATAAAGTCAGTTACTTCTAAAAAAAGTCTTTAACAACTCAGTGACTTTGCCAGTAAATCTCACCATGTACAGTAAATTCATGTGTCTTAACCAGAGCTCCATCCAATGCTGTATCATCTCAGGGTTCCCAATATTAGAAAACATATAAAATTTCATAATGTACTATCAGTTTTTCTTGGAGATGAAGAATATCTTCCTAGAAGGTGCCTTTCTTGCTGTGATTCACAGAGAATGTGAACCTGCTCATGCAAAACGTAAGTCTTCTTGGAAAGTGGATTTTCTCTATACTTCTCTTTTCCTTGAGGAAAAGCAGCTGTCTAAAAAGTGAAGAAGAGAGGAAGAAAGACTTTTACAAAAATTTAACTAAAACTTGGTATTTCTAAAGATTGTCTCCTACTTTTTTCTTGTCATTTATCATACATAGGGGTAATTAGTCGACCAAAACATTTTGGATCTTAAGCCACAAGTCTTCCTCAGATTCCAATCAGTTCTGTTTGTTGTTGCAAGACAACATTTTGCTATTTACTATCAGATGTCTGCATCAGATGTTCCAACATTCTCAGGAGAGACAGTGATGTAACTGCAGTTAGTAGAAAACTTAGGTGTTAGACATTTCCAAGGGGAAAGATATTTTGATATACAGCTGGAAGATACAATAGGATAAAGTGTTACCCAGCATGTCTGAAAAGTTTTAATGCCAACAAATCACTATTGAATTTTGCCTGCAGAGTAGCCTGTTTTGTTATCTCTCTGTTAGTGACTTACTGCCCAGCTCTTCTTAGATAAGAAGGTTTAATGGATAATTATTCTATTTAATCTTTTTATACGAAAAATACCGCCCAAAACTAACACTTTCCTGATTTTTCCTGTTAAAACTAGCTCACTTAGGAAGGTTTTGGTGTTGCAGTCACTAAAGGTTTTAAGTAGCTAAGTGGTAAAACTTTCAGCGTTAATTATTCAGGAATGTGAGTCCTAGTTTACTTGGGAATAAAGTAGAACACAATTATGACACAATCTAAAGGTGTGTATAAATGTAGTAGCACTCTTCTATATAAATTGTAAATATAATTTTAAAATCGTATTAGGAAAATGAGTGATCTGAGCATGTAAAAAGAAATTCTTTCAACTGGATGTTTACAGCAACGTTTTAAAGAGACCAGAAGTACACATAACTGAAGTCTAAAGTGATGTCTTATTTCAAGGGTGTAAGAATTCAGGAATATGTTTATATTTAGGCTCTAATTTTTCTGAAAGTTGTATTTTGCCTTTCAACAGTAGAGATGCATTGATACTGTCTGAAATGAAACTGATTTGAAAGTGACTAACTACAGTATTTGTGTAACATATATATGAGGAAGAAAAAAGCAAGTTGAGCATAAATTGCAGTTTCTTTCTCATGTATTCTAAATGCTGCAGTAGTCTTAGACTCCTTTTGGATATCTGGGTCAAAGACAGTGCGAGGAATGTTTCAGCAGCAATTTCAAAATTTTTTGAAATCAGACAAGGATAGAGAGGAACCACTGATATCCTGGCAAAGCAGCAGCCTTTAAACAGTTTATTTAAGATGATGAGATGGCCTATCTGACCTTATGTATTACACAGGACTAAGAATAACTACGTTTTTCACCTGACACCCAGCAATTAGCTCATTCTCTGCCTGGTTTACTTTCTGGTACAAATCTTAAAAACTGCTGTTAACTGATGTATTTCTTGTATTTTCCCTACCTTAAGAAACTTCATTACATTGACCTGAATTAGTGCATAATTTTGTTGAAGCAATGAAAGTTACAGTTCATTAAACTAATTTTTCTCATTTATTTTTTGGAATAAAAAAAGTAAATAATTACAATCTGATACATGGATCTATAGATTTGTGTGATTTTTATACAGGAGCTGTCAGGATACATTAGCAAGTACTTGACAGTGTTTTACAGGAAAACGACATTAGATATGTCTTATTGGTTATTTGTGTCCTGCCAGAGCTTAGACAAACCCTACAGAGGAGGCTCATGTCTTAGCTGAAGTGGTGTAGGTTAGCTAATTATATTTGCAGGATTTTAGTCATTGGTACCAAAATGAAATTAAAACTTTGATGCAAAAACTGATAAGCAGTGGGCAAAAAGAAAGAGAGTAGAACAGAGTCCTAGTCTCCATAGGGCATACGGAAGATTTTTGGCAAATTTAAAATTCTCAGGAGAAATATGAGTGATGACATTGCAGATCTCTGATTTTGCCTTTAGTAGAAACCAGCAGAGTATTATCCTTGTTCTGCTTTTCTGAAATGTAATGATCATAGAGAAAGGGAGACTGTTTTGGTTTTGCAGTTTGATTCAGCAATTATTCCTTGTCTTTAGACCTTCCATCTTGTCTGTCATTGTCCCTTGCTCTCTTACTTTCTCCTCTTTGGACTGACATCCCCCTATAGGCTACTGAAGATGGCTATTGCCTTTCTGGCTTGTGGGAATGGAGGGGAGTGAGATGATGGTCTGGCAATCATAACATGCTAAAGGTCACATCCAAACCCAGGTGTGCAGTGAGGATAAGTGGGGAAGAACAACCTAGCCAGTATGTCTCTGCCACTCATTGCCTATCAGGATGACCAGACTGGCCTACGGTCATCCACTACATATAGAGTTGCCTTGCGTTCCTCCACCCCCTCACTCCTCCCTGCCCTGCAGATGTATATAGCACAGTTACACCAACCTGACACCATACAAAGAACTGGAAATGATTCTGAAAGCAGAAGTATTAACAAAATTTATGAATTGAATCAAATACATATTATACTTAGATAAATTATAGGTATAGAAAACATAAGTTTTTTGTGTTAAAAATAGCTTGTTGTATAACCCTGGATTTTTCAGACCCCTACACATCAGGAAGAGGCTGCAGCAGCAAGGCCAGGCTGAAACAACCCACTGTGTCCCTTCTTAGATGCACCACTGATGAGAGGAAAAAAGATAGGAGCTGAGCTGACCATCACCCCAGACATTATCACTTCAGACCACTTGTGAATGGACCTTAAGAGAGTGAACAAAGCAAGCCATGCTTGGAGCTCTCTCTCAGCTGGCCTGAGACACCCACCAACATCAACATCATTTCACGGATCCGGTCCCTACAACCACTGGAGTGTCTGCAGGAGCTTCACCTGCAGCAGCCTGTTGGGAACATATATAAAGACTTTGTCATTCTACTCCGGACAGGTCGTACAGTCCCTTACAAACCATTACAGTATATTATTATTGGTTTAAAATTCAGTTTGTACCATTGACTTAGAATTGTAACATTATAGGTAATAAACTAACCATTTAAGTGCAGTTCTGAGTCCACCAGGATGAGATATGGACTAAACCTCATTCGAGTACCTCTGCTCCAAAATGCACCAGACCTCAGACCATTGACTATGATTGATGTTTTCTAGACTAACTGCTCCTGGAGAAGGAGTGACACACTCCTTTCTTTTATTATTTTTGTATATGGATATTAAAATGTCACATTGCTATACAAGGGTAATTCTTGCTTCTGCTGATATTTCTTTTGCATCTTCTCAGCTATAGACAGACATATTGTTCTGGATTCACTTGCAGCAAAGGATGAGATGTCAGAGATAAAAAATTATGGGTTTTTTGCAAATGTCCAGAGCAGGATAGAGGGAACATCTTTTTACTGTTTACTGGTCATCTTCTTAATTTTTTATTTAATTCTAGACATGATCTAGGATCCTTATAGTTCTTTTGGTACTTCTGTGAGCTGTTTAACAACTCATCAAATGATAATCAGGGTTCTGTGCCTGTCCCCTACTGTGCATTGTTATTAGGCTTTCAGGTCATTTATTTCTTTCACATAGCTTTATAATAAACAGAAAAGCTCATTTTTATGAAAATATTTTCATTTCATTCCTTAAAAGTTTTCTTGAGCAATACTTGATACTTTTTGTAGGAGCATTGTTCCATTTCATTCAATGCTATGTACAGTGATTATGTATTTCTTATCAGTATTCTTCCAGAATCTCTTCAAATTTAGACACACGACTGTTATTGCACTAGATGTACATTGCGAATTTTTCTTTTTTTTTTTCCTAAAACACAGGCCCTAGAAAGTTAAAAATGTTTTTATTACTTGCATCAATTTCAAATCAATATTTGGGAGCTTATCCATATCTTTTTAATTTTTGTCCCTAGTGTTCATCATTTCCATACCAGAAGCTGAGAACTAGATGCTTTTTGAAAGAGGTATTGACAAAAAGAATGAGATCTAAAGAGGGCGTGATTTCCTGATGTGTTAGTACAGCAGACTGATGGAAAGTGCCAACATTGCATATCAGCTTCAACATATCAATTTATTCCATTTATTTATATGCATTTACTTGATTTGAGCAGTTAGAAAGTATTTCCTTATATTTTTTGCTCTGGGAAATCAGAAATTCTTATTAATCCTTAATCCTTTTGTTTGCTGGACAAAATGAAATAGGCTTACCTTTAGATTAAGAATTGTTAATCCTTTTTACTGTAGTTATTAACGATAAGCCTTTGTTTACAGCTGAATTCTCTACAAGTAATAGTACTAAATGTCAGGTGTGATGAGGATCTAAGGTCTTATGATCACCTGCCAACTGTTTTTATGGTGCTGGACAAATGTATAATGCAAAAATAATGTATAGAGAAAAGAACCCCATTGTATGTGGTTTATCAAACAGAATAATATAACTAACATCTTCCTCTAAAGCAAACTTACTTGAAGCATATTTTTAAAACTGAGTTCACTACCTGTGAAAATCATCAGTCACTGCTCTAGTTCATAACAATGTCCTGTTTTCCTGTGTAATAAGACATCGATAAGGAGTCTGGCCTCACTCAATGTCTTGTGTCTTGTGTAATGATGAATAGGAAGAGAAGAGTCAGATCCATTAAAAATTAATATAACTTCCACCTCTGTTACAAAGAATTAAATGTGCCTAAACATTTGAGAATATTTTGACACTTATTTTAGAAAAGTCACTAGGGCAATATAGGTATTGTTGAGAGCAGGAAGTGAATCTCTCAAGAATGTAAAATGACAATATTTAATTTAAAATATAGCAGCACTAGAAGGACTTAAGAAGTGGATTTAGAAAGGAATAAGTGATGTAAGACTCTTGTCCTATGGGTTTGTTTCAGGTGATGACAGTCAGCCTGGAAAGAATGGTTTCATTTCCAGAAGACAGACTGTTCCTCTAAATGGTTAAAAAGAAACAGAGCAAACAAGAAATGTCTAAAACTTCCTGTCTCTAAACTACAGAGATAGTTACCATTCTAAATATACAGAATCATAGAATCATTAGCTTGGAAAGCAGTATAGAGTCTCCATACAACTCCAACTGTATCTGTCTACTGCAAAATCATGTCCCAAAACACCTCATCTACCTTCTTGTTAAAAACCTCCAAGGATGGTGACTCAATGACCTCCTTGTGCAACCTGTTCCAGTGCTTGACAACCCTTTCTATAAAAAAATCTTTCGTAGCGAACAATCTAAACTTCCCCTGATACAGCTTGATGCCATTCCTTCTTGTCCTATCACTTGGGAGAAGAGAACTCACTTCTCTACAACCTCCTTTTAGGTAGTTGTAGAGAGCAATAAGGTTTGCCCTCAGCCTCCTCCAGGCTAAACAAATCCAATTACCTCACACACTCCTCGTAATACTTGTTTTCCAGCCCCTTCACCAGTTTTGTCACTCTTCTCTGGATATGCTCCAGGACCTCAATGCTCACAGGATTCGAAGTGTGGCCTCACCAGTGCTGAGTACAGAGGGAGAATCACTTCCCTGGTCCCGGGGCCACACCATTTCTGATACAAGGCAGGATGCTGTTGGCCTTCCTGACCACCTGGGCACACTGCTGGCTAATGTTCAGTTGGCTGTTAACCAACATCCCCAGGTCTTTCTGTGCCAGGCATCTTTCAAGCCATTCTTCTCAAAGCCTGTAGTGCTGCACAGGGTTGTTGTGTCCCTTGTTGGTGCTCATCCCACTGACATCAGCCCATGGATCCAGCCTGTTCAGAACTCTCTGTAGAGCCTCCCTACCACCTAGAGAGGAAGTCCTCACCAGCACACCATCGCTCAGAAAATGGAGTGCCATTCCCAGGCTTCTTTTGATCAAACCTGTGGTTCTATGATTCCAATGGAAAGGAAAATAACTTAGTTAATTTCTATGCTGCTTCCATTTTATTTTCTGAAGTATATCTACATCAGAGTTATGCTGCAGTGAAATCTAAAAAATTTACCAGAAGCAAGCTAATTATCTCAGAAAGTAATGGCAGTTTTGCTAGTGCAGTTTGGTGCACAGCAAGTATTAATTTAACCTATTACTAGCAGCTAAAGTAATCCTAATTTAACTCCAAACAAAGCTGACAATCAGATGGAAGGTACTGTATAGATTTGCCCTATATTAATTTAAACATATTTTAGAATTTGTGAAAATGAGTTACAAATTTTGAGATACATTATTTGTGTTCATATATAGGTAGTTGAAATAAAAACTTGAAAAAGTTATTTGAAACATGAATTAGACTCAGAAAAGCTTTCTTTCTAGTCCCTGACATTTGGAAAAATCTGGAACATCTTGCTAGTTATTGAAGTATTTGGGAAAAGCTGTTGTGTTTAAGAGGAAGAACAAATCACTTAAGGACCTTTTAACTTTCAAAAGATATCCAGATAAACAAACAAACAAAAAATTTCCTTAGGACTTATGTTAATCAGAAAAAACCCAAAACAGTGGCAAATTTCATGGCCTAGTCATGGTAATAATGATAGATTTCATGAGTAAACATGTTAAAAGAAAAAACATTAATGATGCAATTGTATTGTTATCAAAGATTATACATCTTTTGTCAAGCATAAAAATTAATTCAAATTTACATATCTTCCAGCTTGTGTTTTATTAATTCTTCATGTCATTGCAATGTCGAGAAAAGTTCTCAACCAATTGCTCTTGACTGTGCAGAGCACCACAGATTCTCAATTGGTACACACCTGTCTATTTTGGGTAATAATGCTAATTTATTTCAGAAAGATATTCTCTGGGTTGTTTGAATTATGAATCTGATCTTCATTTAATTTCACAGAGTTTTGAAAATCAAAATGTAACAAATGTTTACCTAATTATTTGCTTTGGCACTTGCTTCTTTAGCTGTTTTTCAGTGTGATGAAGGCACCTGATACTCAAGTACCTGCATATGTGTCTTGAGTTAGATAGTAATCCACTTTTTCAGCATACAAGAAAGATCAGTGAAAAAAATTGTTTTATTAACATAATTTTGCATCTATTCAGACCGCTTTGTTTAACTTCCATTTCATGCTTAATAAGTCTGCAGGCTGAAATGATTTTCTGTTAAAATGTTTTCTTTCCAAGTCCATTTTGTAGTCTTTCTTCTTGGAGGACCTCGAAGGGCTTCTCATTTTTTTGGTAGCAGTGTCTCAAATGACAATATGAATGGAGAAGAATAGATTAGCAAGAATAGATTACAATCTTTGAATAACTTTGTTTTCTTAATTTTGTTCACAGAGATGTTGCTAGAAAATTGAGAGCAATCAATTAGTGACTTAAAACATGAAGTTATATAAATATCTGCCTCTTGTTTTATGCAGAAAATTACAACTCCAGTACTTTCTGTAAGGTACTGCCAACCATGAATACAGAGATCACAAATGCTTGACTTACAATTGTGCCGTATCTGCTGCTGGAAATAAAACATGATTTGAGAACCTGTGGTCAGGAAACAGAAGTTGGTTGCTTTGTCTTGCCTCTGAATGCCTAAATGAGGACCTTCAGGCATCCAGCTATTACACAGTGGCAGGAAGTAGAAAGATCCTAACAGGGTTATTGTAGAGATGCCTAGTTGTAATTGAAAGCTATAGGGGTGAAGATACTGTTTTTGAAAGCCTATGAAGGTGGCCAAAAAACCAAGGCAACATTAAGTACTTTTATAGTCTTCTGCTTTTGACAGTGGGCTGAGGTTTATCAGACCTATGTTTTTGTTCACTTGCAAACTGGTTTTTGCCTAAGATACTAAATATCTGTGTACACTTTCCAGGAAAACATTATGCCTGTAACACAGAACTTGCTATTATCTCTGCTTTTGTGCTTATCCTTCCTGAGATTTAAGACAGCTTCCCTCTGTAAAATGGAAGGTCATACAAAATACAGTTATTGGTGATACTTCTTCTGGTTGTAAAAGTTCTCTCCTCCCTTCCTTTGTTGTCAAAGCTGGTGTTATTCCAGACAGCAGTTTGATGAAATTCATCATCCCTTCAGAGACTGAACCATTTTCCAGACGTCTTCTCTCTTCAAAAAAAGAGTCATCTCCTTTCTATATAACAGGAGACCAGTATGCAGAAATCACTTTTCATATCTTGTGTATGATCATGAAAATTTCAGTTATTCTATTGTGATCTGTATTCTGTGATTTTTTTCTCCTTTTCACATGCAGCTATCCTTACTCTTTGTTCACAACCAATGAGGAAGTCAAATAGAAAAAAACTGCCTTTAGTTCTCTAAGTGAACAACAATGTCATCTCTGTAGTGAGTTCTAGCTCTTGCAGGAGGTAAAAATCTTGCAAGATCCAGAATTGCAGTCCAGGTGCTTTCCTAGGACTCCTCTAAATTGTTTAGTATCTTCAATGTGATTACTTTTTCACATGGAAAAGATTTATTCCTGTTTAACATTACTGACCTGCTTGAATTATTCATTATTTACAAAGATGCAGCCTGTACAGTGCATATATCTACTGAAAAACATAACATCTTTTTTGTTTTTCCTTGTTAGTTTTATAACCTCTTCTAGCATGAAGCAGTACTACTGAAAGAAACATTTTATTTCTGAATATGAGTGGCACAGAGAACTCAGAGCTCTTTGGAAGTGAAATAAAAAATCCTCTCACACACTGGAATGTTTCAGCTGAAGAGGAAATATAAAATAATCAGTAAGGATTTGATGAGTTTCTGTTCTTCCTGAACAGATTTACTTCTTCAACTCTTGATGTTCTAATTTAGACTTGACATACAGGTTGTCCACCATATAAATTCTTAATTTTCTGTTTTAACATAGAACCATTGTGTTTAGTTGCCTGACAATCAAAATATTTTTATGTTGCAAAAGTTGGACTATTTTCTATCAAGGAAATTAAAATACTGATAATACTGTTATTGCATTATTTTGGGCTTTTTTTCCCCCTCCTTCAGTTATGTTTTAATCTCCTAATTTGATTAATTAATGAGATTTTAAGTAGGTAGAGCAATTTCAGTTATCCTATGGATCCCTCTAATACTGCTTCTGCCTTTACATAGAAGGAAAGAATGAAGAGGAAGTTAAA
The DNA here is from genome assembly GCA_033459285.1 of Clamator glandarius. NCBI lineage: Eukaryota > Metazoa > Chordata > Aves > Cuculiformes > Cuculidae > Clamator > Clamator glandarius. The sequence continues at coordinate 405,147 of JAUNZM010000153.1, forward strand.
CACATGTTGTGCTAAAGTAATGATGAATGACATTGATATAGCCCCACTGTGGCACTTCTGGCAGGGGACAACAACACTTAGTAACAAAACTCACTTACATTTTGGAGATTGACTCCAAGCCCTTCCATTTATTCATTTGTTTTTCAAATTAGATCTTTCCTGGTAGTCTTTAAGAGGTAGCACAAGTTCCAAGTTTGCTGAAGGAAAAAAAAAAGTTGATAGTGCGTTCTTGCTCTGCAGTCTCATATTTGTTTAGAATTTGCTTAACTATTACTTTCAATATGAACTTGAATATCAGAACTATTTATACTGGGATTTTCCATAATCTGTTGAAAATACATGATTTCTGAAGTTCACCACTTGCTTTATTTGTAGACCTGATTACATCCAAAGAATTCCACACAAAAATCTTTTCCTCCTTCCAAGAAGCAAGGTCGTTATTTCTGGCACCATGCCATCTTTTAGTTTTTCTTAGGCATGAACAATACCAAAGCCTTCAGTAAAATTCCACTAACAAGTTACTTTGCAGAATTGAATGTGAAATAATACATACATTAACAAAGTTAATACATATTCATACTCTAGAGTGATTTATTTATAGTTATAGAAGGGAACTTTCATAACACCATAGAAAAATCTTTAATGAAAAAGCAGAAATATACATGGGTAGTTTGACATATTTTTGCCTATAATGGTCTTTCCCTTGTCACAACTACTGCCATTATATCTGTACTTGTAGAATATTTTTGGCCCTCTTAAAGTCTACATTTCTCTTTTTTATTTAGCTTTGCAAGTAAATTAATTTGCACTGGTATTTAATTTATGTGACTGCAAAATTCAAATGCAAACTTGATGGATATATCCTATATAAACATATCATGGGGCGATTTACCCAAGAAGAAACAGAAAATCTGTTACATATTAAAGCTTGCTTTTACTAGAGGTGCAAGTCTCGAGGAACGAGAAAACAAGGAAGGAAGAAGATTTTAAGGAAAGAGTAAAGACAGAAAAAACCTTGATCTCATGAAGAAAAGTCAGAGTCTAAAAAGGGAGCAAATAACTCCTATAACAAAATATGAACAGAGCTTGAAATAAGAGGTTGTCTTTCATTTTGTTATACCTCACTAATTTTATTTACTTTCTAAGATTTTCAGCTGTCTCCATTGTTTAATGCAGACTTTCATCACCTCTCTGTTTTAATATCTTTTAAAGCTGCTTCCATTATCATCCTTTTATGTTAAAGCTTATTTCATATCCTTTTGATCTATTAATTGATGTTTTACCTTCTGATCTCTTTTTGTGTTTTCTCTTTATACCACTTGGCTCTGTTTTCTCCTAATATGCTTTTTTTCCCCCTTCTTATTCTCAATTTATATTGCATCTCTGATTCTTCTCTTTAGTTGAGATTTGTTATCCTTTTTGTTCTATTTTTTGACTTTATTTCTGCTCCTTCCCTGAAAATGACCTCTTGACCACAAATTTAATTTTGACCACAAATTTAATTTCTTTTTCTATTTTAGTGCATATTTTTTAATTATCTAGTCCTTTCCTTCCTTTTTTTTTCTTCCCTTTTTTCTGCTTTTCTTTTCTTTTGTAGATAGCATTTGTACACAGCACTGGCTGTTTTTCACAATTGTAACCCAGTGAGCTCCAAACGTGTGTGTTAATCTGGTTTAAAAAACAAACAAACAAACAATAAAAAAACAACAAAAAAGAGCAAAACAAAATTTATAGGAAATCAAGTGTACCTTCTGGGTGAAGAACTTCATTAATTGAACTGTTGTAAAGCCAATAGGTGAAAGGAAGGAAAAAAAAAGTGCCTACCATAAGCTTATGTGGAATTACAGAGATGGTTAAATTGAAGACTTAGCCATTGACTAAAACTTGAAATACATGTACAGCTATCCCCGTGAGCTTGTGCCATCTGCAGCAAATGAAATATCTATGTAAATGCATTGTTATTTTAGCTTAAAGTATCTTTTAAGTTTGTTTTTAAAGACAGCAGATAAGAGAATATGGAGAGCAATTGTACTTTGAAAGCAGTACTGTACTTCTTTTCCTAAAAACAATTTAAAAATATACAAGAAATTTATAGAAAGACTTGTAGTCGATAATTACATTCCAGCCTTGTCATGGAGTATGGTATCAGGTTCACTGAATACAGAAACTAAAGGAAGTGCATAAAGGCATCCCAGCAAATGTGCTTGGGGCAGTCCCAAGATCATTTTGTAGGCTCTTATTTTATATTTTATTCTGGACTTGTATTTAGATATCTCTGGTGAATGTGATTTATTAGAAGTAGATGTATACATAGGAGACATATTCTGGCATAACTTGAGACAGTTAAGGAACGAAAAGGGCACGTGATACTGATCTCCAAGTGATTAGGCAGCTGTTTTTATGCTGAAACCATGTGAAATTTACAGATATTTCTAGATAACCCAATTAAAATAGGAGGCTGTTTAATCTACACAGCTTTTATGAGGAATGTAAAAGATATTTTCATTCATGTAATTAAAATAAAAGCCATTTAAACACTATTTGCCCAGACTGGAATTTGTGATAGCAAGTGCTTAAACTACTTTGCAACACAGTGAATGGAAAATATGTGACATATGGCTTTTGTAAGACTTCAAGTCTATATTTGTCACAGTGATGCTTTTAATTTAGGTATGTTGTCAATAATTTGAAAGGACATGAAAAAATGTTTTGTTACAGGTACAGCTATTGAAATCAGAAAGCAGAGCCTTTTGGTACCAGAAAGTATGGAGATTTAGAGTCTAACTAATTGTTTTCTCCTATGTGAAAAATTCTTCTGTCTTTCCTAATTGTGATATTGTATGTGTCTGTGCACATGTGAGATGTGGGCCAGTCCCAATTGTCCCAGTTTCTGGTCTTTAAAATAGGGATAGTCCTTCAAAAGACATTGGGAGTTAAGATCTGTTAATGACTGTGAAGTTAGGAAGGTATGGAAAAGAAAGATTGATTTTCTTGTTTACTTTTTCAAAAGGAAGTTCCAAATGAAAATCTTAGCATTATAGAACGTTTATTATGGAAGGAATCTTAAAGATCATCCAGTTCCAACTCCCCATCCCCACTGTGGGCAGGGGCACCTCCCATTACACCAGGCTTCTCAAGGTCCCATCCAACCTGGCCTTGAACACTTCCAGGGAGGGGGCATCCATGGCTTCCCTGGGCAGCCTGATTCAGTGTCTTACCATCCTCATTTTGAAGAATTTCTTCCTAATGTCTATATTCCTTCTGGTTTAAAGCCATTCCCCATCAACAATTCACTGCAAGTCTTTTTAAAATGTTCCTCCTCATCTTTCTTGTAAGCCTCCTTCAGGTACTGGAAAGCTGCTATAAGATCTCCCTGAAGCCTTCTCTTCTCCAGGCTGCACAATCACAACTCTCTCAGCCTTTCCTCATAGCAGAGGTCCTCTTAGTTGGAATCATAGAAAGGCAGGGCTAGAAAGGGCCATGTGAGATCATTTTGAATAACTAGGCTATTCATATACACAGTATTTTCCATTAGTTTATTGACTTGAAACACAACTTTTAGTGTTCCTTTAAATACTCTGCTACATGTGGAGTACTGTGTCAAGTTCTAGTTTCCCTAGCTCAAGAAAGTCAAGGAACTACTGGAGAGACTCTAGCGGAGGCCACTAAGATAATTAGAGGATTGGAACATCTCTCTTATAAGGAAAAGCTGAGAGACCTGTATCTGTTAAACCTGGACAATAGTAAACTGAGGGGGGATCCTACCAATGCTTTTAAGTATCTAGGAGGTGGGTGACAACAAAATCGGGCCAGGCTCTTCTAAATGGTGCCTAATGACAGCATATGGGAAAACAGGCACAAACTGGCATGCAGTAAGTTTCACCTGAACATGAGGAAAAACTTCGCAGTGAGGGTAATGGAGCACTGGAACAAGCTTCTCAGAGAGGATGTGGAATCTCCTTCTCTGGAGGTATTCAAAATCCACCTGTATGTGTTCCTATGCAACTTACTCTAGGTGAACCTGCTTTAGCAGGGGGATTAGACTAGCTGATCTCCAGAGGTCCCTTCCGCCCCTTAGCATTTTGTGATTCTGTGAGATGGGCTTAAAAGAGAAACAGATAGTAATATAGGCCTAAGGCAGACAGACATAAATAAGCATTATGCACAGGTGTCCAAAGATGAAAAGACCTGCTGCTTTGACTTGTTAATTGCAGAGAGTTATGCATGTCAATTCAAGCGGGCAGAAGGAAAGTGAGTTGGTAAAGTAGGTGACAACAGTTAAACATTACACTAAAAATAACCCAGTCCTTCTATGATATATTATTTTCAAGTGCTTTGGGACATCATGTTCCATGATAAGTGCTGTGCTAACTGAAATTGTATCTCCTCTCATAATAATTGACTTTTTCACCTAACAGCTTCAAAGTGAGGAAGAGAAAGAAGAGAATGCAGAAGACTACCACTTCTTGTAGTCAAAAATTAGGGAAAGACAGTGAGAGACTCTTGGGCCATAACAAGCTATGCAATGCTATAGAGTTGCAGATGAATGACTTAAAAGCTGCCCAGCAGAAGAGGTCTTGGAGGTGTATCAGAAACAGTGTGGCCAGCAAGACTAGTGAAGTGATAGTCTCCAGGTACTCATAATTTGTAATACTGCACCTTGAATACTATATTCAGTTTAGGCCCTCTCACTGCACGAAAGGTATTGAAGGGCTGGAGCATTTGCAAAGAAGGGCAATGAAGCTGGTGAGGGACCTGGAGAACAAGTCTTACGAAGAGCAGTTGATGGAACAGGGGTTGTTTAGTCTGGAGAAAAGGAGGCTCAGAGAAGACCTTATCACACTCCGCAGCTTTCTGAAAAGTGGTCATAATGAGGTGGGTGTTGGTCTTGTCTCCAAAATAACAAGCAATAAGAAAAGTTGTGCCAGGGGAGATTTAAACTAGATATTAGGAAATATTATTTCACAGAAAGGGCTGTCAAGACAGTTTGATGTGGCATGATTTAGTGATGGATTTTATGGTGTTAGGTTAAGAGTTGGATTAGGTGATCTTAAAAATTCATTTCCAACCTAAATGATTCTGAGAGAATTTTCTAGTAATATTGTGGGAGAATTTGAAATTATGAAGAAGTTACAGATTGTAGACACACAAATGGTCTAGAAGTCTTCTAGGGCATATTATGGGACAGTATAGTAACTGTTAGGGGTTGTGTTTAGTTGGCTTTTCTTAACAAGAAAATCTTCTGCAGTAGGTGCTGGAAAGGAGCAATAATAATCTAAAAAAATATAATTTCATTTTTGATCAGAGATGGCATTGGGATGGAGACCTTTACCATAGCTTTGTTATAAATATGTGAGTAGGTTGAGTAAGAGGTGAGAGGAAGTTATATGGATGTATGCGCAGGATGGACAGTTTATTTAAAAAAATTGATTTATTGGAAAGGCTGGAAGGGGAGATTGTTGCCACTAATAGATTTTTTTTCAAAGAGTATCTACAGTTAATTTATTATTTTTATCCTCAGCAGGTTTGTTTGTTTGCTTTCTTCCTTCCATCCCCCATTTCTTCTAGGTGTTTTTCTTCTCAGCCAGTAAAAATGAAATGTTAAGACATTTCTAAAATTTTCCTATTAAAATATTGTGATCAGAGCTTATTCACTTGAAGAAAGGAAAGGTTGGACTCAATGATCCAAGAGATTTTTTCCTACCTGGTGGTGATTCTATGATTCTCTTATATGTGCAAATTCTTGTGTGCTTTCTTCCAGGTATTTCAGTAGGGAAACTGATAATGAAAATAATTCTTCATACCACTTCATTCTAATTTTAATTAATTTTGACAGAACAGAACAATGGAAGCTTCTGATTTCCACTATACCCTTTATCTTGTTACATATGGACATGTATAGCATCATGACATTATTTGTTTGTAAGATATGTAGCATGAAGAAAGGGCCTCGTATTTGATCTTCTGTATAAATTTTAACAATGTTGTGCTACAATATTATTGTAATGGGTAGTTGTGAATTACAGATGGATTAATGAGACAGAAAACTAACAGTAGAATAAATTCCTGTTCCACATGGTGTGGAATTTTATGGTTGTCATCACTAGTCATCACTAGGATGGATACATCCAAACTGAGTTTCATGGTTTAAACTTTACATTTGTTTTTTTGTTTTTGAGGGTTTTAAAGTTGTTATGGCTTACTTTTTAGAAAAATAAAGCACAAGTTTCTTACTAATTCTCTTTCAAACTATTATAAGAAATACTCATTCTCTGAGTAAACTGTAAATAACATTACTTAAAAACATTTCAGAACTTTCTGAAACCATAAGTCTTCCCTAGTTTAGATTCTGGGGAGCCATGCACCAGCTATATGGTTAAGGTATCTTCATTCATTAGAAAGATGTGATGAGCCATTCAACAGGCTGTTTAGCGAAATATTAGTGATTGCTTTGTTGGCAATTAAACAGTGATAATAATAAATCATGATAACCATAGAATCATAGTATAAATCAAGTTGGAAAAGACTTCTAATATCATCCAGTTCAACCATCAACCCAACACCACCATACTTACTAAACCATGTCCTGAAGTGCCACACTTGCAGGTTTTTTGAACACCTTCAGAGTGGTAGAAAATCTACCACATCCCTGGGCAGCTTGTTCCAATGACTGATCACTCTTTTGGTAAGGAATTCTTTTCTAATTAGTTTAGTCTAAAAATCTCCTGGCACAACTTGAGGCCACTTCCTCTCATCAAATCAGTTTTTACTTGGGAGAAGAGGCCAGCACCCACCTCACTACAAATTTCATTCAGATAACAGTAGAGTTTGATAAGGTCTCCTCGTAGAATCCTTCTCTTCTCCAGGCCAAACAATCTCAGTCTTCTCAGCCTCTCCTTATAGAATTTGTTCTCCAGTCCCTTCACCAGTTTTGTTGCCCTCTTCTGGACAAGCTCCAGAGGCTCAATGTCGTCCTAGTACTGCGGGCCCTAAAACTGAACACAGTATCTGAGATGTGGCCTTATATAGGGGCATGGTCAATTCTCTGCCTCCGGTAGCCACATTGTTTTTGATACAAGCCAGGATGCTATGGTCCTTCTTGGCCACCTGATCACACAGTTGGCTCATGTTCAGTTGGCTGTTGACCAGCAATGCCCAGGCTTGTCACCTTTCCAGCCACTCTCCTCCAAGCTTGTAGCCTTACCTGGGATTGCTTTGACCAAAGTGCAGAATTTGGCACTTCACTTTGTTGAATCTCATACAATTAGCCTAGACCCACTGATCCACTCTGTCCAGTTATCTCTGTTGAGACTTCCTGTCCTCAAGCAGATAACTTGATGCCATTTTAAAACTTAATGAGGAAGCATTCAGTGCCGTCATCTAGACCATTGATGAAAATATTAAACAGGAGTGGCTCCAATCCACTTGTGAATGGCTGGCAATTGGATTCAGCTCTGTTCACCACAACCCCCTGGGCTTGGCCATCCAGCCATTTTTTTATCCAGAGGAGAGCATATCTTTCTAAGCCATGCATTGCCAACTTCTCTAGAAGAATGCTGTGGGAAACAATGTCAAAAGCCTTACTGAAGTCAAGGTAGATAACATCCACTGCCTTGCTCTCATCTGCAAGGCAGGTCACCTCCTCTGCTAGCTCCCTTGGTACTCTTGGGTGGATCCCATCTGGCCCCATTGACTTGTGAGTGTCCAGATGGCATAGCAGGTCATTGAATGCTTCTTCCTGGATTATGGGAGGTTTATCCTGCTCTCCATCACTGTCTTCCATCTCAGAGAGCTGAATACACTGAGGATAATTGGTCTGACTATTAAAGACTGAGATGAAGAAGACATTAAGCACCTCAGCTTTTCCCTCCTCCTTGGTAGCAACATTCCCTTCCATATCCAGAGAAGGATAGATTTTATCCTTTGTTCTCTTTTTGTTGCATATGTATTTGTAAAAGCATTTTTAATTGTTTTTTTAACAGTGTCCAGATTGAGTTCAAGTTGTGCTTTTGCCTTTCTAATTTTCTCCCTGCATGACCTAATGAGATCCCTGTATTGTTTTCGATTTGTCTGTCCCTGTCCTTTCTTTCAAAGTAGTCACTCTTTTTTTTTCCTGAGTTTCAGCAAAAGCTCTCTGTTGAGCCAGGATGGTTGTCTTCCCCTCCTGTTCATCTTGTGGCATATGAGGACAGCCTACTCATGTGCCTTTAGGATTTCCTTCTTGATGAATGTCCAGCCTTCATGGGCCCATTCGCCCTGACAATGTTTTGTCACAGAAAGAGTTCTGTATGTGTTGAATAAAATAATTTTTTATTTCAAAGCTCTGGAAATGTCTATCAGTAAACACTCTGTCTGAGTTAGGATTAGAACTAGACATCTTTTGCCTCAGTAACTTATGCTTTGAATATTTGTAGAGCTAGATTGCTGCATCCTCCTCTTCTGTTCCCTTCCAGTACAGGAGAATCACTGCTCAAAGTTATAAGTTTATTTATTAATTTAATCTTTTTTGTAAACATTTAACTTTGTTTTCTCAGTGGCCTTTTATATGTGAAGCATGTTAATCCTAAAGACGTGCTTTTCCAGGTTTGCACCTATGAAATACTTCAAAAATGTCCTATGAAGTATTAGGTTATCATCATCAGCTAGTTGCTAATAATAGATTTCCACAAAACCCTTCATAACATTTAATGTATAATTCTACATAATCGTTTAAGTTTACTATTACATTTCTTCACATTATTTTCTTAAAAAAATCAATAAAAATTGATGGATGGTTATAATACTTCCTTTAAGAATAAGAGTTAAAACTTCAGATGAGCTGGCTGAAGGAAAAAGAGCTAGCAGCTTCTAACAGGCTTTTGGTACTATTGTGGGATAGAGCTATAAATTTCCACTGGTTAATGCTGTGATATAATTTGAGTTTATCCATGGTTTTTTATATTGTACAACCGAAGTTTTATGACAAGTTTAAAGCTCCCAAGTGATGTGTCATACAGTGAAGATCACTGCAAAGAATTAAGAACAAACTTTGTAAAATGATTCCCTAGCAAAATCAATGTTGAGTTCATAGTTTCTTATGATGTCAGATTTGAAAGCTTTCTACATCTTATTTTTTGGTGACCTCTGAGGAATGTGACATCTTATTTGAAAAATCTGAATACAACAGGGATAATGTATTTATCCTTTCTTATCTAGAAGTAGGACTAATAAAGTTACTTCAGAGAACTTCCAGTATAATCTTTGCAAGTTTTTAGAGATCTGAACTGTTGTTCCTGTTGAGCTTGACTTTATGCTGAATTAAAATCTTGAGAAAGGTCCTGACTACATGGCAGGTGAGTTTTCAGTCAGTCATTATCTGTCTCAAAAAATGAAAATATATGACAGCTGATTCTAGCATCGTCTTATTGGCCCTATCGTTAGTAACAGGAGGTTGCCTCTCTTTGAACAGTGTATAAATACATTACTTTTTTAAATCTAAAATATATGTATTTAAGAGACATTTAAGAAAGAGAGTTAGAAAGAGGGAATTATCTGAATCTCTCAGAAAGATTTATGTTATTTAGAAAACCAGGAACTGCATTGGGAAAGTACTATATTTATGGAGTACTCTTTAAGCAATATACCTGGTTAGCTCCTAGGTGATAGATAGCTCCTACATGCTTCCTTTATATTCAGGGCCAAATTGCTCATACCTACATACCCACTAAGCAAAGTTTGTTACTACTTCTTGATAAGGAAAAAGCTGGTATCTTCTAACCAGTGTTGGCCTTCTGATACCATTTGAACCTTGCAGATTATACTACAAAGTGTGTCCTTGTACTGTGTGATCTGCATTGTTAACTGTGTCCGGATTTCTGCAAAGATCGTAAACTCTGTCAGCCATTAATAATTCTGCTAACAATTTTGTTTGAATTCAGGTGAAAGGGAGGCCGCAAGGATGTGCTGTTACAATTAGTCTAGCTATGAAGAATCTTAATTTATTTTTCAAAGTTTCCTGACCGAGTGCTGAATATAGAAAGAGAAACATTATAACCAAATGTAAGTATTTCCAATCAGATAATATCTGATATACACACCTAAACAGTATACTATATACCTCATGTCCACCTTGGGCATCAGTGAATGTAGGAATACCATTGAAATACTGTATTGAATTCAAGAACCTTATTTAGACAAAAGGTTTTCTTGTTGAGCAGTAGGTCTGAACACTGATTCTTGTGTTTTGTAGATGGGTTTTGTAATAATAATAACAAAACATAATGAGTTCATAATGAGCTTTTGAAACAGAAGGCAGGATATTTTCATATTAAGAAACTACATCAGATGTAAAGACTAGCTGCAGATCGCTGTAGCTCACAACTTGACGTTTGCTCAACCTTCAGGATGTTATGGACATTATGGTGTAGGAAACACCTGAGATTTAATATATATAGCTTTAAATAATTGCTGAAGAAATGGAATGAAACAGTTTGCTTGTAGACACTGATTTGTTTAAATGGAATAGTGCATGATTTTGCATGACAAGTTCTTGTGAATGTTCACTATTTGCTGTACTTCAGTCTTATTGCTGACCTTTAGGTATGTTTGACACCAGTTTTCTACAGGTTAGTCTCAGCATATCACTGACTATTACTGTCTTACTGATTCCTTGTAATTCCTGGGTCTGTCTGTTGCCATCTCTTGGCTAAGGTATGTTACTTTACTGCTTGTAAAGTACTTAGTACAAGAGGATTCTGCCTCAGGATTAAGGTGCTGACATGGTATGATATCAAAAGTATTACCATAATAGTAACAGCAGTAAATCACAATGGATAAAATTTCACCTCACAGATAAAAAAAGAAAGGTTATTAGAAACATAGGATCATAGGATCCTAGGAACCAGGTTGGAAGGGAACTCAGGATCTTCTTTATTCCCTCCATCCTTTCAAAACAAGGTTGGGCAATATACGTGGCCTCCTTTTCAAGAATTATTTGCATGTACAGCCATAGTGATGTTCTTTTCTATTTCATGTCACAAGAAAAAAATCACATGGAATATACACAGCAATATATTCATGGGCTGCAAGTCTGAATCTGGCAGGTTTTTCATGTGTGTGTGTGTGTGTATATGCACGTGCATGTGTGACAGTACAGATTCCTAAAGAAGTAGATTCTGAAGTTCATTGTTCTTGCTCTATGTACATCATTGGATCATATTCCATGAAAGAGTAATAGAACACTGTCTTCATAGTTATACTTTCATTCTTCTCTGGTACTTAATAACTTCCCTGAGCTTTCCGTGCAGCACACCTCCGGCACAGTAGCTATTCACGTGTATTACAGTTTTTGCCTCCTGTGTTTTGCCTGTACTTGCTTTTGTCCTGGATTTGTTACCCCTCACTTTCTGACCCATTACACTGAATGCCTATAAAAAGCATTCTTCCTCAGCCTGAATTCAGCATAAGAGCTCCATAGGGAAATCAGATAAAAAAAATTGTAATCAATTGTTAAAGCCCTGGAACTTTTTTAAGAACACTTGTATTAGAAATATTGTAATTATAATTCTGTTTGTAACTTGTGCAAAATAGAAAGTCATTCTCTAGAAGGATGTGGTCATTCTGCTCTTTTGCTGAGGGAAATTAATATGAAAGATCTGCAAATTAATTCTGCCAGATTATTTTTATAGGTAAGTGCTTAGAAGTGTATATGAGAGTGTTAAAAACAAGCACACAAAATATTCATTTCAAAAAGCACCTGTAATTATGAGATAGGTTGCAGTGAACATAGTAAAACCTATATACATGTATGCATGTGCACAAACACATGTCAAGTTTTTAATTAGTAATTACTGGGGATCCTTCTCTGTTGACTCTTGTTTGCTGTAATTTAATGCTGAAATATTAGCTTAGGTAAGAAATTGATGGCAAGCACTGAATTCTGGAATTAGACTTGTCTGTTTTATGTGGTAAAATCCTTCCTACTCATTGCCCCTTGTGAATACATTTGTGATGCTTTTGCATGCGAATGGTCCTTGCAAAGATTGCAATTATTATGCTTCAAAGGTAAACTGCTAGGAAATAGAAAATAGTTATTTGAGTATCACTGCTCTTACATTTTACTTATCAGCTTAGGAATTTACTGTAACATTTGGTCATTATGGGATTAAATTTTCTCCTAAGTGCATTAATTTGACTTGAAGAGTCAAAAAAAAGGCATGACTTTGTTTGATATTTTAGTATAGTACACCATAGTGAATAGAAGTTGTATTTTAACCTGCAGTGTGGAAGAGACTAGAATTTCGTTTCAATGCAAAGTCCTGGAAGCCATGAAACTAATGGCTTTCATAAGTCAAAACATGTCTCTTAGGCTAGATATCAGATCATTAGGGAAAACATAGTCAGCATCTTTCAAAATCAGAGGTTACATTGCTAGGAATGTAGAGACCTACGCATTGCTATTGCAGATCACGTGAGCTCCTCAGTTAGTGTAGTTTCCTATATCTCACAGAGAGTAATGCCAAATGCTTTAGCAGAAGTACGCCTGCAAAAGAAACCTATGCCTGAAGCATGAAGGTTAATCTGCAGTTCTGGATTACTAAAGGATGACCTCTATGCTTGTGTTCTGCCCTTGCTCCTTATCTGGCACACAGATCAGAGAAACTGTAGTAAAAAGGACATTTTTGCTCCCAAAAAAGACCTTTAAATATAGGACACTAGACTGAATTTTAAAGTGGTCTCAATACCTTATTTGAGACAGGGTGCCCTGGAGACTTTTGATCAGTTGTTTACCTTGTCTAGGCCTCAATATACCATTTCTAACCTGTAAAGAATAGCATTGCCACTGAATCCATAGAAGGATATTCTGTGAATTAGCAAACCAAAGATTAAAGAATGGAAGGAATTTGCATGGTCAGAGTTGCCACACAGTAGCAGAACCTTGATCTTTCTGGGAGAAAATCAAAGGAGTGGATCATGAGATCTTTGTTTTCCCTCTGGTCACTCTGAGTTACCTTATCTTTCTTATAGGAGTATACATGGGTATATGTTAAGCAACTTGAATCTTTACCTTATATGCTTCCAGATGTAGCCACCAGATTTATGTTGCCTAGGCAAGTAAATGTCATAGCTCCGCAATGCTTTACATTTTAGAGATGGGATTATCTGATGTCATTTTATGTAGCTAAACTTCTACTTTTGACTTATTGGTCATAAAGTCAGAATTCATGAGCAATTCTGACTGATCTGTAGGTTTTTTATTGCATTTCATTTATCATAACTGCAAAGTGCAGGTACCATCAGCAAAGTCAGTATCTTCAGGCATTCCAACCAGCCTCTGTTCCTTACAATTCATATTTCTAGTCCAGAAATCTCATAGGAAAATGAGAAATGATAATAAGAATGATGTCAGGACACAGTTTTACTTGAGCTGTGTTGAAACTTCATATGACTTTTGAGATATTTTGCCTGTTTTTTCAAAACAATTTATCCATGTTAATTTTTTTACAATTTTTGTGCCAAATTTATTTTTTTTTCTCTTTTGGTGATGACCTTCACCCCAATTTTTATGAATCATTCTTATACCACTGTACATAGGGGTTTATATACCCAGTTTGTTACCAGCCATAACAATAATCGTCTTACTTACTACCAGTTAACATACTTACAAACCTAAATTCATAAGAATGTCATGGAAGAAACAGCTAAGAGATGTTTGAATACAAAGTAATTTATAAACACTTGAGAGTGCTCTGGAGAATATTTAGGAATATGTCCATGGCAGGCATCTAATATCTTTTCTTTGTGTAAAATAACTAACATGTTTCTAAGGAAGGCTCTTTATTTTCAAGGCAGACTCAAGATTAAAGAAAGAGTAAAATACTTAAAAAGCAGGCCTAACACAAATCAAACTGGATAGTAGTCTTGCTGAGGATCCTACTTACTATAAGTAAGCAGTTATTTATTCATTGATAAAACTACACGGTGTATCATGCAGTGTTTGTTTAAACAGGTCGAATGCAAAGTGTTTTGGAAGTTTGAACTTGTTTCTTAACTCTATTTATCTTAATTCTTCAGAGCACATCTGTGTATTTTTCCCTTGCATTTTTTTTACTGATTCATCTGAATTTTATTTTAAAAGAAAATAGATTACAAAATCTGTTTCTGTCCTGAGTATAGTTAACTCAATGTTATATAGTGCAGAGTGCCTATTTCTATTTGCTCCTACTAAATCACACTTTTTTTTCTGGAATGATAATAAAATTCAGAAGAAAAACAATATGTTTAATTCACTCTAGAATATCAGTTTATGTTATTTCTTTTCCAAAAGCCTTAAAACACTTACTGAATAATTTCAAAAGCACTTCCTTATTACTAAAGATTTATAACTTTCAGGAGAACTTTTTATTCTCTTTGTTTTTCATATTTGTCATCAGCTATTTATTTTGTAGTTTTTCTCCTGAGCCTACAGTATCACAAACAAGTCTTTGAATGTAGCAGAAATAATACATTTTCAGATATTATATCTTTTTAATTACATGAACTATATAGTTAATATTTATGAAACATATGCAGAAATCAAAATGATTTGCAAATGAAAAAGAGGCATTTTTAAAACAAACCTCATTCCTGGATAATTCAGTTCCCTCTGTGTTTGTCACACATATTGTACAAGTGTATTTAATCTGAGTTTAAATGTCCCAAAGATCAAGTTAAACTACTATTTTAAACGAATTCAGATCAGAGGACAATTAAAGACAAGTTGGTTTTTTTGGGCCAGTGCCAGCTCTAATGAAGGAAGGCATACTATGTGGAAAGAAGTCTTCCACAAATGTCTTCTGAAAAGGGTTTAAAATGAATAACTTTGGGATTATTTTGTAATGAATATGAGCTGTATTTTGTTGGAATGACAGAAAACGACATCTAATCTTAAGATCAATTCTTCAGAGTTATGTGTTCCTAAAAACATAATTTGTCTAAGACATGTATTACGTTTCTTAGACTTCCGCATTATGAATTATCATGTATTTAATGGAAAAAAAAGCAAAAAATGCATAAAACAACTGGACCAAACTGTACCCGAGAACCACATCATATACCAGATTTAGGTTACATTAATCTACTTGTATGTAATTCAGCAAAGCACTTCAAGACTTCTAAGTTAGAGTGCACTTCACTTTGCTTCAGTAAAGTCTCCACTGGAAACAAAGTGGGAAATTTCAGATATGTAGAAATATTGAACCATCTGTTGTTTGAGACAACAGATGATAGGATCTGAAATTGCTCATTCTCAGTTAATTTCAAGGATGGGAATAGGAATCAGAGGAATAGTTTAATTAAAATGAAAACATCTAAAAATATCAATTGTGCACTGTGTTATTCTAACATACTGCTTAAGCATATTTCAGTGTGTTCTGTTCTAAAAGCCAGGTGACTTTTTTATTGTTTTTCAAAATTAATTATATCTTCTGTTAAAAATTAGTAATTAGAGAATCCCAAGGGACTTGTGCCTTCTTCTATGATAATTTGAAATGGAAGATATTATGATGGCAACAAACCCCAACTCTTTTGCCTCCAAAGGTCAGCCTGCTCTTAGAGGCCAGTCTAGGCTCTTTTTTCCTTTCACTGCAGGTGTTAACTTAAAACACAAATCTGATGGCTTGTAAATATGATGCATTTCTCTTCTGAGGAAAACAACATATCCCTGAGACAGGAAGAGTGGACAAATCTGGGAATAAATACTAAGGGTTAATTTTTAGAGTTTGTGAACAGTGGGAACTATGCTTTGTAGTGAATGTATATGTAGTAGAGCAGCCCTGTTAAAATACAGATTTGACCTGAAACAAATAAAGACATGTGTAAAATAGGGAGATACCAAACATGCTTGCTGGAAAATAATCCCACAATCAAAATCTCCTTAACTGATGAAATTATTTTAGTTTGCTGAAGACATGACAATAAGAACAAAGTTCAAAAAATCTCTTAGACACTATGGCATAGATGACTTCTGTGTTTAACTTTTAAATTCTTCCTGTGGAATTGACAACCAAGACTAAAATAACCAAACAGACTTCTTTAGCCAATGTGTGGTCAGGAGCTTTGGCATGCTGTTCTGAAACAATTTAATATTCAGAGCAGGGAACTGTCTAGGCATTGCAAGTAAGAAATACAGTGTGTATCTTGATGACTGCCACTGTCTGCATCTGTTCTAAGTAATCCACCCTTAAAGATGAGTGTTAGTCCTGCTTCCTTGAAGTGTGAGGTAAACAAATCTGCCCAGCAGAAAAGCATCAACAGGAGGGGACTAACTTGCCCAGACAGAGTCACTTCTAAGTGCCTGAAAAGGTGAAGGCATTTGGGAAAGATAAGTGAAAAAATACAGCTGCTTATGGTGTTTAAAAGGCCTTTATAGTTAACCAGGAGGATCATTGATTTGCAGGTATTCCAGTTCCCACTGTAAACATCTGAGTCTTTATCATCTGTTTGCAGGTTATTTTCAATGCTGTCATAGAAAGCACAGCAGAACAGAACTTGGATCCTCTGTAAGACATTGTATTAGTCCACCTGCTTGCAAAGGAAATTGAATTTTAAACAACTGTTATGTTGACATCTATCCGGTTATCCATATCCCACCACTCTCCTTGATTCTCACCTTTCCTCTCTGCACAGTTCTGTATGGGTGTGAAAAACACAGAGAAAGAGAAGGAGAAGGATTGACCCAAAATAGCAATGGTATTTCTTTGAAATGCAAATGGAGCTTATAGGGAATTCCTGTTAGTGATATATAATTTTTCTTGAAACTTCCAAATTTTTGAATTTTCTGTTTCAGAAGTTATTTTCAGCTGTTAAAGGGCAAAAAGACTTTGAAGCAGGGATTTGGTTGGTTGCAAGCCTTTCAGTTCACCTTTTGTGTACATTCTTAAATTCCATAGGCAGATGTAATAAATAATATTCTGAAGGGGACTTTCAGATTATAAGACTGATAACAATAATGGAGGGCTATCCTAAGACTGTATTCCGAAGAGGCCACTGGCTTACTTGTTTTAGTTCCAGTGTCCTTTTGTGTCTTATTAGGACATCCAATTTAGATGATCAGTGTAAATCAGCTATGTATATTAATACCCTAAAAGAACATTTGTAATGCACATAGAACCAACTGACAGAGGCAAGAATGTAATTTTATATTTTCACTAGGGAAAGAATAGTTGTATTTGTGTCTTTATGTACATGAATGAACAAGAGAAAATGGAAAGATTTGGGTTATTTGTTTGGGCCTCAATTCAACTTGAAGTCTTTGGGCAGAACCCTCTCATAGGGGCACTGTGCACGGGCATTGTGCACTCCCGGCAGGGCAGCAGAAAGGGATGAAGCTGGCCAGACAGGAGCAGTGGGAAGGATTTCACGGGACTGGGACTTGCCTCTTCCTTTCAGCACCCTCTTCCAGGAAGTTTATCACTGACACCCCCTCCCCAGGCTCACTGTTTATAGATGATCTAATGGGAGGTGGCAGCTGGGTTGGAACTAGATTATCTTTAAGGTCCCTTCCAACCCAAACTATTCTATGATTCTGTGATTCTGTAGTAAAGAATAGAATCTATTTATGAAGGAAAGATTAAAACAGGTGTTAAAATTTTAATTCATCGTAGTAGAATGTGCTGTTTGTTAGGAAGGGATGTTTGGCTGCTTTCTCCACCTTGTGCTTAACTTTGTTGAACTTCATGAGGCTCATATAGGCCCAGCTCTCAAGACTGTCAAGATCTCTCTGGATGGCACCCCTTCTTGTTTGCATGTCAACTGCATCACACAGCTTGGTGTCGCTGGCTAACATGACCACAATCCCACTGCCTGTGTCTCTGACAAAAATGTTAAACAACACCAGTCCCAGCACTGATCACTGGTGCACTTGGACATTGCGCTGTTGACCATGCCCAGCCAATTCTTTTTCTAGTGAGTGGTCTGTCCATCAAATCCATTTGTCTCCAATTTAGAGACAAGAACGTTGTTCAGGATGGTGTCAAATGCTTTGCACAAGTCCAGGTAGATGACATCCGTTACTCTTCCCTTATCCATCAGTCCTGTCACAGAAGGCCACCAAATTCATGGGGCACAATTTCTCCTTAGTGAAGTCATGTTTTTTGTCACCAATTATCTCCTTATTTCCCATGTGCCTCAGCAGAGATACCAGGAGGAACTGCTGTATGATCCTGCAGAGCACAGAGTTAATTCTGACTGGCCTGTTGTTCCCTGGGCCTTCCCTTTTCCTTTTTAAAAAATGGGGGTTATGTTTCCCCCTTTCCAGTCATTGGGAACTTCAAATATGATGGCTAGTGGCTTAGCAAATTCATCTGCCAGTTCCCTCTGGACCCACAGATGCATCCCATGAGGTCCCATTGAGTTGTGCACCTTCAGGTTCCGTAGATAGTCTTGCACCTGATCTTCTCCTACCCTGGTTCTTCAATCTGCCAGTCCCTGCTTTTGCCCTCTATGACTTAGAATCACAGAATCACAGAATAACCAGGTTGGAAGAGACCCACCAGATCATTGAGTCCAACCATTCCTGTCAAACACTAAACCATGCCCCTTAGCACCTCGCCCACCTGTGCCTTAAACACCTCCACAGAAGGTGAATCAACCACCTCACTGGGCAGCCTGTTCCAGTGCCCAATGTCCCTTTCTGTGAAAAATCTTTTCCTAATGTCCAGCCTAACTTGGGCCAGTGAAGACTGAGGCAAAGAAGTTGTTTAGTATCTCAGCCTTCTCCATATTCCCAGTAACAAGGTCTCCTGTTTTCTTTTGGAGAGGGCACATATTCTTCCTCATCTTCCTTTTGACATCAATATAATATTAATTTTATGTGCTATGAAATATATTGTTGCCTTTTTTATGATCCACATAATAAACAAAAAAAGGCTCATATCTGGTTTTCACCATCAGCCTGTGCCAAAATGTAAGACATGTAAACACAGGCATAGCAATAAAACCTTGCTTGATAATGTGATCCATCTAGTGGATGAGGGAAAGTCTGTGAATGTTATCTACCTAGGTTTTAGTAAAGCTTTGACACTTTCTCCCACAGCATTCTCCTACAGAAGTGGGCAGGCTATGGCTTAGAGAGGTGTACTCCTTCCTATATAAAACAAATGGCTGGATGGCCAGCCTCAAATAGTTGTGGTAAATGAAGTTAAAACCAGTTGGTGACCAGTCAAAACTGAACATTTCCCGGGCCTCAGTGTTTTGTCCAGTTCTGTTTATCTCTGTCGATGATCTGGATGAAGAAATCAAGTGCTCCCTCGGGGAATTTGTAGATGACACCAAATTGGGCAGGAGCATTGACCTGCTCTAAAGTATAAAGGCTCTGCAGAAGGATCTGTACAAGCTGGATTGATGGGCTGAAGCCACTATTCTGTATTATGTCCTGCACTTGGGTCACATAACCCCATGCAGTGCTACAGGCTTGGGGAAAGGTGGCTGAAAAAGAAAAGGAAAGTGGAAATGGACCTGGGAGAGCTGGTTCACAGCCAGCTGAAAATGAGCTAGCTGACAAGGTGGCCAAGAAGGCTAAGAGCATCCTGGCTTGTATCAGAATTAATGTAGACAGCAGGAGGAGGGAAGAGATCATCCCCCTGTTCTTGGCCCTGTTGAGGCTTCATTGTGAATCCTGTGTTGAATTTTGGGCCCCTCAATATAAGAATGATATCAAGTTGCTAGAGGAAGTCCAGAGAAGGGCAAAAAAGATTGTGAAGGGTCTAGAGAACAAGTCTTATAAGGAGTGGCTGAGGAAACTGGGGTTATTTTGTCTGGAGAAGAGGAGGCTGAGGGGAGACCTTAATACCATCTACAATTACCTGAGAAGTGGTTGTAGTAACGCTGGTGTTGGTTACCCAAATAACAAGCAGTAGTATGAGAGGAAATGGCCTCAAGTTGTGTTAGCAGAGGTTTAGGCTGGATATTATAAAAAAAAATTATACTGAAAGTGTAGTCAAGCATTGTAACAGGCTGCCCAGGAAACCGGTGTAGATCACTGTCTACCATCCCTGTAGATGTGGCACTGAGGGGCATAGTTTAGTAGGCACGGTGGTGTTGGGCTGATGGTTGGACTTGATAATCCTAGAGATTATTTTCCCAACCTTAATGTTTTTATCATTCTCTGATTAAAAAAAAAAAGAGTGATGGAGCTGAAATTATTATTAAAACCTGAATAGTATTGCATTTATATTAAGTAACTTCCTTGTTTCAGGATTTAGTTCTCACATTTTCCTTTAAAAAAACTACCCACACAGCTCCATGCTTCCCTCTGCATCTAATGTGATTCTCTGGCAAAATTAATGAAATTCCAAAATTCACCATAAAGTTCTGTCAAAGCTGTTAATTATCATCAGGGGACATGCACAGTTATGTTGTAAGCTGAGATACTGAGTTTTATAAATACAAATTATACTCATGTATCTGCAAAATTTGTAACTCATTGGCAACCTGTTTTCTCTTGTATCACAAATCCTTTTATATTGGACAAAGAGGGTAAACCCCTATGACTTCATCCAATTTGAAGTGAAAATCAAAGCATACATTGGTTGATATAGTGCTATAATGGACTGATTACTGGTTATTTAAACTGAAACAAAGTAGAGTCTAATAGAAAACTATGTAAAAAAAGTATGAGTTTAATATAGGAGTTTTCCTCTGCCATGTTCTTTTTCCTTCTATTCAACCATCAGTTGTTTTTCATTCCAACTAGTACATAACAAAGAGAGCAGACATAAGATTGCCAGCCTTCAAGTAAGTGTTAAAGTGCTAACATTTAACAGCTGTTCTGCTTGTGGGACAGAGGTGCTATATTTTGCTTCCTTTTTCCCATCAGGCACTGTAATTTCAACACCCATGACTAAGTTCTTTACTTTCAAACTACTGGTTTTGAGTTTGAAAGGGCTGGCTGGTGTCTTATAGCTATCTCATTCTACAACCTAGATGGGCACATGAGAACTAATCTAAGAAAGAAAGAGAAGAAAACAGTAGTAAAATGAAACTACAAATATTATGAAAAGGCAGTTTTATATTGACAGTGTTTGTAGAAGGTAGTTTTTTGTGTCTTTACGATGTGTATTTTAAAGAATTTACAGAGTTCCTTGTGTGTGGATGATTCTAGGGTACTGGAGTATTATATTTCCATGTAGAGGCAACTGTTGTCAGTCTCAGATGATTTAATTCAATAGCATAAATTTATTAGGAGTAGAGCCTTTGTCTTTCCCTCTATTTTTAACTTTTGCATTAGGATGTAGCCTATTGCTTGATTAGAGGAAAGTGCATAAAATGTGCTAACTCTCCATCTCAGGTTTATCCTCAGAGATCTTGCCCATACCACATATAATCACAGTCAAGTATAATGAATCTGAGTATTTTAAAATGTTTCTTTAATCTGGAAAAATAAGTTAGCTTGTGAACTTTTGAAGACTATACTGGAACTGCAGAAGATCCTTCTGAATCTTACTATTGCTGCTTCCATTGCTTCAGGTGTATTACCAGTGTTGTCAAAGGTTCTAGATAATTTTTGACTCTAATTATTGAAACAGCAAAAATTTGTCACTGCTCATGACAGTACGGTAGCTTCTACTGTTCAGTGAAACGTACAAGTAGACTACAGCCTCTATCTTTATTATTGAAACATCTGAATATACTCCATTAGTAGTACATTATTTAAGATTGCATCCTTCAGAACTAAGCTATTAAAAACTGCTTTGGTGCCCCCCTTTAAAATGCAAATATTCCAAAATATACAAGAACACAAGAGAAAATGCAGTTACTTGGACTCAGATGAAATTTATATTACTTCATGAATGTCTAGCTAACAGAAAATCAGTGGTAGTACTACACTGAATTGTTGTACAAGAAGCAAAGCTCTTCACACTTCACTGACGAAGTTCACTTTCACCTTTTTTTTGCCAAGCTTTTAAATTGAGCCTGCCAAACTGGAAAGAAAAAGATACCTTTCGCAGAAACATTTCAACAGGTTTTGTGGGATACAATTGTGTAAATTCTGAATTTATTTTTTTTACTTCATGAAAAGAAAAATCTGCGTCTGGACATGCTTTTTGTGAAAGAATATTCCAGAGTTTTAATCCAAAGCAATACTTAGAAATTCTAAGTAACTGATTTTGGTATTAATGTTTTTATCTATCTTTTTTAAAACTGCTATGTAAGAAAATTCTTATCTGCATATTAATAGTTACAAATTTTTATAATATTAATCTTGAGGGAAGGTGACTGTTAGTTCAGCCCACCAAAACTTAGAAAAATTGTCTCTTTATCTCATCTTCTATTTTACATTTTTGACCTTTGTACTTTCTCTCTCTTTTTCATTTTTTTGACCAAGTGACAAGTTTGTTCATTTCCTGGGAATTCCATTTAATTTCAGAAAAACTTTCAGAAAAATTTCAGAAAAGGTTTCAAAAGTTAATTGAGGAGCTGGAAACACTAAACTTTTTTGGTCAATTCTATCACAGATTCCATTCTCTCCATAATCATTTACAACCCAGCAGAAAAATTTCATTCTTGTCAAAGCTAACATATCAGAGCAGGACAATCAACTTCAATGGAGCCACTCTAAAATTTTTTAAAATATGTCTTCTGCTGCAAAAAGCATGAACTAATCTTCAATTGTCAGAGCAATAAAGATTTGTATTCTTGATGAGTATTTTGAACATTTTATTGTGTCAAACTGACTATAGGTCTGAACTGTTAACAACGTTTTCTGCAGCATTGCAATGCCCTGTGTGGACCACAGTCAATGAAATGGCTAGAACAACTGAACGTACAGTTAATATCCCCAGTGTTGTGCTGCATACAGTGTATACCTTAAACTCTACACATCAATATTGTTGGTGGTCATTGCACAGTGTCAAAATGCACTGTTGGAAGGAATGCTGAAGGAACAAAATAAATCAGAATAATATACAGGAGGAAGTAAGATTTCAGGAGAATCTGTGGAGTGAATGAAAATGGAGATGGAGGAGTCTCTAGTTTCTAAGAATAAAGAAGGGAAGAATATGTAGAACAAGCAGTGACAACCCTTTAAGCTTACTTCTGTTTTCTTTTACTTTGTCTAAGAGTAGGACTAAGATACAGGATCTTAGAACAAGCTGAAAAACCAAGATCTTATGAGATGCATTAATGGTGTATTTTGCTGCTTCCAAGGAGCTTTGGTTCCATGTTTCTAGCCCTACAGCAAATGATGTGTCTTATCAGTGCTGAAATAAAGAAAGGGTTGTGAACAGTGAATACCTGCACACAGTTCTTGTTCTCTCATCTTAGAATAGCTGCAGCAGAAATGAAGAAGCTTCTGAGAAAGTAAGAAATAGCTTTTGTAGGAGGAACTGATACTGAAATATGACTTAAGGGGCATAACATGAATGTCTACAAAATTATGGAAAACACAAACAGGGTGGCCAACAATTACTTGCTTAGTTGTCTACTTTTTCTTCCAGCATGTATGCGTGCACTCAATACAGATAATAAGAACCCATTGTAAAAAAAACCCAGAGCAAGCAGATGTGAAGGCAATAGCACCGTTTGCCACAGCCAAAAAAAATGTTGTGTATACCAGCTGTTTACATGACTGTCCAGGGAGACTGGATAACTATGTGGAAAAGAGATACATATGAATATGAAATACTGATACTGCCTCTGTACTGGGAAATCCTAGAGTGAGAATTGCTCATAATGAGTAGAGTAGTTGGGAGGGAAGTCACACATAGGTGCACTGTTCTCACTCTTCCGAAGGCAGACATTTATTGTCAATGCTAGAAATCAGATATTGGGTTAGATAGAGCCTTTTCTGATCCTTACAGGTTGGGAAGGAAGAGGGAATGGCCTCAAGCACCACCAGGGGAGGTTCAGGCTGAACATTAGGAAAAAATGTTTCATGGAAAGGGTCATTGGGCACTGGAACAGGCTGCCCAGGGAGGGGGTTGAGTCACCTTCCGTGGAGGGGCTTAAGGGACGGGTGGACAAGGCGCTGAATCACAGAATCACAGAATCACAGAATAACCAGGTTGGAAGAGACCCACTGGATCGTCGAGTCCAACCATTCCCACCAATCCCTAAATCATGCTCCTAAGTACCTCATCCACCCTAACCTTAAACACCTCCAGGGACGGTGACTCAACCACCTCCCTTGGCAGACTGTTCCAATGCCTAACCACCCTCTCCGTGAAGAACTTTTTCCTAATCTCAAGCCTAAATCTCCCCTGGCGGAGCTTGAGGCCATTCCCTATCGTCCTGTCCCCTGTCACTTGGGAGAAGAGGCCAGTACCCTCCTCTCCACAACCTCCCTTCAGGTAGTTGTAGAGAGTAATAAGGTCTCCCCTCAGCCTCCTCTTCTCCAGGCTAAACAGCCCCAGCTCTCCCAGTTGCTCCTCATAAGATTTGTTCTCCAGCCCCTTCACCAGCTTTGTTGCTCTTCTCTGGACTTGCTCCAGAGCCACAACATCCCTCTTGTGGTGAGGGCCCAGAACTGAACACAGTACTCGAGGTGCGGTCTCACCAGTGCCGAGTACAGGGGGAGAAGAACCTCCCTGGACCTGCTGGTCATGCTGTTTCTGATACAAGCCAAGATGCCAATGGCCTTTTTGGCCACCTGGGCACCCTGCTGGCTCATGTTCAGTCGGTTGTCAACCAACACCCCCAGGTCCTTCTCCTCCTGGCAGCTTTCCAGCCAGGTTTCTCCTAGTTTGTACCTCTGAGGGACATGGTTTAGTGTTTGATAGGAATGGTTGGATTCGATGGTCCGGTGGGTCTCTTCCTGTGAAAACATTTTACAGAGAAGGAGGCCTGGATGCTGCTGGACAGATTGATACTGAGCAATTCTAACAAGGCCTTGAAACAGAGAACTGAAAGACAAACAAAGGCCAGCTGAAAGGAATACAAGAGCTAGTTCAGTGGGAACGAGTACCAGCTGAAAGAAAAAAATTAAAGAGGACTATCAACATCGTTAACTTTAGTGTAACTTGGTTTCTTAGCATGTGTAGTAGTTTAGCCAATAATATGTTAGTAATACCTTTATGGATAGCTACCTTTAACCAATAATACACTGTAGATACTCTTGTGGACACCCAGTTATGTAACCAAAAAGGTTTTATAAAGAAACAGCTAAGCTCACTAAAGTGAACACTCTCTGATCATATTGATCTCTGCGTTTGATTCCGTGATGCTCCCGTCAACATCTTCCAACCTGGTTATTCTATGATTCTATGATAAATGAAGAGACACAATAAACCAGGAAAGCTGTAGTAAGTATTGTGATCCACTTAGGTGTGTGGAAGGACACAAGAACTGAACTGCAGGTAGCAAGAGGTGATGTTGTGAAAAGCCTAAAAAGTGAGGACAAAAAGTTAGAATCTTCTTGCTAAACCAGGAATTGGCTGTAAAAGAGGAATTAACTCACTAACTATGGCAAGAAAAGTAGTATGCTTCTGACAGCAGCAAGTTTGATGCACTGAAAAAGTGCAAATTGAGATGCAGAGGAGGACCGCTGCAAATGCTATATATATCATACACATAAGGGAATAATTTTTTGTAAGAGAAGACAGAGACCTTAGGGTGAGCTGCTACTAATCATGATCCTTCCTGTTAAGGATTCTAGCTAGTGAAATCCAAGAGGCACTTGTTGTATCACAATTAGACTATTACACCTGGGAACACAATATGTTTGATTCTAGTTTTGTAAAAGAATTAGCTTCTGCTGTATTTGCATGTAATACTGGAATTAGGACCAGTGATCAAGATGAAATCATACCTGCAGTTTTCTTTCTGATGAAGAAAATAGGAAATATGTAGAAATAATTACTAAAAGAGTAAAATTTATAATGACAGTCATATAATTTGCATCTGACATTTCACATTCTTCAATTTCAGAGATATTGGAAATTAATCTAAAAACATTCAGAATGATGGACCTCTTACGACTTATCATTATTTTATAAGTACTTGTATAAACATGCTTCTTTAAGAAACTTTAATGTCTATATGAAACATAGACCAGGAATTTGTAGTCTAGCACATCAAATTGTGACAAATTGTTGTAAATATAATTTTAAAATAATTACCTTTATTTTTTTCCTGCAGCTTTTTTGATGCCTGACTGTTTAATCTCCAGATTAATTAAAAAATCAGTAAAACACATTCTTTTTTTCCCCCAAGTATTCTTACTGGTGTAGAGGCTAATTTTCTTCCTTATTATGGCAGTTAATCATCAGTTTTTGATCATTTAAATCTCTGTAATGCCTTTGTATTTATGTAATACTTGTTCAACCTGTACCTGATGACCTTGTACAACAGAATGACAAAAGTACATCAACGGATATTGTTTATCTTGATTTCAGGAAGGCTTTCAACATTGTCTCCCTCTGGATCCTCATGGGCAAGCTATTGAACCTCGCAGGCTGTATGAGAAGAATCACACTCTCAGTGATTTCCAATGTTCAGTGTTTCCTCACAGTGTTTCTTGTAGTATTGATGAGTCTCCTGTGCTTCAGGTTGTGTCCATCGCGTCTTGTCTTGTCACTGGGCACCACTGAAAAAAACCTGGCTATGTTCTCTTTGCACACTCCATTCAGGTATTTACATACATTGATGAGATTCCCTATGAGCTGTCTCTCCTCCAGGCTCAAAAGCCCCAGCCCCTTCCTCATAGGGGAGGTACTCTAGTCTCTTCATCATCTTGGTGACCCTTTGTTGGACTTTGTCTAGTATGCCTATGTATCTTATACTGGGAAGCACAGAATTGGACACAGTTTGCCACCTTACCTGAGCTGAGTAAAAGGGAAGGATCATGTCCCTGGACCTGCTGGCAACTTTTCTCTTAGTGCAGCCCAGGACACAGCCTTCTTTGCAACAAGGACACTATTGGCTCATGGTCAGCTTGTTGTCCACCAGGACCCCCAGAGCCTTTGCTGCCAAACTGCTCTCCAACTGTGTGGCCCCCAACATGTACTGCTGCCTGGTGTTTTTCTTCCTCAGATGCAAGACTTTGCACTTTGCCTTGTGGAAATTAATGAGATTCCTGTCAGCCCATTTCTCCAGCCTGTTGTGGTTTCTCTGGGTGGCAGCATGTCCCACTGGCCTATAAGCCTCTCCTCCCAGTTTGGTGTCATCAGTGACACACTGAAGGTACACTGTGCCCCATCAACCAGGTCATCAATTAAGAAGATGAACAGGATTTGATATAATATTGACCCTGGCATACACCATTAGTCACTGGCATCATTTATTCATATTTTTAATCCTTCTCAGCCTTCTCCTATATAGTTCTATTTATAGTTCTAAGAATATAGTAATACACTACAAAAATAGAAAACAAGCATATACTGTTACTTCACTTGATCTTAACATTATTCCATTCTCTTTTGTTACTAGCTAATGTTACACAGGTCTTGCCAAACTCCCTTCACATCAGCAATTCTCAAACTCTTAAGAAAGTTAATGTAGGAGAGAGATTACATGTAAGATCACATTTCATTCTATTCACAATTGTGTAGATCACTCTTGTTGGCAGATTAACTGTAGGGAGGAGAGAAGGATGTTGAGGAAGGAAATAGAAGACCAGAAATGATAAGAACACTTCAGCTGTTGGATCTTGAAGTTACTGACAACAGAAGGACAATGTAGGAGTGGGCACTGCTCTCCCTTGCCTGGTTGGGCTCCAGACCCAGAGCTGACTGAGGCTGTGTGGAGGTGATGCAGCAGAGGGTTCAGCTGAGCAAGTTGAACTACACACAAGCAGGCAGTCTTCAGGCAGAATGTTTAAGGCAAAGAAAGCTGACTTTACAGGTGTGAAGGCGGTCCTTCTGTACATTGCACTCTGGAAAACACATTTTTCATGCAGAGCCATGACACAGTGTGGTAAAGGGAGTCAGGTAGGGAGTGTGACCTCCTTCCTTTTCTCATAGTGATTCCATTATTCGTAAAGCAATCTCTTCTAACATCACTGCTCCCTGTGATGAAACTTTCTTGTCTGGTAGACAGATACTTTTTAAGAAACACTAGTAGCTCCTGAGATCTTATCTCATAGTGATATTTCTGATTTGATTTGGCACCTCATTATGTACCTTCATTTATCTTGGATATCTGGTCTTGTATTAGTTTTTTTTTCTTACAGCTCTCTGAAAATGATGTTGCTGGGTAGCTTCAGTGGCTTCCTAATGCTAGCTTGTAATTTGCTAATGAAAAATCTTAACCAGAACTGATGTCCTAAGCCCCTTTTCTCAAAAGACAAGCCATAGGAGTCACAGCACCAGGAATTTAGCATGAGATTTTTCACTTTCTACAGCAGTGAAAACTGCTGAATGTTAGCTGGTGTTGAATTCTAAGGCTGCCATATCAAATTTGCTCTAACTGGCAGCAGCAAAAAGAGATTATTTCAGCTTAATGTTTGTGTCCCACAAGTAAAACTTCAAAACTATGTGTAAGACTTCAGTAAAGGCTAGAGATTTCTTTTCTCTTTACTTGTAATAAATTCACATTGTTGTTTTTCTTCAAAAGCTCTATGATATGTACTCATCAGGTCACTATTTTTCACACTCGTATATTGTTCTAAGAGTCTTCACTTACACTATAGAAATCAAATTTACTCCTTACTGGCTCTTACCATCATATAAGAAGGCAATTCTCTTTAAGTTACCAGTTCAATTTTGTGACGGAATGTTGCACAATATGTTTACTGGACATCTCTGTGTTGTACTGTTCTTGGATAACTGGTCTTGACAAGAAGCTTATCTTCCTAAGGAACATTTTTAGCTCTTCTTTTTTCTCTGCTAGTAAGTTCTGTGTTGTCTCAGATCCCCTCTGTACACCTTTGTTGTTCTAAGTTATTGTGCTAACACCTTACTGTATTAAATAACACCCATGATAGGTCCATATTATGGAATTCAACTTTCTTTTTAAACTTCAGCCCAAGAGCTCCAGCTTTTTCGAGAAGTAATTATTGTGTCTCTTTGACAGACAGAGTAGATTGACATCAACTGTTTTTCTTTCACAATTAAAATGGAAGCTGAGTGATCTTCATTGTCTTCTATACACTTAAAAGACTGTTATATTTTCCTGTGAGTTGCCTTAGGCATTATTTGAAGAAACCACTTCCCAAAACAGATATTGAAAGTGTGCAAATGCAAATTTTGTCTCTGTCGTTGTCAAGAACTCTGCTGACTGATGAAGTCTAAAAAAGTATTCAATATGACCTACTTTTGTTTTTAAAAACAAAGGAGCCAAGTGTTTAGAAAATCGGCTATATGAGGGCAAACATATGACTGACTGTCTTGCAACACACTATGATTTCTTCTGAATTAGATAACTAGCTACAGCATGCAGTAATACTGATGGTTTAAGTATGTCAGGAATCTAGGCCTAATTAAAAAAGAAATAGTTTAAAACACGGGTTGGGATCTCAATGGGGATATAACAGAAAACAGTGGAAGGATATGACTTAAATTTGAACTACATTTTTTAACTCTTGTAACCCAGAATATATATCTGTGGTCTCAAAGGACTGTGCTCACCTTTTGACTTCACATCATTGCTTTACCATGTGATACTTTTATAGTGTCTTGTAAAAGCATGTGAGACTCAGTGGGGATTGTTAGCTTTAAACACATATACATTTTTTTTTAGCCTTGAGAAGAGGAGGCTGAGGGGAGACCTTATTTCTCTCTATAACTACCTGAAAGGAGGTTGTAGAGAGGAGGGTGCTGGACTATTCTCCCAAGTGACAGGGAGCAGGACAAGGGGGAATGGCCCCAAGCTCCACCAGGGGAGGTTCAGGCTGGACATCAGGAATATTTTTTTCACAAAAAGGGTCATTGGGTACAAGCTGCCCAGGGACATGGTTAAATCACCATCCCTAGAGGTATTTCAAAGATGGGTGGATGAGGTGCTTAGGGGCCTGGTTTAGTGGTTGATAGGAATGGTTGGACTCGATGATCCTAGAGGTCTTCTCCAACCTAATGATTCTATGATCCTATGTTTTCCTGAATTTTCTACTCAGAGGTACTGCAAACACTTTTGTCTTTTCAATTCTTTATTTAGCAATATATCAGCATATTTAACAGCCAAAGCTTACTCTTTTGTTTCTTATTTCTTGCTATTTTTGCTTTCAATATTATCCAACTAGTATAAAAACCTTTGCTTTCTTTTACAATTAGCTCTATAACTCACAGAAAAGTGAACCTATCCAATTTCTCTTTATGCCCTTACTTAAAGTCACAAGAATTTTCACAGGGGCAGAAAACAGGGCCCCTTTGGCTTTAAAATCTTCCTCATTGACAAACTCTCTCTCTCTGCTTCAACACTGCTTGCAGATTCTTTTGAGGAATTCCTCTAAATGAATAACCCTCTTATTATCTGGTTTGTCCATGGTGTGCATGCTCTACTGGGGTTTACATAACAATACATTTCTCTGTATTTTTTTCATCTTTCTCTGAATACTATGTATTGTCTTGGCTGGTGATTCATGTGCATATCCATTTAATGAACTGTCTGTTCTTCCTAAGTGGTGCTTTGGAAGAGGTAAAATTTTAGGATGGCTTATCCTTGTTGTTTTGCCAAAATTTAGTTCAGTATTTTCTAGCAGCCATACTTGACCTGTTTTGTCTTAGATCCAACCTGGGTTCATATTTCTTACCTGGGACTTTGCTCTGTAAAGTGCAGCACTGACTCTTTGGACTCAGGTCATTTACTGTCTTCTGTGTTTTGCTGAGTGATTCCTTCTTGTTCAGACTGCAGTGTTCCCAAAGTGTTGTTCAAGGTTTCTACATTTTTTTCTACAGTCTGGGTGCCCACTCAAAGGGACTGTTAACTTCCCCATGATCTTGCTCATGGTCTGTTTTCTTTCCCCAGTTTATTTTTGTTTTGGTCCAGGCAACATTCAATGGCCTTTAAGACTGAAAATCTCACAAGAGAATTTCTCCCTTTGGAAGTCTGTGCTAGCTTTGTGTGGTATTAAAGATCTGTTTGTCTCTTTATTGTAGCGTTTCGGCTTTTAGGTCAAATGTCTAGGGGCAAGTTTACTGTGGTAGGTGAGTTCATGATAATTTACTGGAAAGCCATTTAAGTACCATCCACATAAAGAAACAGTCACTGTAATTTTTGTTGGTCCTTGCAACCTCATGAAAATATTAGAACGTGAAGCAGATGCAACAAGTTGTATCCTCAGATCATTTACCTGCCTACCTGTCATTCTTCTATAATTTTTCAGATGTTATTTCAGATATTGACATCTTCATCAAGTATAATTTCTAAATGTTTATGACTTGACCAAATACGGTTGTACTAAAGTAAATGACAAAATGTACTTTCCTGGACTTGTTTTGTCTATATGACTATTAGTCTCACCATATTTCAAGCCACTACATGAAATTAGATTTTGGAAAACTGTTCCTCAAACTTTTTAGAAAATTTTACACTTGATCAGCAAAGCTATTGAAAAAGCCAACTATAATTACTAAAGTTTATATTTGTACAAACTACATCCTCCCACCGTTATACAGTCAGAAATGACAAGATAAATTTCATGAAAATCCTAATAAAAATTATATTCAAGAGAACAGAAAACAGGGAAAGATCATTCAAAAAATTCAGTTTTCAGGATGATAAGCCTGCCAAAAATGTGGTTTAAGAACTATCATATAAAATTTGAGTGTAGCAGATTTGTAAGAGTCTAATGAAATAACTAGCATGAATTTGATCTCTTTCTGTCTGACCTAGTAGTAGGATATTATAGAATAAGATTTGTAATGAAAGATGGACGAGAAGAAGAAAAAAAAAAGTACAAATACAAAGCTAAAATATTCCAGAGGAAAATAGGGTACATTCTGAAATTACAGACTAACCTCAGCATAAAATGAATTCTTTCAGTTAGCTATTCAAGGCTTTGATTAATTTTACAAATGAAACCCCATCTTTTACAGAATAGAACTTCTGTTGGAAGCTGTTCCATATCTGTAACCACTAACCATTCTTTTTACTTATGTTATAATAATTGTAATAATTATTTGGGATTTATAATTTTCCAGCTGAAGTTGTTTATCTGTGCTGATGGATCTGCAGATTTTGATGCATATGGTTCTCATTATTATGTACGATTCCTTTTCATTTATTAGTGAAATACCAAAACAAGCCACGTATGGGTGCTTGAATTTCTGATTTTGAAGCAAAGAATTTACTGTATTTAGACTAGTCACTCCTGGTTATTGCCATAAAACACCTTTTGTTATCACTAATAACACATTAATTAACATTTCTAATTCATGTCCATATTGCTGTGATCAATATTCAGGGGTATTTATGTTAGGACAAGGTCTGTCAGGGACAAATTGAAAACTAAGACTGAAAATACTGAATTATTTAATTATGTAAATAAATTGTTCACCATTAGCTGGAATCTGCTCTATAGCATTTCATCTGAAAATAGATACCAGATAAGGAGAAATTAAGGCCAGATAAAATCACGAGTCCAATGCAGAAACATTAAATAATAATAATAAAAAAAAATGAGAAGGTGATTATTGTGCTCTTGAGAATAAAATACCAAACCCTAAAGACCAGGGAAAAAAAGGCAGAAAGTAAAAAGTGCTAAAGAACACAGAAATCAGGTTCTTCAGTCTATTTTGTTACTTAAGAGTATAATACGATCTTATTGACATCACAGAGACATGGTGAGATGGATCTTATTACTGGAGTGCTGGAAGGAAGTGATACAGTCTTTTTGACAGGGATAGTTAGGGAACATGAGGAGGGGGTGTTGCCCCCTATGTCAGTGACCAGTTGGAGTGTATGGAGCTCCTCCTGGAAATGGATGAGGAGCCAACTGAGAGCTTATGGGTCTGTATTAAAGGGAAGGCAGGGACAGATGACATCATAGTAGGGGTTTGCTACTGGCTACTGGACCAGGAAGAGTGAGTGGGTGAGGCTTTGTGTAGACAGAGATATGCAGCCTTGTATTCACATGCCTTGGTCCTCATAGGGGACTTCAACAACCTTCATATCTGTTGGAAGGACAAGGCAGTATGTCATAAGCAATCCAGGAGGTTCCTGAAGTGTGTTGATGATAACTTTCCATCTCTAAGTGACAGAAGAGCCAAAGAGGAAAGGTGCTATGCTGGACCTTGTTCTCAGCAATAAGGGAAAGCTAGTGGGAAATGTCAATCTCAAAGGGTACAGTGACCATGAAATGGTGGGCTTCAAGGGCAGAAAGGAGGATGCACAGCAAACTAACTATCCTGGACTTCTGGAGAGCAAATTTTCACCTCTTCAGGGATCTGGTTGGTAGACTACCATGTGATAAAGCCCTGGAGGGGAGAGGGGTCCAAGAAAACTGGTTATATTCAAGGATCACCTCCTCTGAGCTCAGGAGCAATGCACCCCAACAAAGACAAAGTCAGGCAAAAATGAGGCCTGCATGGATGAACAAGCAAACCCTGAAAAAACTTACATTCAAAAAAGAAGCTTACAAAGAGTTGAAGCAAGGGCAGGTAGCCAGGAAGGAATCCAGAGAAACTGTCCAAGCAGCTAGGGGTCAGGTCAGGAAAGCTAAAGCCCTGGTAGAATAAAATCTCGCCAAAGCCATCAAGGACAACAAGGCAAGCTTCTATGGGTATGTCAGTGATAAAAGGAAGATGAGGGAGAATGTGGCCCCTCTCTAGAAGGAAAAGGAAGACCTTCTTACTGGGAATAAGGAGAAGGCTGAGGTACTCAACTACTTCTTTGCCTCAGTCTTCACCAGCAAGGGCTTTAAACACACTGCCCAAGTTGCAGAAGGCAAAGGCAGGAAGTGGGGGAATGAAGAACCACTCACTGTAGGTCCGACTATCTAAGGAACCTGAGGGTGCATGGGTCCTGATGAGATGCATCTGTGGGTCTGGAGGGAACTGGTGGATAAATTTTATCCATCATAGCTGAGAAGTCATTGCAGTCTGTTCAAGCTCCCAGTGACTGGAAAAGGGGGAATATAACCCCTATTTTTAAAAAAAGTTAAAAAGGAAGACCTAGGGAACAACAGTCTGGTCAGAATCACCACTGTGTCCTGCAAGATAATGGAGCAGATTCTCCTGGAAACTCTACCGAGGCACACAGATAATAAAGAGGTGTTTGGTGACAAAACCCATGACTTCACTAAGGAGAAATTGTGCCTCATGAATTTGGTGGCCTCCTGTGACAGGGCTACAGCATTGATGGATGAGGGAAGAGTAACTGATATCATCTACGTGGACTTGTGCAAAGCTTTTAACACTATCCTGCACAACATTCTTGTCTCTGAATTGGAGAGACACGGATTTGATGTTTGGACTACTTGATGGATAAGGAATTGGCTGGATGTTCACACTCAAAGAGCTGTGTGTTCTTCTGTTGGCATCACACAAGTCATGGCAACCCTGCAACTATAAAGAAGCCAAAGATTTTCCTCTCATAAGTAAAGGGGAAAAAAGTTTTCATTTAGTTTAAATGCTTTAGATTTGCACAATGTATTTTGATAGCCTACTCAATTAGTATATCTATCTGGTTTGTGACTTAATTTGCAGTACCTGGAACATGTTCACAGATTAAAATCAGATTTTTAGCCCAAGGTTTCTTAAGCCCACAGAAACTGTGCAATTGAATGGGGGACAGTTAGTTTACTTCTTACCATTCAATAGCCTTTGTGCTACTTTTATTTCAGATAAAGTGTCTTATAAATTCATTCTCTTGAATATTTGTGAAAATTGTGCTTAAAGTTTAGTTCCTATGTTTCCTGTGCAAACTATAACACTACATAGAGCTCTCAGTTCTTAGTGAGGATTTATATTTTTCAAGATCACATAATTCTACCAGCAAAACTAAGTCTGAAATGAGTCCTTAAAAACTGATCTAACTGGAAAACAACTATCAGAGTTGTCATGGAGATGGGCATTCAGGAGAAGACAGTTCAATTTTCATATTTTGACCGAGAATGAGAAAGAAGCAGGAATGTCTCTTCTCCGGAATTTCTGCCAGAGGGTAGGAAAATCAAGCAACAGTCCTATGGTGAATCCCAGGTATTGAATAATCAGTAGAAGAATACTCCTGGCTCTAGAAAGCGATGTATTGCACTTCAGCACTGAAATGTGCCTTTTGTCCAGATTTCTCTGCAACAACAGTTTTATAACAAAGGATTGGGAGAGATAAGTAACATTATATCTAGTAAACTCATACTAAATTTAACAGCAACCACCATGTAAAAGACTGCATTTTTATCCTCTACATGTTATATTCTTATAATCAAGTACACCTGGATTTTTTTTTCACTTTGAGGTTTTAGCAGAACTAGTGGGGAAGTTCAGCTCGGGTAGCACTGTGAAATTCAGTCTGGTGTTTTGATTCCTGGAAGAAGAAAGAGCCAAACATGGGGAGCCTCTATTTTGACTTAAATGGCATCTAGGAAGTCTTGTCATCTAGATATTACATTTTCTTGCTGATATCAATAACTTGGCACTTATTCATATGATAGAGGCTTAAGAGTTAAGGAACTGTGGTGGGTGGACTTTGGGTGGCTGCAGGACAGGGGGAGAAAAGTAAATAAAAATTCTTGTGGCTAAATATAGGAACAAGGAGATGACTTACCAGTTACTGTCATGGCAAAACAAACTTGACTTAAAGAAAATTATCTTACTTTATTGGCAGTTAAAATAGAGGTCAATGCTGAGAAATAATGGTAAAAAACTAAACCACCTTCCTTCCTCTCTTCTGCCCAGGCCTAACTTTACTCCATCCCATTTTCCCATTTCTCCATCTCATCCTTAGAACAAGGGGATGGGGAATGGGCTTTAGGTCAAAACATATCTTCTCTAGTGCTCCTTCTTCTTCATACTTTGATTTTGCTCCAGTTTTATTCCTTTCCATGAGCTCTGGTTCTTCAGGATAAACCTGCACTTGACTGGGTCCTCCACTGGCTGCAATGATGGGTCTTTGTTCTAGCCTTGTTCTGTCCTCTGTTGCACCCTGTGAATGATGGGTTGTTTGGAGCCTACAGGAACTGACTGTGTCAGGCATGGAGCAGCACTGGCCTTTCCTAGTAGAAGCCAACCCTAAATGCACTCTGCTGCCAGTATCTAGGCATGAACGGTCGGTACAGGGACAAAGTATGTATTATGGATATTGAGAACTTGGATTCCTGAATTATCAAAGTCACTCTGTCCTTTATTTTGCTGTGTTCTCCACCTCCCACAGCACAGTATAAGGACTAAAATGAAGTAGGGTACTAGTAATAGCAGGAAACCATAAACATGTCAGATGGAAAGATAGTTTAGAAGGCTGGAGTCCATGGCAAACGGATACCTCGGACATAACAGAGCACATGAAACAGTTTAGGTACTGGGTGTATCAGGGTCATTGCTAGTTCCACACAAGTTGTAGGGCGATGCTGTGTCTCTTAAATGTATTAATACAATGATACTGACATCATGTTTATTGTTTCCTATGATTATTCCTTTGTCCTTATGAATTGAATAGTCAGCTATATTGAGCTACGGCATGTGGCACCATGTGTAACTTTAATCATACATAGTAAAGGGTGCCATAAGGGAATTGAAAGGCTCATCAGCCGACAATTCCCTGTCTCGATCTGTGAATGTTATTGCCCACTAAAGGCCACTTTTTCAGGCCTAGCCATAATAGTTATGTCTGTAAATGCAGAACTTGGATCTATATGTTTCACTATGTCCTGTATGCAAGTTCTCTGACCTGTGTACTCTTTAGGTTCTTCAGTCAATTTCTGCTGAGAAACCTGAAACACCAGACATATTGAAAAAATATGTTGCATGGTTTTTGAATTTTACACTAAAATTTTTTATTTTGTACCAGGTTAGCACATTGTCCTCTTAGGAGCATGCACATTTTAAATTTATATTTTCCTATAACTTTCATTTAGTCTTTCATTTAATGTTCTGCGTTACACTGTATGTTGCTAAGAGGAATTTATCAACACTGTTTTCAGTCTGCACAGAACAGTCAAACAGACTTTCCATAACTTGAATTATATTCTAATCAAGATGTTTCTCCTGCTTTTACTTCTAAATCAAATTTGCCTGAAAGATCATTTAACACTGCTAAATCTTGACTTTTTTTGGAAGGAAGTTATCTCTTTCAAAGAGAAACTAATCTTTAACTTACATAGTCCGTTTTCCTTATCTTCATTCTACCCTGGAGAAAGGACATCTCATTCAGCATGGCCAAGATTGGCCTTTTTACAGGCTGTACAATGTAGACAGTCTTGAAATAGATCATGCACAGGCTAAGTCCTTAGCTGTATTTGTTGACCACCTGGAGAAAGAAAAACCCTATATTAAAGTTCACTTTAATTTCGTCCAGGAACACAAATGCCATTACACATTGATGTGTCACTACTCTATGACATTGCTATAGAGACAATTAAAGTTTTAATTTATCTAAGTATTTTCATAGCTTCATGTCTTTGGATTTGTTTTACTTTTACAGGTTGCATCTATATTTCTTAGACTAAGAAGGTAGAATTTCTTTTAAAGCCTAGCAGATATTTGGCATGATGAGAGTAAATAGCATACATGAGTGTTCGGGCATTGTACTCCAAGGCATTGCCATCTGGTAGCAACAACAGCTGCCTGAAAAGTGCATAACAGAGAGTTCACTGGTTTTAGTGGAAACAATATTGTGAACAAGGTGCTTCATCTTACTTTCCGTTGTGTGCATATGGAGAGAAATAGGTGGCTACGTAGATTAATTTAAATCCCAGAAGTGTGTCTGAAGCAAAGACACTCAGCTGAACTGCTTGTCTGTCTGAGAGGAAGAGGTGATCTCTGAGTGGTACTTGAAGCCCTTTCTCTCAGTATTATTGTTACACAGAGCATATATTAAGTAAATCTGCCTCACTGCTGTCAAAATTAGCATGCCTGTTCATGCTTCTGAAATTCTCCATTCTCTCCTCTTGAGAAAGGAGAAAGAATTATGTGATATATGTAAACAGTGATTAATTTAGTCTTCTGCGAAATCCACATATCACTGTGCATCTAAAGTTTGCATAGGATTTTAAATGCAGTGTAATTATATATAGTTACACACCTTAATTTTTAAAGCTACTTCTACATCTCATTTTTTAAAAAGATTAATTTATCATGTGTCCTGATTCAGCATTAAAAGGAGATTAGGAACAAAATCATGTTTCCATTGTATTATATCTAAAATGGGAAGAAATGTTGCTTGGCTTTAGAATAGGGAGTAGATCTGATGTGATTCTAAAAGACAGCTCAGACTTCTCTGCAAAATTACTGTTGCCTAGGTGTGTATTTTGAAACAATGTCCTGAACTTGGGATATCTTGCTTATTTTTATCCCCCGCAAAGTTAACTCTTGAATGAGCGACATTTATTCTGAAACTTCATATAAATTCCAGAATGGAGGAATGAAAAAGACCTCCCACAAAATCATTCCTTGCACTCCCTGTCAAATCAAAATAAGAAAACATTCTCTTCACATAGTACAGGATGTTGAAAAAATTAAAAGTATCATATGTGACACTCTATACTATGATTATGTGATACTTTATACTATCATTTACTCAGTAATTTTTATCTGGATTTTGAACTATGGTTGTTCTTTTTTAGGGTGAGGAAAAGGTAGAGTGCATTTGTTTTGATATGATTTTGACTTACAGTTATTATATATTATAAACAAAGGAATATCATTTATCTTACTTCCAAATACATAAAATCCTTCAGAATTCATACCTAAGTATAGTACCTACATGACATCTAATTTGATGAAAAAGTCAAACATAAAAAATAATAAATCCCCAACCTATTACACTCTAGTCTCAGACTTAGGGGAAAAAAAGTTCTCTTAAATTGCGGATATATAAATACATAATTGTAGAATATAAATATATCTCCTTCTAGAATAGTATGTGTGATGTTAGAGAAGGAAAATACAATGAGTTTTCTTAAAAAAAAAAAAATTGAATCAAATATTTGGATTCTCTGTGTGTTTCAACAGTACCTACAACATTAAAATTGTCTCCAGAAACTTGTAAGCCAAGAAACAGATGTTTAGAAAAAGCAGTTTGTTACAGTAGAAAAACATGTTATTAATCAATTAACAAGATAATTAATCAGACTCATATCTGGCCTCAAAATCTAGGATTAGCATTAAAGCTAATGTATTATTGTTAATACTAGTCTTGAGAAAGAATAGGCCTGAGACATATGAAATCCATATTAAACATCTACTATGATGAAGAACATCTATGAGCTTTGGAAGAAGGGGCAGGCATTTAAGGAGGACTACAGGGATGAAGTGTGATCATGCAGAAGAAAAATCAGGAGGGCTAAAGCCCAAATAGAACTCAGACTGGACAATTCTGTGAAAACTAATAAAATCATTCTACAAATAAATTGACAGTAAAAGGGGAACTAGGGAGAATATCCAGTCTTTATTGGACACAAAAGGAACAACTGTAACAAAGGATGAGGACAAGAGTGAGGTACTTAATGCCTTCCTTGCCTCAACCTTTAATAGTAAAGAAAGTTCTTTCCTGTTTATACATCCTTATGAGCTAGAGGAGCAGAACAAAGCTCCCATGACCCAGGAGGAGGTGGTTAGAGACTTGCTTGGCCAATTAGACTGTTACAAGTCTATGGGGCCAGATGGAATCCATGCAAGAGTATTGAGGGAGCTGATGTACATGCTTGCCAGACCCCTTTCATCTACCAGCAGTCCTGGCTGTCTGGGGAAGTTCCACTTGACTGGAGACTGGCTTATGTTACACCATTTACAAGAAGGCTCAGAGGGAGGATCCAGGAAACTACAGTCTGAGGTCAGTCTGACCTCAGTGCTGGGAAAGGTCATGGAAGAGGTGATCTTCAGTGCTATCATGAAGCACATGCAAGATAACTGGGTGATCAGGCCCAGTCAACACTGGTTCATGGAAGGTAGGTCCTGTAAAACTAACTATTACCGTCTATGGCAAAGTGACCGGCTTACTGGATGAAGGAAAGGCTGTGGATGTAGTCTTCTTGGACTTCTGTAAAGTCTTTGACACAATTTCCCACAGCATTCTGCTATGGAAACTGTCAGCCTCTGGACTGGACAGATGCACACTCTCCTGAGTGGAAAACTGGTTGGATGGCCAGGCCCAAAGAGTTGTGGTAAATGGAGTTAACTCCAGTTGGAGGCTGGTAAAAAGAGGTGCCCCTCAGGGCTCAGTGCTGTGTCCAATGCTGTTCAATATCTTTATCAATGACCTGGATGAAGGCATTGAGTGCATCCTTAGCAAATTTGCGGATGACACTAAGCCAAGAGGAAGTTTCGATCTGCTGGAGGGCAGGGAGGCTCTGCAAAGGGATCTGAACAGGCTGGACCACTGGGCTGAGACAAATGGCATGAGGTTTAACAAGGCCAGATGCTGGGTCCTGCACTAGGGGCATAACCACCCTGTACAATGCTACAGACTAGGGGAAGAGTGGCTAGAAAGCTGCCTGGAGGAAAAGGACCTGGGGGTATTGATTGACAGCCAACTAAAAGTGAGCCAGCAGGGTTCCCAGGTGGTCAAGAAGGCCAGTGGCATCTTGGCTTGTATCAGAAACGACATGGTCAGCAGAGCCAGGGAGATTATTCTGCCCCTGTACTGGTGAGATCACACCTTGAATACTGTGTTCAGTTCTGGGCCCTTTGCTACAAGAAGTATGTGGAGACTCTTGAGTGTGTCCAGAGAAGAGCAACGAAGCTGGTGAGGGGGCTGGAGAACAAGACTTACAAGAAGCTGCTGAGGGAACTTGGGTTATTTAACCTAAAGAAAAGGAGGCTGAGGGGAGACCTTATTGCTCCCTTCAACTAGCTGAAAGGAAGTTGTAGAGAGGTGCTGGCCTCTTCTCCCATGTGACAGGTGATAGGACAAGGCGAAATGTCCTCAAGCTGTGCCAGGGGAGGATTGGACTGGACATCAGGAAAAAAGTTTTCACAGAAAGGTCATCGGGCACTGGCAGAGGCTGCCCCAGGTGGTGGTTGAGTCACCATCCCTGGAGGTATATAAAAGATAGGTGGATGAGGTGCTCAGGGACATGGTTTAGTGGTTGTTAGGAATGGTTGGACTGGATGATCCTAGAGGTCTTTTCCAACCTGGTGATTCTATGATTCTACGATCTTAATTAAAAGAACCTTTCAGATTCAGGTCTGTTTGTCCTAAAACCAATGAAAAAAAGGTCTCTAACTATTATTGAAAGTAAGAAAAAGGTTGTGTTCTTTTATTGCTTTGCTAATTAATGCAGTCTCATTCATCTGAACTCAACAGAAAAGTGGAAGGAAATTCTAATTAAATAAATACAGATAAATTCAAATAAGATTATATACCTGCTGGTATAGATAGATCATGTGATCTATTGCTAATCTGTATTTTAGGTGAAGAAGATGGGATTAATCTAGCTTGTCAACTAAGAAAGTATTTACTGTGAGAGTGCTCAGGAAATTTGTTAATAAACACAGTGAAAGTAAAGAAGTATTGTAGAAGAACTGCACATTAGGTAGAGACATTGTAAGAAATAAGCTTGAACTAGTGTTATTTATGTTACTAAAGAAGCTGGTCATGGGACTAGTTTAATTTTCTGTTTTCACAAATATCAAGTGGGAGTGTCCTAGTGAATTGTTAAGATATCAAGAAGGAAACACCATGTGGAGGACTGGGAGGATATGAAAAGACCTGAAGGAGCCTATGGACAGCAGAAGTAGGAAAAAGATTAAATTAAGCAGTACAAAATGCAAAGTTCCCTTCTTTGTGGTTAATAACAAATTATTCCATAAGCTCGTCAGTTAAAAATGTCAGAGAAGAAAGTGCAGCTACATGCAGAGCAATTGAAGCACTGATAAGAAAATGGCAAATGCAGTACTACGTTGTCTCAGACAAGATATTTCTAGGAAAGGCTTGGAAGCATTCAAGCCATCCTCAAAAGTACTGAGGAGACATAATTTTAAATACTATATTCAAGAAAAATGAGTTCAGTCTCAGTTGATGAGGGGAAAGAAAACCTACTAGGAAGTAAAAAAGCACAGTTTATTTAGACTAGAAAAACAACAGCTAAAATAGGATATAACAGATACTTATAAATGTAGTGGGAGAGATAAATAAACTATGAATAAATTGAAACAGGAACCCTTGTAACCCTCAGGAGAATGAGATTCTGAAGTGATTATTTTAAGTAAAAGAAGTGAGGACAAGAAAAAAGACTTCTGTTAAAATATATTAATTATACTGAAATATATATTGTGATTCCCTCTTAAGTCAAAGGACCTAAACCAATGACCTTGGAAATCCCCCTCAGTCTTCTGGTTTTGCGCTAGGCAATCATGCTAGAGTAAAAAAGTATGCCCCTCAGAAAGGGATAATGCCAATAGCAAGTAACACAATTGTTGTCTTTCAGTCATTACAGCTTTATCAGCTCATGTGAGCATATATGATAGGCTGGATACTGCTGAAATCCCCCCCCCAAAATATCTCTGTTTCCATGATAAACCTGGCCTCAAAGATGAGCTGTTTGGGTTGTTGAGACTTCTGGTCTCTGGTTTGTTATTTTTCTTTTTTTTTATTTTGAACACAACTTAGACTACAGGAAACCACTCTCTTATTTGCCTCCAAAAGGACAACAAATGATAAACACATGTTCATCAGGATAATATCACCATATATTTTTTCTATTAAGACTTGACAGAGAGGAAAATATAACTTCATTTAGGACATTATTTGTAATAGTTAGTGGAAGGAGGATAAACATTATTCACTTCTAATACTTTGATAAAAATCCCTTCAAAGTTCACCAGCATCTGTAAGACTTACTGTACTTGTAAAACATGGACTTTCATTTTCTTGTAATGATGACAACACAGGACTATTTTTATGCATATTATAAGGCTACCTTGTTCAATAATAGCATGCTCTAAGTGATTTATTGGACTGTATACAGCAGTCTGGACAGTCTGGAGCTCTGGAGTCCAGTGGTATGAGGTTTAACACAACCAAGTGCCAGGTCCTGCATTTGGGGCACAACAACCCTGTGCAGTGCTACAGACAAGAAGTCTGGCTAGAAAGCTGCCTGGAGGAGAAGGACTTGGGGGTGTTGGTTGACAGCCGACTGAACATGAGCCAGCAGTGTGCCCAGGTGGCCAAGAAGGCAAATGGCATCTTGGCTTGTATCAGAAACGGCATGACCAGCAGGTCCAGAGAGGTTATTCTCCCTCTGTACTCAGCACTGGTGAGACCGCACGTTGAATACTGTGTTCAGTTCTGGACCTCTCACCACAAGAAGGATGTTGAGGCTCTGGAGCAAGTCCAGAGAAGAGCAATGAA
This sequence comes from Clamator glandarius, assembly GCA_033459285.1. NCBI lineage: Eukaryota > Metazoa > Chordata > Aves > Cuculiformes > Cuculidae > Clamator > Clamator glandarius. Next base: position 448,479 of record JAUNZM010000153.1, read on the forward strand.
GCTGGTGAGGGGGCTGGAGAACAGACCTTATGAGGAACGTCTGAGAGAGCTGGGGTTGTTTAGTCTGGAGAAGAGGAGGCTGAGAGGAGACCTCATTGCTCTCTATAACTACCTGAGGGGAGGTTGTAGAAAGAAGTGTAATGGCCTCTTCTCCCAAGTGACATGGGGCAGGATGAGAGGGAATCGCCACAAATTCCACCAGGGGAGATTTAGGCTGGACATTAGGAAAAATTTTTTCACAGAAAGGGTCCTTGGGCACTGGAACAGGCTGCCCAGGGAGGTGGTTGATTCACCTTCCCTGGAGGTGTTTAAGGCATGGGTGGACGAGGTGCTAAGGGGCATGGTTTAGTGTTTGATAGGAATGGTTGGACTAGATGATCTGGTGGGTCTCTTCCAACCTGGTTATTCTATGATTCTATGATTTTATGATTCATACAGTCTCTGCAAGCTAACAAAAAGGATCAGATTTTGTGCAAGTTGCCTTCCTGTTTGCATTGTTGGATTGTAAATTGTGATAATGCTTTCAATAAATTATATATGGTCACAGCATAAAAAAAAGTACAGAGGAATGCTAATAGAGGTACAATCAGACTAATTAGGAGAACATTCCAGGTGCACAATTTTGCTTGGACAAAATTATTTGGAAACTGATTTTTAACAAAGTAAAGACAGAACAGTGAGTTGTTCAAGTGTTTACAATTGTACCTAAACACAAATCACTTTTCAAGGCTCCTGAAGCTCCTGAATAGATATTTAGGAATATTCAGTAGTACTAGTTTGAGTCTATTATTTCTTATTGTCAGTCATGTAGTTCAGTAACTGAAATGCTGAACTACTTCTTCCCTCCTTGATTCTAATGATACCCTTTATAATACTCTTTTTAATGTAGTGTCTGAATTTTAGAGAGTTTGTTCACTGCCACGTGTCAGTCCATTGCAAAATACAGCACTGGAAACCTTCTTGTTTTATCCATTTTGACAGATAAAAATAGGGCTAATAGGGTTGTTAAATGTGTGGATTCTGTTTCTTGTTTATTAAGTTAAAAAGGGAATAAAATTAATGCAATAAAAAAAGCACTTGTGGCCCAATCTCCTACTGATATCAGGACAAATCAAGGTCTTTTTATTAAGTTTAGGGGGAGAAGAATCCAATTAACAAACTTCTACTTAAATCAAAAAGTAAACCTATAATTAATTCAGATTGTTACTTTTTAGCAAAGTGCAAACATGAGGTAATAATTGTAAGCCTATGCAGACGTGACAATGTTCAACATTGCAGCTTTCATGAGTATCAATGATTTACATCCACTGCCAGAATAGAATATGAACACTTTTCTAGGATGAAGTCACATCAGCAAACCCTGTTCTGCACTGGTGTTTGCATTATTATGGCTGCATTGATGTAGTGAGTCCCTCGAAACAGGTAAAAATTTTAATATAAAAGTCAATGAAAGAGATTGTTTACTCTTTCACTAAAGCTTCCTTTGTTATTGTTACAGGGCTATGTATCTGTGGATGCTTTTTCTGCCCACTCTGTGTTGTCCTTTTTAAAGGTGTATTCAAACCATTTTTATGCATAACTTTGGACTTTCCCGTAATGTGCAAAACTACTAGATTATTTGCCAAGAACAGTGGTTTCATGCACCACAACAGGTTTATTCCTGTCACAAATAACTGTGCTCATCTTTTCTTGCATTAGTTCAGAGAGTGTGAAGAAAGCATTTTAGTTCTTTCCAAGACTCTTTCTCCAGGTAAAACCAGCACTCGAACAGTCTCTGTACTCTCATTGTATATGATTTTTCTCTCTGTAAGCATTTTAAAAAAGCCTTTTTTTTTTGGTCTGCGGTGGGCAGATAAGAGGAAGACTCTATGGGATGCCAGAGATCAGCCTCTTTGAAAATGAGAGCTGTCTATTTGGAAGAATACAGATAAAACCAGAAAGGACCTGGACAAGAACAGTGCAATACTCCATGGCTAGAATAAGAGCAAAAAGGTCAGGTACTATAAAAACACATTCCGTGATTCCTTCAATAGTTCAGATATAATGCCTGAATAATTTAATCAGTGCTTATAGGCTTAGTTGTGCCCTTGACACAGAGATAAATGAACTCTTGCAGTGTAGGAACTCTAGGTTGAGCAGCCAGGTATTCTATCATGTCCTTGGTTTGTTTTTTTGGATCTCAGCCTGCAGAGTGTCCAGGTAACTTTGATACATTTAACAAATGATTTAAAATCAACCTCAAATGCCAAAATGCTTGGTATGTGCAACAAGAAATGTCCACTATAGCTTAAAAACATTTGCTTTCCTAGCTGTTGTCCTCAAATTTCTGTGGACAGCCAGGTAAACAGAGCTGTGAGTGTTGCCTCATTCTCCCAACTATGTTATGGAAGAATTCTGAGGGATGCTAAGGGATTATGTTGTGATAGTCACCATGATCTCTGGCTATCACTCTGGTTGCAGTGTTTTCCAAGTTTTGCATGTGTTGTCTGTGCAGTGGCTAGCTGTCTCCGTTTGCAGCTGAAGTTCAAATGAGCTCTACAGAAGGTTTATACATAAGCCTCATTGGACAGGGATATGCAAAGGAGAGGATGTTTCACCTGACCACTGATCTGTAAGGGAATCTTGCAGTTACTTTTATTAACATGTTAGTTGCAGGTATCCCAAGAGTCTGAGCAAATCTGGCTCTCAGCTGCCAATTGTACCAGATCTTACATTGCTATATAAACTTTAGCCATGCCCAAATATCAAACTGTATACCTGCACAGCCTATTTAAAAATCAGGAGACTTGCCATTTGGAAGCTCTGTTACCAGACCTTGGTTTGCTATGTCTGTTTGTTTTTTTTTTTTCCCAGCTTTATGCATGGCACTGATTATGATAGACTAATACGATGTGAGAAAGATGAAACAGCAAGCATGAAGGAAAGATTGGCTAATGATACAAAGGAAAACTCACATAATCACAGCATCATTTAGGTTAGAAAAGATCTTTAAGATCCAACTGTTAACATAGCACTGTCAAATCCACCACTAAACATGTCCCTGAGCACTGCATCCACCTGCCTCTTGAATGTATTTGAGATGGTGGCTCAACTACTTCCCTGGACAGCCTGTTCCAGTGCTTCATAATTCATAGTAGTTCACTAGCTTTGAAAACTGTCTCTCTAATATTCCCTGGGCAGCCTGTTCCAATGCTTCATAATTCATAGTAGTTCACTAGCTTTGAAAACTGTCTCTTTAATATCCAGAATGATGTCATAAAATCTCAATGAAATACTGAAAATTTGAGTCTAAATCTCAATAGCCTATTGTGTTATATGATTAAACAAGAGATGAAGAATGTGTGAGCAGAATATGTTGACAATGCTTCCTGTACACTTTACACTCATTTTACTTAGGTTCAAATACTTATGTAAGCTAAGATGTCAAGCAGCAGAGAGTGATTTCTATGTTGTTTTAAATGTGTTTGTATGATGTATGTACTTCAGATATCTCTGATAGTTTTAGCTATGTGATTAGACAGTTCAGAAGAAAGTTCAATAAACAAACAGATGCCAGAGAGTATTAACTATCCATAGCAAACATTTCCGTTTAACAGAGCTGAATTTGATGGCAAATAATTCTGCCAGAACAAAATTGTCTCTTATGAATACAAATATCTTGATTTCACATAAAGACCATTATCCTTTGAAAATGTCATACTTTGCAGATATTGTTGACTTAATAGATGACAACTGCAAAACTTTAGGGACCTTTTTTTCTAATCAAAGTGATTCGGTTCACATTATTAGTTATTCTGCTGTGTTGTTTATTTTCAGCTCTTACTTTTTAGACCGTTATCAAACTGCGTGCACCATACAGCCTCAGTGACTGGTTTTGAAAAGCTTTCCAAATAATGACAAGGAAACTAACTCAGTAAAAACGGTCATTTGCTGGCAGATTTTTCAGAGACTTAAAGCAAGTTTTATTTCCCATCTGAAAGCTCAAAATCTTATAAAGTTCTGTCCTGCTTCAGTTACCTAGAAGATTTTGCCTGTTTGCCTGACAGACTCTTAAAAGTGTTTAGTTTTATGCTGTTGTTTGTACTTTCTGAAAGTGTTTTTAACTGTTATTCCAGTAAGTGTAAAAACTTTGAAGATATAACATATACAAGGCTGAGTAGTGCAACTCTTAACTTTTAAGCACCAAAATTCAGACTGAAACCTATAGCCTTGCATTAAGCTTCTAACACAAGAATAAAGGCCTTCTCAGAACAGGATGTGTACTATCATGCATGTTCATCAGAGCTCTGCCTGAGATAACATTAGGGAATGCTACAAATATGCCAAACCCTCTTGTATTCTCTGAAAATCCTATGCTCCTCTCTGGATTATATAGAAATTCCTCTTCCTCTCTCCTGAGGAAAACAACTTACGCCTTTTTTTCTTTAAAAATAAAGATAATGACGAAGAAAGTCCTGTTTTAGAAGCAGCAGTGGCCTGTTTCCACCGTGGCCAAAGTAGCCTACTTGCAATGAAAGAAACTGAACAGATCCATTTTCTAAGAGACTGTGTCAGGCCTGATTCTCCTCTCTTCTTTAAGCTGGAGGATCCTGGATTAGTAACTAGAATATGATGCACATATACCCACTAAATATTTTAATAGGGTTTTTTTTGTTTGTTTCCATTGGTTTGTTTGTTTGTTTAAAAAATTGTGTTTTAAAGATAATCTAACACTAACATTACAGAAGTCTTTGAGCAACTTTAACTGTATGTGAACCTGGGCACACATGACTATGATCTCTAAAATAAATGTAACCCAAAGAACCAGTAAATGTTGCAGGAGGAATTTTACATTCCTTAATTGTCTTCTTGTGCCTTCACAAAACAATTCCTACACATCCCTGAATAAGTCTTAGTGTGGTGGTAATAGTTCTTCCTCTTGTCACCCCCCTAGTCTACAAAATAGCCAGATGTGTTTTGTTGTGTTGCTTTGTGCTTTTTAAAGCATTGAAACCGTGTCTGTGAAAAACAACTTTGTCACTTTATATTTAAATTTGCATTTTGTATATTTTGAGTAAGAAAACCTGTGGTCTTACAACACCAAGTATATCAAGGAATAAAAAGCTAAATAGTCATAATGACAACTGATTTCTGTTCACAATTCTGCCAGTTATTTAAGAATGTAGTCTTCTTTTTAATATTAATTTAAGTTAACTATATGGAAATACATTTTTCTTTGCAAAGGAAGTGTGGATCCAAAAATAAATTCAGACACTTAATTCCAAACTTCAGCCTGAAAAGTGCTAAAACCTGCTCAGCTAAACCTGGAACTCCCCTCTTTCTACTGAAGTACTGGCTGCAAGATTGCAGCCGGGCTCTCACTAACCACATGAATCTTTCATTCCTTTCTGGTGGTACTAAATTTCTACAGTGTCAGTAAGGTGTGCTTTTCCTTGAAGTTACTACTGGCCTTTCTGGTATAAAACTTTACTCAGAAATAGAGGTTTTATTACTTTCCACTAGAGGAATGACTCAAACCTAGTTTTTTGTTGTCTGTTTTCCTCATGTATAAAGATGGGCAGTATCGGTAGATCTGTGTCATCTTTACTTAGCATTTTGAAATAATAATGTTTTCTGACATGTAGGAGTATGTTCTGGACTTTAGAGCTAGCATGGTTACAGATGTTTAAAGCTCAGATGTGTGGGATTTCAAAGGTCTTTTAGGTTAGGTGTTTGTGGTACTGCTATGAAACGCTAAACTCCTGTATTTGGATTCCATTCTGTGGAGCAAATGACAAAAAATTTGGCACACCTGATTTATGGAGGGCTAAATCCTTTCTTCAGTCTAGTGTTAATCCTCCCACAATTTCAGAAAAGGTTGACGATATCACTCTGGTCTTCAAAAAAGGCAAGAAAGAGGATCCAGGAAACTACAGGCCAGTCAACCTCACCTCCACCCACAAAAAGGGGATGGAATAGCTCATTCTGGCTATTACCTCCAAGCGTCTGAAAGAAAAGGGTATTGGAAGTTGTCAACATGGATTCACCAACAGGAAATCATGCTTGACCAATCTGATAGCCTTTGATGATAGCATAACTGGCTATGGCTAATAAAGGCATGAACTCCGTTCAGGTGCAATAATGAAATCCCTTTATTATGCCTGAGTAAAGCTTTGTACACACTTATCTGCCCCATTAGCTACCTATCCTGGTGATTTTCCACACTAAAGTCTCACAGTTACAGCAATTCAGCATAACTCTACTTGCTAAAAATACTTCCTTTATCTAGCAACCAAAAAGTCCCAACTGTTCCTTTGCAGTTATCTCAGCTCCTTGTTCTCTCCATCTCCTTAGTTGTCCCACAGTTTCTTACCAATGAGCGTGAGGATATTGGCTGTATTATGCTGTATATACATGGTTCTGAAATATTCCATACCCACAACTGGCGGGGTAGTTGAGGGGAGATCAGTGGATATTGTCTGCCTTGACTTCAGAAAGGCTTTTAATACTGTCTCCCACAACATCCTCATAGGCTAGCTTAGGAAATGTAGGTTAGATCAGTGGACAGTGAGATAGATTGAGAACTGTCTGGATGGCCCAGCTCAGAGGGTTGTCATCATTGGTGCAAATTCTAATCAGAGCCCTGTGGCCAGCCATTTTCCCCAGGGGTTGATACTGGGCTCAGTCTTGTTTAATATATTCCTCAGTAACCTGGTTGAGAAGATAGAGTGTACCCTCAGCAGGTTTGCTCATGATACAAAACTAGGAGGAGTGGCTGATACATCAGAAAGCTGTGCTGCCATTTAGTGAGACCTGGACAGACTGGAGAGCTGATCAGAGAGGAATGTAATGAAGTCTGATTGTGCAAATTCCTCCTCCACTTTGGGTAGAATAACCCATTGTAGAGGAAATTAGGGCTCGACTGGCTGAATGAAGCAGGACTGGTGGACAGGTTAGCTGTGAGCCTGCAATGTGACCTCATGGCCAAGAAGACCAATAGTATGCTGTGGTACATTAACAAGTATGTGGCAAGTAGGCTGAATGCAGATATCCTTACCCTCTACCCTGCACTAGTGAGACCCCATCTGGAGTCTAGGCTCCCCAGCTCAAGATAGCCAAGGAACTACTGGAGATAGTTCAGCAGAGAGCCATGAAGATTATTAGAGGGCTGGAACATCTCTCTTATGAAGAAAGACTGAGAGATCTGAGTCTGTTTAGCCTGGAGATCTTATAAATGCTTACAAATATCTAAGGGGTAAGTATCAGGAAGATTGGGCCAGACTCTCTTCAGTGGTGCCCAGCGACAGGACAAGGGACAATGGGCACAAAATGAAACACAGTAAGTTCCAGCTGAACATGAGGAAAATCTTCTTTACTGTGAGGGTGACAGAGCACTGGAACAGGCTGCCCAGAGAGGCTGTGGAATCTCCTTATCTGAAAATATTTGAAACCCACCTGGAGGCATTCCTGTGCAACTTGCTCTAGGTGAACCTGCTTTAGCAGGCAGGTGGACTAGATCACCTCCAGAGATCTATTCCATCCTCTACCATTCCGTGATTCTGTGATTCTGCTATTCCCAGACATCCTGATGCTGGATACCAGGGAGATCCTCACCTCCCTCTCCATTTCCCCTTCAGAGGAAGCTGCAGAGAACAATGAAGTTCCCCCTCAGCCTTCTGTTCTCTAAAACAAACAAACCCACAGTACTTGGCTGCTCCTTATAGGACATTCTCTCAGTACTTCTACGCAGTAGCAATGCATAGGCAAAGAGCAAATAACCTATGGCTCTTGTATTCCTCAGAATGCAGCGATATGGAGACACTAAATGAATGTCGAATCAAAGTAATACACAAAAATTATCACATAATATCATATCATTCCTATTTCCAGCTCATAGCCTACTAGCTATTAAAAAGGAAAGATTTTTCATTTTGGACAGTTATGTAGCTAGCTATAAAATCTATAATTATGTTGAATAATAAATTTCTGTTTTCAGAGTGGGGACATTTCACCACAATTCCAGATATAAAGTTAATGTTATAAATAATTCCTGGCACCTAAATTGTCTAATAATTAGACAAATGAGAAAGAATGAACACCTGAACTTTTGCATCCCAAAACTGTTTTCTTTATGGTTAGGAGTTACATAAAACTATGGACTGAATGGAGGGTATTAAGCAGGTTAAAAGAAATAATCCTAACCAAAGAAATCAGTGCCATGGGAAATGTTAAGGCAGACGTCTGTTCAGAAAGTTGGATTTATCAGTTCTTTTAAGGTTATTGACTTCAGAAGACATCTACTTTTTAACACTGCTTGAAAATTCAGTTCCTGTGTGAGGCTATACAACATTATCTCCTTTTTATTAATCTCCATTTATAAGTCTACAGAGAAGAAATTCTTGTTAATTCCAAACCTGTGATTTGACTTCAGAGTCTTGCGGAGGTGGCAGCGCTGAGTGATATCAAGTGACATTTACTCAGGAAATGTGGGTTCCATTTTAATCTGTGTTTCTGATGTTCTTTGCCATTAAGCCTTTCTCTGTCAGTGTCAAAATAATGTTTATAATTAGCATGTTTGGATCTTCAGGTAAAAGGCCATATACAATTGAAAATATCACTCTAGTGAAAGCTAAAGTAAATTGTAGTTGTTGATAGAATGCTATTGTATGTTTTTAAACCTACCTACTTGTTCCTGCTTTGTGGTTGGAAAATAACTGTCCAATAAATTTTTATTTCATTAATTAATTTATTACAATACCATATAACTTATGATTGTATCTCCAAGTTTCATGGCAAGATGCTTATTCATAAAGACAATATTTTATTTTGCTGAAGATAAGATAGGAATATAAAAAAACCTCTATGAAAATGTATCTTTCAGCTTAGAGAAGAAATTCTGGTTTTGCAGACTTTCTTGACATTTTTAACTCCACTTAGGAGATGTTTAATTTCAGTGTGTTGACCATGAAGCAGTTAGCTGAAAAGATAAGCTGCAGTATGTGAGAATTAGAAAAACACACATAAAACACAGGAAAAGGTTAAAGTGTTATTTAGTCTTCTCTAGGAAATACTAAAGTGAGAGCTTATTTAAAATGTCATCAACTGGATCTTTAGAATCTGGTTTCCAGGAATCACCATTAGTATTTATGACTGGTGTGTCTGGGCTCCTACCTTCACTTTCTTGAACTGGACACCAAAACCTATTTGAATGTTTAAGCTGCAAATTTAAACAAGACTTCTGCTAATATTAGCACATCTTAGGAAACCTGGATGTTACATACAGCAAGACTCAAAGGACCAAATTTGCCACTTGGACATAAGCATAGGTAGTGTAATGGAGTTGGCCAGTACTGGTTTATACAGCTCAAATTCAAAATCAATTAGTAAATTTATTAATTTTGGGGAGTGTGGTGTAGTTTCTAATGTAGAATTTATCCCTGCCTGCCATCATGTGACTCAGTAGAGAAAAGCATGCACTCTAGACAGTGCTAATGCAAGAGATGCAAGGAGGTGGCCGTAATCTGCTTAGTTTTATCTTGGATGCCATCAATTAATGTCCACTAAATATCTTGGAATATTCTGTTGCTTTAAAAATATGAGCTGTTTGTCTAAATTACAAATTAAAGGTTATTAGGAAGTTTATTTTTGTTTTCTCTGCCTTTACAAGGACACATCCCAGGTAACTTCTCAATGTGAGTAGGAAACAAGGGCGTGGTAGTTCTTTAGATTTTTATATTCAGATGAAATATTTGATTTTTTTCAGGCCCTTAATTTTGGATGAAGGTTTTCTGGGTAAAGGATTTTCTGTCAGTAAGAAGAACCTAATCTACAGCAGGAATACAGAGTATCCTTATGCTTAACAGAGGCAGCTCTCCAAAATTTCTGAATTCTGTTAATTCCTAATTCTCTAACTCATAAAATAGTTTGAGTTTCCAGGGATCTTTAAATGTGATATAGTCTAACTCCCCTGCAGTGAGCAAGGACATCTTCAACTACACCATGAATGTTTCCACAGATGGTACATCTTTCAGCTTCTCTGGACAATCAGTTCCAGTGCTTCACTACCATTATCATGAAAAATTTCTTCCTTACAACTAGTCTGAATTGACCCTCTTTTAGTGCAAAATCATTACTCCTTGTCCTGTTACAGGCCGGGCTGAAAACCATTGTTGTTATATGAGGAACATATGTATAATATAAAATTGTGTATTCAACATGGTGGCAGAACACTTAAAGATTCTATATTTCAGTACTGAGTGTTCCTAAGTATAGGTTTGTTGATCTAGTCTTTCCTGGCCTTAGTTCTCAGTTTTAGGATAAGAATGATATTTCTTTTCCAACCGACACTGAAAATGTATACCTTTCTCAAATAGCATTAAAAGTCAGGAAGAAGATAAGAACACACAGAAGTACTTGTCCATATTGAATACATACATTCAATACATACATACATTTTAGCAAAACTAAAATTAAAAGACAGTTATGTATGATTGTCTTCTTAAAAAAATTGTTCATGTAAATTTTAAATGGCAGATGCAGGCTAAGTTTCTGAGATATTGGAAGCCTAAGGTTAGACTCTAAGAGGCATATTTAAGCAACAAATGAAATTACTTTGACCTCTAAATTCCTTGTTGCTGAACATTTATTTTGTCATGCCTCAAGTCTTAACTATTGAATTACAGGCTTTTTTCTTTTTATGTTATTATTTTTCTCTTTCCTTTTTTCTCTTTTCTCTTTCCTTGTTTCTCTTTTCTTTTTCCTTTTTAAATTTTTTTTAAAACTTTCCTGCATACACACCTCTTAGGTGATTCCCCATGAAATTCTCACTCACTGGCCTACAGATACATTACACCTATTAACTATGGCTAAAGTGGTAGTTGAAAGAATGGACCAAAACTAGTCATATCTTTAGTTCCGCTTTTCAGGTAAAAGTTGAAGTAAAATGGCCCTAAACCACTATAATGTTCAATACCTGTATGTTCATGTCACTGTACAGCATCAGCAACAAAGCAACAAATACAACAGAGAATTTATCAGCCATTTAAATTTTATGTTATAATGAATTGTATGGTATTTGTTATTGTGTTATTGTATGTTATTATGTTATGCTGACAAGGCCAGCATTCTTATACAACATGCCCTTTGAGGAGCAGGTATTTTAGAATGTAAATCCAACCACTTTTGTCAGTTAAGGAGTATAATGAAGATATCCAATAAACATTTAATTCAGTACATTTTACATATTGTATTTCCAACATTCAATTTCTTTCCTCTTCTCTTACCACAGTTCTTCAACTGAAATAAATAGTATATGTGCATACAGGGCAAAGACCAAAGTAGACATGGCTCTAGATGAAATGATTTTCTGTATCATTGTGTTTTGATATAATTCAATTTCAGAAATGTATTTCTACTTCATCCTGAGCTTATCTGATGCTTAACAACTTGTAAACCTGCTCTAGTTATATATTAAGAAGATATTCGTCTTCCAGGCTTTTCTGCTAGGTTGTTTAACAAAAAAAAAAAAAACCAACTATCATTCTTACTTTGATTGAATGCTTGTATTTCTTTTTTTTTTCCTAACAAAAAAAAAATCTAAATTTAGTCTTGTTGTCATAAATCTTAATCAGCTATAAAATCCATTTTTATTGTATACTGATGTCATGGTCACTGTCTTATCAACCCACTTATAATTTACAAAGAGGTTTTCTCTCTTTTCATTTTCATTACCAACTTAAAACACAGATCTTTCCTCATTGAATGAGCTTGTATCTTCACTTAGCTAGCACAATGTTGTTGATTACATCTACATGTTCATACATACCTACTTTTAGGTAAAATCATAGAAACCAAAGTTTTATTTATTCTTCAGAACAAATGAAATGCAGGAGTTCAAACAACATATTATTTTCTGGTGTGTTTGTTGAAGACTGAATCTTAACAGTAAAACTGAGAGAACTTTTTTCTCTCTTTGAGAAACTGTGTAAAGAAATTTATAACTTACAATCCAGTCTATTAAGAAAATCCATCTGCTGACTACAGTAATTTTCTCTATTCCCTTATTTTTGTGAAAAAGCATTCTATCTGCAGAACCAGACAAACATCGATGTGCAGGGTCTCTTTCAAGCATCAGGTAAAAGAGAATTTAAATGCAGGATTATGACTTGTCCTTGTAACTCGTCTTTTGTCCTCTCACTATTTCATTTTTATTTTTTCTTTCTCGTTCTTGTTCTGTTATGCCAGTATCTACCTTGTACACTAGCTCCATTCACATACATTCTCTTCAGGGATCTGAAGTGCTCTGAACCTTTTAACTTCCTTCATGAGCTCTCTTTTAAAATAAATTCAGACATAATCTGAAAACGCCTGATCTATAGATGAACTGCCTGGAACTTAGGTGTCTATATTTTGGTTTGTATGCATACATAACACAAATTATTTCAGTAGACTAAAATATGATCTAAAATGGTTCTGCCCTTTTAAAAACATAGACATAGGCAACTGGAACTGCAAGCACAAAAAAGTTTCTGAAGACAATAAATTTCATACCCCTACTACAATTGCTACATGACAATTTCCCCTTTGTAAGCCATTGAGAATGTGCTTTTCATGGGCTTTAAGTAATAGGAAATGCCACTGCCTTGATTCTTGTTATAGACATATCTGTCTCAGCAGCTCTGAATCTTTCTAATATTCTGTTCTGCTCTGATTTACTGACAGTTGCTCAGTTATACCAATTCTAAATCTGCTGGTCATCCGCTTTTCCCTAAGTATCATCTAGGAGAGTTTAACAAAGAAGCAATTCTTTCTTCTAAACAATATCTAGATTTGATCCTTGTGATTATTTTATCCAATGTAATATAAATGGTGAAAATCAATAGTGAATGTAAGACAAAAGAATAGCCTTATTCTGTTATTTTTTGCTAATAATACAAATATGTATCTAGAAAAATATTAAAGAATACCAGGGCTTTTAAGCTGGAAACCCAGATCAGGAGCTGATCCTTTTTTGTCAGTGTTGTATAGTTACATAGAATATTTTGATTGATGTTATTTTAATTAGCTTTTGGAGCTTTCAAGTATAGAAATATTTCTAAAGAAGATGATAAAATATCAGATTAGAAATATTATTGCTTGTTGTATGTCATGCACCACTGTAATATCCTGTAATTTCATTACTTTATCTAGGACTTGGAAAAATTACTAGACACCAATGTATGCAATTAGTTTTGTCAAATCTTACTTAATAATTAAGCATTAAGGTTTATTTTCAGCCCCTTCCTCAGCAGCAAAGGTGCAGCATATCATCCATTTTGCAGCCCCATGGGTGAAGTGCAGATAGTTGGATTGGGATCTATTATACTGATCACATGCAGTGGCTGTTCTGTGGCCTAGAGGTGACTACACTCCTTAATAAAACAGCCTTTTCTCATGAAACATGGCAGCAAAGCCTGTGTCTTCTCCAAGGCTGTACGTAGTGTTCTCATAGGTCTAGAAAATAACAATTATTTCCAGTGGGTTTCCCTTTCAGTTTAAAATGACTGAATTAATTCAAGGCTTCTTTGGTAACCTCTTGAAATCATGTTTGAGTAGGAATGAACTGAAGTTTGTATTTTGTACCTCAATATGCAACATGAATGAAGACAGAGTTGTCTGAAGATACAGATCCTGCTGACAGACAGTTTGAGAACTCTGTAGAAGACAAGCAGGAAGAACAATAGCTAGTGTGATTATGTCTATGTTGCCCTCCAGGAATACTCTTCTTGTGAATGCCATCTCCTGAGGCACAGCTGGACTTCATGTCATGGAGTCTTATAATATTTCTCCTCAGCAATACAGATGCAGCCTTAGCAGAATCTGCACTCAGAAGTCCCTTATATCATGCCTGATCAGGTAATAATGTTAAGTACTAATGGCTGTTTTGTAATCCTGTGAGTGAAGTCATGGAGGAAGATTCACATAGTTTGCTGTCTGTAGAACTGGCAGAGATTTCATGACTACATGCCAGATTACATCATGGAGTTCTGAAAACAGTATGCAGTAATAATATAAATCATAAAAGAGTCTCACATAAAGGAGTTATATCTTGACTGAAAGACTCAAATTGTGCTGGTAAGACTACACATGATAGTAATAATATAATTAATGATGAATATATCCATCACATTTGAATATAAATCCTCAGCAGTAAAGTAGTGTAGCACTATTTTTTTTTCCTTATTTCATTAATATGATTGCTATGATTTTTGTAACAATACTCTTTGAACCTTTCTTGGCAAAGACTGTTAGTGCTGCTTGAAAATAATTGCATCTTGATTGTGTCACAGAAATAAATGTACCTACATCCACATGAACCATTTTCAAATCCACATGTTTCTCCACAGTACCTATGGTAGCTTGCTTGTTCTGTAGGATTAAAGAGCTGTCTTCTACAATAGGCCTGGATGCAAATTCTGATCATATTGTTCCTCTGGGGTTCATGCTAAAGATTTAAAAATATTTTAGTGTTCTTCAGTGTAAAGATTAAACTGAATGATATTGTTAGAACTAAAGGATTTTGGAATTAAGACTGTTCACCTCAATAAAAATAAGCCAGATGAGACATATTAAGAGGAAATTCTGCTTTCTGATGCATTCATATATGTTGGTTGAATCACTCTGCCTTTACACAGTTCAGCTATAATACTGAGAGTTTCACTTTTCCTAAAACAAGATGTATTAGCCTAAATACACACTTTTAAAATCAGAATTACAGTATGTAAAAACAAACGTATCAGGAATAGAATTAAATTTTCCCACAATCTGGTTAGGGACACTCATACTCATTTTATAATTTAATAATCGATGGTAGGTAAGTTTGTGTTAAGTATCATAAAATATCTAGACTTGGTTTTGGTTGTTTTTTTTTTTCTGTTTATTCATGATGAGTAAATTGCCAGGAAGGTATCAAGTATTTGAAACTAACATTGAGGACTTTTGATTGGAACTTCTCAGTATTTGGCCATAAACTAGTGTAGCAGATATTGAGTAAATGGATGCCAAAATGTTTGCCCTCTAGAATGTAACATCTGCTGCATTATTCATTAAAATAAGTATAAAAAATTTTATATATTCCAAATCACATGAATGAAATTCTCTGTGGAACAATTCCACTTATTATGTATTTTACTCTTTCTCTGACTGATTCTTGTACTAAGGAAATGATAGTCTCATATTTTCAACATTATCTAGGAGAATATTAAAGTGCCAGACTTCTCACCAGTCCTTCTCTGAGTATGAAATAGTAAAGTTAAAGTATGAGACACTATACAACATTACATTTTCTCCAAGCTAGTCAAATCCTAACTTTTGACTTGTCTCAATTAACAGAATTTGACTTAATGTCTCATTGACATTTTTGACCTTAAATGAATTCCAGTATATTTCCTCTGGGATAGGTGCAGTGTAGAGATTCCATTAGATATAAAAAAACTTTTGTTACCAAGAAAATATTTTTGATGAATTAAAGGAAGTATACCTGGAGTTTTTGTCAGATCAGCTGTATCTTCACACCAACTTTTCAAGAAATTTTGATCAAAGCTGGGAACAGATCCTTGAACTACTGTCTCCCCTTGCAGTCAAACAAGCAGTGGAACCATAATCGGCATTGTCAAGACCCCAATACTGGTAACAAATTATGCCACGCTAGATATATGCATTACCTTACTATTTCTCCATATGTAGAAATAATAGAGATTTTTGCATTTTTTCTAGTTTAAGTCCCTGCCTGTCACAGAGGGGTTGGAAATAGATGACCTTTGAGGTCCCTTCCAACCCGAACTATTCTATGATTCTGTGCTACCAGGGTGATATCTTCACTTTCTCCCAAGAAAAGGGCTGTCCATATCTGTCCTACTGTTTGTAATTTTTACACCCTTTTCATTCAGCTGACCTCAGTGATTATATTCCTGTTTTTTTCTTGGTGGAGTAAAGCAACAGCAATGTCTTCACATCTTCTGTCAAAACCTACTAAGTTCATGCAAGAAAGCAAAATGGAGAACGGAAAGACTATGTCCTTTAGGGATGCACAGTATTCTGGGAGGTGTCATGGCTGGAACAGTTGACATTGATTTACCAAAGGGCTATTCTATACTTAAAGGCATCGCTCTAAGTAAAAAGAGCTGGAGGGAAAGAAGACGAAGGGAGAATGTTTGGAGCTATAGAGTGAAGTTTGCCTTCCCATGTAAGAGATATGTATTTTGAACTCGTGCTTTCCTGGAGATAGCTGCTGCCTGCCAATGCAAAGGAACGAATGAAATTTCCCTGGATTAACAGAACTCCAAATACAGCCAAAGCAAGAGAATCCACAGTGCTGCTTAGATGTATCACATCCCTGCCAGTCTACGTAGTTCAATGATTATGGGACATGAAAATCTCTTAAGCAAGATGGTGAGATCAAAACCACCCAAACTTCTGATTATTAAACAAGGCTAACAGAGGAGGAAATTACCATAGCTTTTGAAGTTTTCTATTTCTAATTTTCAGCTGTCACTTGAAACTGAAACTAACAATATGAGATTTAATTATTTCTTTTATAGCTCAGTTCTTTAGTGGACATATAGGAGAAGACAGGTTTTCTCAAATCTATTATTTATTACACTTTTTATTAAAATATGCCTGCATCAGTTTGTGAGGGTGTTTGTTGTTTTTTTTTCTTATTTGTTTAAAGAATTAGATTCTCTTATGTTGTGAATATTAATATCCCCTTCTTACAATACGGACATTGTAAACTCCCATGCAAATTATATCTGACCCTGTGCAGGCATATTTTGCAATGAGAAGCTGTGATGTGGGGCTATCCTATGACATCCATTCCATTGGCTATGCTGGGACAGTGAAACCTCTCTACCATTTTTTCCGGTAGAATGAGTCTTACTAGTTCAAATGATCTTTTGAAGAAGTTAAATTATGCACAAAACTGTGGAAGATGATACCATCATCTACCAAGAGACCATGCTATTTTTCTTATGGTTGGATCTTTTCAGGCAGAGCCGATTTTCTTTATAGGAAAAAGGCATGGACAAATTCTGAAGCAGTGGATGATACAGCTGGTATCGCATGCTAGATGACATATGCTGAATTTGATATCCTTCTTCATCTGAGTAACATGGGAAACCAGAAAATGCTGGAAAGTATGCTCTTAGTCTTCAAATGACTATAGATCATCCATCACTCAAGATAGTTCACACAGTCTCTGGACAGGCTCTATGGACTGGGAACAGTTCGCAAAACTACCATTTCCTATGCACATAGTTTACCAATATAATGCATGTTCTTAAATGTCTGATTTTCATGCAAATGCCCTGTTTCCTCCTATACTGATATATTTCCTGGACACTTTATTGCCCTGGGATGCTTCAGAGCATGTTTGAATGTAGAGGTAGTAATAAATAGCATATCTTTTGGAATTTTATTAATTTTATTTTTTCTTTTTTTTTAATTTTTTTTTTTTCTGAGAGGCTATAGTTTATGGTCTCATTGCTGCAGAGTCACATTTGAATCCAGTTCTGACTTATTACAACTGCAGCCAGGAATTTAATTGAAACAGTGCAGCCTGGAATGAAACTTTGTTCCCTTGAGTGCATTCTGCTCTGTGTACAATGTTCTTAAATGATGTTGACATAACATGATGGACCAGTCTGCGAAAAACAATTAGCTCAACCAAAATATGTTGAAATAAAATTGACTACTGTTTCAGTATTTTGATTTTAGAGTTCCTATTTTCATCCTATGTAGAAATCTTTGGAAGAAATTAATTAGATTTCTTAGAAATTAATATTGTCTTCCTTGGTCCAGATTCTACCACCTTTTTAGCTCTAACTGACATAAACTATTGCATTTAGAATCTGCTGTGTGGTACACAAGGTGGACAAATCTCTCCACCTTAAAGACTCACTATTCCTTTGCAGACTTGTAGAGAAAATCTTGAGAAAGCTTATAACACTACTGTTGCTGCTGTGCCTGTTGGTGGGTAAACGTAAGCTTGCAATTCCCTGTGCTATCAACCTGGTCCTTTCACAGATCCTAAATGAAGTAAAAGATGATCGAATGATTATTCACAGATAAGGAGGTAGTACATAATACAGATTCTGAAAGTATCTCTTAGTATTTATTTGGCAATATGTTGGTGTAACAAGAAATGTGTACATTAAAAAATGCAAACATAGTAAGGGAACATAAGAATTTTGTAGAACAATTGCTGATTAGTTCTCTGATCATTCCTGTTCATTCTACCAACACACTTCACAATGTGTAATACAGATATAAATTATTTACTTCCTCACTTTTGAAATCAAAGGCTATACATTTCACTTTAAGAGCAAGAATTGCAATAATTGTAGTTTCTGAAATAGATGTGAATTGCAGCAAATGAAGTTATATGCCATTAATGGTGATGAGTAGGTTATGAATTCAGAAAATCTAATTCTGTCTGTGGACAGTGGCTTGGTGCAGAAACATCGGTTGGGCTCTTCTTTCATGAGCATTTAGCTGGAACATTCCCACGTGCAGCATAAGGTTTTGCAAAATATGTTGGTTTTTTTCCTTCTCCTTGTTGGGCTTTCTTGAGATATCTGGATATAAGAGTGGGAAAAAAATGTTCTTAGTTACAATTCATTTGCTCTGTTTTAGCTGATTACCTTATGCTTCAAATTCAGGTTTATCTTGTTGCTTGCCATACCTGTGTTATTTCAGGTTAATTTTCAAGAGGAAGATCTATTTTATGCTCAAATATCTCTGCTTTATAAACTTAGATCAAGTAATTTCAAAATCAATGTTAAACCAAATGAAGGAAGGAGGATGATCATGTTGAGTCACAATGAAAAGATAGCTTCTGAATATACATTAGTGCACAAATTAAAAATGTGATAATTATGTCTCATTTTAAAGCATGACAAGCCATAGTAAAGCCAAATTACTTGAAAAGAAAAACATGCTTTTTAAAAAAGTAAAAAAAGTGGCAACTTAAGGTAACAGTCCTAAATGCTGTAATAACACTGTGTAAAACTGCAACTGGTTTATCTACATAAATATCGATGTACTAACTTTAGGGGATCACATGGCATTTTTAACCACACAAGTCCTGTGGAACTCCACAATAATTTGACACCAGAAATGTTTATTTGCAACAAGTTTCCACTCAAGATTTGTTTTTGGGTTTTTTTTAATATATACTTTTTTAATATATGCTTACTGAAAGGATATGAAAATGCCACAATACCCATCCATTTGGTTAGTATAAGCAATCTGTAACCTCAGAAATGAGCCAGCATTAAGCTGATATCACATTACACCACCATATATGTGATATTTCAAAGTTAACAAAGATTATTTGTTTGTTTTGCTGCTAGTTCTTCTTTCCTTATGCCGCCACAACTTGTGATCCAAACTCAATACCTGCCATTGTAGTCACCTAAAAAAATAGCATAGATCATAACTGAAATTATGCCACTATGAATGTGGGAAATGATTCCTTGTGCTGCAGCAAACATTGTCTGTTAATGAGTACAGATAACCTCTGTGTAAGTTACATAGCAGAGTCACGGGGAGGGCTGAAGTTTGCTTAAAAGTAAGACCCCCAAATAAATTTCCTACTCTGTTAAGCAGCAAATAATCTGAGTCTACCCCTGTTTCTTTCTTTCTTAATAGTCTTGCTGCTACTCAGCTTTCATCTTTCATTAAGATTCCTATTGGTGCTGGTTAAAGTACAATACAGTATAATGATACTGAAAACAGTAGGAGGACTTTAATCTACTGCACTTTTCCCTTTATTATAAGAAGTAATTTATCAAAGTTAGTATCTGCCATAAATGAGGATGGACCTGTTTTTCCCTATGACACTTTTTCGGATAAGATCAAGTTATCACCTCTTCCTACAGTATTGCTTGGGCTGTTGCTTATTGTGAACACACACAGTTTGTTTGTTTGTTTTGTTTGTTGTTGTTGCTTTTGGGATTTTTTTTTTTTTTTATAACTTTCTGCTTTATTTTTAGCTCAGTAAATAATACCTGAGGCTGATACAAAGAATGACAACGAGATATCATTGATGTGAAAGTAGAGGGAATAGAGCTTTTGGCACATAACAATGATGCAGTTTAGCATTAACAGTATCTGATGATCAAGAAATGGTTGTCTAGTACTTTTCATACATCTTACAGAAGCTAAGAATAAAACTTGCAACTCCATACACAGATACGAAAACTGTAAACACCTACAACAGACCTGCTCCTTGTTGTGACAGAAAATGAGATCCTGAACTGGATGCAATAACTACAAGTTCCACCTCATACTGTTGTAGACATGGGTTTAATTGTGAATATGCAGACTGTGTATTATAATTGGACACAGTTGTGCAGGTGGCCATCTTCTAAATGCTGCAGTTTATTACTAAGCAAACAGAAAGACCTGAGGGATTGTGTTCCTGAAAACTTTCTTTCTTCCATTTCACCAGTAGTTTTAATAAAAGAAATTTGATTTCTCTATAGATCTTGTCTCATTTTAGTGCATAATTGTCATGGATGAAGTAAGGAAAGCTAAAGCAAACACTTCTATTTGACATTGATCTTAATGTCTCTTTAAGGGCTTCAGAAGGAGCTTTTAAGCACTTAAATGGAAAAGGAACAGATCCAGAACTTCTCTGCACTGTTGAGCCTGATGATAGGTAGCAGTTTGCCAGGAACTGAAAATCTGGCCAAGGCATCTTAACAATGCACAGTCAAGCATCATCTTACTGCTGTGTAAGGCTTTTTGAGCAATCTGGTATGTCCATAAAGTCTGTTCCTATGGCATGTTTCAATATTTTGCAGAGCTTACACTACAGAGGTGTCACAGCTTTCCTTAGACTTTTCTTTTAGCATAGCTGTAAAGCTGACATTACTTCAGACTTTTTGCTGGCATTATAATGTGCTCCTGTGCACCTTTAACAGCTGGAATGGTAGCTGCAGTAGTTCAAAAACCTTAATTTTCTGAAAAGAGAATACTTCTGAAAATGTTGGGTTTTTCCTCAACTTTCTGTGATTCGAAGCAGAATATCTAGCAACTTTTAGTTCACCCTCCATGTAAGTGGCACAAGATGAGTTATTTCAGTGAAGGCTTTTTCAACATGAAGCAGACTTTTAGTGAGCACTAAACAGAATCCATTCTTAATCTTGGAAATTTCTTAGCAAAAGAAGCTGTATACCTAAAATTTCAAACAACTTAAATTAGCCTTTCCCTCTTTGTCTTAAGCCAACTTTCCTTTCTTTATTGGGTAAGTAAATTAATCACTTGAGTTTAAATTGTAAAGCAACATTAACGAAAGAGCTAATTTGTTCATGTTAATGACGATTTAGCCAAAGCAAACACATTGCTGAAAAAGGAAAACTGCTTCCAGGGTAGGTTTTGTTTTCCATAAGCAGATCAGTTATTCATTGGTGAAAGTACTTATGTACTTTACAGTATTCTGGAAAACAGGGAGTTATACATATTCATTTTAGACGTCCAGGAAGTAGCGTTCAGATTTTCCAAGAGCACAGAAGAGGAGATGAAGATAAAAAAGAAGATATTTTATCCTAATGTAAGTGTTCCCCTGCACTCCCTGCAGAGGCAAAGAAAAGAGATAAGGCACAGAACAAGGTACTCATCCTTTAAAGTGAGGTTTTCAAGAAGCTTCTTTTATTGTCCAGTAAGCAGGGAGGTAGCTGAGCTGCAGATAGCTTTGGTAAATAATACTGTTTGTATCAGCAAATTGTTTTGACTTAGGTTACCTTGAAACACAGTTTCATTACATATTTACAATAATATATAAGCTTGATCAGGAATCTGGGTTGCAAATGAGTAATGCATTAATTTAATCTCTATTCTTTTTAGTATTTATTTCTTAAAGAAATATTTGGTTTTAATACTCTCTACTTTTTCTTAGAGATTGTTGACTGGGGACTTGTAACTAATCAACTGTTAATTTCTAAAGATAGTCAGACTGTTCCTGTTCTGTTATCACTTGGATTTGGCAGTCTAGTGTTCAAATTGACTAATGAAAACTGATTTTGTAGAAACTCAAAGCTCCAACATCTATTACCAGACTTTATCCCAGTTTAGATAGTCAGATACTTAAAATACTTACCCATTTTAAATTCTCTAGCATCAAGGGTTTATAGGACAAGATAATCTTGAACAGTGTCATGTCACCATTTATGTAGTGGTGTTCAGTGGACATAATTAATATTTATTCTTGAGCTGTTTTTTTCAAAGAAATTATCTGTTGAATGAGCATCTCCTTGTGCTTTGCTGAGCAGTATTTGTTGGAATAGTCTAAGATCACAAAATAATGGAATTGTTGCAAGTGAAGCTATTACCACACAATCCTTAGTGCAAAAACCATTCTGATTTTTAAATTATTTACTTGGCTAAGCTCTGCTAAAGTTTCCCTCATGTCTAATCAGAGTCCTTCTATTTACTCCCAAGTGATTAATGAAGATTTCAGTTTTCCCTCAGAAAGAAACTAAAATATATTCTTACTGTTTAAGTTTCAGAGAATAATATAAAATATTTTACTTGCTAATATGTTACTGTATTGTAGAAAAGATAAAATTACATTGTAGTTACAAAAGATATTCTGAACAAGTAAACTCTAGAGTTCTGTGAAAGAATTTATAATCATGAGAAATACAGAAGAAAAAAAACCCAGTTCAGTAGGATCTAATATTATACAACCTTAAAGAAATAATTTATGGCCTTCCTAGATTGGTTTCCTTTTTGTTTTGCTTTCTTTTGTTTCTGAAGGTCCTAACTCAAATTGTTTTATTCATCACACTAGGACTGTAGTCTTGATACGCAGGCAAAATAAATGCAATGGTTATTATTCTTTTTTGTTTCCTGGCTTGTAAAAGAAACATTAGAAAAGTAGAAGTCCTGTTGATTTTCTGAGGATTGCTGTGACATGCTCAATGTGACTGCATTTCAAAAAGCTGCCATTTCAAGATTCAGTGTATAACTGTGCTCTCTTTCCTTGTCTGTGCAGATCACAAATATTACAAATTTCAATGGTACCAAAATCAGAATAAAACTTAACAGTAATTTTTCCTGTAGCACCCCAGAAATCAGAGGAACACAATGTGTTGAAATAGGATATATAGGAAGTCAGACAAGTGGGTCATTTCCGGGTGACTGTATTTTTCCAAGTATCTTTGTTTTGCTAAACTGAAATATATCAAAGCATATGCTGCTCGCTTAGAGACAAAACAAACAAACACCATCACCTCAAAACTCAATGGAAATTATTATTTTAATTAAGAAAAAGTAGTCCTTCTTCTTTCAATCTTTATGTGAGATCTTGCCCATTTGTTCTTCAGTCCTTGACATCTGTATTGCCAAAAGGAAAATTTTGCTAATCCAGATTACAAATGATGGTTTCACAGCAATAAAATAAGCAATCTATCAAAGTGACACAGAGATAAAGGAAATACATTGTATCCCCATGCTGATTATTCAAAAGCTCCAAAAGCTCACTTACAAATAATTTGTCCCTTATATGGCTTCATCTCTGTTTTCTCTCCCACTGACAGTACTACATATTTCGTGTGCCAAAATGTTTTAATTATTCTTTTTTTTCTGTTTATTTTGTTTTGGTTTTCCCCAGTTCCATGTTATTATTCTCCCCCTAGAGCTTTCTGCCAGTAGGACACTCACACTGTTATAAAAAATAGAGCCAGTGAAGCTGATTCAAATGCCAAAGTACGCTTCTAGAACAATGTATTTTTAGCTTTGGGAAGGAAAAGTATATATGACACCTTGAAACAACTTATTTTTACCTTTGGATACTTTTACCTTTGGATAATAGCAACCTAGCTGAGGTGTTAAAAGGCATAGAAAATATTAGCAGTACGGTAACCTTGTGGTCTTGTCTGGAGTCATTCACTGTTTCCCTAAAACATAAAATTGCGTTTTGAGTAACACACAAGAAATGTGGATTGATTGATGATATCAAATTCATATAACTTAATAAGCATTTAAAATCCACTGATGTCATATGAAAAAGGATGTGTTATTAAAACCACTTCAACAATGACAAGAGTATGTATTTTTCTGCTGCTCTCTTTCTTGTCTTTTCCTGGCCGTTTACTTGGTTGTAAAGGTTCATCAGGTTTTAGCTGTTATGTCTGCAGCTTATAAGTGATATCTCAAGTGGAAGATGCTAATTTTAGTGCAGGGCCAAAGGAACAAGATCAGATGAAATCCTCTCAAAAAAATCCCAAAAGAAAACATAAGAATGCCATGTACTTCAGCAATTTAATTTTTCCCACTGTTTTATTTTGGCTTAATAAGCAGATCCATTTTGAAAAATAAGCATAAAAATGTCACAATTCAGTTCTGCAGGATACACAATCGCATCAGAGATGCAGATCAGAGATTGGAAAGGCCAATGGTCTTTCAGCTCCATAATAAATATTCTGCAGGGTCTTATAATCACTACAATATCTGTGCTGCTTACTCTTTTTAGAGTTGCATATACTGAACTCACAGAAGTCCCAGGTCTTAGACTGGATTTCCACAGTTTATACCTTCCTCTCTCTTTGTGACTCATACAGTCCACTGGATATGACTTCTGTTTGGTCTCTATGGGATGCTCCAAATGACTGAAAAAATCCTAGTAATAATACTTGACTTGTTCTTTCATTCATACGTCACAGAATAACATCTTTTGGAAGGTACTTCTGGAGGACAAAGACAGAAATTAAAAAAAGAAATCCTGTAGCCATTCAAATTGGTGAGACTACAGCTCGAATACTGTGTTCAGTTCTGGGCCCCTCACCACAAGAAGGATGTTGAGGCTCTGGAGCGAGTCCAGAGAAGAGCAACAAAGCTGGTGAAGGGGCTGGAGAACAGGCCTTATAAGGAGCGGCTGAGAGAGCTGGGATTGTTTAGCCTGGAGAAGTGGAGGCTGAGAGGAGATCTCATTGCTCTCTATAACTACCTGAGGGGAGGTTGTAGAGAGGAGTGTAATGGCCTCTTCTCCCAAGTGACAGGGGACAGGACAAGAAGGAATGGCCACAAGCTCCACCAGGGGAGATTTAGGCTGGACATCAGGAAAAAATTTTTCACAGAAAGGGTCCTTAGGCGCTGGAACAGGCTACCCAGGGAGGTGGTTGATTCACCTTCCCTGGAGGTCTTTAAGGCACGGGTGAACGAGGTGCTGAGGGGCATGGTTTAGTGTTTGATAGGAATGGTTGGACTCGACAATCCGGTGGGTCTCTTCCAACCTGGTTATTCTATGATTCTATGATATTTTCCATGGGCCTGACTTGTGGATGGAGAAGAACATGTCTGGCTAGTATCTTATGCCCTCTGCTTTCGTGTAAGTCTTCCCAAACTAGTAGCTTTGTCACTGAAGGTATATTTACTTAGGCTTGTGAAACCTTATCTTCTCCCTTTCTGTTGAGATTGTATGTTTTGATTCTTCTCATAGGCAATACACTTTTGTCATCAAGGATGTGGTGAAGAGTTCTTCAGCAATATACCTGAGAAACTTTTGAGAAAGTGTTGCTGGTCTATACCAGGACTTTTATCTTTATCGCTGATTGCTTTCTGTGCTAGCTAAGATCTTTGATTCAATCCGGAAACATTTAAGTTGGAAGCATACAAAACCAAAGGAGCAAGAACTCCTTATATCATATTAACATATGATGGAACAGGTATTTCTCTTCCCATTGAACTACACAGGACAAAGCTATGTTTGTGGATTCTGCCCTCAGAGCAGTGATAGATGTCATATCTTCCAGCATGGTTTCTTAATGTTCCTACTATTCAGTTGTCAAAATCTGCCTAGAAAGAGTAATAAACAGTTATCATTTTTAGTGTAATTGCTAATGGAATGCCAGGCATTTACATATGACTGCTTTCATCTTTTTTTCACAATAATCCAGACTTCTGACATGAGGGGAAATGTGCTATCCTTCACAATATTATTAATTTACTAGATAATTTAAAGTTTGTATTTCCATAGCAAACAAAACTAACTCCTTCTAACTTTTTAAAAATTGAGACTAATGTATCTCACTGGAATGACTGCTTTTGATAGCTTGATAGCACTTGTAATGCTGATGAATTTGCCATTTTATGTATAGTGTTAAGCATAGTAATGATCAGATGCTATTGTACTGGACATTATATATATTTAGAGAAAGGCCATAGTGATAGAAGGAATTAAAAATATGCTTGAAGTGACAGAGAAAAAGGAACTGTGGAAGATTGAAATGCAAGCATTTTATGATCACAATAAAAGTGATTCTTGCATAAACATTCCAGATGGGTATAAGAAGGAAGAGAATGTATTTATCAAGAACAGTGGGTTTGTGTGGCAAGGTTTTGGTAGTGGAGAGGCTGCAGGGGTGGCTTCTTTGAGAAGATACCAGAAGCTTCCTCTGTGTTTGACAGACCCAGTTCCAGCCAGCTCCAAGATGGACCGACAGCTGGCCAAAGCTGAGCCAACAAGTGATGCTTGAGTGCCTCCATGGTAACATATTTAAGAAGGGGTAAAAACTGGTGTACAACAGCAAATGGGAGAGAGGAGTGAAAATATGTGAGAGAAACAACTATGCAGACACCAAGGTCATTGAAGAAGGAGAATGAGCTGGTGATTCAGGTGCTGGAGCAGAGATTCACCTGTTGTGAAGTCCATTGTGAAGCAGGTTGTCCCTCTGTGGCTCATAATTGTCCACAGGAGAGGAGATACTCAGTATGCAGGGTTGAGGACACTATGCAGGAGCAGGTGGATGTCTCTAAGGAGGCTGTGACCACATGGAGATCCCATGATGGAGCAGGCTTCTGTCAGAATCTGTGACCCCACAGAGAGGAGTGCATGCTAGAGCAAGTTTTCTAGCAGGATATATAACTGTGCAGGATCCATGCTGGAGCAGTCCATTCCTGAAGGACTAAACCTAGTGAAAAAGATCCATGCTACAGCAGTTAGTGAAGAACTGCAGCCTGTGGAAAGGACTCATATTGGAGAAGTTCATGGAGGACTGTTTACCGTGGGAGAGACCCCATATTGGTACAGGGGAAGAGCATAAGAAAGAAGTAGTGGCAAAGACAACATGTGACGAACTGAAACACAAGCCCTATACTTTGTCCCTATGTGCCACTTAAGGGAAGCCCAGGAACCCTGGAGGGAGAGATGGGTGGGTGGCTCCTGACTCTTGGAAGTGGCAGCTCCAATATGGCAACTGACATGGAGAGGGAGGAGGAGAGGAGTGTGGTCTCGGAAGCAGCCACAGGAGATTTAAACATCCCCTTCCAGGAGTCCCAGCAACCAGAAAGATGTGAACAGGAGCAGGCAAACTGGTGCCCAGTCTCAGACCCAAAAGGTAGGCTTTCCTTGTATGACAGAGAATGTCTCATTGTCCCTCCAATCAGCTGAGGAGAGAAATTTAGGAGATGGAGGGGAATGGCAGCAGGCCTCTGCCCGGTGTAGCCTGCATGTCTCCTCTATGTCAATCTGGCAAGAACCCTTGGTCTGCCGCCTCACAGTAAGTGAGGAATAGCACATCAAATGGTGTAAAGTCAGACTATGCTTCTCTCTTTACCTTAAACATTTTGTTTGAAGACTGCTCATTTGTGTGTTTTGTGGTGCTAGCTTGTCTGTGGTGCTGGGTGCAGAAGAAGGGCCGTGCAGGAGCAAGCACCACTTTCACCCCAGAAAGTGTGGATGGGGGTCAGATGGGCCTTATAAAAGAACCCGCAAGGAACCAGTCTGGGCTCACTCTCACTCCCACGCTTCCACTCTCTGACTCGCCCATTGCTTCAATTGGACCTGCCTGGACCATGTGGCCTGGAAGAAGCTGCTGCTGCACTACGTGTTTCCAAGAACTGCTGCTGCCAACAATGTGGGGATTTCTTTCCTTCCCCTTCTCTCTCTTTCTCTGTGTTTCCCTCCTGTTGCCCTGTGGTGTACATGTTGGATCAGATCTGAATGACCCGGGTTGTGTTTGGGGATTCGTTTCTGTAAACTTGTCTCAGCTGTGCACCCTAGTATTTTGGGGTGTTTAGGTTTTGTAGAGCCAGAATAAATATTGTTTTTGATTTTTCACCCTGGGAGTGACCTTATTGGCTTCTGGATTGCCACATAGATAAACAAATCCACTTCTCCCAGGCAGGCCTAGAAGCAAGCATGTGACTTGTGGGTCCAGGGTGTGACAAATGGCACCACAGAAGGGTTAGATAATTGAAGGAGTAGTCACTTAGGAATTATGACTATTCCCTTTAGGAGCATAGTGGGAACAACAGCCCAATTGAAGTGCATCTACACCAATGCACACAGCATGGGCAATAAACACGAGGAACTAGAAGTTATTGTAGGGTAGAAAGACTATGATATAATTGCTCTCATGGAAACACGGGTGGATGACTCACATAATTGTTGTTCTGCTGTGGCTGGGTACTCTTCAGGTAGGATAGGTGAGAAAAGAGAAGCGGTAGGGTAACCCTCTGTGTCAGAGAGAGTTTTAACAACCTTGAACTCATTGACCGTGATGTTAGGGTTGAATATTGTTATAAACACACTCTGGAAACAAGAATTCCTAGAGTTTAAAATATCTCTTTTATTGTGGAATAAAGTCAGCAAGGCAAGGTATAATGCTGGGTGTGTGGCTGAGGCAGGGCTGTGTCTAGCCAGAGGAGTGCCTGGTCCAGGTTCCCCTCCCCTTTTACACATTGGTTTTTGGCTCAAAAGCAGTTGTTCTTCCGTCCCCCATCAGCACGTGTTGAGGTGCACTTGCCAAGTGTACTTTCGAGAGGGGTCGGCCCAGGCAGACTGGCGGGTGGAGGAAGATGGGGGCTAGGTGAGCAGCGAGCGCTGCTGCAGAACTGCCCCTCTGCTGAACCTGGCACCACAGACAAACTGGAGCCATTGAAGAAAGAAGATATTCCAATCCATGGCTTAAGCATTTGACTTAAACTCAGGTACAGTGATCAGGATCAAAACATTTGGATCTCCACCTACCCTGACACTCCCCCCCCTAGTGATCACAACATGATATAATTCTCAGTTCTAGAAAAAGTAAGGGGTGCAGGTAGAACAGTCACCTTGGATTTCCAGAGGACAGACTTTGGTCTGTGCAGAAGGCTGGTCAATAAAGTTCCATGGGAGACAGTCCTTATGGGCAATGGTGCTCATGGGGTCTGGATCCTCTTTAAGAATGAATTCCTGGCATCCAGCCAAGGTCAATTCATCACAAAATGTAAAGGGTTAGAGTAAGAGTTAGAGTCACAGTTAGAGTTTGAGTTAGATTCAGTTAGGGGCAAGATTAGTTTGAACTCTGAAGGTCATACTCTGAAATTCTGAAGTCTTTGTTATCCATGGACTGTTTGTGGCTAAGCCTTTGCATTTGATCACAAAAGGCTTTTTTATGTGTTACATCACAATACTGTTACAACTACATAATGTGAAAATATCACCTTGGGAATGAATTTTGTGACATGGCCTCCCTGTCTGATGACTCAGCTACTGAATTCTTCTCTGTGAATGAAAGAGATAAATTCTTTTGATTTATCTCTACACAAACAAAACCTGAGAAACATGAATTACTACTTATTTTTGAGGAAATCTCAAGTGCAGCTTTTATTTCTGTTATGCATTTAAGATACTTTCAGAAATATTTATACTTAAGGAATTTTATTCATCCAGATGGAAGGCACATATTACCGCAAGTCTATTAATCAGGGCCATGGGATGACTATGAAAGAAAGAAAAAAATTCTCTTCTCTCTTTCTACCCCAGAGCAAGACTCCAGTACAAAGTGACTGTGCTACTTCACATGACTTCATGCTGCAAATTTAGAGATTTTACTTTTATTTTCTGGTTCTGTTCTGATTTTTATTTCCTTGATTAATAGATTTTCACCATTCTAGTGTGTTGTGATGTGACAGATATTTGTTCACTCTGACAGTAGATTTTTACTAATGTACTATGCTGCAAAATAAAAGATGAAGCAGATTTCAAAGTTTTGTAGAGATTGAGATGATGACTGATGACTTTTTGCATACGTCATTTGACTGCAGTGTCGTACTGCATAAGCATAAAAAACAACCAGCAATTCGTTATGAGTGCTTGATCTAGTATTTAATAATACTTTCCTTTTTTCTATTTATGTTTAAAGCTCCCAAATTCAAAACTCTAAGAAAAAAAATACTGTTTTCTACACTTGACCTGTCTAGGCAAAATCCACAAACTTAAAATGCCTCCAGAGTGGCCAGCCTGCAAAAAGAAGGAATAAAAATTATTAAAGCTAAAATTGTGTTCCTGTTAAAATATCAACAAAACTCCCTTTGATTTCAGTAGGGCCACAACGGTCTCTTCTGTCTTCAAAAGTCTATAAATATTGATGAATACTATTCTTAATACCATGTACCTGATCTCTGAAAAAATGCAGAAGAAATAAAATAAATTCAGACCTCTTTTGTCTAGGAAAGAGTCCTGCTTAGAAACATGGATCATAGCCATCTGCAAATTTTACCAAGTCTCAGTTAATATTTCAGTTTTCGGATACTAGTTTAACACTAAATAACCATGTAGTTGTGTCTGTTCAGATACTGTGCCCCAGGGTGCCATTAACTTTTTCCGAAGTTGAAAATGTCTTATTTATTACTGCTGCCAGTGTGTGCTTCGCTAGCAACTCACTGATCCATAACATTGCTTTATATCTCATCTCACATCTCCTAACTTCTACACCACTTCTTTGTCGAAAGCTTTTTGAAAATCTAGGTGAAACTGTGCCCTTATCCACCATTCCCCTGACATACAAAAATAGTTTCAGTACACCATGATAGTTTAAGGCAATCAAAGTCACTGAGATAAACAAATTCATGTGTCTTGCCCCTTTTTTGTAGTTGTAAATTGTGGCTTTTTTTTTTTTTTAATCTTAAGAATGGAGTAACATGTGCTCTGGGGAAGACTCTAGATTTTTCTTGGGAATGTTTACCCAGGGAGTAGGTGGATCCCATGCCTTGGAAAAACTAATTCCCAATAATGTTCCTGGTTACTCAGCTACTATAGTTGTTGTTCATGTTAGGCCTATTCAGATATCTGGAGTTGTTTTCCTGTAGTGTTTTGGGTTATTAAACACTTTCTCAAGAGTACAAATCTCTTCCAATAATTATCTGCATATATGCAGCTGGAAAATAATAAGGCATGAGATTTACACACTGAAACAGAATTTTTTTTTTGTTCTCATATGCAAATACTGTTTAAATTGAAACACATTTTTCTTTCTAGTTGAAAATCTCAAAATTAATTAATTTCATAAATCTCACAGTAAGAATTTGGGCATACTTATATGGTTGCAAATATGATACCAGTGCACATAATACCCCTTTTCATTATCTTATTATACCATTTATTAAATGCATTATAAAATTACACTTATTTGTGCAGGATGTGATGGAAAAAGCTAATACTAAAAGCTTGTACCAACTTCTGAGAGTGAAGTTATAGCCTAGTAAGATAATAATGTCAATTTTTATTCAGATTCCTCACTCATTCTGTGCTAAAACTTGAGAATACATATATATTTCCATTCATGGGTTCTCCAGATGAATCAAGGCTGACCTCTACAGCAAATAACAATTTCCATCCTATCAAAGGGAAAAAGAGATTACTCCAAGGAAAATTTCCAGCAACTGACAGTGATAAGTCATCTGGAAGATGTGGAAAAGTAAACATGGCTTTCTCTGGTGATACATTAAAAATCACCTGACACATCTGTTGAAGAGAACACTACACAGTACAGTTTTGAAACTTCCAGTATTTTTAACACTATCTTTGCTGAACTGAAACATCATTTTATGTTTTTGTAATATGCAAAGCAGTATTCAGAAGAAAATTTCACTCCCACAGCCAAATTTAGGCACTTCTTTTCTCACCTGAATAGCTTTTTCTAGCAAGATACTGTTAGTGCAAGAGAGTAGCTTGAACTATTCTCTCATCATTTATTCTAGATGTGAAATATCTGTTGATACAATCATGTGCATAGCTTTGCTTAACATTCAATTGTATTTGAACTAGCGGCTTGGTACTACTGCTTACAGTACCTTCATAGTCTGAACCAGTCTGCAGAAATTCAGATACTAAGAGAAGTTATTCAGTAGAACTGTTGATTCTGAGAAATACTCAGCTGTTGTGGATGAAGAACACTAATTAAAACTGCAGGAATGGCTTTTTTCTGGGTGTAGATACCTAGAGTTATTACCAGATGCCAACATCCTTTGGTGACTCTCAGATGTGACTTCTCCTTAGTAGATTCACCCAGAACAGGGCTACAGTGTGGGCAAGTGTGAATGAGTAGTGCTCACACTATCCATATTTTATAGAAAGAATATTTACTTTCTCTAGATAGGCATTCTGTTATCTTCCAATAGTATGAAGTTAAGGTAGTACTGCCCAAATATAGCCACTACTTCTCACTCACCAGCTGACATGCTTGAAAAAATCTTTTGTCTCTGGAGCTTCTATCCATTTTATTGTATTTTTTAAACAGTATATAATGACCAGAAATTTACTATAGTCTATATCCTCAAGTTGCAAGACTTACAGTTGTATGAAACCTCTGTGGATCTAGATTCACAAAGGAGTGAAACCATAAAACCACCAGGATGAAAGCTATACATTTTAGCAATGTCAAGCAATATGATGTGGTCCTTCCTTTCAGATATTTTGCAAAAATCACTTTGAGAGTTTTATTTGTTAGTCGTCTATAGATTACCTTTACTGTTGAAAACTATTTTTGTTCTATGTTTAGAAATATAGATAAATATCTACAGGTGAATCTGCTCTGAAAACATGCAGCTATTTCCAAAGCTGCTTTCAAAGTATTTTTCAAACAGTTCAAAATGTTAATTTCTATCTTAAAAAGAAAATTTCTTCTGTTTGTATGGTGTAGGTCATTTAGTCAGAAAACAGAAGAAATTACACAAGAGAGTGGAAACACCACATGACTTGAATAGTAAATACTTAGTACAGCAGAGGCAACACAAGAGCATATGGTAGATTAGAGCTCTTCATTGAACAGCTTAAGACAAAGATCAAACTCATGACTAATCAAGATCTGTATAAGCAACTTACTACTAAGGCAGGAAAGAACAGAAAAGGAAAAACAGAAAAAAACCCCACTTCTTTTGCCTTAATAATCCATTGCAGTCAATAATTTTTCTAGCTCAACTGTTAATTTCTTCGCACTATTTTATTCTTCTTCTATGTCAAGCCAATATTACCATTGTATCCTGCCATTCACCTTTTACTTCTAACGGCTAACACCAAAAAATCCTGAGGAAGTGTCTCTTAGCTAATAACTACCTGTGATTCACCAGAATTCATTGTTTCCATGTGTTTGACTAGACAGCAAGTAGGATTGATGAATATGTGAAACTGATTAATTCTCTGCTTACATTGCATTTCTGCTGCATACTTGTAGCATGAGCAAACAGAACTGAAAGTCAAACACAACCTTTGTAATGACTAAAGAGTGTGCCAGTAAGGTCTTTGATTGCATTTATATGAAACAAAGAGGAGTAACTCTGACATACAGTTGAACTTCCTGATACAGACTGGCCTAGACTATACTTGTTTTACATTGTGGACATTACCTGACAACCAGCAATAATCTCTAGTGTATGTTTCTTTATATCAGAACTAATATTAATTTTTACGGGGACTCTAAAGTGGATCATAACAAAACTTTGGAAAGTCGCATTTATAGACAAAAGCAGCATAGCTGTGGCCCTGATTCCCCTTTATCTGTCAATAAAATGAGATGTATACTACCCTCTTCTGAATGGCCTAAATCTAAACCATTACATAGGAGAGGACCTGTCAGAATTATGTGGCTCTTACAGCCCCACAGATTGTCTCAAAGTATATAAAATTAATGTAAAAAATGTAGCCAAGTGTGAGCTGATTGCTAATCTTAAAATAAACTGCTCTTCACTTCAGAATTAATAAAATAAAAAATGTACCAGGTAGTTGTAAAGATGAATGAATACAGTGACAATTCGAACTGATTAGACAAATATTCTCATAGGCAACACCTTGCATTTGCTTTATATGCTTCTGTGATTTCATTTACAGCTCTTTGAATGTAAAAGTTGAACATGACACAATTATTTTGCCTTCATCTTAATTACTTAATACAAATGCCAAGTTCCAGCAGATAGAGCATGTGCCTGTTGCTTTGTTTAAAGTAGTGAAAATGATGACCTTAGTCTCCAAGAAAATTTCTTCAACAATTCATCTCAATATGAAATTTACTAGTGATTTTCTTACATTTTATTGTAACAAGAAGTCACAGCAATGGCACTGTTACATAACATCCATTCTTATGGACCTTGAGCTGGATCCTTTTTCTAGATGTTATTGTCAGGATGGGATTTCTTTGAACATCTTCCTGGTGGAGTATCTAGGAGAAAGTCCCTATGCAGTTACAGTTTGGAGGGTTTTTTTCTTACCTTACTTAATAGCATCTCAAAGTATGTTAAATGCTTTATAGAAAAACGTATGAAATACTCTACTGTCTAACTTCTAATGCAAAGAATTCTGGATTAAATTAAGAGGAAGAGAAGTTTCATTGTCACATTGGATTATATTCTGCTCTTATTCAACGATAAACTTGAGTAAGAACCACCCTGCACATAGTTAAGCAAATAAGGGCTGCTTAGAATGAAAAAGAAGATCAAAGAAGATCTTAGATAACCTGGTTTTATCTATTGCCTTGAGAGCTAAATTAGATTGTTGGGTAGAATCATTTGAGGAAATACCATTCCTTAGTGAAAAAATTATCTTGTATTTATTATTGCTTTTCACCAAGGACAAATGAAAGGGAATTGCAACCTCTCTTCTGTTTTCCCTGATTTTTGTCAGGGAAAAGTGCTGTGTCTTCCTACTTGTATGTATGCAGTATAATGGCTTGTTGTAATCTTCAGTAGCATAATTTTTAATTGTGAATCTGTGTTAGAAAAGACTAGGCCAACAAAATGTTTGTGCGGATATATTTTATGCCATGAGGTCAAAGTACTATCTGATTCCTTGCTGCTTTTGTACAGTGTGGGACAGGAGGAGAAAAAGAGTGGGGCTTTCAAGGAGTATCATAACACCTTCAGAATACATATGTTTCATAACTAGGATTCCATATATAAAATTATACTATTTTTTCTAGAGTTACCTTGACATGGATGAAAGAGATATGAAAAAAACTACATGTTCAGGTAATGCTAACAATGCATTGCATTTATATATCTTTCCTTCTGTGGAAAAATAACGTTATTTGGTGGAAATGAGATCCCAAGTTTCTCTAAAAGCACCCAGTTTTACAGTTAGTGTATTGTGATATTACAGAGGAATTACAGCTATATGAGGCACAGTGCAACATTGCTCATAACAAAGGCATGCAGTTGCCATGGAAATGGCCAGTTGTGGTCAAAATGTATGTCCTGCCTTACTGGCATGAAGGACAGGGTATTGTTTTCAGGCGAGACAACCATTCTTCATGGCCAAACTATGAAGAAAAGATGGCAGAAGAATGGATCATCTCTTAGAGAAGCCAGGATGTAAATGTGCAGGTTAGGTGAACTCTGCTCATTATAATGTTATCCTAATGTAATTAACACACCTCCTGACATGCCTATACACCCCCTTTATACCTCCAAGGCAAACCACTCCCACTGGACATACAGAATTAATTTCTAGTGCTGTATCTTTAAATTTAAATTGGGAGCTTTTTGCACCAATCAGGATTGGAAGAATGTATGACTAAAGTCATAGCATCCTATAATAGACCTTATTTACACTGCTTATATCATTCATTTCATGTTCTATAAATTACCATACAATTGTAAAGGTGCTTTGCTCTGGAACAAAATCCAGATACTCTTTCTTTTTACCAGTTGCATTGCAAAAAAAATAAACTTCTGGTGGACTTGGAGCTAATGAGAAGTTCATGTACATTGTGTGAATTGGTGAAAAGGTAGTTCTATTAGAAGAAAAAGCTTGCAAGAGGGTTTCAATACATCTCCTTTGTTAACACTAAGTGAGCAACGTGCTTCATATTTCAGTATGATCCTGTTTCTCCACAATTTTCTTTCCTTTCTTAAGCTGGAAAACATTTGGTTTGGGGAGAATGAGCTTTGCCATTCTTGCAAGAGGAGTGCTGTTCATGTATTTATTTATCTGGCTTTTCCAGATGACCTTAAAAGTTTCTCAGAGACACTCTGTCTTGTTCAAGCCTGTGGGTTGAAAAAACTTTTTCCAAAGCTTTTCTCTGGGTTGTACCAAGTTAATACATGCAGTCTACAATTACCTTTTCAATGTTCAGCCTATTCTGCTGCATTTATGTAAGATAGCTAGAAACATTCTGAAAGACATAAGGGTTACTCTAGATGTCAAAAGCAATTATTTGAGGTTTGTGCTAATTTTTTACTCCCTTATTTCTCTAGTTACCCATATATAAGTCCTATGGAAAAATAACACTAACAGTAATGCATCTGAATTTTCAATCCAGTGTTTTAGAGTTTATTGGTAAAACTTACTTTGTATGCAGTCTCACCTTCCAGTTCTATGTCAGTTCATAATACCTATCAGTTACCACCATAAACATTGTATTTTGATAATGTATTACTAATTAATAATTTATCATCACTAGAAAAGAAGTGTCCCTTACTGTGTCAGGGACAGTAACATAATCTATACAGAAGTTAATGAATTTATTCTCTGTGCCCTATTCTCTTTGACTATTCAAGATTAAACAGAAGAGACTAATTCAGCCATTTAGAAAGTATTCCCCATTGAATCATGCCCTGATATACAACCCTTCAAATAAAAAATGATTCTTTTCTGTAGTGTTTATGGGTAATAAAGGCTCGTGATAAAATAGTTTTTTTCAGTCAGAGATCTTTGTCCAAATCACTCCTCATGTTTTGTCCTAATCATTCAAAAATCATCCTTCTGTTTCATTTCTGTGCCCTGCTTTTAGCAATGGCCTTTCTGAGTTGACAGGTACTTACTGCTGTGTGTTTTGGATTTA
The DNA here is from genome assembly GCA_033459285.1 of Clamator glandarius. Lineage (NCBI taxonomy): Eukaryota > Metazoa > Chordata > Aves > Cuculiformes > Cuculidae > Clamator > Clamator glandarius. The sequence goes on from JAUNZM010000153.1 coordinate 485,534, forward strand.
GGTTGCTAGTTTTTATGGACCTGATTTCCATTCTTTCCATGTCTTAGTGCATTTAGCATCTTTGGGAATGAAGAATATGACTTAGCCTGTATTTGCCCTTAGTTTCTGGATTATGTTCTCCAGGTGGTAGGTGACACTGAGCTACGGCTCACTGGAAGATGAATTTCACATCGCTTTTCCATCTCATGGAAAGTAATCTGCCCTGGGACATCTATTAAGAAAATTAGAACAAACCTCAAATTGATAGTTATGAATTTCTGGGGAAATTAAACTACTGGGGAAATTAAACTACTATTAAAGGCTGAGTAAATTTAAGGTATGGGGGAAGGTTTTGTCCAAAATTATTTTATTTTCTGGCTGAAAGCCGCTTTTTTTTTTTTTTTTTTTTTTTTTTGCTGTTGAAAGAAAGCAGATACTCTTTGAGGAAAATTCAATTTAGCAAAAATCAAGATATAATTTTCAGATACCCTTATATGGAGCACTGAATCAAAATAGTAAAACTTCAACAACAGATTTCTCTAACTGTACATTTCACAGCTACCTAAGCGACAGATGCCTACTATATGCCAAAAAACATGTATTTTCATTGAGTTTTAATTTGCCTAAATTAATTTCTCCTCTCAATTTTTCTAGACATGTTGTAAATCCATCATACATAACAGTTCTTGCTGCTCACAACTACTAGAAAAAAAAACCTGCCCACTACTTAAAGCACCACAGCTGGTGCTTTAGCTCCTCTGAACAGGTCAATACTGAATAGAGATTTTTTTGTTACAGACTGCTGACTGCAGTACTCCATAACCCATCAGTTTTTCCATTCTATTGTGCTGATGGGATATCAACAGCCATGTCACATAATAGTATTGGACAGAAGTAACTAGGCATGATGTCTTGCAGTGAAAACCCATCAGCCCAGGAAATTCTAGGTAAGATGCATTGCTGAGAACAATCCTTACAATAATGCGTTTTTCAAACAAAATGATTGGGGATAACTGGGGACAAATTACAAACCAACTCCTGACTGTAAAAAGAATAAACTATGAAGGCTAGCCTGTGAGGTTGTACACAGAGTGTTTGTACCCATGCTTCTGCATACGTAATGCTAGAAGATGTACCTTCTGTTTTAACATTTCTGTTAATAGCTTGAAAAGGGTTCTGAGGAGGCAAAAAGGAAGGAATTTCAGTCTCTGTTTGGTTGCTACAAGACAGTAGAGTCTTAGTAGTTCTTTGAAAATTGTAGAAACTGCCACGACTTTCTGGGATCTCAGGAGAAATATAGCCTGTAGCTTCCAAAGTTCCTCCCAGAATCTTCTGGCTCAGCAGTGCAACCTAGATAAATGTGCTGCTGGTGTTTACTTAATGAATTAACTCTTTGCTTAAAAAAGATGTAAATGACGTAGCTGAAAAATATTTTGAAGGCAAAGGAAGCAAATCAGTGGTTGCCTGCTGCTAGCACAGGTCAAGGGTGTTTTTGTATTTCCAGTACATTCTTGTGCATATGCAAAGTTGATATTGCAGAGGTAAATAGCACTCCTGCTGATAATAAAGCTGAAGAAATGGAAGACCTCGCAATGTGCCACTAGGTGATGTGCTACTGGTGATCACAATTAATGCTGATCAGGGCTATGTTTTTCAAAATGATAATACTGGAGCGATTTTTGCTTTGTGGAATTTACATCATTGATGACTCATCCTTTTTAGTGTTTTATTATTTTATTACTATATTATTGTATCATATTATCATATTATTATGTTATTGTAGCTTATACTATTATATTCTCTATATAAAATTATATATTATATGTAATATATATTATTATATTATTATAGTATGATTACATTCTTGTATTACTATATTATTACATTATTATATTATTATAATTTATGTATTTCCACATTTCACTATTAGCGGGCAGCGTCCTTATACCCTTCTCAGGTTCTCTGTCCCTGCTTTCAGCACCTGTGCAGTTCCCTTTTGGTCTTCAGCTTGAACAAGAGGTATTGACTAAGCCATGCTGGTTTCTTCCCTGCCTGATTTCCTACATCTGGGGACTGAGCATTCTTATATTCCATGGAAAGCATCCTCGAAATATCTGCCACCTCTGTTCTGCTCCCTTGTCCATGAGGACTGTTTCCTAGGGGGTCCTACTGACTAACTACTTGAAGAGGTGGAAGTTTGCTTTCCTGGATTTTAGGACTATACTCCTTGCCTGTCCCATGTCCCTCAGGAGACTGAACTCCATCAATGCCTGACCGATGCAGCCCAGTTCTCTGATCTTGACCTCACTGATGAATTCACTTTTACTGAGAACCATCATATCCAGTATTGCATCCCACCGGGTAGTGTGTCCATTACTTGGGTTAAGAAGTTATTTTCAATGCACTCCAGGAGTCCCCAGGATTGCCTTCAACTTGCTATGCTACTTTTCTAGTAGATGTTAGGGTGATTTAAATCCTTCATCAGGACAAGAGCTTGCAGGTGTGAATCTCCTATAACTGGAGGAAGAAGATTTCATAAGCAGACTCCCCTTGATCAGGGGGTCCATAGTAACCAGCCACAAGATTCCCTTTGTTGACCTGGTCTTTTATAAGCTTTCAACCAGTTTGTGGCTATTCTTCAGGGACAGCTCTTCACACTGTATACATTTGCTGATATAGAGGGCAACGTCTCTGCTCCTCGTTCCCAGCCTGTCCTTTCTGAACAGCCTGTAGCCATGCTCCAGCCATGGGATTTGTCCCAAGTTTCAGTAGCAGCAATCAGGTCATAGCTTTCTAGGAGCATGGTAGCTTTCAACTCCTGTTTGTTGCCTAAGATGCGTGCATTTGTGTAGAGGTACTCAGTCTGGGCTGTTGGCTGTATCACCTTCCTAGTGGAACACCCTTTCTTCCCTGTAAGTTTCCTTGTTGGCTCCCACTACTTCAGGACCGCCCACTCTCCACAGGATTTCAACTGTGCTGCAGCATTCCCAGCATACCCTGAGGCAAGAGATGGGGGGACCATACTAGCACGCCATCCCTGTAACCATAGTTTGTCCTCTTGCAGCTTGTCATAGGCAAGCCTGTAAGCCTGGTGCCACATAGACAGTCCTATTGTCAAAAAACCTCAACTTTTTACAGTAACATCAGACACTGGAGTGGGGAGGAGGAAGTCATCTGGGCCCCAGATTCCCTCACTCGCTGTCTCAAGATCCTGAAGCCTCTTTTGATCATTCTTCTGCTACGTACTGCAGCTTCACCACCTCCCATGAGGAAATAGTAATGGGTAGTAGGCTGAGGGCTATACCAGACTGAGGAGTTTCCTAGCAAAATCCCTAACTCAGACTCCTGCGAGGCAGCAGGCTTCCATGTGAGTAGGGTCTGCTCAACATATTGTACCTCTGTTCCTCTGAGCACAGAGTTTCCAACAACTAAAATTCATACTTTTTCCTTGTGGCAGTTATAATATGGGGGGCGGTGCGGTTGTTCTGTTCCTGGTCTCTCTTCTGATGTAGATGAATTGACACCCACACTGTCCACTGATAGGTCCTCCACAACCAGAGCCTCATATCTATTGTGCAGGGGCAGCCGGGGAGGCGTGGACAAGGTGGGGACATCTACTGCATCTAAAAAACTCATTTGAATAGAAGGTCTACAGAATAGTGCAATATACCAAGGTCTTATATATTTGGATAAGGAGGCGATAGGGTTTTTTTATTGTCTGTGGTTGGGGTTTTTTAAAATGATTTCTTTTGTGTATGTTTAAACAAGTCCTACTTTATTTAACAAGTTCTAGTCCATCCCAGTACAAGCAAATGTTTACTGAAATGGACACACAAAGAATAAATTTGGTAAATTCTAAGGTGTTTTGCCTTCACAAAATTACAAAACTGAGTTACTCTAAGAACATTCTAGAATAATTTTGAGTTTTTTTTGTCATTTTTCATACCACCTAGTATTTTCTGTCATGCCTGTAACAAAACATTTTGTTGAGACCCATGATCACAGAATACAGGCAATTCCAGGCAATTTACAACTTCATTGTTCCAGCAGCCCTTTCAGATAAGATTCTGTGTCATTCTGTTCATAATAGAAGTGAATGGATTTTTTTTTCATCGATTACCTTATGTTCATCTTAATTTCACATTAATAATGCCCTCTAGAAATATATATGCTGAGAACAGAATGATTCCAACTTTCATGGGCTCTGGTCGGTTTGTCAAATAATATGTGTGATTAAGGTTGTGCTCCATAATTCTCACCATGCTTTATGAAAAATGACATTGGACTTTACCTGGATACTATGGAAACTCTCAGCTTTTACAGTGTGTTTTCAACTCTATGTTGTATATTTTTCAACTGAGACATTCATATTACCCCTGTTAACATCAAGATCATCGATGATTCTTTTTTCTTTCAAATCATACCCTTGAAGTGTACTTTGTGTATTGTAGTGATCAGGGAGTGTTTATTTATAAAACAGATAGGAGAAAGAATGGCATCATTCAGTTCTGTGATTTCTATCATTAAAAGAAGAAGAAAAAACTGGCAAATCAGACTTCTGTCAGGGTGTTTGTTATGACACCATCCTATAACTACAAAGCCTTCCACTACTTATTAGAATGTTAACCTTCTGTGAGAGGCACTGAAAATGCAAAATGGGGCCATCAAAATGTTCTGGAAATGGCAAAATCTGGACACTTTAAATTTGGTAAGGCTTAAATACATTGTACAATTAAATAAGGAGTAAGTTACTGGAAAAAGTAAAAAATGTTTGAACTCAACAATTTTCTGTAAATTGAGGTCACCCTGGTTTTGCTAATTCTTAAGTTCAAATCTGACACCTTTCAAAGTGATAATAAATATAATGGACATATCCTGTTAATTGGTACACCAGTAGGAGGCTAACTAGATTGCTTCTTTTTGGAATAAAATTTCCAGGAAGAGAGAAAGACACTATATTAAACCAAAATTATTTTGATTTATGTCAGTGAAAGAGAGAAAGGTACATTTCATTACCTGTGTAAGAAGTCCACTTTTGACTTGCTTTCTCTGAATAGTCTTTAATAAAGGCAATTTGGGGAATAGAAACATATACATATTCAAACTCAGCGAACTTTAATGCTCACAGAAGATTTTCCACACAAGTTTGCCAAGGCAACACCAGCTGTAATTAAGACCTCCCATGTCTGTGCAGAGACATTTGTGCCAATTTATATATCATGTAGTGATTTTCAGATATGGATAAATGACCGATAAAGATAAAACAGGTCTAAACAACATGCAATATTATTGCATGTAGTGATATCATCCAATTCTCAGTAAAGTTTTCCAGAGGTGAAAGGTAATTTTATGGATTCTATACATGACTTGAAATATTTTTGCATAATTTGCATATAGTATGAGTCCAATCATAGCGGCCTTATTTATATAAGCATTTCATACTCATGTAAATAAGCTTGTTGGCACTGCCCAAGGAAAGGCTACTTGTGCAAGTAAATGTTATTATGAATTACATATACAGCAGGCTAAATTAAGAATCCTGTTGTTGTCTGCGTCTTCCTTGCCAGTATATTTTTTCATTTACCTTAGCCATCACATCTTTCATACTGTGAAGTCTTCTGGGCAAAGGTTGTAATTTTATTCTGCATTTACAGAACCAAGCTTAATGGAGCCACTATATGTAAAAAGAATATGCAACATACAGAACAAGGGAATGTCATTAAGCACCTGAAAATACAAACCATTCTTTTAAAATTAAGCTTTCTAGAACAGAAAAAAAAAATTAATAGAAAATATATAAAAAGGACCAACATTCTGTATTGTAAATTGCATAATAAGATGTCATGAGACAAGAAAAAATGTCCTGTCTTTTCATTCATCTGACCAATTTCTACTCATTCACATGGTAAAATAAAACTCTTGAGCTCACACATCGTTCTTCTACATCCAGCTATCTGCATAAGAAGCTTAGTTAATCTCCCGGAGACCTATCTTAAAAAAAAAAAAATTGTAGTCTGATGCATTGTAATAATAAGACTGGAAGCTACCAATACTCATTAACATAGAATACAGAGGAATCCTTGTGTGACTTTTTATTTTGCACTTCAAATATAGTGAAATCATAATCTGATCATTTTCTCATTAAACGGAATTCATTTCACTCGTGTGTTCTCCTTAACATAATCTGAAATATATAAAATTTTATTCACAGCTCATTGAGAACCACAAAGGTCTATTATAAGCAAGAATCAAGCTATTTAAAAAATCCCAACCTGTACGGAGACAACAGGGCAGTATACTCTGTCTTTACTACAAAAATGTAGAACTAATTTAATTTCATTACTTTAAATAATTAAGTGCTGCCAAACAAATGGTCAGAAGAGTGTACATTAACTAAGCAAATGCATCTTTTGTAGTTTTTTCCTTGAAATGCACTGCTGCTGTTATTTTTATGTACCACTTTAGTTACTGTTATTGAAAAAACAATAAGGTTTCACAAGAAGATCTCCATAACAGTTACAGTGATACAGCACTAATAAATTCTGCCTGTATTTTTTTTAGTTTGTCTCAAATGTAACTGAATTAAACAAATACCACTTCATTCTTCATGACTTTTTAACCTGAAGTATATATAATAGATTTTGAAATCAACAACATGCAGTTTTACACTGACTAAATGCGTCAAGGATGTGTAAGCAATGAACTTCCATATTCTTGGTCAGAAGATGGTCACGTAGCTATGAAAATAGACACCATGTAGTGCCACAACTGGAAAATGTCTCTAGCAGTTACTACCAATATGACTTCCAGTCTAGCCACCGGCGATGCGCAGTGCATTCATATAGAATCATAGAATCATTAAAGTTGGAAAAGACTTCTAAGGTCATCGAGTACTGTGTTCAGTTCTGGGCCCCTCACCACGAGAAGGGTGTTGAGGCTCTGGAGTGAGTCCGGAGAAGAGCAATGAAGCTGGTGAAGGGGCTGGAGAACAAGTCTTACGAGGAGCGGCTGAAAGAGCTGGGGTTGTTTAGCCTGGAGAAGAGGAGGCTGAGGGGAGACCTTATTACTCTCTACAACTACCTGAAGGGAGGTTGTGGAGAGGAGGGAGGTGGCCCCTTCTTCCAAGTGACAGGGGACAGGACAAGAGGGAATGGCCTCAAGCTCCACCAGGGGAGATTCAGGCTTGAGATAAGGAAAAAATTCTTCATGGAAAGGGTCATTAGGCAGTGGAACAGTCTGCCCAGGGAGGTGGTTGACTTGCCTTCCCTGGAGGTGTTTAAGGTGAGGGTGGATGAGGAACTTAGGGGCATGGTTTAGAGATTGGTGGGAATGGTTGGACTCGACGATCCAGTGGGTCTCTTCCAACCTGGTCATTCTGTGATTCTGTGATTCTGTGAAGTCAAACCATCAGGCCAGCTTCATCATGCCTACTGAACCATGCCCCATTTCCCTTTATATAACCAGTATAACCATGTCTAAACACTTTTGGACACCTCCAGGGATGAAGACTCCACCACCTCCCTGGGCAGCTATTCCAATGCTTCACCTTCCTTTTGGTAAAGAAATGTTTTCTGACATCCAATCTAAACCTCCTCTGGGGAAACTTGAGGTTCTTTCCTCTCATCCTTTCACTTGTTACTTGGGAGAAATGACCAACACTCATCTCACTACAGCTTCTGTCCATGCAGCTGTAGAGAACAATAAGGCATTCCCTCAGTCTCCTCTTTTCCAGATTAAATAATCTTAGTTCCCTAATTTACTTCTCATAAGACTTGTTCTCCAATCCCTTCACTAGCTTAATTGCCCTCCTGTGGACACGTTCTAGCACCTCAACATCCTCCTTGTTAGGGGCTTATAACTGAACACTATTTGAAATGCAGACTCAGCTGCACTATGTACTGTGACACAATCTTGCTGGTCATGCTATTTCAGATAGAAGCCAGGATGCCTTTGGCCTTCTTGGCCACCTGGGCACACTTCTGGCTCATGTTAAACTGGCTGTCAAACAGCACCCCCAGGTTCTTTTCTACTGGGCACCCTTCCAGCCACATTTCCCCTGGTCTTTAGACTTGCGTAATGTTGTTGTGACCCAGGTGCAGGACCCAACATTTAGCCATGTTGAATCTTTTACAACAGGTTTCAGTCCATCAATCCATCCTGTCTTGATCCCTCTGTAGACCCTTCTGGCCCTTGAGCAGATTGATGATCCTGCCCAATGTAGTATGCACTACAAATGTACTAGGCTTGTACGTTATTTTGTCCAACTGAGAATTACAGGCTGGTAGGAATTCATAATCAATATCTGGTTATTCTTCTGATGTGAACCTAGGCGTAAGAAACATTCTGGCATGCTGCATATGTAGCTTCATGGTATTTCTGTAACACCTTCACCTCTGACCTTTGATACTTGTTTTTGCCCTTGGTAGTGTAATAGCATATAATTCTATTTAAAGATATCTTCAACTTTTATGACTCCTAGAGATTTAAGATTTATGTTTAAAGAATGTCCTGGAGTTGCTTTCTGTCTGAACATGGAGGGCACAGGTAAGAGTGGTCAGTGCTACTAACAAGCAACCTCCCACCAAATCAGCCACAAGAAGGAAGCAGCAACAGGGCAGAGTGCCACACACAGTGGCTTGTAACTTTGTACTTTTAAGAATGGAGGTTTTGGCACTCAGAAGGAAAATGATACATACATTCTATTATGGGCTAATTCTGTTATTAATCATTGCAGCAAGGCACTTACCTTTTGGTGGTGGATCTCTGCCAGCAAACACTCTAGGAGAGGAAAGTGTCTCTTGAGAATTCAAAGGCATCTTTAGGAAGATAGGACAGCAATTTGGAGGAAAATGTCATTTTTTTTCCCCATTAATAATAGCAAATAAGTTTTCAATAATTGCAATAAGTTAACAAGGTTTGTTACCTTAGTTCAGATTTTCCTAAAGTTTTTAATTTCTTTGTAAATAAACCCCTTACCTTTAAAATATTTTAATAGTTGTAATTGTCCAGTAAAACACCTTATCCTGGATAGAAAGTACTGAACTGGTATGGTATGTAAGGAATGCATGTCAAAACACTAGGGGCTGGAGCTTTGTCTGACCAACTCAGTGTACCAGGAAAGAAGTACTCCCTTGGTGCTCAATAAGTGGAATAACGGTAGATCAAAAAATGAGAAAAATATGCAATAAGAAGCATTTCTCCCTGTGTCTTAAGCTAGTATTTCTGCTCTGCCATGCCTTGCAAAGTCCCTCATACACTTATATAGTTAAGTGAAGCTCTTCGTGTGTGATCTGATTGGCATAGCCTTCCTCCTACTCCATTACATATTAATGATGTGGCACTGGGGAAAGGAATTTTGTTTTCATCCAAAGAAGCTAGAGAGTCAATACCTGAAAGCACTGCTGTCTATGGAACTGTATGTAGTGGTTGTACTCCCAATTGCACTATGACAGGCTGACCTTAAAACTTTAACTGGAAAGTACAAAACATTGAGGATTTGTTGATAGCATTAATAGGTAATGTAAGATTTGGAGAAGCCTTCATTAGCCTCCAGCCCTGATTATTCTGAATAGGTTGGTTGATGAGTTATATAGACAGCAGCCATTCCAAGGAATCACAGTTACTGTCAATGGCAAGAATGCCCTTTTTCCCCTCTTGTTTCCTTTTCTTATTTTTTTCATGTCAGTTTGTTTTGTTTTAATAAACAAATGTGCCTGTTTGTAGCTTTGTCTGGATTTATAGCATAGCTAGTGAGCTATGCCTTTATTAATAGATAGGAAACAGCTGGATATTATTTCCAGACACTTGATTAAGGAATGTACAGTCACTTTAGTTCAAACCAAATAATTGGTTTGTAATTCCAGTAATAATCCTAGTTTGAAAGATCACACTGACAATATTCACTCTAAACCTTGCACAATTATGCCGATTATTGTCTGTCTTTTCCCCATAAGGTTTATACAGAAATGAAAAGTGGCATTAGATTCTTTTCCAGGGGAAGAAACTGAGGTTAGCTTTAAAACCAATTCTCTTGAAAGCCCCTCCCGTCTTTCCCCCTAAACAAAACCCCTCCTTTTAAGACATATACAAAGAGGCATGAAAGAGAAGAGAAAAATCATGGGAGATAAAGAAAAGTAAAAATCAATGTTACAACAAGTCAAACCAGCTCAGCTACTCTCAGAAATTTCTGAGGGCATGCAGAAATGTCATTGTGCTCATTAAACTCCTAGACAGCACTTTCATTTTCACTATGAAAGCTGTGCTTACCTTGCCAGTCCATTAAACTCTAACCAGGATCTCTGCAGGTTCATAGTTCCAATTATGACTCAGTTTCACAGAATCACAGAATAACCAGGTTGGAAGAGACCCACTGGATCGTCGAGTCCAACCATTCCCACCAATCCCTAAATCATGCTCCTAAGTACCTCATCCACCCTAACCTTAAACACCTCCAGGGACGGTGACTCAACCACCTCCCTGGGCAGACTGTTCCAATGCCTAACCACCCTCTCCGTGAAGAACTTTTTCCTAATCTCAAGCCTAAATCTCCCCTGGTGGAGCTTGAGGCCATTCCCTCTCGTCCTGTCCCCTGTCACTTGGGAGAAGAGGCCAGCACCCTCCTCTCCACAACCTCCCTTCAGGTAGTTGTAGAGAGTAATAAGGTCTCCCCTCAGCCTCCTCTTCTCCAGGCTGAACAACCCCAGCTCTCTCAGTTGCTCCTCATGAGATTTGTTCTCCAGCCCCTTCACCAGCTTTGTTGCTCTTCTCTGGACTCGCTCGAGGTGCGGTCTCATCAGTGCCGAGTACAGGGGGAGAAGAACCTCCCTGGACCTGCTGGTTAGGCTGTTTCTGATACAAGCCAAGATGCCATTGGCCTTTTTGGCCACCTCGGCACACTGCTGGCTCATGTTCAGTCGGTTGTCAACCAACACCCCCAGGTCCTTCTCCTCCTGGCAGCTTTCCAGCCAGGTTTCTCCTAGTTCGTACCTCTGCTTAGGGTTGTTGTGCCCCAAGTGCAGGACCTGGTATTTGGCCTTGTTAAACCTCATGCCGTTGGTCTCAGCCCAGCAGTCCAGCTTGTTCAGGTCCCTTTGCAGAGCCTCCCTACCCTCCAGCAGATCGACACTTCCACCCAGCTTGGTGTCATCTGCAAACGTGCTAAGGGAGGACTAAATGCCTTCGTCCAGGTCGTTGATAAAGACATTAAACAGGACTGGACCCAGGACTGAGCCCTGGGGAACCCCACTTGTCACTGGCCTCCAGCTGGATTTAACTCCATTTACCACCACCCTCTGGGCCCGGTCATTCAACCAGTTTTTCCCCCAGGAGAGTGTGCACCCGTCCAGGCCAGAGGCCGACAGTTTCCGAAGCAGAATGCTATGAGAAACTGTATCAAAGGCTTTACTAAAGTCCAGGAAGACCACATCCACAGCCTTTCCCTCGTCCAAGAGTTTAGTTATTGGGTCATAGAAGGTGATCAGATTAGTCTGGCAAGACCTGCCTTTCATGAATCCGTGTTGACTGGGCCCAATCACCCGGTTCTCTTGCAAGTGCTTCTTGATAGCACTCAAGATCACCCGCTCCATGACTTTCCCTGCTACTGAGGTCAGACTGACAGGCCTGTAGTTTCCCAGATCTTCCCTGCACCCCTTCTTATAGATGGGCACGACATCAGCCAGCCTCCAGTCCAGCAGAACCTCCCCAGTCATCCAGGACTGTTGGAAGATGATGGAAAGGGGTTTGGCCAGCACATCCACCAGTTCCCTCAAAACTCTTGGGTGGACTCCATCCGGCCCCATAGGCTTGTGGGCATCTAGCCGGACAAGCAAGTCTCTAACCACCTCCTCTTGGACCTTGGGAATCTCATACTTCTCATCCAACCCTTGGGGTTGTGCACAGAGGGAACAATTATCCTTACTGTTAAAGACTGAGGCAAAGTAGGTATTGAGCACTTCAGCCTTGTCTTCGTCCCCTGTTACTGTTGTTCCCTCTGCATCTACTAGGGACTGGAGATTCTCCCTAGCCCTCCTTTTGCTGTTGATGTATTTGTAGAAAGACTTTTTGTTGTCTTTCACAGTCTCGGCCAATCGCATTTCTAGTTGGGCCTTAGCCCTCCTGACTTTTTCCCTGCACATTCTCACTTCCTCCCTATAGTCCACCCAGTCCTTCCTCCAGAGGTCGTAGACCCTCCTCTTCCTGTTGGTGTCTCTTAGGACCTCCCTACTCAACCACGCTGGTTTCTTACCCCGCCGGCTACTTTTCCGGAACTTGGGGATGGCTTTCTCCTGAGCTGCTGGGAGTTCCTTCTTGAAGAGCGCCCAGCCCTCATGGACACCTTTGCCCATGGGCTCCTCTGATTTTCACCCTCAGGCACTCAGTCCCATCCTGACCATAGTCCAGTTCGAGGGTATCAATGCCCTCTCTAACATAGAGGGCTACCCCGCCTCCTCTTCTGCCCTTCCTGTCCTTCCTAAAGGGTTTATATCCCACCATGGGTACGCTCCAGTTGTACGAGTCATCCCACCACGTCTCCACAATGGCAACGACATCGTAGTCTCCTTGCCCTACCACAGCTTCCAGCTCCTCCTTCTTATTTCCCATGCTGCGTGCATTGGTGTAAATGCACTTCAGCTGGGCAGGCATAGCTACAGCCTTTGTAATAGGGCTTCTCCCCAACTGAGCTGTCCTTGACTTAACTAAGGCCACAGTGCCAGTTTGCTGCCTACCATCCTCAGCTGCACTCACCCCCTCTTGCTTAGTGGTGATATACTGGCAGGCATCGCCAGCACATCACCCCTTTGCCTCTGAAGTTTCACCTCCAGTCTCACTCCCATCCTGCCTGGCCTCCATCCCCTCCCCCCTCACGTCTAGTTTAAAGCTCAGTTTATGAGCTTAACTAGGTTTTTGGTGAGGGCTTTTGTCCCCCTAGGAGACAGGCGTGTCCCATCCCTAGTAAGAAAGCCTGGGGGTGCGTGGGCCTCCCCATGATTAAAGAACCCAAAGCCCCTCTTCTCACACCAGTCCCTAAGCCATTCATTAACCCATTTCTTATTCCTCGTTTCCTGCTCCTGATTCCTTAGTATTGGGATGGAGTTGAATATTACCTGTGCCCCAGAGCCCTCGATCATTCTCCCAAGTGCCTTGAAGTCCCTTTTAATGGCTTTAGGCCTTCTACTTTCTATTTCTTCATTACCAATTTGAAAAACTAAGAGCGAGTAGTAGTCGGTATCTTTGACCAGGGAAGGGAGCTTTCTAGTAACTTCCCTCACTGATGCTCCCGGCAAGCAGCAGACCTCCCTATGGAGCGGGCCTACAGATGGGACCCTCCATTCCTTTGAGAAGGGAATCCCCCAAGACAATCACCCTCCTCTTCTTTTTAACCGAGGATGTTTTTAAGGCTGTGGGAGGATGATGGAGTTTTGGAAACATTTCTAGGCTGTGGGTGCAGTCCTCTTCATCTTTAGGGCTTGGATGCACCCTCAGCACCTCATATTTTGTTCCCCAGAGCGATCTGGGGGTTAATTGCCTGGGTGGGGGAGCAGGTTTCCTTCTCCGGGCAGGAACCTGCTGCCATTCCCCCTCTCTGTCTCTCCCGGCCTTACAACTTACCGGTGCTCCACTCGTCTATCTCCCTCTCACACTCCCTGATGGCCCTCAGCCTTTCCACTTCTTTCCTCAGCTCTTCCACCATATGAAGCAGTTCCCCTACCCCAGCACAGCTTCCACAGGAGGAGCTAGTGCCAGAGGCATGAGCCACTATAGGAGGGATGCACTGTCTGCAGCCCAGGGTCTGGGTAGCTGCATGTGCCCAAATGCAGTTTGACTTGCTCCACTGTGGGCTGATCTTTGCACTTGTAGTTGCCAAATAAACAGTGGGCTGGAAGTGGAAACTCAAATGTCTTTTTCTTTTTTCAAATGAAGACTTTTGAGTCTTGTGCACCTTGGCTAACGTGCAGATGAGATGCACAAGCAGGCTTTTCATCTGGGCTCCTGTTGAAGTTAATCACTTCTTTTTGGCTAATACGAAAACTTTATAGTCAGTCTGAAAATAGTATTAGAAAGGGGACTACACATATGAATAAGTGTATAACATAGCTATACATAGTCTGTGATAGAATATTTTTATAGGCTAGTAAAGAGAAGTGAGCTGGTAGGTGGGTAGGTACCGTATTAATCCAAGTATAATTTTAGAAGTTGAGGGTCTGATTTAGGAAGGAAAGAATTAAGATTGAGAACCGATATCATGTACTGTGGCTGGAATTCGAAAAGATTTGGCTGTAAGACTAATATCCATGTTTTGTACCCATGAAATTAATTCTGACCCTGATTATTCAAAAAATGTTCTCAAACTGCAGCAAGGAGAGTAGTAAGGACATAATGACTGAGTTACAGAATTTGTGTGAGCAACTAGCATCTGCAAGAGAGAGACCAGTTTTATAAAAATGCATAATTGTCATCCAACAAAGGTATATAGACATTTTACATTGCCATCATAAGAAAAAAATACATAATTTTCTATTTTAGAGAATATGACCATGCTATTTCAAATTGATGAGATAAATTTTTTTGTTAAGTGCCCTTAGAACAAATTTCAAAGGTATTTAAGTCCTTACAAAATGGAAATAAGAGCTTAGTTTCACAAGCACTGAAGTGTATAGGAACACTGTCTCTGGCTAGTTCCCAAAAAAATCAGGGAGATATTTTTGTTTCTACAGGGAATAGTTATAATGATTATTACAATGAATCTACATTTTAACTATTTTTGTGGCATTCTAAAATGAGAGAAAACACGGATAAATTAAAAAAACCTAAGTAATAATGTGACAGAAACTCTGTGGACCAATCAACATCTGTATGTTGGAAAATACTGAAGGAAAAACTGTAACAATTAAGATCCAGAACTTTTATATTCAGAACATCTGCCATAAAACTTAACACTTCTTCTGTGGTAGAGATCCTTATGTTAAACATTACTGCAAAGCTCATCAAGAAACATGATCCACAATATACTTCATGAGTGCTAGAATTTATTTTACAATTAGAAAAAGAAAACATTGGAGAATATTATTGGTGAGAACTATGAATAAAAGGAAGATATAATCTCTGTGATTCTGAGTTGTTGGAAAATATGTGTTAATGCACTAATTCTCATGCAGAAAGTTTTGACAAAGCTCTGTGGAGGTCTGGAACGATTTCAATTTCTAAACAAACAGAAATGCATATCTGTGAGGACAGCTGAATAACAAGTGATACCACTGCCCCAATATTTTTGCGTACTGCAGTTTCAAGTTTAGAGTAAATAAAAAATTTGCTATGATCATGGTCCCGCAAAGAAATACATAAGATGAACATAAGAGTGGTAAAGTTCTCTGTTCAGTCCAAGAGTCTGAATAAACTTTCTTTATTTCCCCAAGATAATGGACAGAACTATTTCAGTAGTACTTGTTTTATGTCATTTAACGAGTGATTTATACAGAACTTGCACATGTAACTTCTCAATGGTCGTCACATTTCAGACCTGAAAGGCCTAGGAAATGCAGTATGGTCATACAGATAAATTATTTACCTTTTTGAAAGGTGTGTGGATTGCTTCCTTATAAAACTAAGTAATTGGCCTGGCAAACTATGCTTGATCTGACATGATATTCTGAAATTCAATCAATAAAGAAATCTCAAAAAAAAAAAAAAGTGAAGAACTATAACAATATTTCCCCTCACAAAAAGCATGTTAAATATTTATACCAGGTTCAATTACAGATAAGGAAAAAATATTGTCATAGGAAGTAAAACTGCTTGAACTTCTCCTTTTTCTACTTGTTTAAAAACACCCTGAATAAACTATATCATGGATAAATTGCCATGAGTTGAACATACTGGAACTGAATAACAGAAATATAGGACTGATATTGATATTGCAGTGATAGAGTTTTGTCTTTCTATCATTATAAAAACTGAATTACTTCCTTAACAACTTTTTGTAAATATGTTTTAAGTTGGAAAAAAAAAATCATGTTGTGTTCACTATGTGTACTCCCAGTTTTCTAAGCATTACTATACATTGATGCTATGTTAACATACATGTTATGTGTACATGTTTACATTATGTTCACATGCTTTCAAATTTGTCAGATTTTTGATGTTCCTGCCTTGCAGTGTTTCTGGCAGAAATATGAGAAGCTGTATTTTACAAACAAAATATCAACACATCTCAAGGGCATAAATAAAATTCAAGTCTGGGGGTTTTGGTGTTTTTCTTTTTTCAGCTGCTCTTACAGTCAAAATCAGGTAATGAGTCCCAAATCACAAATAGAACTTTTCAGATTTCAAACCCCATAAATTCTCAAATGTATTCATGCCACAGTAATAGTAAGCAGAAATACACTTGAGATATCCTTTTGGAGACAATAAGCACTTGCTTCAGTACAATGAATTCAGAAATACAAAGCATCACTTACTGATCTTTTTGCATATCAGATGTGACTGACCTCTTTAGATTCAATCTTTTACAGTTTATGGTGTTTTCTGTTAATGAGTCTAGAACAGTAGGCACTTCAGACCAAGATCTGAATGAAAGAGAAGAAATTCAGGGAGGAATGTTGGAGTGAGGAAAAACAAGCCCGTAAGAATTGGAACCAACAGGAAATTTAACAAAGCTCTAGATACTATCTTGATTCTGCTTGTGAAGTCCCTTTGTTTCAATGACATATTGGTTTGAATACAAGCTGCTAAAAGTGAATTTTAGTTTTTATGCTTATAGATCGCACAACTAGAAAGAACATTCTGTGCAGCACAAAATACTGGCAAATGGAATGGCAAAAGAATAGTGTTACTGAACACCAATAATTGCTATAGTACACAGAATATAAATAAGTCATTTTTATAACCCAGGATTATATGAGGTGTATTCCATACAGCCTCAGAATTTTTTGAATTCCTAGGGATGACATTCCCAATAGGATACTGTATGGTGATTTCTTCTTACCCAGGTCTCTTAAATACTCAGAAATTGCCATTACCAACAATCTGTATTGTGCAAAGGATTATATTACACATATATCTCTTCTGGAAGATCATGAGCATATTGTTATGGGAAAGGATGGGGAAAATGATCAGTCACTGTCAACACATTTTTTAAATTGTTTGTTATGTATCTATTCCAGTTTGTTGTGTGTTTTTGGTATTGTAAGACAGAATCAATTATAACATTCAAATGAGCTGAAAGCAAGCAGTTTTCCAGTCTCAGTCAAACATGCAATCTCCTTGTACAGGAATAGAAAGGATACAATCAGACTGAAACAAGCCAGCTACTCTGTTACAAACCCCCAAAATATTATCACTGAATATATTAAAAATATCATATATAGACAATTGAGAGGACTTCAGAAAATAGGAGTAACCATTAGGAATACCTTTTAAGATGAGTCCACAAGCAGCCTGTGGAAAGCATTATGAGATGAGAGTCCTTCTTTGAGTTGTACTTCTTGGGGGCTAAGCCCATTTTGCAGAAGCAACAGGGTACACTAACCTTCCTGTTAGAGCTTCAGCTGTCTGTCATCAAAGATGAGATATGATATGGTTCAGTCATGTAACCATGGCCCAGGCTGCTGAGGAATTTGCCAAGATGTGAAGAAGTGAATAGAGTAGACCCATGTATGGTAAGACAGGTAACATTGCAGGCGTAGCTAAGGTTGTTCAGATAGGGCTAGTTAGCAGCCCAAGATTTCAAAAGGAAAAGCACTCCTGTTAGGTTATATAAAATCCTAGGGTAAAATATCCAAACAGGGTACTGGAAGATGGCAACTCGGCAACGCAAGAAGCAAAGATGTTGCTATTCTTCCCCACCTGACTGATGGCTGCCTGATCAGGAAATTCTCATCTACTGTTGTGTGCTTTAGCCAATAAGGAATTGTTTTATACTTTTAAGTTGTTTTTAAACTGCTGGCTGTACCCCTTCTCACATGGTAAAATCTTCCTGTTGTTATCAAGAGGACCTAGGAAGAGAATTTTACAAATTGATAGTGAATGTGGGCAACAAAGATCCTTTCCCCTGGACCAGTGCCATCTTACCTTCTTCAGCTTGGAAGCTAGAATGAAAACAGAATAACTGAAGCTGAGTAAACTTGTATTTTGAATGGAAAGTGTTTAACCTATACTGCCACTTTTGATTACAGTGCATTGTGGAGTGGTGCTTTACCAATGGCTCCATCCATGACTTTTAAAACTAAACAAAGAAATCAAAAAAATGTTATGACAATGTAGCAGAATTGTTTTACTGGAGTTAAGACTGTACTACCTCCAGTATCATCTTTATCTACTGTATCCTATTGTTACAATGTTTCCGAGTTTGGTAATAGGGATTTTCCGTCCATAACCTAGCAGGGCTGGGCAGCTCCTTTAACCTATTTGTCTCTTTCTGCTTTTCCTTAAAACATAACAGGATGACTATTGCAATATTTACTTATTTGAAAACATTTTTTTTGCTTTTTGGTGCCTATTTTTGTAGGTCTGTATATTTGTCATACTAAAGCTGCTTTACAGCTACCTCAAGGCCATTTCTCAAGGTCAGTTAGAGAGGGCTGGCACTAGTATAAAGGAAGTAAAATATTTTATGATAATAAAATAGAAAGTGATAATATGTTGAAGAAAAACACAGTTACCTGAAACTATTTTGAAAACCATATGAAACTTAAAAAAAATCTCCTGCTATAAAGATGCTTGACTGTTCTGTCATTCATATCCTTTCCACTTATAATTCCTAAATTCCATTAAGCAGTTCAAAGCATGGAAAATTCTACTACTATGTTACAGGTTTTACAGTGGCAGTAGTTACATAATCAAAGGTTTAGATGGAAGAACAGTGAAAATTTTGAAGAATTTCAAGACTGTGATTATATGACGAATCAAGTAAAATGTTCCATGTGTTTCATAATAGAAGTGCAATGGCTGGCCACTGGAATTCCAGCCTTAGAAAAAGACGTTGAATAACCTGGTGACTTTACTGCTTCTTTAACCTACTTCAGGGTACTTAAGGTGATGTCTATTCCTTTCTATGCTTCAGATACTCTCCCACTGACTACTATGTAAAAAGTTTTAGCTGAAAGAAGTACTCTGATGCTGTATTTCCTGTAGTTAATAGTATTTATACCTCTAGTCTTCCTTTAAGTAGTTATCTTCTCTTCAAGATATTCATACTCTTCCAGTATGTGCAAATTTCTATTATGCCAATGCTGTGGGTATCACTTAGTTTTTATATGTACGTTTGTTCAGTATTCTCATAAATCAGCCTTCCATTCTTTATGTATCTTTCCTCTGATTCCCTGCCGATGTTGTTCTAGTAGTGAACTGTCCAGAACTGAACTCAATATTCTAAATGTGGTCATACTGGAGCAATACAAACAAGACTTGTTCTCCCCCAGCCCCTACAGAACAACCTAGAACGCTATTGGGGCTTTCATTAGTATATTATATGAAATAGTGTCTAAGTTTGTGTCTGCTACCACCTTCAGATCTTTTTTGGCTTTATCCCTCTCTGGGTTTCTCTGTTCCTGTCTGCTTGTTTTCGTCACTTTTTCTAGGTGATCTTTCTTTAGTCGTAATAGATAGCATCTTTACAAACTGTATTTAATTTAATTATCTCCAACAGAAATTTTTATTCTTGTCATATTTCCGTATATCTTTTTCTCCACAGAAACATTTATAATCCTTGCAAGTTCAGCTTATCATGCATATTTCACTAAGATGCCTTCTTACTGACTTGCCAACTCAGATCTTCAAAAAAAGAATTCAAGACATAGCTTTCTATTTACACACATTCTACAGTCCACTAAAATGTCACTCATTATTCCTGATCTTTCAAAATATTTTTGGCTTGCTTTATACAGTTGACATTACATTTTTATTTCTGCCATGGTTTTCTTTTCATTCTTTTCAGACTATTAATAATATTTAAATACTAATTAAGGTGACTGAAATATATGATATTCCCACTACAAGTATAAACACGTTCCATTATATAATTCAAAACTGCTTGAAGAATTGAACCAAGTATTTCAGTTCCTTCCTAGGATAGACACATTTGAAATCAGAAGTAGGAAAGTTAAGGAAAAGTGTCTCCTTGTTTGTGGAAAGTACCTAACTTGTAGCATAGTTTTGCAGTCTGTATCTCAGACTCTTGCTGAAAATTTTAGAATTAAAAACTTTTGGCATCCCTCTTTGTATATCCAAATGAACAACTATTTTACACATATCTTCCATTGTTCTGTGCATGGAGAGAAAAATATGTACTAAACAGAGCTGAACCTGACTAAATAAGCTTAGTAAACTAGAAGTGAGATGAATTGATAATGTGCTGTTAAAATTCATTTCACTAAGTTAAAAAACAATAAACCACTGCTACAGCACGAAAAGTGAGGTTGAAAAGAAAACTTCTTCATGTCTTCCTTGTTGTTCAGGAACATGTCCTTATGATACACTCCTAGTTGTTTCATAATCATGCATACTAGCATGCATACAAGAAAATGTTAATGAATTCCTATTTCAGAGGTGCTAAGAGCTTAAATGGAGCTGCACTACCTTCTAATCTATAGTGATGTAGTGTGTTAAGGTTTTTCTACTCCTGCTCAGAGATACTGGAGTTAGGACAATGTAATTTATTTTTTGGAAGTCCATATGTTCACATTTCATGTTTAAACAAACAGGATAAATCATTACAGTGTGTTGACACTGGCTGGCAGGTAAGCCACAATTCAGTCACTATCCCGCTCCCCTACATTGGGATGAGGAAGAGAGTCAGAAGGACAAAAGTGAGAGAAATTCATGGACTGAGATATAGAGAAAGTGAAGCAAGAATGTGCAGGCAGAAGCAAATAAGAAATTACTCTCTTACTTCCTGTCAGCTGGCAAGTGTTTAGCTGTTTCGAGGAAAGCAGAATGTCAGCACATGTATTCGTTACTTGGAAAGACAAATTCCACAACCACAAATGTCCCTGCTTCCTCTCCTTTGCCCTGAGCTTTAATTACTGGATGTAATGTCATAAGGACCTGTAGGTGTTGGTTGACAGTTGAACATAAGCCAAGAAAGTACCCAAGTGGCCAAGAAGGCAAATGGATTCTTGGCATGTATCAGAAGGTGTGTGGCCAGCAGGACCAGAGAAGTGATCTTGCCATTGTACTCAGCATTAGCAAGGCCATACCTCAAATAATATGTTTAGTATTGGAGCCCTCACTACAAGGGCATTGAGGTGCTTGAGCATTTCCAGAGAAGGGCAACAAAGCTAGTGAAGGGGCTGGAGAACAAATTTTATGAAAGGTGGCTGAGGGAACTGGGTTTCTTTAGCCTAGAGAAAAGGAGGTTGATGGGAGACCTTATCACTGTCTACAACTCTTTGAATGGAGGTTGTAGTGAGGTGGGTATTGATCTCTTCTCCCAAATATCTACTGATTGGATGAGAGGAAATGGCCTTAAGTTGTGGCACGGGAGGTTCAGATTAGACATCAGGAAAAATTTCTTCACTGAAAAGTTTATAAAGCAGTGGAACAAGCTGCCCAGGGAAGTGGTTGATTCACCATTCCTGGAGGTACTTAAAAGATAGGTAGATGATGTGCTCAGGGACATGGCTTATTAGTGCACAGATATGATTGGACTTGATGTCAAAGAACTTTTCCAACCAAACTGTTCTATGATTCTATTACATGAAACAGTCCTTTTGTCATTTCATGCCAACTGTGTCCCCTTCCAGACTACTCACTGAAGGGGCAGCCTGAGAAGCAGGGGAAGGCTTGATGTTGTGCAAGCACTGCTTATAAGCAGCTAGAGCATTGGGTTGTTACCTACATTACTCTTGTCAGCAGTCTAAAACACTTGCATCATGCTACCAGCTGTGAAGAAAATTAGCTCCATTCCAGCAATGCCCAGTATAACCATATGAAATATTAAAATTCAAAATCAGTTTTTTAGAGTAGTAAACATCTAACTTAGGCCCACTACAGAGCCTTAAATGCTTTCTTTTAGATTTACACTATGAATATATGATATGAATATAATCTATTTTATTTCTTATTATATAAATTGATAATATAGATGGAATCATAGAATGGTTTGAGTCAGAAGGTTTGATAGAAATGGGGGCATTTTTTTTTAATTTTTTTTTTAAATTTCTGTGTAAGCTCTGGCTGTGGTTTCCAAGGTACTTAACCAGCCAAATACGTATGGTAGCCTTTTTTGGATAGTGCTGATTCGTCTCAAGCTGATCTCTGTCTCAATTTATTTTTATATTTCTCCTGTCTACCATGTATAGTACAACTTGTCTGACAGTCATTGAGTTATAGTATGGGCCAAAATTATTTTTGAAAATCATTCAGTTGAAATCATTCAGTTCCCCTAATTAATTATTTGATGTATAAGTATGGGAGTTTCCCTGTTTCTGAGTGATGTCTTTCAATATCCAGAAGTTCAATGGAAATCTCCAAGGTGAGATGACAGATAAGCTGGTGAGGAATTCTCACGCACTTTGCTTTCACTCTGTCACAATTCCCATTATCATCATGTCTTTGCTTCCCATATCAAGAAAAGAAAACATTTCCATAGCTGACGTAGAGAGATAAGCATATCCACAGAACTTTAAAAGCATGTGGAGTTACAGGATTTATTTTTCCTTAAAGCACTTATTGTCCTTTTTCAGATTGATTCCTTTGTGTTCTTGAATAACTCTGAAAACATCAGCTGGGAAAAGAGGTGAGATCAAATTCATAGGGCAAGAGAAAACTCATTAATTCAATATCCCTGCTGACCTCAGGAGCTGATGCCAGAGCTATTGATTGTAGAATATAGGCCTACCCCATGCAGGTACCTATTGCCAGATTGGCACAATTAGTTGCTTCACTAGCCATTTGAGTTTCACATGATCTTTTTATACATATGAACTTTGTCAGGATATCCTAATTTAATATTCAGCAATTACTTACAATTTCTTTGTCCAGTGGTGAGGGAGTTTGAATTCAGAGGACAGAAGAGTTTTTGAATTCTGGAAGTTTCATAGAGATTGAAATTTTGTTTTCTGAAGATAGGAATCCTTGCAACCTTTACAACATCCTGTTGTTGCTATCCAGTCACTAAAGAGACCACGTCAGTTTGGCTCTAGATTTGATAAGATTTGAACTTGGCAGAGACATAGTCTGAAAATATTTTATGAATATATAACAGCAGAAAATGCTCATATTTTTAAAACAGGGCAAAGGAATCTAAGTCTGCATCTGCTCTGATCCTTCCATATTGTGAGAATTAATTGATAAGTTCTGCTGCAGCTGGTTTGTATGCTTAATTATTTTGTGATATATATGTGTCTCATATCAAGAGATAGTATGCAGACAATCTCCAGCCTAAATAAATATTCTTTGAGGACTTACACTGGTCTTTGTCTAAAACTAGTATATATACTGAAGGCAAATCTTGGCCAGTTTGCAGTAACAAAGGATGTGATTGTAACAGGAGTTTAGCCTGTTTACTAGTTGAAACAAGGACAGTCCCCTAGCAGGAACAAAGGGCAGACCTGAGCTCACCAAGAGGAGACAATGAGTAAGGAGATAAGTAAAGAGAACCAGAGGATTCTGAAGACACAAAGGAACTGTAATGTACGTTTGAGAGTGGGTGATGAGTTCTGTATATGTTTAACCAATATTCCCTGAATATGTAACCAGTGTTTCTTGGAATCTGTATGAATATGTATGTCCAACCAGTATAAAACTCCTGTAACCAGCCTTTGCATTATGTCTTTTTTTAGAAGGGCATCCAATTCAGTGCTGAATTGTAAAATAAATATTATCTTTGCTTTGATGACTTCATCCTTTTTAGTATTTTTAGCAGTGAATATGTGAATGAGTGTTTCTCACAATATCCTCTTTATAATGATGAAAATTCACATTTGTATTTTTCTTTGCAATATTGCAGGAAATAGCCTCTACCCATAAGGAACAAGTGCATGTGATGTAGGTGGAATCATGCATAAAACTTAAAGCCCAAATGAGTACATATAAGTTGTGTAAGTATTTTAAATTACATAAATCATATTTAGGCAGCTGACCTTTATAGGTAATAGCATTAACATGCTTAC
Source organism: Clamator glandarius (assembly GCA_033459285.1). Classification (NCBI taxonomy): domain Eukaryota; kingdom Metazoa; phylum Chordata; class Aves; order Cuculiformes; family Cuculidae; genus Clamator; species Clamator glandarius. Next base: position 509,620 of record JAUNZM010000153.1, read on the forward strand.
ATTTCTGAACAATTAACAACTTATTTAACAGTATTAACAGTTTGTGGCTCCACTGTAGGCTGTTAACTTTAAAAATTACTTTCTAAGCTCGTTATGATTGATTTCAATGGTATTATTATAGTAACACTGATAACTTCACATTCTGGAAGGTTCTACAGTAACATGTCTTTGAGCTGTGAGGTATGTGAGGTGTAAGCAGGAGTTTAATATTAGCTAGCCTAAGTGCATAATAATGCAATGCCTTAATACCTTAGTAATAACTTAGTAATAAAGAGACTCCATGAGCAGGAAGAGTAAAGATCTCAATCTCTCATGTGGCACTGAGTAACAGATTAATGTAACCATTAAAGCAGATACACTTTATTCAGTACTGGAGAAGACTCGGCATTTGTTCTCAGAGTGCTTCTGCTGAGCAGTGATTTCACAGAAAATTTATACACAGAATTGTTTTCAAATTCATATCTTTCACTGAAATGACAATTATACCCCATTCCAGGAACCTCATTGCATATCCAGGGGGAATGAAATCAAATCAGCTCAGAGTCGTTAAGGTGTGGCCATATCCGAGTGGTCAATCTCAGCAACTCTGGGGACAAGAAGATAAGGGTCATTATAGTTATCTTAGTGGTTATCTTGTTTCTAACACATTGTAGTTGATGTTCCATCCTACCATTTACAAATCATCATTTCAATAGAAACAGGAACTCCTCCTTAAAAAGAAATCCAGGCCTTGATCTTCCTGTCTCTCTTTTAAGTGACCTCTTTTAAGTGACTGCGGAGTATCTGTGCCTGATAAGTAAGCACTGTAACTTACAGTATTAAACAGAACTAGTTTTATCTACTGAACCAATGTATTCTAAATTAAATATGCTTCTCAGCATTGTTGCCAGCATATATTCTTGGCATTTTTCTTTTCCTGTTGTAAGAGTCTAAGTATTATTTGGCCAATGAAAAATATTGTACATTACTGTTTTCCCCATGCTGATAGCTTTGAGATATAACAAGAGAAAGCAACTCAGGACTTACAGATGAATTTATGCTAACTCTTTGAGTGTGAGAAATTAAATCTACATGGATGTCCACAGTGTCAGCCTTCTTATCTGAGGTGTTTTTCCCCTAACTTATTTATAAATGGAAATATTTTCACATGGTTTATGCCAAATCATTCATTGTCAGAAAATAAATTAATTAATCATTAAATAAATCCTACAATCTTATAGTTTAATTAGGTTTTGTACTAACTTCCCATTATTCATATGACAAAAGTTTGGCTTGAGATATTCTTGGATGAATTGCTTCTAGACATTATTTTTGTAAGAATTACTTTACACGAAACACAAAAAACTACTATAGTTCCAGAAACTTTCTCATAATACCCTCTTCTGCAAGTAGATGGGAAGGTGATGACACACTTCTGTACAAATAAACACACTAACTTTTGAATGGAAAGTGCTTTAATAAAAGCTTCCAGTAGATTTATTGCAATGTGTGCTTGCAGCCCCAAAAGCCACCCATATACTGGGCTGCATCAAGAGAAATATGAACAGGTTGAGAGAGGTGATTCTACCACTCTGCTTTTGCAAGACCTCACCTAGGGTACTGAATTCAGTTCTAGAGTCCTCATGAAAGGAAGGGCATGGGTCTGTTAAAGAGTGTCCAGACAAGGGCCACAGAGATAATCAGAGTGCTGGAGAATCTCCTGTATAAGGACAGGCTGAGAGAGTTAGGCTTGTTTAGCTTAGAGAAGAGAAAGCTCCAGGGAGACGTTATAACAGCCTTCCAGTGTTTAAAGTGGGTCTACAGGAAAGCTGTGGAGAGACTCTTTATCAGATATTGTAGTAATAGGACAAAAGGTAACAATTTTAAATAGAAAGTGGGTAGGTTTAGATTAGATATTAGGAAGACATTTTTTACTCTGTGGGTGATGAGGCAGTGGAACAGGTTGCCCACAGAAGTTGTGGTTATTCCATCCCTGGAGGTGTTGAAGGCCAGATTGGATGGGGCTTTGAGCAACCTGATCTACGGTTGCATCTAGATGATCTTTAAGATCCCTTCTCATACAAATCATTCTATGATTCTTAAGCTCTATGATTTACGTGCAAGAGAAATTTTACACTTTCTGATTTCTGAAAAAAATGACAGCCTTATATTTTACTGCAGATCACAAACTGATGATCTCAAAAGTCTTTTCCAAAGTAGTGATTCTGATTGTATAATTCTATGATTCTTCTTAGATAAGTGCACCATTTTTATTTTTAACACTGAAGACACAGAGTTAGTGAAATCGGTAAGTGAAAACATATTGTAAATTTTATGGCTTTGGTATATGGTATGATAATGCAATGTAACCATGCAATTGATTTTATATGGATTTTAATTTTTTATGCTTTATGCTGATCTTCAGAACAACAAAGAGGGACATTTAATCCTCTTCATTAATACCTTCTGCATTCCCAAACTACTATGTGAATTGTTGAAGCCTTTAGACTTCCTCTGCATATCAAGCATTTATCATTGCTAGAGGCAACAGATAAGAAGAATATCTGTTACATATTCCATAGTTCTAAGAGATCTGGAGTATCTTGCCTTTGTTGGAAAAAGGAGGGGTGTTTTAACCAATAATCCAAGCTATATTTTGCAATCCTACTGTTGCCATCCTGTTCTTATCAAGGTATGCATTTTACCCAAATGTGTCCATTTAAATTTGTTGATTAAATGTTAATGTCATTAAGTGTTCATTCTTGTTAAATTTTAACCATTGTCAAGTCCAGGGTTTTGACTCAGAGCATTTTAACACTTTAGCATGATCTTTGAAAAGGTTTCAAAGCAATTCCCTGGTGGTAAACAAGATTCTTTTCTGCTAAGATGCCTTTGATAGATTTGCTAATTTGGATAATATCTCAGTTTAGTAGGGGGCACATTTCTATACCAGATTTCAACCTATCTTTAAAACTCTGTCTTCAGAAGAAAAAAGCCTTTTGAGCCACCTTGACTGGCATCAGAAACATTCTTGCTGTAATCTATGGGGAAACCAAAGATCCCAATGACCACGCATAGAAGTATGGCATACAGCTCTGGGGTACCCAGCACCAGACAAACATGAACCTGTTTAAGTGGATCCAGGGAAGAGCCATGAAAATGACCAGAGAAATGAAACACCTGTCAAGAAGCACTGTGAGAGAGTTGGGATTGCTCAGCCTGGTGGTGAGAAGGTTCCAGGAAGGCCTTGTAACAGATTTTTTATGTATGAAGTTGGTTTAAAAGAAAGACAAAGACTTTTTGCCAGGGCTTGTAGTGATGGGACGAGAAGTAATGTTTTGAAACTAAAAAAGAATTGATTTCAGATTGGATATAAATTGAAAAATTGGAAAAAAATGTATTATAGTGAGGGAGGTGAAACATTACGACAGATTGCCCATAGAACTTGCAGATGCTCATTCATAACAGCATTCAGAGTAAGGGTGGACAAAGCTTTGAGCAACTGCATCTAATGAAGGTATCCCTTCCCACAGTAGTGGGGGTGGACTAGATGATCTTCCAACAGAAAACATTCTGTGATTCTATGATTCTATAATTCTATTATTTTATGATAAACTTGAAATAATTCAGTTATTAATCAGTATTTTTTAAGCCAAAGTTTTCATTCATGTCTATCTGTATCGCTAGGGATCTATTCTACTTTTTAACAAATTTTTTTGACCCTCATAATTTCTTAAACCTTAACAACCATCTTTTCAGGTTTATTCTGGATGCAGGAGTGATTAGTGTAAGTGCTCATTAGATTTAAGTACTCTGTAAGATAAATCATGTAAATATTTATCAAAATTTTCTCATTTATATCACAAATGTATGTAAATGCATGTTTCCAAATAAAAGATTGTCCCTGACAGTTTAATTCTGAAAGTGGTTTATCATGCTATTTTCTAACCATGCAAATATATGATTTTTTAATGTTCATGGAATTTGAAGCTGTATATGTGAATAAAATATATTGTTGAGCTAATTAAAAAAGAAATCAAGTTTCAGTAACCCTTATGTTACTAGAGTCTTAGTAATATCTTGCCAGTTAGGTGGATAAGAAACTGGTTGAATGGTCACATTCAGAGAATAGTGATCAACGGCTCAATGTCCACATGGAGATCATGAGAAGCGACGCCCCTTAGGATGGCAACAGGAGTCAGCAATGCACGTTTTATAACCCAGAAGGCCACCCATATCCTAGACTGCATTGAAAGAGGTGTGGCCAGCAGGTAAAGGGAGGTGATTCTGCCCCTCTCCTCTGCTCTCATGAGACCCCACCTGGAATACTGTGTCCATTTCTGGAATACCTCACATAAGAAGAATATGGAACTGTTGAAATGGGTCCAGAGGAGGGCTACAAAGATGATCAGAATATTGGAGTACCTCTGCTCTGAGGACAGGCTGAGAGAGTTGGGGTTGAAAAGAAAGCTCCAGGAAGACCTCATAGCAGCCTTCTAGAACCTGTAAGAGGCCTAACAGAAAGCTGTGGAGGTAACCTTTTCAAGGGAGTGTCATGATGGGACAAGGGAGAATGGCTTTAGATTGAAAGGCGGAAGATTTAGTTTAGACATAAGGAAGTAATTCTTCATGATGAGGGTGAGGAGGCACTGAAACAGGTTGCCCAGGGAAACTGTGGATGCTCCATCCTGGAAATGTTCAAGGCCAGGTAGAGTGGGGCTTTGAGCAGCCAGGTCCTTTCCAATCCAAACTTTTCCATGATTCTATAGTTGATGGGAATTGACAGTGAGAGATTAACTTTTCAGGGAGCAACCTGCGTTTTCACTGAGTACCTCAGCTGATGGACAAAGTAGCTTTCTAAAAGAGTTACACTTATGGTATATTTGTATCAGATTTACTTGTACCTTTTAGTAACCTTTTGCTGGCCTTTTAACTTCAGGGGATTACACTAGTTACATGAAAGACGACTTTGGCTTCACAGGTTGAAAGTCAACTGACATTCAGACAAATAGGTTCATGACGAGCCAACAAAATGGGATGAAAAAGAAGGTGCTGCTCCTGCTAGAATGCCGAAGAGAATGAGAAAATATCTTGCATTATTTTCTTGATACAGTAAGGTCAAAATAAAAATCTCTTTTCTCCTCAATCAATTATAATTTAAGAAACTGGAAACCACAAGGGGAACTATTTAGTTCCTCTGGTGGAGGAATCTCAGACTTCAAAAGCACACTTTTTTTACCTTTATTTTTTTATCATCATATCTCTTTCTTTCTTACTTTAGCCAATAGCAATTATTTTTCACATTAACATCATTCTGAAGAGGAGAACTGAGAACACCCTGAGGGTGACATTGAATTACTCATCTAATTTTTTTCCCTCTGTGTAGCCCCTTATCTAGATGCCTACCTTTCCCCCACAGCGCATATGTGATAATTATTGAGAAAAGACCTCAGTAATGTTTTGATGTGAAGAATTTCAGAAGAATCAGGACCCTGTTTTGACTGATATTTTTCCTACACTTGCTCTGTGGTCATCTTCTGTCTCCAGATCTGTGTAGCACATTTGAAATACAGACTTCAAACTATCATTTTTCACCACTTACATATGTTAAACATTCTTACTGAGGGCACTTTATTTTTCACTTTGTTCTTCTAAGATAACATTATTCCTTTGGTGTTTAAGTATGCACTTCTTTGTCCTCAGCTCTTCAAATTCCTTTTAGGCTTGCAGCCATCCTTCGAATAATAATAGTAAAATGATATAAGGAACAGTAGTAGCACACAGTCCTTCAGGAGGTCCTTGAAAGGCACAATTTAGAGAGGCTTTATATATTTATTTTTAAAAATGTTCAGTTTTCTCTGCAGTTATGACCCCATTGAAATGTTATCCTTTAATTCTCAACAAGATGAGACGACAGACTACAACCTATACAGTGACTATCCTATTTTATCTCTCATTCTATGTTGTCAGCCTGTGCTAATTGCTTTGTTTGTAAAATGCTGATAATGAAATATTGCAGCTTAACATTTTGATAGTTCCTTAATGAAACCTCTGTTTTATTAATAAAATGATTTATATAAATATAAATCTCCCCCTGTCCGAATCCAAGTTTTGCCACATAAAAAGCATTTTTGCATTTTCACCTGTGTTTTCCTCTTCAGAAAATGTATTTAATAGAAAACATATTTAATAGAAAAAATTTATAATAAAAGCAATCATTTTTCAGTGAATTATTTATATCTATTTTTTTTCCTTTTTCAACTTATCAGTAAAACAAAGCCCACTAGATTCTCTGATATTTGTTTTCATGTGTATTTCTTGGAAGGTTAACTAAGGCCTCCTTGAATGTCTCTGAGTGTCATTAGACCTTCTGAGAGATGTCATAAACCAGGATATTTATGTCATATCTTATTCATGTAATGTAGAACCAGAGTAGTCAGGGGGGGTTTTAGGCAATTTCTGTCGTCTTTGGTTCATTCTGTAGAGCCTCAGTTTTCCCAGTTTTTTGGTTTTAGGAACTCACTTCTAGTAAGAGAGAAGTGATGCCATCAAAGCTGTGAAAAGCAGAGGTCATTCATAGATGAGCATATCTCCTTGAGAAAGTTTTAATTACATGGAGAACCACATAGGCATTACTGTAAAAATCAATGATATTCAGTGGTGGATTAGACCACTTCATAGGAAAAAGGATGTATGAAAGGATCTTTCTCATACTGGAGCAGTCTCCCTCATATCTAGTTATTTCTAAGATGATTGCTCTCATTTCTACTATTATAATATTGTACTTTCAGAGAAAAAGAAATGCTTTAGATCTACTTGTTTTGTTTATTGTATGTAAACACAAAACAAACAAAAAAAATCTACATTGGATTTTATAAACATGCAAACAAAATTAACAAGAGTCTCAGAAATAAAATGTTTTCCAGACAATATTATCCTATTAAACCAGGCCATAATTGCTACCTTTTCCCCTAGCTGCTTCCTTGACGTTTCTTGTTAGAAGGGGCGTTTGCTACCCTTTCTAATTAAAGACAGACCTCACAGAAAGCTGGAAAGTAAAATTCATTTTGACACACTCTGTATGAGCATCTATGTTTGTGGATGTGTATGGATACTGATGATGAGGCACTTTCATTTTTAAGACCGTGCTCTGTACCATTCATCTGTATATTTAAATAAAGTTGCTTGGAATATATGATACTTCAGGCTTAAGCTGTCAAAAATGGAATTCTAAAGTATTCAGCAACACAAAATGGCATAAAAAGAGCTTTGCCACTGTTTATCTCTGCCTGCCAGCTTGTAATGTTGATATATGACATACCATAATAAAACACTGAAATGAATACAGTTATATAAAAAAAGTGGAGCCACAGACACTGAAATATCTCCAGTTCCTCCTCTGTTGACACACACACGTACTTAAGGATACACACACTTTAAAGGTTATATTGTATGTATACTTTCATCAATAAAGAGCATACAGGGGTTTATAAGGAACTATTTAATTGATCAGAATGATCCGTAGAACACAGCTACTATAAGAGTAATTAAATCTTTGAAATACTATATATCAAAGGTCTCAGAGCTGAAAACAGAGAGAAATATCTAACACTATTGTCTGAAGATTTTTACCTTTGGGTGATATGATAAATTCCTATGGGAAATTTTTATATATATATATATATATAAACCAGATATAAAACCCCCATATATGTACAGGCATATTTTTATATATGTTTGTTCCTTTCCTGTGATGTGAAATGTATGCATAGAGGGTGAGGAGAGAGCGAGACAGAAACAGAGAAAAAAAGGGACAAGTTTTGCTCCTTCCCTATGATTCAATGTGAAAATATTCACAAAAATTCTGTTTAGGAAATTATTTTCTAGGCCCATAAACAAATTCTTCACAGATTTTTTTTTCCTCTTACATATTGATATTTAATAATTTAACTTTTAGAAGTGCATGGTTGAACATTGGAAATATTCAACCAGTCTTTTCCTTGAGTAAGAGGTCTCCCAGTCATGTCAAGGCAAATACTAGAAGCGTAGGAACCAACCTGAAACTATCTCTTGGCAATAAAAATCTCACAGTAAACAAAGATACTCTACTTTGCAAAACAGTTCAGTTGCTGACAAAACCTCAGTATACTGGTGCGAAGTGAGAACTGGAGACTGTGGTCAGGATTACACCAATTAATGTTATTTCTACTGGTTGTTTTTTTTTCACTTGTGCTGCACGTAGGAGGATAGTTTTTTGAATACACTGCAAAAATGTAGTTGTAGAAGTGAGATGTTCTGAGAGATCTGTTCATACTTTACTACACAGTTTAAAAGATTTTCAGGGAGAAAGTGTCTCGAGTTTAAGATGTAAACCTGCTTTCAGAAGATCTCTAATGCTTTTTGCTATGATTCCTTTTGTAGCATGCATTTATAAAGGCAGGTCGAACAGCAGGTGGAGGTAAAATAGTTTTATTAAAGATGCATTGAGACAGTTTAAAGACTGTGGATTATGTGCTGTCTTCATTGATTCTTCGTAAAAGTCCAGTGTGAACTGTGTTTGACCATACTTGCATACTTTCTTGAATTCATTCCTACTTAGATGAGTAATTCTTTTGACTATAGTGAGTTTATGAGTATAGGATCTTATAGTTTGAATAATATGACTGGAACAAAGATACTTAGTCTTCTTCCAATCCCAGACATCTACAATTTATGTTCTCTGACCCAGGGGTTTATCTGGATTACTACACTTTGTGATTTTGAAAACATAAAGTAATTCATAAAAAAGTCAGGTTTTCTTAATTAAGAATAAGATCGACCTTTCATTTCTTCACAATGTTTTTCTTCAATGCTTAGTTTTGTTTTATTCACTCTGTAGTGTTTCTACCAATACTGTATTATGCAACTTGAGTGCACATTTCTCAACACTTAATACATATATTGTACCACTTCCTCTGATTTTACCATACTTGTTCATTTTAGTCTCTCCTTCAATGCAACTTTAGTAGGCAAGCTGTTTCTCCCTTCAAAGAGAAAAGAAATTCTCTATGTTATTGTTAGCCATAGATTCAGACTGTCTTACTGGATTTCTTATGTCTTCATTTCTCGGTAAGTAACTTCATATCACTACACTTATTTTAAATTCTGTCTATTGTCTTCTTTATTTTCTTCTTTCAAATGTGTGGTAAATGATGTAAAGACCATGAAAAGATGATGTAAAGATCAGTTACTAATGAATAAATGGAAGCAGAGCACAAACAGACTTAGAAGTGAAATCTTAAAAACTATTATTAATATAAAGCCATATCTGCAAAGATTCTTGGGGAAAAAAAAGTGTTATGTTTTATGAAACAAAACCATGAACAGCTTCTACTTCAAGCCTATCCTTTCTAATAGAAAAGGCACAAATGTGAATGCAGAACTCAATATGGCAATACACGGTAATACACTAGTTTATTTAATAGTGGTAAAAATGTCTTGTGTTGTGCCATTCCTTAATAAGACTGACAGGCTTCAATTTCTGCTGTTCAAGGGACTAGCACAACATCCTGTACATTGCAATATGAAGAACTTGGAAACACTCCTGGAAATGTGTTCAGTCAGAAAGTTACAGTCTTTATTTTTAAAATTGAGACCTTCCAAAATGATCCATTTCAGTCTATCAAGTGAAACCTGGTAGGATGAGTCCTGTGATAGGTGTGTCATGAAGGATTGTTCCAGGCTTTTAAAGAGCGATAGAAAGGGCAGGTGAGGCAGGGGTTGGTACTGTGTGTACTGGAAGGGCTGGAATGCATGGAGCTTGCAGTTGGCGATAGCAGATAGCATCGTTGAGAGCCTTTGAGTGAAGATTAAGGGACAGACAATAAAGGATTTGAAGAACCTGTCCTAGACAACTCAGGGGTCCTATGCTGTGCGTCCACTCATAGATGGGGTCTCCAAAGATCACTGCAACAGGGACTCCCCAGCACCTGTGGATCTGGATGAAGATAATAAGGCAATTGGTGATCTGTCTTCCTCAATTACTACACTTATTCTCTTGTAGTAATGATTAAATGTATTGACTTTAAAGCTGTTAATGTTAACTTGTTAATCACTACTAATCATTTGTTACCTTTATTGTTTTAATAAATTTAATAAAATTTGATCTCACATAGTATTTGAGAGTTTGAGCTTTTCATGCTAATCACACTCTCTACATAGCGCATTTGGCAAAAACATTTGGAGTAGTCAGACAGGAGATGGATGGAAAGCCCTTTTTTTTTGTAAATATAAGCAAGAGGATAGGCAGGTGGATAAAGACACCCTGTTTCTCAGACAGGAAGTCCTCCCCTATAGTTCATTAACATCTGAGTGAGCTAGAATGGGAGGACAGTGACGATTGAAAAGAATGGGTAAAGAAGGGTTGGACACTAGGTGTGTTAAAATGTAACCAGAAACTACTTGATGAAAAAAGGAAAGATAGTGTGAGTGATCTTGTTAATGGCACAACAGAGACAGCACCACAAAGAGAACAACTGTTGTTAGATGAGTCCCACATGGAGTGGCAGGTGTGCAACTTGCAGAATCAAATTTTAATGTCACAGAGCCAGACTAAGTTGCTTGTGATAAATTGGATGCAAGGTATTAATAGAAGAAAAGGAGAGCATGAGTAAATCACAAGGAAGTGCATTTGGTGATTGTGGGAGCAAGTGTGCAGTGGGATCCTGATAGACTATGAAGTAAATGATATAGCTGAAAGGTTTAGATAGAAATCACAGGAAGTCCTGCTCTCTTGGATGGTATATTTGCGTGATTAAGGAGTGGTAGGGTGAACTTAGATGAAGGAGACCTCATCTAGGACAGATTGCACTCTGTATGACCCCCAAGTTGTCCAGGGCAGGCTCTCCAAATCTTTGCTGCAATTGGAGATCCCATGGCAACTGTGGATCTGGATGATGATTAATAGGGCAATTGGTGCTGTGCCTTTCTTAACTACTACACTTACTCTCTTGTAGTAATGACCAGATGCATTGCCTTTATAGCTGTTAGACTAACTTGTTGTTGGTCACATTTATTACATAATCTTTTTTTTTGCTCTGCTGTTTGTGAACAGAGAAGGCCTTGTCAGGGATGTGATGGCTTGAGGACACCCCGGGGCAAAGTAATCATGAGATGGTAGAATTTTCAGTTCTAAGTGAGGTGAAGAGGGGGATTAGCAGAGCAGCCACATTAAATTTCCAGAGGGCAGACTCTGGACTGTTCAGAAGGCTGGTTGATAAAGTCCCATGGGAGACCGTCCTTAAGAACGAGGGAGCCTACAAGGGCTGGGTACTCTTCAAGAAGGAAATCCTAGCAGATAAGGAGCAAGGCATCTCCATGTTCCAGAAAAGGAGCTGGTAGGGAAAAAAAATCAGCTTGGTTGAGCAGGGAGTTCTTGAGAGACATCAAAAAGAAGAGGAATGTCTATGAACTTTGGAAGAAGAGACAGGCTTCTTGGGTGGACTACAGGAAGGAAGTGAGATCATGCAGAGGAAAAAATCAGAAGGGCTACAGTCCAACTAGAGGTCAGATTGGCCAAGTTGGTGAAGGACAACAAAAAAATCTTTCTTTAAATACATTAACAGTAAAAGGAGGACCAGGGAGTATACTAAATCTTTATCGGATGCAAGTGGAACAACTGTGACAAGGGATGAGGATAAGGCTAAGCTAGTTAACACCTTCTTTGCCTCAGTCTTTAATAGTAAGCTGTTCTCTATGTGTACATCCCCAGGAGTTAGATGAGCAGAACAAAGCTCCCATGATTGAGGAGGGGGTGCTTAGAGACTTGGTTGCCCAGCCAGTCACTCACAAGTCTATGGGGCCGGATGAATCCACCTGAAGCTATTGATCCACTCCTTTTCACCAGGGGAGTTCCACTTGACTGGAGGCTGGCTGATGTTGTGCCTATCTACAAGAAGGGTCGGAGGGAGGATCCAGGAAACTATAGGCCTCTCAGTCTGACCTCAGTGCCAGAGAAAGTCATGGAACAGGTGAAGCACATGCAAGATAACTGGGCCATCAGGCCCAGTTAATATGGGTTAACAAAAGGCAGGTCTTGCCAAACTAATCTGATTGTTTTCTATGACAAAGTGACCAGTTTACTGGATGAGGGACAGGCTGTGGATGTAGTCTTCTTGGACTTCAGTAAAGCCTTTGACACAGTTTCTCATAGCATTCCGCTTCAGAAACTGTCAGCCTTTGGCCTGGACAGGCTCACACTCTCCTGGGTGGAAAACTGGTTGGATGGCTGGGCCCAGGGAGTGGTGATGAGTGAAATGTCCTTAACAAAAGCCCTGGTTGAGGGAGGGAGGAATGAAAGTGAAATCAAGAAGACAAAGAGGAAAGCAGGAGACATGTATCTACTCTCTTCCTGAAGGAAAAGGGTGATTATAAGCATTCCATTCTCAAATCTTTGAGAGACAACTCAGAAGACTGCTTATTCCTTGCAACCAGTTTTTCCTTAAAGGCAAAGTCCTGTAACTATGATATCTACCCAGCAAGGCTCTAATTTCCTATATCCACTCTTCTCTTCCACTGGATTTTCTGCTTCTTGAAGGACTTTTGGTCTTCAGGAGGAGTATGACAACTTATGGGCCATTCTTCAGCTCTTGACTAGCAGAAAATACTGTTTTTATCTCCTGTTGTCTGGAAACTTTAAAATATTAGAGCTTCTGCCAGGGGAGATTTAGGCTTGAGATTAGGAAAAAGTTCTTCATGCAGAGGGTGGTTAGGCATTGGAACGGTCTGCCCAGGGAGGTGGTTGAGTCACCGTCCCTGTGTAATAGACTACAGACAAGAGTATGGGTTCAATTAGAATTTATTGAATTATAGCAAGCAAGGCAAAGGCAAAAACAGCGCTGGGCGACAGGGGAGTCCCTTGCTCCTCAAACTGTCTCACCTTCCCAGGTCTCAGTTCCCCTTTTTTATACAGTTCTGTTTCTTGCTACGTGCTTTTTCGTTAGTACTCTGCGCCTGCATATCCATGAGCCTTCAATCTTCGTTGTGATGCAGGTTTTGGTACAATACCCTCTTGAGTCTGCAGCTTCCTGGAATTTCTGGAATCTTATCAGCTTTGCTTTCACAATGTCTTATCTTAACCATTCATCGCATCCCGACTTCCCGGCTCTTGACCATATTCTAGTTCTTCAATAAGCAGCTGTGTCAGCGAATAGCTATACTTAAATACCTAGAGACTTAAAACTAGAACAAACTTTAAAAACTAGAACAAACTTTAATCAGTGAACAAAAACATGGATTATATTTTCCACAATTCCCCCATTTCTCTTTTTTATTTTTGTTCACTGTATCTTTGCAATTCTTGTTTCACTAATTCTAACATCCTTATATTTTCTTCTTCAGATATTTGTTCATACTTGGTTCTAAGGAGCATGAGATGTGCTGCTTCTAGCCTACTTTTTACTATGTTGATTAGTCTATTAAATATACATGGGCCAAAGGTAAGTCCCAACACTAACAAGATTACTGGCCCTGCAATTGTGGAAAGCAGGGTTGTCAGCCAAGGAGAGTGGCTAAACCAATTTTCATACCAACTCTGGTGTGCCTCTCTTTCTTTCTTCTATTGCTCTAACTGCCTCCTTAATTCACTCATGGTGTTAACCACTACTCCTATGTGGTCTGCAGAAGAACAGCATTCTTCTCCTAATGCTATGCACAAGCCTCCCTGTTGCAAAAATAGCAAATCTAACCCTCTTCAATTTTGTATTCCTTTGGGTGATAAACAATTTTTGGTATAATGATTACCTGGATACAATAGTCTCTGGTATAATCAAAGACTTTTAAAGATAGACAGGGAGTAATTCCTACACTCTGGCAAACTCACCAAGTATTGGCAGCCGGAAGCAACTAATCCGCCCCTTGTTTTTGCCTGGGATTTTTTACCGTAATGTTGCAAAGATGCTCTTTATCGGAAGGAACAGTGCCTACACATCGTCCTTGCCCCGTTACCAGAGAGAGAGTTATTCCCTGAGTATTCTCTTTTGCCTTTTTCCAGAGGCATTCTCTAGGATTAGTTCCATTTATCCTTTTTGCTTTGGCCGTTCCTATCGTATCAATGACCATTTAAACAGTTGATGAGATGGCGTGCTTATTGCATTAATTTCCCCTAAAACCAGCATGAACAAAACAACCTGTCGGATCAAGTGGTGAACCTCATTAGAGGCATAGGAGTTTCTCTGTTGACTTTTGTTTACGGCCTGTGACTTGCCCTTCCGCCCGGGATCCCCTTTTTTATTCCCACTCTTGGGGCAATTCTTCAATTATTTCTTTTGTTGTTTCCTCCCGGGGCTTCTTGCCTCCATCTTTTTTACCCCTCTGCCTCGCTCGTTGACCCGGTTGCCTTGGGCCACGAGGGGTACCATCTTCTCGGCAGCAAGGATATTCTTCAGGAGGACCCCGTAGGGATCCCAGTTACAATGTTTAATCGTGGGGGCGTCACACCGAATTCCCTTCAAGAGAGTATGGCAGATACAATCTACAATTTCGGCTATAAACGGAGTGGGTTCGTTAGGGTGATAATGGGTTCAACCCCTAACGCAAAAAATTTTCCACCATTCTTTCGATTCTTCCACTAACCCTTTGTGTTTAACCCTATACTTTAGGATCCAATTTGTTATATCATGCTGCAGTTCCCAGCAAGGGTCTCAAACTCCTTTAGGAGGAGTTCCCTGCCTACAATGAGTCCACCACTGATCCTTACAGATTTTACAGATATATCGTACAAAAGGATAACAATCGCACTCTGTGTTGTTACACTTTATCTTGACAGCAGAATTACGGATTAATCCTTCCTCCGTATAATGTGGCTGCTCTGTTGTATATTCCACACGATATTTGCTCATCGATGATTCCCCCTCTGAATTCACAATCTTAAGTCCCCAGGTTTGCTAGTCACTTTTCACTCAGGGGCTGGCTCACCCACTGGTCCTTTGATTCTGCTAGCGTGGGTCCATCCCTTTTCTGCGGTTCTAATTGCAGTCTCTGTGGTAAGTAATACAAGGTAAGGTCTTTCCCATTGTGGAGCTAAAGTTGCCTCCTTCTAAGATTTTATCATTACCCAATCCCTGGGTTGCATCTGATGTAGCTTTAGGTCTAACGTGGGTCTCTGGGCCAGCCTCCTTTTTTCCATAATTCTTCTCTATATTTTATTAAACTAGTGATATAAGCATTTATCTCCTGGTCTCTCAATTGAGGATGGTCCTGAGGTTTTTCCATATTGTAGGGCATCCCATACAACATTTCAAAGGGAGATATTCCTAGATCGGATCTAGGTTGTGTCCAAATATTCAGCAACGCCAATCGTAGGCATTTTACCCATGATAGTTTGGTTTCAATCATGAGTTTGTTTAATTGTTTTTTAATCTCTCCATTCATTCTTTCTACCCTGCCAGAACTTTGGGGATGCCAAGGAGTATGGTAGTCCCATTGTATCCCCATTATTATCATGGTCTCTTTTACTATTTTGGAGGCAAAGTGAGGTCCTCTGTCCGAGTCGATGGTCTCCACGACCGCATATCTGGGAATTTATCTGTTCCAAGAGAGTCTTGACCACTATCTGTGCTGTTGCTCTTGCTGTAGGGAATGCCTCTACATAATGAGTTAGATGATCCACCATCACTAATAAATATTTATACCTTCCGACATTTGGTAATTCTGTAAAGTCTAGCTGGATATTCGTAAAGGGCCGGTAGGCCGTGGGCCACCCTCCCATTAGTGGTTTCGCTGACCATGTTTTACCGGATTCAATGACTGTCAGCCTTTCTCCTCCAACTATTGCATAACCAGAGGCCCTTTTTCCATCTACTACTCGTGAAGATCCATCCACAAACAACTTGTCTCCTTCCTCTAGTTCTTCTTTGTCTAAATCTGGTCGCATTTTGGTTTGTGTTTCTATTGTAGATAGACATTCATGGGTCAACCCTCCCTCAACAGGCTTCCCATATACGAATTGGGCCGGTTTTTGCAAATTTGTTACTTCTAGGGTCAATTTTGGAGAATCCAAAAGGATCCTTTCGTACTTTAAAAGCCTGGCATCCGTTATCCACTTTTCTGCTTTTGCTGCAGTATTCCCCGAATATTATGGGGGGATAATACCTTCAACTCTGCATTAAAAGTGATCTTGTTAGCTTCTTCTACAAGCAAAGCGCAGGCTACTAGGGCTTGCAAACAAGTGGGCCAACCTCTGCTTACGGAGTCTAATCATTTTGACAGGTATCCAACGGGTTTCTTCTTCCCTGCCCATTCCTGAGTTAGAACCCCATAGGCTGACCCAGCATCGGTATTCACGAATAAATAAAAGGGTCTTTTTAAATCAGGCAAACTCAACACCGGAGCATTGGCCAGATCTTGTTGTAAGGTGTGTAGTCGTTTATCGTCTTCTTCATCCCATTTTACTAGCCCTGCCTGGCCCAATTTTTCGTATAAAAACTTAACCTTAGTGCTATAGTTTTCGATCCACTGTCTGCAATAACCCGTGAGGCCCAACAGTTGCCGAATTTGTTTTTTACTTCTTGGCGGTGGCATAGATAATATCCCTTTCACCCTTTCGGGGTCTATTTTCTTCTCACCCTTTTTTAAATAGTGCCCAAGATACCTTACTTCTTCTTCTACAAAGTGCAGTTTTGCCCTGGATACCTTGAGCCCTTTAGTACTTAAAAAGTTAAGTAATTTAATACTTTCCACCCGCACCTTGTCCTCTGTCTCCCCCGCAATTAAAAGGTCGTCTACATATTGGATAAGTACCACCCCCTCTTCTGTTTGATACTCCTGCAGAATCTGCTCCAAGGCCTGTCCAAACAGATTTGGGGATTCCGTAAATCCTTGTGGAAGGACAGTCCATGGCAATTGCTGCCTTCTGTGTGTGTCTGGATCTTCCCATTCGAATGCAAAATAATTTCTGCTTTCTTCATCTAGTGGACATGTCTAAAATGCATCCTTCAAATCAATTACGCTATAATATTGTTTTTCAGGTCCTAACCTGCTTAACAAAGTATAAGGATTTGCTAGTACCGGGAAAGGAGCTACTGTCTTCTTATTAATTTCTCAAGTCATGTACTAGCCGATATGATCCATCTGTTTTCTTTACTGGCAAAATGGGTGTGTTATAGGGGGACATACAAGGTTCTAAAAGTCCCTTACTCAAAAGCCTTTAAATTTCTGGCTTTAATCCCCCGCTTCCCTCATGGGATATGGGGTATTGTTTGACCCTGACTGGTACATCAGGATCCTTCAGGGTTACCGATCCTTCAGGGTTACCGATCCTTCAGGGAGCCTGTTCCAGTGCCTAATGACCCCTTCCATGAAAATTTTTTTGCTAATGTTCAGCCTAGACCTCCCCTGGTGGGGTACATTTTAATAAGTTAAATAAGACCTGATTTCATAGAGTATTCAAGAGTTTGGGTGCTGATTGCACGCTGTACTTAGCACCCTGTAATAAAACAAACTTATGCATCTGTTATTTGTCTTTCATAATTTCAGAATTTATATCTGGGGGCAGTAAATTAAAGAAAGTTAGTAGACAGGAGGAAGAAAGGTTCTTAGTTCCAACCAACAATTCACATTGTTAAAATAAAAATAATTGCTGTTTTTTTTTCAAAGAAAGGGACCGATTCTTAGGATAAGCCTCCTGTGAAAAGATATAACTTCCACACTTACTATTTGTAGGGATTTCCAAGCTCAATTTACTTACCTATTCAATAAGGGAAAGTAATTGTTATCCCACTCCTTTGACTACAGAATGCAAATATTATCTCTTCAGTACAAAAATGCTTCTTAGATTTATGTCAGAATATAGGGTTTATTCAAGTAGTTCGAACAGATATTTAAGGGATAACTCATGTATTTTCAGTAAAAACACATTTTCCTGAGCTTGCTTCCTTTTTGAGATTTTGTTTGGTTGGTCAGTTTGGCTTTGTTTATTTGCTGTTGGTCTTTTTTTTTTTTAATGGTAGATAGAAATATAAGGGGAAGAATATTTCCCATGCCTGGCAGAGCCAATTTATCTGTGATTTTACTTAGTTCAGGCTTCCCTTCCATATACTGATTTTTTTTTCTGAAAGGCTAATCCAATTCTTTATATTACAGTTGAGTATAAGTATGGGGAATAATGAGCTTCTGTGTCAGTCATGGTGCAACACAGAAGAAGCTCACCACTGATTTGCAGATACTGGCCATAAGAAAGAACATAGAATCATAGAATTATCTGGGTTGAAAGGGACCTTTAAATGTTATCTAGTCCAAGCTGCCTGCAATAAGCAGGGACATCTTCAGTCAGATCAGGTAGCTCAGGATCCTGTTCAGTCTGACACTGAATGTTTTCAGGGATGGGGCATCTACTATGTCTCTGGGGAACCTATTCCAGTGTTTCACCACCCCCATGAGAAAAGGTATTTTCCTTAGACCTAGTCTGAATCTACTCCCTTCTAGTTTAAATCTATTACCCCTTGTCCTATCACTACAAGCCCTGCCTCGAAGATCCCTTTAAGAATTGAAAGGCTTTATTAAGGTCTCCTGAGAGCCCTTTCTTCTCTAGGCTGAACAATTTAATTCAGACTCTCAGTGATATGTCTTCTTAGGGAATGAGATAAACTACACTGCTTAGTACAAGCTGTAAAATATAATCAGCTGAAAATCAGGTTACTCTGGTAGTTTATGGAGAAATTGTAGTCCAGGACAAGATGAAATGAAAAACAGTGAGTACAAGGCCAGTATGACTCTTTTAGGGTATCCGGATGCAACTTAGAAGGGCCTGAACCCAACTCTAGGGTAGAAGGGGTGTAAATGTGTTCTGAGGCTAGTAATGTATTCTCTCATTCCCTGTGGGCTATGAGAGAGGGTGTCACTATATCAATCCCTGTGCTTTCTACCAGAAGTTGCCATTGGATGGGTGTAAGTATGGTACAACAGAGCATATTTGGATATGAAAGATAGAAGACAGGGTGAGTTAGTTAGTCTTGATTCAAAGAAGTCCATAGTACCCAGGTTAAATTCACAACACCTCTTACTTACAGCTCTTGCACTTAAATGAAGTGAAACTGGTGTGGCTTGCTTGTATGAGTTGGGAATTTGCCAGATATGTATAGTTCACATTTCTTTACCAGTTATGTTTGGGAACTTAGTTTATTTTTTTCTGTTTTGACAGTCTTTCAATAGTCGCAAAATTCATGCTGTAGTTTACTGCTTGAAGTGTCTGAATGTCTTTGACTTCAAACAGGTGCTAAAATGACTTTTACTAATAAGTATAGATGTGAAAAACAAGTACAGAGAGACTTTATTTCAGCACCTCTTGTGTGTTTGCTAATATTTTAATGGAGCAGCAAAGCTGGTAGAAAACCCCTTGCATGATGCATATACAGGCACTGTAGAAAAATTAAGAAGCACAATGAGCTCTCATTATTTTTCCACTATCAGTCCTGCACTGGAGATGTTAATATTGATTCGAAGGGGACAAACACCTTGCCTTCAACGAGAGGAAAGTGTCCCACAATACATACATATGCCTCCTCTTTATGAGTTCTGAGACCAAAAGCATTTTTCTGTAAATAGGTCTGCTCAGTGTGATTGAGATTCTGTGATCTTCCATGAATAAAAAATATTAAAAAGTGTTCCAGTTTCAGTCTTTGTCAAGTGATAAGTAAGTAATAGCGCAGACTCCCTTGTTTGCCACCTACACTCCCACACATATTTATGCCTATTTTTGTTTGAAAGGACACTGTTAGTGTCCAAGATCTAAGAATAAGACGGCACGGCAAGCTGGTACAAAAATAAAGTACAAAATTTATTTTCTTGCACAAGAAGGTTAAAAAGCAGACTGGCTGCCAGGGATGCTCCTCAATGGGGAACGACCCTGGCTGTACCTTTGGAGTTACATTTATAGTAGAAGCAGGTATATACAAAATTATTAGTTGCAATCTCATTGGCTGGTCTAGGGGTACATTTGGTGTATTCATGTTACATTCTGATAGATTCCAGCAATCTCTTTTTGTCTGTGCGTTCTGTGTATGCATGAACACCTTCCAGCCTGGTCTCTCCTTTTCTTTGAGACTGAATCAACCCTCCCTTTTTTTTTCTTTGCTTAATGGCCCTTACATTCCCCCCTTTTCTTTGAGACTGAGTCAAATCTTTGACTCTTCGTCTTTGGTATAGAAGGGGCTATATTGTGTCCTTAACACTAGCATTCTCACTACTCCGATTTGATCTTGCACGGTTCTCATGAGGGTATTTATCAGGCACAGCCTTATTAACAATAGTAATAGAAGCAATATGAAGGATCCTGCTAGAGCTGTTATGAGTGATGTTAGCCAGGGGGATCAATTAAATGTACGTTCGTACCAAGTTCTGGAGTCTTGTCTTTCTTTTTCCCTACTTAAGAGGCTCTCTTTATTTTTTTTCCTGACTCTACTGCATGTCTGATCTGATTTCTTTTCCACGTCTAATAACCTTTTACTGTTCACTGACAACACCAAAATGCACATTGAAACACTATATGGTTTAACAAAACTGATAGTCCCAATGCTACAACACTGAGAAAAGATTGTTTTAACCAGGGCAAGTTTAGGAGCTGGACTGATTGGTCAAATTGGAACAACTCATGCCCTCAATGTCAGATTCATGGGCATGGCTATTCCTGGTGTTAAAAGGAAGCCATCATAGTTTCAGATTTATATGACAGTTTTGAAAACCACGTATAGTTTCCAAAGGTTTAAATGCTTGCAGGGATTCCCAAAATACATGGAATACTGAAAAAATGGCATTTAAACAAAAGGCCATACTATTGTATATTATACAAGCAAGTTTTCCCCAAATGTTCACAGAGGCATCCAACCTATGGGAAAATAAGGCTTCTCTTAATGGACACATTAACACTAATATTAACAATTTTTTTATCTTTACAGTTCACTTTAGTTAGCCTTATTTTTTAAAGGTGTTAAGTGTTCTATTGTCCACTGACTGGTAGGCAATTTTCTTCACTTGATCCAAGTTCTTCCATCCTGATTGCTGTGAAGGCTGTTAGCAATACTTTGTATGGTCCATTCCACTGTTCTCCCGGTGGTTTTCCTGCAAAATCTTTAACAGAAAAGCTCATCCCCAGGTGTAAAAGGATGTACAGGTTGATTTTAAAACTCTAGGCCATGCAGCTTGTTCTTTTTTGTTTTGTTTGTTTCTCAAACAAGTTCAGCTAGTTTTGTTAGCTGATTAGACAAAGTCTCACCTAAATCTGTGAGATCTTCTCCTGTATACTGCAGTTGGTATACAGGGCTAATACTTTACTTTCGTTATTTCAAAACCTAAGCAAGGCCAAAGGCTTCTTGACAAATTT
Source organism: Clamator glandarius (assembly GCA_033459285.1). NCBI lineage: Eukaryota > Metazoa > Chordata > Aves > Cuculiformes > Cuculidae > Clamator > Clamator glandarius. The sequence goes on from JAUNZM010000153.1 coordinate 530,951, forward strand.
TAGCTGAGCTGATTGCTGTTTTATCAGCAACAATCATTTTCTCCGCCCAGCTTCTGGCCTGTGGTCAGTATGGAGAATGTAACTGCCAATCAGTTCTTAAAATTTCACGAATCTTTTTAGCACAATGTGTACCTCTTTAGCACAAATGTGTACATCTACCTGACAATATTACTGCAGGCACTCCAAGCAAGGTATAATTTCAATCAACAATACTCTTGTGACTTCTGCTTTTCTCCTGCAAGGAAAAGCTTCTGGCCAACCTAAGAAAGTATCTGTTAATGCTAATGAATACCAGTGTGCCCCCCCTGTTTTATTTGGAGTTCAGGGAGATCTATTTGCTTTCCTATTATTCACACCCCAAAGGGTTTCTTTTGTTTTCCTGTCATTTTGATAATCAATTTTCTATGTTCCCTTAAATATTTATCCAATTTTAAATCAGAATCAGGGATTTGAAGTTTACTGTCTGGAATCAAAGCAGATATTACTTCTGCATTTTCCTGCGGCCATCCTGGCCTCAAAATCTCCTGCCAATTTGTTACCAATTTTCCGGCCAGTATTACCTCTCTGGTGACCTTTGTAGTGTGTGATAGCCACTTCTTCTGGAAGATTTACAGCTTCCAGCAGCTTTAGGATTTCTGCTGCATGTTTAATGTGTTTTCCTTGGGCAGTAAGGAGTCCTTGCTCTTTCCACGTAGCACTGTGAGCATGCACCACTCCAAAGACGTATTTTGAATCTGTCCATATATTTGCCTTCCTTCCTTTTGCTAATTCCAGTGCTTGAATTGAGGCAATTATTTCGGCTTTCTGGGCTGCTGTTCCTGAGGTAATGGTCTGGCTTTGATCACTTCTCTGGTGGTAGCCACCAGCCTTGCGATGTCCTTGCTTCATGAAGCTGCTTCCATCAGCGTACCAGGAATCTTCCGCATATCACTGGTTCTGAAGCAGATCCCCTAAGGAAAGATGCTGTCATTCTCAGAAAGGTTCTGGGTTCCTTTACCATTCCTGGTATGAGTGTGCAGCAAATAGCTTCCTTTTGGGCTGTCTGTGTCCTCTGGAGATCTCAAATCCAAGGTAAGTAAGTTTCCTCTGCATAGGCTGGGCCTTCTACTCAAAAACCCAATACCTGCTCAGTCCAAAAGTTCAATAGACTTACGGTCTGTTGCTCACAGTTCTCCTCTGTTTGAGTAAAAGGGGTCACATACTGCAGCAGGGTTCCAATCCCATGTTTCTAGGTCTCGAGCTAGCTGGTTCTCAAAAATTGTTCAGCTGTTCTCAATACTTTGAGGCAATACTGTTCAGGTTAGTTGTGTTTTACTACCAGTTTCAGGGTTTTCCTATTCAAAGGCAAGTCACCTTTTGGCTTTCTTCTGCCAATATCAAGCAGAAGAAGGCATCCTTCAAATCCAGTACGGTAAACCACAATTGATTTTTAATTGTTTGGCAAGGTACAGGGATTTGCTACCACTAGATGTAGCTTTTACCTAGTTTCTTTATAGGAAATATTGGAGCATTATGCTTTACATTCTTTTTCTAATTTCAGAGGGTATTACCTGACATGGGCCAAATTTACCTTCCCATGCTCAACATTTCTAGCCCTCCAGATATCTCAGAAGTCAAAATAGCTGGATAAACTTTTTCCAAAATATCTGCTGTTACTGGTGTTTTTTCCACCTGTTTTAAAGACAAACTCAATACTTTGATTAGTTGATGATCTCTCACTTTAAATTTTGTACCTCCTGCCCCAAGTCTCTCACTGTTTTAGTAAATCTCTTCTCACTAATGGTCTAGGGGCTCCTAGCAAACAAATTCATGTGTATCCACTTGTTTTCCAATTCATATTTAGCAGACTGCACAAAGAATGCTTTCTCAGTTTAGCTAGCAGCTCCTATTACAATCACAGTATTTTATTTTGATCTATAGGAATAAGTTGCTGGTTTACACAGAGGATCCCATATCTATCAAGAACATAACCTTTCATATTCCCCAACTTTATTTTAACCAATGGATCCTCCAGGGTAGTTTCTCCAGTCATTCAAGCTCAGCTACAGCACCTGATTCCGATTCCTCTACAGTATGCACATAGATTATTTCTTAATTCCAGACCCCATTCTCACACCACGTTCTCTTGCTGCTCAAGGTGATTTTGCAAACTGGAAAACATATCTGCACACATTACTTACTTATTACTAATTGAAAACAAGGACAGCTCCACAGCAGAGACAGTAGACAGGCCTGAAGACCCAAGGAGGCGGGAGGTGGGGGGGAGGAATAAGGTAATACCGTCAGAGGCAAACAGGAGACACAAAGAAACCATAATGTGGGTATACTAATAAGTTCCGGAAAACAAAAGGACATTTGGACATTTAAGTGTTTAACCAGTATTTCCTGGAACCCACACAAACAAGCATGCTCAACCTGCATAGAAGTCATGCAGCCAGTGGGGGTCCATCAGTGGGACACATTAGGTGGACTTAACCCATGTATGCCCCAGCATTGTTTATTAAAACCATTCCTGCTTAATAATCAAATTGGTATTGATAATTGGGGTTGGCTTTTCACACTATCACCACAAAAATGACACACGCAACAACATCAACTTACGCACTTCAAAACATAGAGACCACACATTCACTTTGAAGTGACATATAGTGCCACAGTTCCAATTCCTGTGATTAATGTCACTCCACAAGGGGAAAAATTTAAAATGTACCTTTTTATCAGAGGGTTCCCGTCTGCCCTTGCAGAGACCCAGTTGAGGAAGGGAGTCTCTCTGGAGAAATCCCCGGGGGTACCCAAGAGAGTCCCGCCCCCAATGGGTCCCGCAGCCAGGCAGAGAGGGTCCCACCTGGGTCACCAAATCTGAAACAAAGAACTTACACTTAACAGTTTAATTTAACCATTGAGGCAGGTATACTCTATTCAGAGCTGGAGAAGATTCGGGATTCGTCCCCAGAGTGCCTCTGCCAATCAGTGATTTCAGAACTTTATATACAAGAAATTATTTCCATATCCATATTTTCCCTGAAGTAATAGACTTCTTTCTGCAGATAAACTTTACTATATCATGTTTTCAAATTGTCCTTTTTACTGCACCAATGCCAATATTGTCTCTTTAACCCTTTTCTTACTTCACACATCAATTACAAGACCGTAACCCCACGCCCTCCTTCCCTCCATCCCAGTCCCTGATCCTTATCTCGGGCAAACACTTGCTGAAAGCTTTTTAACTCTTAACTCCTGCAGACCAAAAAGGGGAAAATCTTGCAATCAAGGAGAAGAAGCAGGCTTGGGCTTTTTCCTGTTCTTGGCTGGGAGGAGGGGCAGAACGGACTTTGATTCTGCATCAAATACTCTCTAGGGTCAGATGAATTTGGGTGAGAGAGAACATTCCTTCAGGTGGCCAGCCTGTCTGGAACATCGACCACTAGAGTTGGCAAAATATTTTCAATTTTCCTACATAAACCATATCCCCTGATGATAATCTTTGAAATGCTGAGCGACCAATTCTAATGGCGTTGCCGCCTTTTTTCTTTTACTTTGACCCATTTAAAAAACTATGAGGCAGCACAGGAAAAAAATCAAACACCGATAAGCAAACTATATCCGATAATCTGACGATTCCAACGCGTTAACGACTGAAAACAGAAATATGAATCCAAAACCGACAAAGACCTCAGAACAGGAGGAGACTGAATACAAACCTCCTATCCTCTCAAACCAAAACCGGCAAATACCCGAAGAGACCCGACAAAAAAAGCCGAACAGACACAGAACAGACAGATTCAGGATGGGAAGGGACCGGGGATAAACCCCCTGTCCTCTCCCTTCAGGACTGGTGGGGCATCCCCTCACCAGCTCTGGCTCTGGGAAGCAGTACTGCGTCCAGTTTCTTCCCTTTGAGCCTACAAGCGGAGCTCCGACAGACAACAGATAACAGAACTTACCACCTCCAGAGGTTTATCCGCAGAGTGCTGTTTTCGCCGTTAGTTCCCGGACGAGCCCCCAAAATGTTAAGGTCCAAGATCTAAGAATAAGACGGCACGGCAAGCTGATACAAAAAATAAAGTACAAAATTTATTTTCTTGCACAAGAAGGTTAAAAAATGATCTGGCCGCCAGGGACGCTTCTCAATGGGGAACGACCCCGGCTGTACCTCTGGAGTTGCATTTACAGTAGAAGCAGGCACATACAAAATTATTAGTTGCAATCTTATTGGCTGGTCTAGGGGTACATTCAGTGTATTCATGTTACATTCTGGTAGATTCCAGCAATCTCTTATTGTCTGTGCGTTCTTATCTCAGGGGCGTGTATGCAAGAAAACCTTCCAGCCTGGCCTCTCCTTTTCTTTGAGATTGAATCAACTCTCCTTTTTCTTTGCTTAATGGCCCTTACAGACACAGTAGTTTATCTGTTCCAAGGACAATCAAATGAAAAGAGATTTTCATCACACAAAGGCAGAAAAATGCCATGCATATATTAGGGAGAGTAAAAATTCCTGGACTATAATAAAACTAAATGTAATCTTCATTACCTCTTTCCCTGTCTAGGTATTGACAAATAGGTTTGATCAGCTCAAACGATGACAGGTATCATGTCTATATGCTTACAGTTCTTTAAAAAAAAGTCTCGCTAAGATGGATGATTGCTGTCTCCTTCAGAAAGGCAGGGAAGAAAAGAAAAAAAAAACAAATCAAACCAACCTGTTAAATCTCTTAAACTGATGTAAGCATTAAAAATATAGCATAGAAATTTTCCTAAACTCCTTTGAAAGTACAGGAGATGCATGAGTTTGAATGCTTCTACTGTAAGGAAAATAAATGACTATTTAGATTGAAGAACTTATTCTGAGAAAACTGTAGCTGTGAGCATGCTCATTCTGAAACAAAGGAGGCGTAAAGCAGAGCTGCTCAGCATTATGAAAACAATCCTCTGCAATAATGACAAGGTCTATTGGGAAGGGTAGAATTATTTTTTGTCTTTGTCTGTGAGGAAAGCAGCTGAAGTAGGATACTTTTCTTCATTATCACTTTCAACTCCCTCAGGCTTGAGCGTGTGTGCATTCCCTTGTCTCCTTCCCAATTTTTTAACATTATATAGTGCACAATAAATACAATGAAGAAAGAAGAAGGAAACCATCTAGGTACTCCTGTATTAAATGTGGATTTAGGAGTTCTGCTACATAAAGAATGCACAGTAATTTCTTTGGTTTTCTAGTGTTCCACCGATGCCGCATGTTGTAAAAGGCAGAATGAATTGGTGGATCTAGTACTTGCCTTTTCAACCCTGTTAAACTTTCCCAAAACTGAGTTTTGTAGTCTCAAATCATTCTCTCTGGAGACTTTTCATCTCTTAAACTACTATATATGATTAAACATTTTCAGCTGTTTGATTGTCTTTCTGACCGAAGAAAAAGGTGAAATATAGGTTAATTAAAATTATTATTGCTAACTTACAAAGAAGTTCACATATTTTTAATGTTTTAAAATAACCTTTTCCATTACCTAGATAAACCATTTTTAGAAAATCTGCACTAACTCCTATTAAATTGTTACAAAACATAAGGGACTAGAACACAGTGATGGACTATACAGAAGTTTTGACCTGCCTCCTTAACACAAATGAGGTTATTACTTGCATGAAGAGCACTTTAGAGTGTGTTAAATTATTACCAAGTCTGAGGTGGAAAATTGAACACGTTTAGGAAAAAAATAAACTTGTAGTTTGAAGGAGTAACGAAGTACGAGCAAATGTTGATATTTTCTTCTTTCTTTCTGTTTAATGTAGTAGTTTATTGGCCTGATCGGCAGATAAATGTGAGCAGTTGTGATGCCAAATCCTCCCCACTCTCCCACCCCCCAGGACAAAAGGAGAAAAGGAAAATAAGATTTGGCCTCTTCTCCCAAGTGACAGGGGACAGGACAAGAGGAAATGGCCTCAGGCTCTGCCTGGGGATATTTAGGCCTGACATCAGGAAAAAATATTTCATGGATAGGGTCATTGGGAACTGGAACAGGCTGCCCAGGGAGGTGGTTCAGTCACCTTCCCTGGAGGTATTTAAAGGTGGATGAGGTGCTCAGGGGCATGGATTAGTGATTGATGGGAATGGTTGGACTCGATGATCTAGTGGGTCCTTTCCAACCTAATGATTCTATGATTCTATAATGAAAATTGCTATTAACAAGAAAACAATAAAATACATACAAATAAACAAAATCAACACTCTCTTGCCCCCCCTCTGCCCCATAACCACTGATGCTGTAGAAATGGTGCAAGGACAGATTCTGGGTTGGATTTACTGGCAGATGGGAGCTCGACTGAGGAAATGGATTTAACAATACATGGATTTGAATTCAGGGGCAAAAAGACAGACAACTTCTTACTGGATGCTGGCTGTCTAAGAAAAGAGCTTTGCCTTCAGGATCCTGCATGCTCAAGTACTTCTCTGAAATGTTTTTACATCCGTGAAAGCTGCATGAGGAACAAACAGAAGGAACAAGAGGTCTGTGTGTCACTGCTGAGCTGTGACTTCATTACGATCACAGAGTTATAATGGGATAGCTCACATGACTGGAATGCTGTTATTTGCGGCTATGTGCTTTTTAGAAAAGACAGGCCAGTCAGACATGGTAGTACGGTTGCTTTTTATGTGAGGGTACAACTGGAATGTATTGAGCTTGGCCTAGGTATGAATGAGGAGCGAGTCAAGAGTTCATGGGTAAAACTCAAGGGACAGGCTACTGTGGGGGACATTGTTGTTGGTGTCAACTACAGATCACTTGATCAGTAAGAGGAGGTCAATGGGGCCTTCTACAGGCTCATGGTTGCAGGCCATTGTTCTCATGGGGAACTTCAACCAGCTGCCTATACACTGATGTTATACTACCAAGTGCATAGAGTGCAATAAGTGTAAAAGGCCTAAACTCTTAAACACTATGTGAAATTAGGTTTTATTTAACTTATTAAAACAACAAAGGTAACAAATGATTAGTAGTGATTAACAACAAGTTAACAGGAACAGCTTTAATGGCAATGTTTCTAATCATTACTACAAGAGAACAAGTGTAGGAATTAAGAAAGATATATCACCAGTTGCCATATTATCATCATCATTCAGATCCATAGTCACTGGGGAGCCCCTTGTGCAGCAAGGATTTGGAGAACCTTCCTGTGGTGATTGGGAGGTCCTACACAGTGTGTCCAGTAGTAGATGATGTCTCCAAAGTTGTTGCAAGAGGGTGTAGCTTTTATATTGTTAAATAAAAAACTTATATAATTCTAAAAATGTAGAAACTGTTTCCAGCCACCCATTTCCTGCCTTCTTGGAGCTTTGGTGAGAGCTTAAGAAGGGACATAAGGATATAGCTGGATACCTGTTATCTCTGCATGAAGTGAAGCTGCTGGAGTGAAGCATTCCTGCGTAACTACGGGTTTCACACAGGGTTCATGCTCATGCAGGTTGGTCAGCCAGGGATTGCTGCTCTTTTCCACGTTCTCTGTATTCTGTAAAGCTACAATTAAGGTGACGCAATGCAATTCAGCAACTATGACTTGTTTTCTCACATTCTGTACATTAAGAATAGAACTGCACAGTTCTACTGGTAATAGCAATATGAGAAGTTACAGATTAAACAGTAAACATAGCCACGCAAAATGAATCATCCATGGGTCACCTATTTTGTTTAGGCCTACAGATCAGGTCCTGTCACTTCATCTGGAAAGTCAACATACCTAGGGGGACACAGTCCAATAAATTCCTACAGAGCATTGATGATTACTTCCTGACACAGGTGGTGGAGGAGATGACAAGAAGAGGAGTGATACTGGACCTTGTATTAACAAAGAAAGTCCAGCTAGAGACGTGAAAGCTGGGGGCAGTCATGGCTGCAGTGACCATGAGAGGGTGGAGCTCAGGATTCCGTGTGAAAGGAACAGTGCAATGATCAGGATTACCATCTCAGACTACAGAAGAGCTAATTTCAGCCTCTTCAAAGACCTTTTTGGAGGAAAAATTTCTTTACTGGGAAGATGATGGAGCACTGAAACAGGATGATGAAAGGGGCTGTGGAATCTCCTGCTATGGAGATAATCAAAACTCATCTGGACATTTTCCTTTGTAACCTGTTGTAGGTGAACCTGCTTTAGCAGAGAGGTTGGAGTAGATGAACTCCAGAATTCCCTTGCAACCTCTGCCATTCTGTGATTTTGTCATCCCTCAGTTCTTTACCAAGTGAAAGGTATATGAATGGAATATTCTGTTGGTCATTTTGGAGTCAGCCATCCTGTCTGCTCCTCCCTGCATATGTGACCCTTTTTTAACATTTGCACTTACAGAATTCCACCAGCTTGGGGATGATCTTGTCTCCATAGTGATAGATGTAAGCAATGTCTTTTCTTCATATCAATACCTGTTACTTTGGTGATAATCATATATTTTAAGTGTTTTTTAATTCTAGAGACACATTGTCTGAAAACATGTAACTGACTTTGAGAAAATGAAGTTAATTAGATGAGGCTGAGCTGAAAATTTAGAAAATTGATTCTGCTTTAGCTCAGACAAGAGCAGGCATAAAATCTGGGGATTTTTGAGATGGAGAAAATTAGACACAGTGTTCTGAGGTTTTGGGACACTGTGAATAATCCAAGAATCATTCCATATCTTCCATTTTGTACTGTGGTTTCCACCATCAGTTAGAAGCTCCATTTGTTTCTGTGCACTCTGGGTCTTATTTTAAACCTTGTTGGGGTTAAATTTATTAGTAAGCCCATGTCAGAATTTTAGCTCAATGTTCTAAGTCTTAGTTATTAAATAACAGTTAATTCTTGTGTTGCTTCCTAAAACAAGGTCAATTACTTACTGCTAGCCCAACTGCTGACAGGATACCACTTGCGCTTAGCTTACCAGACAGCTGCCCTCTCTTCTTTTTCATTTTATTTTGGTTGAAAATCAGAAGGTTTATCCACATCCTATGGATTTCATTTAAAAAAGACCACAATTCTGTGAAATGTAAATGCCAACATTCTACCAATTTGTTCTTAAACATAAGAAAAGGACAGAGTTCTTGTTCTTAATATAACAAAAGGACAGGTAATTATACAAATATGTAGAGAAACTCCTGTTAAAGATGAGAGGGAAACCAGAAACTATGACTACAAAAAAATTTGTCAAATGACAATTTGCCTTTCATTAGCTAGGATTCTCATTTCATAGTGAAGGACAATTCATAGGCAGACAGTGGATATACAAGTTAAACCAAAATATTAAAGAATTCACAAATGCTTGGACTTAACTGCCATTTATTTTTGGTGAAATCTTAATGCAATTCTTGTTTTAAATTATCTCGTTTATGAATTCATATTGAAAATAAAATTTACACCAGAATTATATTACCAATAAATTACTTATAGCAACTTTAAGAATATCCAGAAATATATGCCCGAAAAGGCACTGTAAGGACAACTCAGTGTGAGTTCTTCTATTCATAGTACAAGTAAAAGAATAAAAATGTAATTGCAATTGATTTTATGAATAACATTTTGCCGTATTAAAAGGACATATAGAAGGAATAATAGAAGGAATAATCTGTTTTTAACAATTGTATCTGGTGTTGAGCCATTTAGCAATTAGGAATGCTGTTATGTCTGTGAATTCAATGGGAGGCAGGTATGTTTCAAAAACATTGCTGAAGTGTTGATTTGATCAAAAGTGTTTGATAGAATGAGAATAATTTGTATTCTTCATTAATTTCTAAGCACTGTAGCAAGTGAACCTTTCACAAGACAGCATAAGAACATGTGTGACTTGTCAGTTTTAGAGACCTAAATTCACTGTGATCACAGCAAATATGTGCATGTCTACTAATCCTATGAAATTAGCTCCTGCTTTTGGTGGTCTATGGGAAGATAAGAAGATTAAACCAGAAAAAGTTTATTTCTTACTTGTACGGACCCAGCATGGCTCAAAGTAGGTGATAGCCCTCAGCCCCCAGTGGCAAGACTGGAAACGCTGGAAAGCATGTCTGGAAGTGCTTAGTGGGAGGACTTACCCAAGCCTGTTACCTGTCCTTTCCCTACCTGATCCAGTGAGGGGTGGGACCAGGGAGCTTAAAAATCCCAACAAACACCTGCTACCTGCTGTTTGTGTGTGTGTGTGTCTTGTTTTGTTGCATGTAGACACCCACCATCTTCTGCACCTGCTGGACAAAGAAACATGTGTTGCTACATGCGGAGTCCCTAAGGTGGTGACTATCTCTTATATTTACTATTTCTCCAGTAACTATTTAGCTTTTCTCTCCTTTCCTCTCTTTTCTCCTTTTCTTCTTCTCCTCTCCCTTTTCTCTCTTTTTTCTCTTTGCAACATGTTCAGCTGCAGCAGGCAGTAGCTCCTGGTTTTGTTTTGATTTCAATTTTGACTCCAGGGAGCATTAGTGCTCTCCTCCTGGTTTGGTTAAGCAGATTGTTGCAACGTTGCCGAGTGACAGCTGCTCTGGTAACCATCTAGGGCTGCAGTTTTTCCTGTGCTCTGTTGCATATGGGTTCTTTGTTCCTTTGAATCCAGTGTTTCAAGGGCATTCACCTTGTTTAGTAAAAAGTGTCATTTACCCCCCCACACCCCCCCGAGTGATTTTGGATATCTCTGACACCTTGTTGGGATAAAGATTTCACCTTTTATTAAGATGGGCTGTGACATTACTTTTTAAAAAAATGTAGCAGGTTGTTACATGTATGCATTGCAGCTGAGCCAGTGCTTCCTAGATTTGCAGCCACATGCTGCAAATTTTTTTTATTGAAAAAAGTGTGAACAACATTGGCCTGCCTTGGGAGAAAACCATTACAAACAGGGAAGGTTAAAGTACCTGGCTTTGTAGAAACAAAAGTTAACAATCTCAAAGATAAAAGATGCCCTATGTGATTAACTCTGAAATGGCAGGAAATACTTGGGACTGTCTGTGACATTAAAGAGAGTTTATACAATGGCAATCAGTAGAAACTTAGACACCAGACCATCTTTTATGCTTTGATTATCTTCTGAACTGTGTGCTCTGGGAGCACTGTTCAGAAAAAGCCATAGATGAAAGAACAGGGCAATTAAAGCCCTCTGAAGCTAAATAGCCTTGAAGATGTGGTAGATAAATAAGAATGGCAACAACGGTGCTTCATACTGTTTTTGGAAAAAATGGGCATGAATAAAAATGTTGTATCAGTAGAATTATGTTTTAACATATCTCGTGTTGTGGCCACCAGTGTTTTTAATAATTTGAAGTAAATTTGAGCAGAGGAAGTTATAAATCCATATTACATTTCTGTATATATTACTATGTTATATCAAAGGAGTTGTATTGCAAATAGACTTTTATAAAGAGGAGAAAGAGAAATGCACAAGAGTTTTTAATTTTCTGAGTCCCAAAAGACAATTATAAATTGTTTCAATCCTTGATAAGAAGCCTAGAGCAAAGGATTCAGAGTGAAGGAGATGTAGAAAAAGAAAGTGTTACTGGTGTAGTCGAAACTTGCCAAGCAGAGAGTCTCTCATTCCCCTTAGAAGCTTACTGGGTGCCTACACGCCTCTGAATATCAGCAAGAAATAAAAAGCAGTGGAAAAGGTACTTGAGACAGAAAGCTCAATTATCAAACCCTGGATCATTGAAACAGAAAAACATTAATCTGAAATCTTTTTTTAGTAAACCATATAATATCTGATTATTTTTGTAGGGAAGGAGTGACGGAAGGGGAAGGTGGAATTGCTTAGTATAAGCTTCCACATTATATTAAACTGACTTTGCACAGTGCTTAGAAGGTTTCTTCGTCTGATAACAACATGGAAAAATGTGAATCTAGCTTGGAAATCTCAAGGAAGATGAACTATTTTTTAAGAAATTATATTTAATGTGTATGTACAACAAATGTGATATTAGAATGACTGGTTTTAAAACAAAAGGTCTTCCCTTTGCTCAAAAGAAATAGAGTGAAAAGTAAGTAAAATTTAGACAGCCTTGAACTCATAACTTGTGAAGGATCATTAAAAATAAACTGAGAAAACTACTTACTTGAGTTTTGATGTTAGAGTATTATGGAGAGAAAAATAACAAATGTTGAACTATGTGTATGTCAGCTCTTTGGTCTGATGCATTCATTGAAAGAAAAGGGGACTAATATAATGAGAAAATGCTTGAGGAAATTAAAGAAGCTTTCAATTGAATCAAAATGCAATTAAATGAGCACATAAGTTGTTTGAGCATTGGCTATAGAATTCCAGTACCTCTGAGATGATAGTTGCTAACGTAAGATAGTGTTTTGTTGTTGTCCTTTATTCTTGGAAACTGCTAGGTGAATAGAACAACTGAGTACCAATACAATTGGTCATCATTGTTGAAGAAAATTAATGAAAAATGTTATTTAACTGTGAACGTGACATACCTACATAAATACATAAAGTGGAGAAATTTCCTTCTATCTTTAATGCGCTAATCATTGGTGAAATGACTGCTACTGGCTATTTCTCTTTGCTCTATTGTCTAAAATCAGGGTTCTGAAAAGTGTCATTACAAATATCTGTATATATTCCATATCTCATTGAGATACTTCATTTCTTTGTGCAACAGTTTGTGCTGTCTCCGACTCTTGATTTGTTTAATAGGAATAAATCAAGAACATATTTTTTATTGTCTGGAAAACTGAGGCTTTTACATATGGTAACACGACTTTAGGTGAAACCAGAAAAGATTCAGAGAAGTCTACAGGTACTGCTCCTATAAGCAAAGCTATACATGTGATTGTATATCCTACTTGATAAAAAGAACGTATGTCTCTGATAATAATACAGTACGGTGAACTTTTAGTTTAGATGAGCCTGACGCCATCAATTTTGCCTCAAGAAATGAATGTAGACATGAGGGAACAAAAGTGACAGCGGAGGAGAAGAAGCCTTTAATTGTAAAGAAAGTTGTTCCCTCTGTGTACAAACCCAGGAGTTAGAGGAGCAAGATGAGGCTCCCATGATCCAAAAGGAGGTGGTCAGAGCCTTGCTTGCCCACTAGACACCCACAAATCTATGGGGCCGGGTGGGATTCCCCCAAAGGTGTTGAAGGAGCTGGCAGATGTGCTGGCCAAACCCCTTTCCATCATCTTCCAACAGTCCTGGAAGACTGGGGAAGTTCCACTGGACTGGAGGCTGGCTGATGTTGTGCCCATCTACAGGAAGGGTTGTAGGGAGGATCCATGGAACTACAGGCCTGTCAGTCTCACCTCAGTGCCAGGGAAAGTCATGGAACAAGTGATCTTGAGGGCTATCATGAAGCACATGCAAGAGAACCTGGTGATCCTGCCCAGTCAACATGGATTCACAAAAGGCAGATCTTGCCAAACTAACTCGATGGCCTTCTATGATAAAGTGACTTGGCTACTGGAAGAGGGAAAGGCTGTGGATGTGGTTTTCCTGGACCCCAGTAAAGCCTTTGACATGGTTTCTCACAGCATTCTGCTATGGAAACTGTCAGCCTTTGGCCTGGACAGGTGCACCCTCTCCTGGGTGGAAAACTGGTTGGATGGCTGGGCCGGAAGAGTGGTGGTAAATGGAGTTAAATCCAGCTGAAGGCCAGTTACAAGTGGTGTTCCCCAGGGCTCAATGCTGGGTCCAGCCCTGTTCAATGTCTTTATCAATGATCTGGATGAAGGCATTGAGTGCACCCTTAACAAGTTTTCAGACAACACTAAGCTGGGTGGAAGTGTGGATCTGCTGGAGGATAGGGAGGCTCTGCAAAGGGATCTGAACAGGCTGGACAGCTGGGCAGTGTCCAATGGCATGAGGTTTAACAAGGCCAAATGCCAGGTCCTGCACATAGGGCACAACAACTCTATGCGGTGCTACAGACTAGGAGAAGTCTGTCTAGAAAGATGCCTGGAGGAGAAGGACCTGGGGGTGTTGATTGACAGCGGACTGCCCAGGTGGCCAAAAAGGGCAATGGCATCTTGGCTTGTATCAGAAACTACGTGATCAGCAGGTCCAGGGAGGTTCTTCTCCCTCTGTACTCAGCACTGGTGAGACTGCTCCTTGAATACTGTGTTCAGTTCTGGGCCCCTCACCACAAGAAGGATGTTGAGGCTCTGGAGTGAGTCCAGAGAAGAGCAACAAAGCTGGTGAGGGGGCTGGAGAACAGGCCTTATGAGGAGTGGCTGAGTAAGCTGGGGTTGTTCAGCCTGGAGAAGAGGAGGCTGAGGGGAGACCTCATTACTCTCTACAACTACCTGAAAGGAGGTTGTAGAGAGGAGGTAGCTGGCCTCTTCTTACTAGTGACAGGAGACAGGACAAAAGGGAATGGCCTCCAGCTCCGCCAGGGGAGGTTTAGTCTGGACATTAGGAAAGAAATTTTCACAGAATGGGTCATTGGGCACTGGAACAGGCTGTCCAGAGATGTGGTTGAGTCACCTTCCCTGGAGGGGTTTAAGGCACAGGTGGACGAGGCGCTAAGGGGCATTGTTTAGTGATTGATAGGAATGGTTGGACTCGATGATCTGGTGGGTCTCTTCCAACCTGGTTATTCTATGATTCTATGATTACTTGGCAGGATAAAAGTGAAAAAAAATCATTTTAGTCTACCATAACACACTATAGTGGCATGCATATTAAGTAATAAAGACTACACATTAGTGGTTTTAATTACCAAGGTAATAGGTTTTTTTTTTTTTTAAGTAATTTTAAAATAATAATAATTACATATTACTAATTACTAATTACATATGTGAGTAAAGCTCTCCTACCAGAGAGCCCCATTGAGGATAGCTTATAACTGAGATTTACAGGAAGTTACATGAAGTTACATATGCAAGTTATATTGAAATAAAAGACATTTTTGCACTCAGAAGAGGTGGAAAAAAGGACAGTGGGGCGTTGTTTTCCTAAAGATACCTCAGCAAGATGACAGAGGGGGAATGCATCTCACAAAAGTAATGTTATTATGCTGTGAAAGCCTGGAAGACTCAGAGATTAGCTTTTTGAAAGTTATTAGGCCACTGTATTGTGTTATTGTTAACTAGAATTTGTTATTATCTTTGAGACAGAAAAGTAAGAGTTTCTTAAGAACATCTTTAAGCAGTGCTACATTTTTTACTATACTGAAGGATTAGAGTTCAGGATCTAAATAAGGCATACCAGAGAGTATTGAAAGTCACAGATATTTTGGCACCTAATTCACACTGAAATCAGGGGAACTTAGATCTTTAAATATCTTGAGGATCTGAGCTGAAATTCTTAAATTAATGTGAAAACCAGAACATTCAAAAGTATTCGATTTAGGTATCCTATAGAACAATATGTAACAACTAAATAATTTTCTCTCTCTAGAGAAATAGACTCAGATTAAACATCTTCATTTAAAAATTCCTCAGAATAAAAAAATTAACCTATGTAATGAACTCAGCAAGCAACTTTTTAAATTAAAACCTATAAAATTTCCCACTAACACATGAAGCAGGATAAATGATAATTAATAGTACTATTCTCCACACTAATTTTTGTATAGGGTGATGCATGTGCTGGTAACTACAGCTGTCATAATATAAATTCAGAGCAATCCTGTATTTTGTGTTAGTTTTGTAATGAATGCTGTAGGATGAGGAAGAATAGATTTCAAATTATTGTGTAAAAACAGAAAGTAATTTAAACTTCTACAACTACCTGAAAGGAGGTTGTGGAGAGGAGGTTGCTGGGCTCTTCTCCCAAGTGACAGGGGACAGGACAAGAGGGAATGGCCTCAAGCTCTGCCAGGGGAGGTTTAGTCTGGACATTAGGAAAAAATTTTTCACAGAAAGGGTCATTGGGCACTGGAACAGACTGATCAGGGAGGGGATTGAGTCACCTTCCCTGGAGGGGTTTAAGGCACAGGTGGACAAGGTGCTGAGGGACATGGTTTAGTATTTGATGGTTGGACTCGATGATCCGGTGGGTCTCTTCCAACCTGGTTATTCTATGATTCTATGATTCTAAGTTGTTCAGTAACCATGTGATTCTTCATTCCTCTTCTGTTGAGGGTATGGGTTTTTTATCTTTTACACTCTTTTTGAATATCTGTCTTTTGGTAAGACTTATTCTTTCCTACAAAATTTTAAATCTCTTCCATCGCTTCTTACTGATTTTCCCTCTTGCTGGTTTGCTTAGGCATATTTTTATGATAAGCTGATTTTCTACTATTTCTGTTGCTGTTACTTTTATTTTATACCCTTTGACTATAGTTTTAGTAAGACACAAACTCCAATTTTTTGACTCTGTAAATCATCTGTTATGTGTGTAGGTCTTTAAACTTAAATAGCCTGGCTGACAATCCTTCTGGAAGATTTCCTGTTGCAGAAGGTGTCTCATCTTTAACAGGAGATGCAAGGGTCACAGGAATGAAATTTCCCCAGGATAGAAGCTGTGATTGTCTGAGGCTTAGGTACCCATGTTGAATTTGAAGTAACGTCACCAATTATACTTAATGATCAGAGCTGAAATTCCAGCCAGTTGCAGGATTGCTGCTATTTGCATGATATTTATGTTTTAGTATTAACCCTTCTTTTGTGGCTGTATCTATGGAGCACCGATATTTTTAGCTGAAAATAGAAGAATTTTAAAAATTTTTTTCTTATTTTTTCTTGCTTATCTCTTTCATCTGGCCATTCTAGGTCTGACATCAAATGTCTTACCAGAGCAGGCTTTTAGTAGCTTTTAGAAAATTTCCAAATTCCATATCCATTTTTTCTTTCCATTGAGTACAGACTCTTTAGACAGTCATTGCAATGAAACATAATTTTTCAATATGTATATCTTCAGTGATTCCAAAAGTCCTTATAAGATTTATGCAACCCATCTCTTTTGGTTTAACTAGTACACCTAGTCCAAGACCTTGAAGGTGCTAGTAGTCGTATGTAGTTTTAAATTTTTGGGAAAACAAAACTCTAAACCTATAATTCTAGAATTTTAATTTTTGGATTTCAGTTTTACATAAATAAGTAGTAAGCTGGTTAGCAGAGCTAGTTTTGATTTTTACAAATGTAACATTTAAAATTTTTTTTAACATGGATTTATGCTGTATTTGTTTTAATTTAAACCCTGAAGAAGACCTGCTGCACATGAAATACAGGATCTGAGATTAATTCTTGTCTGTATTGAAGTCAATGAGAAGATTTCCACTGAAGCTCTCTGGATTCTGTTTTCCATTAAAGATGTCTGGATGGTACTCAGAGTAGATTGATGGTACTCAGAGTATATATACATACACCATATGTATCAAAATCTTGAAAGTAATATGTTCTTGTGTAAGGCCATTTAGACAGTCTTACTATGCCTCTTTTTGTTAATGTATTATACTTTCCAAAGCATACCAGGAGGTTAGATACAATGTCCAAATAGTCACAAAAAAATTTCCTCCATTTCTCATTTTCTTAATGATATTTGTCTTATGAACAGATAAATATAATTTTAACCTGATTTCCCTTTAGAGGCTTAAGAACATCACAAGAATTGATTGGATGTCATTTTTGTCTTGTTATAGTCTTTGTCATGAATTCTCACGAATCTTTTATGTTTGATATGTTCTCATTACTTATTCTCATTCACGTAACAAGGAATATAATGAGAGAAGAAAATGTTATAAAATTAGTCAGTTCTCATAATGAACTGTAATGAGGACAGAAAATGGAACAAAATCAATCCATTCTCATTACAATATGAAGATTGTAATAAGAACAGAAAGTGGCATGAAATTTATCCTTCTTGTGACAGTTTCAAAATTTTATGAAGACAGGAAAGAATACAAGATTAACTGGCCCTCCAGACAAAGGCTCTAGCTAGAACTGAGCTTTGTACCTAAGTTATCCATTCTTGATATAAAAAAAAGTGTAATTCTATGGTTGTGGGGAGATGCCATATGTAAATCCTTAATCACTTTAAAGTCCTCTAAAATACACATGAGACATACCTTTGTTGCTACAGGGGACTGAAAAAATTACATATAGTTTGCAACATTTCAAACCCTGAGGTCAAAATCCCTGCCTATGACTGGAAACTGAATCATTTATTTTATGCTAACAAAATGCAATATACTTAAGTTTAATGTGCCTAACTCTGAAAACTCATTATTTTTTTTTTTTGAACAAATTTGACCAGATATTTAATCAGGTATTTTGGCCTTCAGGCTTTTCTTCCAGATTGCATAAAAACATTAACAGCTCCGATTCCTCACTCACAAAATGCTCCAGGAACAAAACTTTTCCTGAATGCTCACATTAAGCTTGTCAGTCCAAAATTCTGACCCACACCCCTCCCCTCAGCTATCCCTCAGTGAAACCTGGAGCTATTGGGACATTTTAGATGGTATCAGTTTTTTATTTCTTCAGTAGTTCAAGGTATGCTTGTAGAGGTGATGTGCCCAGGTTTTACTTTGATAGTCATGATCATCTCTAGAGAATTTGAAGACTGAATGGTTGTTCCTGCTGGCTGTCCCTCTGACTGTGGTGAGTACCTTACCAAAGTGCTGAGCTCTCCCTCCATGTGTTCACATTCAAGTTAGTTTTGCTGTTCTGATAGGATGGAAAGTTGAGTTAGGTAGGGCAATGTTTATTGTTGCAGAGTTCCCATATCTTTGGGGCACTTTTAGCTTGTACTCTGATCATGAAATTGTGATCATTAAGAAATCAGCCTTTGCCAAACACTGTCATTTAGGGACATAACCATGCTTTATACAATATGAAATACATATTTTTATCCTAAATTATATCACATTAAGATGAAAATGCTCCTCATGGTTTATGAGAATTTAGTAATGTATACCACATAATGTCCGCCTCCCCTCCACCCTCCCCGGCAAGTTCAATGCTTTTTTTAAAGTGTCTGACATTCTGGACAAAAATACCCAATATGTAATCTTTTATGATTGTCTTGAAAATGATTTTCTTTGTGTGGCCTCGTGAATGAGCATGGCTTATTGGTTTTTACTATTATCTATGCTGCTTGATATGGTACACTCCTTTTACTAAGCTGCTAACCTGTCTTCTCTTGTTCCACGGGGACAGAATTTTTATTTTTATGACTATAAACCCACACCATTATAGCTAGGAATTTTTGCTTGTTGCTGTCCTTCTGTTTTCTTCTGAAACTGCAACCATAGCAGCTTTCCTATCATTTAACTCCTGGGAGTTTTCATCCTGTGCTTACATAATTATGTAGCACAAATGAAAGCTAACTACTCATATTCAAACTTACATGTCTCGTAGCATAAATAGTACTTTATTCATTAACCTGTGTAGCTATAAGAGGATTCACTTATACAGGGAGCAACAAAAATTTTAGTAATTATATCTTTGAGTTCTTCTCTTCTTCAACCAGGCTTAAATTTATAAAGCCTTATTGTGGACGTTCTTAGTTCCAACTGAACTTTGAAAATTAATCCTGTGCTTGCCCCGAAATGTTTCATTAAATGAACTATTCACTCTGCTATTCTTTCTTACTACTTCTTGTCCACGCAGGTCAAAATGAGTTTTCCAATAACAGTAGTGAAAATCCTTCTATGTCTTTTCTTTACTTATCTTAAATGTAAGCTTACGAGAGTGGACATTGTTTGCTTTATCTGTTCTTGAAGTAGCATATATACATGAATAGCCACGATCTTATTTTTCAGCTGCTCTCACTTTTTTAGAAGGTCTCAAGCATAATATTTAGTAGGTACTAAAGGTCTAAAAGCTTTAAGTGTCTCAAAGCTTCCATTAGCCACTGATTCATAATGTCTAGAAAACTGCATTCCTAGCACTCGGTTGAGAAAGGGAATGAGGAAAAAATGGGTGAAGCTCAGTCCAGAAGTATAGTGTTATGAGGGTATAAAAGGTATGTTATCTAAAAGCAACCAGGGGTTATCACAGCTGAGCCTATTTATTTTCAGCTAAAGTTTGCCAATATCAAGGCAAATCTTCACTGTGATTTTCTGCTGAAGAAATACTACAAACTGTAGGATTGTTGACTGCTACATATTTCATACACTGTTCACTAACAAGTTATAATGGCGTATATCATGTGGATCTTAGAGATTACTTTCATGTCATATACATATACTATTGAAAGGGTAATCTAAATGAGGCTAGAAGCTTCCTCTAACTGTGAATTTAGTGGACCTGCTGGTAAGAAAAGTAATTTGAGTGTGTTACATGTAAATATGTACGCTTCATAAATGATATTTTTACAATTTATGATGCGGTTTCTAATTTCACTTACACATCTTCTCAAAATGTCCTGTGGGAACAAATAAGCAACAAGTACAATTTCTCATTTTGATCTCATGTTTTACCATAATGTCTTAGTAAACAGTTTATACAGTAAAGACATATATATTTACATGAACAGTAAACATATTCTTACAAGTGAGGAAAAGACCAGTTTTGAATTTTGAAGAACGGTAGATCTTTCCTTTCTCTCAGCCAGTCAGCACTGACATAGTGTAAGTCACATATATGAAGCAAGAAACATGTTTGACTGCTGTCAGTTCATGACATATTTATGAATAGATAAGTTTTTACAGGGTGCAGAATTAACTATCCTCTCTGTAGCAAAGCTAAAAAAAAGAGAAAGGGTAGGCAGTGCCTGTCATTATGACTGCAATTACCAGTAAATTCATACAAATAGCATTTTTTCTTTTTTACTTCTGACAGTAACCAGCCATTTAATATTTGGTGAAAATATTGAGGGAGTGATTGGAAAGATAATTCAATTAAATATTTTCAGTAATGGCGGATAAACAAGTTTTCTTTATATATTTAAAATAACAGTGTTTGCATCTTTCCCTAGGAAATTGGGGCTTTTTTCTTTTTTTTCTTCCCCCCCTGCCCTTGAAACTGCTTCTCTGGTTTAAAAACTGTGATACGGTGAGAACTCTAAAGCTCTATTGCACAGCCAAAGCCTTTACTTATTGGACATCTGAAGAATACAAATGCACAAAATAAATTATATTTTAGGATTTTTTATGATAATGACATCTTCCTTAGCCCGCTTACTTGCAGTCTAGTTAATTGAAATTTTTTTCCCAGGTTTTCAACAAAATAGGGAGATTTTTGTTTCCTAAAGAAGAGAAACTCAATGTGTTTCTAAAAATGCTACGTGTATACTGCATGTCTGCATTCTCCAAGAACACATGCAGTTAATGCAAGTTATTCAGAATGCCTGTTGACCTTTGAAAATGGAATAAATTTGAGACAGTTAGAATTCATGCACACTAGTGACTGCACAGAATAAGCCCAGTATTTTTTATGTATTTGAGATGCACTGCCTCATATCCTTAAAGCTGGTACATCACCTAATTACAGAATCATTTAGCTTGGCAGAGACATCCTGAGATCAGGTAGTCTCACTGCCTTGGTCAAGGAAGGTCAGAAAGACCAGGTTGCCCAGGACCACAACCAGTCTTATTTTGCATATCTCTAGAGATGGAGACTCCACATCATCTTTAGGGTCCTACTTTTGACCACTCTCACAGTAAAAAAACCATTTCCTGATGTTCCAAGGGAATCTCCTGTGTTTCAGTTTGTGTCCATTGCTTCTTGTCCTGTCACTGAGCACCACTGAAAAGAGCCTTCTTTGTTCGTTCTTATCAAGTATTTGCACATATTGCTAAGATCCCACAGAATCTTCCCTTCTGTTAGCTGAGAAAATAACCAAATCCCTTAGCCTTGCCTAATATGAAGTATGATGTGACTATTTCCACTAGAAATCTGGAATGGACCATCAAACTTCTCAACTTAACTGCCTGAAAATGGCTTGTATTCTAAGATATGAAGTCTGATACAAAACCCCCAATACTAAACCTACAGCTGGAATCAATAGTGGGAAGGGAGAGACAAAGATATGGTTATAAAACATATTCTAACTGTAGTGACTGATGCATGGACCCTGTTCTGAGGTGACAAACGAGATCACTTTATTAAGTGAGCAAAACTTTATGTAGTGTTTCTCTACTCAGTCAGCACCTACCCCACTGAATTTCCACCTCTAAGAATCCCACAGTTACAGTGATAGAGTGCAACGAACTATTTCCCACAGATGTGTCCATTATCTTCATGTTTTCCATCTATGCATTCTTTTCTTATTAACTCATGGGTCTTGGTAAAGACTCCAAGGTCTCAACAAGGTAGCAAGCATGAGAATACCGGCCATTCGCTCTGTGCTTGTTGCTAATATCGTGGGTATGCCAAGGCATTGGCCACTTGTCCCAGCATAAAGATGACAGTGGAATCTTTTATGCCTGCATCTAACATGCCATCACTTCATTCAGTACATGTGTATTCAAATAGACGTTTTCCTACCCTTGGTCAGAAAATGTAAGTGTGCCAGAATGAACAGTGAGTTAACATGAAGTTACTTGTGAAACTGAAGAAATTCAGTATAGAAGTATTTCAATTATTGACTGTGGCTTATAGTGAAGAGATCCCAAAGATCAAGATGCTGCTCAATGGAATTTAATTTTTGTTGTAGAAGATGGGAAAGCAAAACCGACAGAGATCCTCAACAGCCTTTCAGAAAATGATCTGCAGAATTGCTTTAAACGTTAGTAGCATCATATACAGATGTGTGTCAGCTCAGAAGGGAAATATTTTGAAGATGTTCATGGTTGATTTTTTTTTTTTTGTGCTGGACCTTTTATAATATTGCAATTGATAAAATCCCACAAAAGTGATGGTTTTCTGTCAAAACTTTATCTGCATTAGCAGAATAGGCAGTGGATAGCACAAATTGTCTGTGAAAAGATTCCAGGGATAGTTCAATTTGGTTGCTTTTGTGTATTGCACATATACTTCTGATTTAGAAGTAAGTCTGGAAATCTTTTACAAGGATACAAAAATTCTTATGCAGTTCTATACATTTATTCCCAGGAACAGATAATGTCCTTAGTTCTTTGTCCAGCTAGACATACTAGGCTTGAGGAAAATGAAAGAAATTCCCCCTCAGAAGACACAGTTTAAGTTGCACTACCAGGAATTGCGTACTTCCCGAACTCAGGATAGAACAGCATCCTGACGCATCTACACCTGTTCTATGAGGTGCAGAAAAAAACCCTGGAAGCTTCCAGACTTGTTCTCCTCCTTTTATTATGACTATCATGTAGTATTTCACTGGCCAGTGCAAACTTGCTTTCTCCATGTCCCAGGTGACAAGAAACTAGGAGAAAAAACACTTTGGAATACAGCAGCTACAACTGAACCTGAGTTTATCTATCTTTGCTCTCAGCAGAGCTTACAACTAAAACTCAGCACTATGTCAGTTGCTTTCTGATGCTCTCTGGTGACACCAGGGAATGCAAACCTATGCTTACATTACCCATGATGCACTACTGAGATGTGCCCAGCTAGTTAAACAGCAGACTTTTAGGTGAGTGACTCACTCTCTTTAGCCTCCCCAATAGGTGAAAAGAGTCTTTCACAGTATGAGGACCACACAATCTATAATGGGTCAGCATACAGAAAAGATCGGGGAGAGCACCTTCCCTGCTCTGGGGCCTCAGAAATTCAATAGACTGCAAGCTGGTTTTTATTCCAGAGTTCACAGACCAATATCTGACTCATATTTTCTGTAGCTCTTAATATTCTAACAAACAGAAGACTTTGTGTTAAGGAGACAGTGTACTGCAAAAATTAGATTTATTTTACCTTAATTCCTATTTACTAGCTGTTATATCTTGTAGGTGCTTACTACACAGAAATAACAGTTGCTTGCTCTGCAGTTATCGATCCTCTTTCTGGTTTGATGAGAGGTCCCTGGTAAGTGGGGACAGGAACTGGAAGCCCTGAAGATCCAACCTCATTATGAAACACAACTGTCTTTCCCAAACATCTGCGTCCAGGTGTCCAGTTGAACAGATGGCCATGAAGTTTCAACCTCAGTATGAACTTCCCTAAAGCCTAGCAATATTCATATCCAGAATCTTAGTTTGCTCAGAAATCTGATCATATTACAGGGGAAAGGACAAGAGGAAATGGCGTCAAGCTCCACCAGACAAGGTTTAGGCTGGGCATCAGGAAAAACATTTTCACAGTAAGGGTCAATGGGCACAGGAACAGGCTGCCCAGGGAGGTGGTTGAGTTACCTTCCACGGAGGTATTAAAGAGACAGGTGGACGAGGTGCTAAGGGGCATTGTTTAGTGTTTGGTATGAATGGTTGGACTCGATGATCCGGTGGGTCTCTTCCAACCTGATGATTTTATGATTCTATGAAATAGCAAAGACCATAGTCTCAATCAAACATCTTCTTAAAATATGTCTCTAAGTATAAAATGGTTTCCTACAGAGACACCTGAAATTAATTGAATTTTTTATCTTTCTGTCTCTTTCTGTATATGTGTTAGTGCTGAACAGAAAATTACAGTTTGGCCAGTTGATTTTGTCTTGTGCCTACCAGTTTATTGCATTGAATGCATCCATTAGTGTTCTTAATATATTTCAGAAAAAGTAGAGTGCATTATGTATGGAGGGAATCCTTAAGGGCAAAGGACCCCAAGAGGGATGGGTACTCTTCAAGAAGAAAATCCTAACAGCAAAGGAGCAAGCTGTCCCCATGTGCTAGAAAATGAGCCAGAGGGGAAAAAAAACCCCACTTGTAACTGGCCTCCAGCTGGATTTAACTCCATTTACCACCACCCTCTGGGCCCGGTCATTCAAACAGTTTTTCACCCAAGAGAGTGTGCACCCGTCCAGGCCAGAGGCCGACAGTTTCCGAAGCAGAATGCTATGAGAAACTGTATCAAAGGCTTTACTGAAGTCCAGGAAGACCACATCCACAGCCTTTCCCTCTTCCAAGAGTTTAGTTATTCGGTCATAGAAGGTGATCAGATTACTCTGGCAAGATCTGCCTTTCATGAACCCGTGTTGACTGGGCCTGATCACCCGGTTCTCTTGCAAGTGCTTCATGATCGCACTCAAAATCACCAGCTCCATGACTTTCCCTGGTACCGAGGTCAGGCTGACAGGCCTGTAGTTCCCCAGATCCTCCCTGCGCCCCTTCTTATAGATGGGCACCACATCAGCCCGCCTCCAGTCCAGTGGAACCTCCCCAGTCATCCAGGATTGTTGGAAGATGATGGAAGGGGGTTTGGCCAGCACATCCGCCAGTTCCCTCAAAACTCTTGGGTGGACTCCATCCGGCCCCATAGACTTGTGGGCATCTAGCCGGACAAGCAAGTCACTAACCACCTCCTCTTGGACCTTGGGAATCTCATACTTCTCTTCCAACCCTTGGGGTTGTGCACAGAGGGAACAATTATCCTTAGTGTTAAAGACTGAGGCAAAGTAGGCATTGATGACTTCAGCCTTGTCTTTGTCCCCTGTTACTGTTGTTCCCTCTGCATCTACTAGGGACTGGAGATTCTCCCTAGCCCTCCTTTTGCTGTTGATGTATTTGTAGAATGACTTTTTGTTGTCTTTCACAGTCTCGGCCAATCGCATTTCTAGCTGGGCCTTAGCCCCCCTGATTATTTCCCTGCACATTCTCACTTCCTCCCTATAGTCCACCCAGGATGCCTGCCCCTTCCTCCAGAGGTCGTAGACCCTCCTCTTCCTGTTGGTGTCTCTTAGGACCTCCCTACTCAACCACACTGGTTTCTTACCCCGCCGGCTACTTTTCCGGAACTTGGGGACGGCTTTCTCCTGAGCTGCTAGGAGTTCCTTCTTGAAGAGAGCCCAGCCCTCACGGACACCTTTGCCTTCAAGGAGCACCTCCCACGGGACTTTTCCAACCAGCCTTCTGAACAGCCCAAAGTCTGCTCTCTGAAAATTGAGGGCTACTGTTCTGCTAACTTCCTTCTTCATTTTACCCTGCACTGAGAACTCTATCATCTCATGATTGCTTTGCCCCAAGCGTCCTCCAACCTTCACATCACCCACTAGTCCTTCTCTGTTCACAAACAGCAGGTCCAGGAGGGCACTGTCCGTTGTCTGTTCGCTCACCAGCTGTGTGAGGAAGTTGTCTTCCACACACTCCAGGAACCTCCGGGACTGCTTCCTTTCTGCTGTATTATACTCCCAGCCTATATCTGGGAAATTGAAGTCTCCCACAAGGACTAGATGTAGCGATTTTGAGACTACACTCAGTTGTTTGTAGAAGAGCTCATCAGCTGCTTCTTCTTGGCTGGGTGGTCTATAAGCAGACTCCCATCACAATTCCTTCCTGCCTATGGGCTCCTCTGATTTTCACCCACAGGCACTCAGTCCCATCCTGACCATAGTCCAGTTTGAGGGTATCAAAGCCCTCTCTAACACAGAGGGCTACCCCGCCTCCTCTTCTGCCCTTCCTGTCCTTCCTAAAGAGTTTATACCCCACCATGGGTACGCTCCAGTTGTACGAGTCATCCCACCACGTCTCCACAATGGCAATGACATCGTAGTCTCCTTGCCCTACCACAGCTTCCAGCTCCTCCTTCTTATTTCCCATGCTGCGTGCATTGGTGTAAATGCACTTCAGATGGGCAGGCGTAGCTTCAGCCTTTGTAATAGGGCTTCTCCCCAACTGAGCAGTCCTTGACTTAACTAAGGCCACAGTGCCAGTTTGCTGCCTACCATCCTCAGCTGCACTCACCCCCTCTTGCTTAGTGGTGATATACCGGCAGGCATCGCCAGCACACCACTCCTTTGCCTCTGAAGTCTCACCTCCAGGCTCACTCCCATCCTGCCTGGCCTCCATCCCCTCCTCCCTCACATCTAGTGTAAAGCTCGATTTATGAGCTTAACTAGGTTTTTGCTGAGGGCTTTTGTCCCCCTAGGAGACAGGCGTGTCCCATCCCTGGTAAGAAAGCCTGGGGGTGTGTGGGCCTCCCCATGATTAAAGAACCCAAAGCCCCTCTTCTCACACCAGTCCCTAAGCCATTCATTAACCCGTTTCTTATTCCTCGTTTCCTGCTCCTGGTTCCTTAGTATTGGGATGGAGTTGAGTATTACCTGTGCCCCAGAGCCCTCGATCATTCTCCCAAGTGCCTTGAAGTCCCTTTTAATGGCTTTAGGCCTTCTACGTTCTATTTCTTCATTACCAATTTGAAAAACTAAGAGCGGGTAGTAGTCGGTATCTTTGACCAGGGAAGGGAGCTTTCTAGTAACTTCCCTCACTGATGCTCCCGGCAAGCAGCAGACCTCCCTATGGAGCAGGTCCTGCCTACAGATGGGACCCTCCATTCCTCTGAGAAAGGAATCCCCCAAGACAATCACCCTCCTCTTCTTTTTAACCGAGGATGTTTTTAAGGCTGTGGGAGGATGATGGGGTTTTGGAAACATTTCTAGGCTGTGGGTGCAGCCCTCTTCATCTTTAGGGCTAGGATGCACCCTCAGCAGCTCATATTTGTTCCCCACAGATATCTGGGGGTTAATTGCCTGGGTGGGGGGAGCAGGTTTCCTTCTCCAGGCAGGAACCTGCTGCCATTCCCCTTCTCTGTCTCTCCCGGCCTTACAGCTTACCGGTGGGTGGTGCTCAGCTTCACTGGCTCCAGCAGCCTGTGAGAGGGTCCTGCTCCACTGATCTATCTCCCTCTCACACTCCCTGATGGCCCTCAGCCTTTCCACTTCTTTCCTCAGCTCTTCCACCATATGAAGCAGTTCCCCTACCCCAGCACAGCTTCCACAGGAGGAGCCAGTGCCAGAGGCATGAGCCACTATAGGAGGGATGCACTGTCTGCAGCCCAGGGTCTGGGTAGCTGCATGTGCCCACCGGGGCTCCGTCTGGGTGGCAGCCTCCATCAAGCTTGGTGCGGCCTTAGTCTTTCGTCGGGTATCCACCATTTTCCTCAATCTCTTCCGACCGTGCTCCAGCCCTTCCCTGCTCGCCCTGGCCCGCTCGAACTGCCGCTCAAACTGCCTTGTTTAATAAGCCCCGCACCTCTTTGCCCTGCTCCTCTTCGCCTGGGCTCTGGTCGCTGTGCTCCCTAAGGGCCCTTTAAATCCCCCGCAGAAGCTTCTGGGACCGCCCCCTCCCGTCAGTCACCGCGGGGGGATTGTAACCAGAAATCCTTTGGTCATCCAAGTATGTATGTTTAAGTCTGCTTGTGCCTGTTGATATCCACAGATCTGCCTTACTATTTGTATTATTTTGTTCTAGGATACTGAAATTTTAAAGAAGGCAAATCCCTTATATTCTATGGCTGTTTCAGAAAAGTCAGCCTGACTTTGAAATAGAAGAGGAAACTGTTAGGGAAAAGCTAAATGAAGAGTAATATTTAAATCAAATGTTAACCCAAAGAGCAGTTATTCACCTTTACATAAAAGAACACTGTATACCTGAATGATAATTACTAACCAAATTTGTATATTCTCAAATGCATATTAGATTAGAAGTTTTAATCAATTTCAATTTGTAGAAGCTAGTGAGAAAGGAGAATTTGTCTGTCTGCATCAGCGTACACAGAAAAAATATCCTTCAAAATGCATCAAGCTAGAAAAGAACCATCCATTTTACCCAAGGGAACTATGCAAGCAGGATAGGTCATTCTGGGATGACTAATGTAATATCAGTATTAACAGATAAACTGTACAAAAAGAACTATGGTGTAAGTAAATGTAAAACAGGAATCTGCATGTATCTCAAATCAGCTTTGATTTAACTGTTCCAAAATTTCAATTGATTAATCACAAGATTGTATTGAGAGGCATATAAATGAGAAGTGAAATTTGGCAGTGTATTCAAAGTAAGTTAAGAATGTTGGAAAGTAAACTGAAGATATATATGAAGTATAGAACCTCATTAAACATTTTAGCTTTGGCCAGATGTTTAAAACCAAGTCCCATTTTGTCCCATCTTAAATTCTACCTTTTTTACTAAAGTGCATCAAACTGCTTGTACTTGCTAGTGAGTTATATATTTAATTGCATTTAAATAAATCACTACTTTAATCCAAATTGCCTTAGTTCTCTTTCTAGCAACAAAGAGACAAGACTGAAAGAGTGTCAGTGTTTCAAAAAATATGTATTCCTCTATAATCTTTACAGAATATTTCACCCAAAACCTCTCTCTGTGACTCATGAGGATGCTCTGCCAGTGCCACAGCTCTTTACTGAACAGCATCTGGCTTTTTAACTTTCCAGCCAGGCTAACTTTTTCTGTCGCACACTAAGTCAGCAGCATAAACATCTCTGTGGGGTGTGGAGCCATGCTTCCTTTCAAAATGTTTTATAAGGGGGAGGTGCAATGTGAATGTGAGGTACAAGACTCAGATGGCAGCAGCAACGTGGTGTTGTCATTGGACAGCAGTAACTTGGTAGTAGATTCACTGTCCTAAGAAATTGGCAAGGTGCCTGCCCACAGAGCTTTGTTCTGAGCAAAGAAGATTCACAATTAATTTAATGAGAAGAATATACATATCTCAGCCATTCAGCACTTATACCTTTTTTCTCAACCCATCCTTCTTTACAGCTCATCTCAGAACATTAATTTTACTTCTACTACAAACTGGATAACACAGATATTTTTCAGTTGCATGTGTATGTAAAGGATTCCTAACTTTTTTTCTCAGACATCATATGTCAAAAAATATGAGGGTGAACAGTCAGAAAAATTTGTACTAACCAGCTGAATTGTATTTTCTGAATATGGAAGCTGCAGTCACCTGTATACTAGTGACAGGCTACTTCAAACAACAGTCACAAAGCTGACACAAGATAAATAGGTATAGTTGACAGTTTTTCAACGCTCCTAGAGAAGAAAAAAAAAGTCTTAAATTGAAAAACAGTTTTTTTGTTGTTTCAGAAGGTTACAGCTGGCATAACTATTAGGGTGAGTATCATTGCATCTGGATGAAATACAGCGTAAGGAAAGAATACTATCATGATTGATCCAAATTGTGGAATGAAACATGGTAAAACTGTGAAATAATTGTGAATATTAAGAATAGGGAAAATGAGTTACTTTTCAAATAATGGCCATTGGTGAAACTGAAGTTGTGTGGCATGAAAGAAATACTGTGTAAAGGAAATTATTAAGCCTTAGAATCTCATATATTAAAGTCTCTCTGTTGTGGTATAAAGGATCAGTTATTATGTAAGTCATATACCATGTAATTGAATGTGTTGAAAGAGCTAAAAAAGTTGGTGAAAAGGCTGTAGTGGGAATAACGACAGACTATGAAATCTTTCTATAACATTGAATCATATGAAGGGATTTTAACTTAAACAAAAGGAGAATAAAGAGAAAAATAAATATAAAATAGAGATATATATAAAAATAAAACTAAAACTCTTCTGAAAGAGAGGAATACATGGCAATCATTAAATACACATTGTATTTGTTCAAAGATGGGAGAAATTAAATTAATTTTTATCCTTATAAAAAAGGTTTAAAATCAAGTTGTATTCCTTTTTGTATGAAAGAGTTTTCATATAGCTCTACAGGAGAAGATTTAGTAAATATCCTCTGCATGGTTATTAGAGGAGTTCAGGGGTTGCTAAGCTACTGAAAAAAATGCCACACATTTTCCTGTGGATAAATATTTGCTAAAAATGGTGCAATGAGATAGTATTTTTGGCTGTAAAAGTAACATGGACAGTGCTAACTAAGTCTATGCAGGACCTTCCAAATTTTGAGCCCAAGAATCATAGAATCATAGAATCAGCAGGTTGGAAGAGACCCACCAGATCATCGAGTCCAACCATTCCCACCAAACACTAAGCCATGCCCCTTAGCACCTCGTCCACCTGTCTTTTAAACACTTCCGCAGAAGGTGAATCAACCACCTCCCTGGGCAGCCTGTTCCAGTGCCCAATAACCCTTTCCGTGAAAAATGTTTTCCTGATGTCCAGCCTAAAGCTCCCCTGGTGGAGCTTGAGGCCATTCCTTCTTGTCCTGTCCCCTGTCACTTGGGATAAGAGGCCAGCACCCTCCTCTCCACAACTTCCTGTTTTTTTGTGCTCTTAAGCACAGAACTGTCCTTAATTATGTAAATTTTTGTGCTTTTCTGTACCTTAATCAGTATATTTTCAGGTGGCTAGAGCTACCTAATATACTAATTTACTAATATACTTATTTAAATTGCCAATGAATTTAGTTAAATTCCCCAAGTCAAATCTGTCAAATCTTTCTCCTTATTCTCTCTCACCCGTGTTTCAGGGGTAGGGGTAACACAAGATGTTCTAGGTGCTTGGGGTAACAAAATATTTTCTAGCTGCTTGGCTTCTAGCTGAAATCAGCCTACCACACTTACACACAGATATACTCATACTTTCTACACAGTTTACATCTGTCTATTAAGATATGTATAAAGACTAACTTTACTGTTCTGTCTGGCTTAAATATTTGTATTGTATGAGGGCCTCATCTCTGGCGTCTCTGTTCAATGGTAAGGGAGGTGAAGGAGTATACAGCTCTCCCTCTCACCTGGGACAAGCTCATGGTCCTGTGCCAGCTGCTATGGAAGGTGGGGGTTGCAGCGGCAGACGCTGACTCGTCTGCCTCCTCATAACCACCCGATTTCCCTGGCTGGACCCTCCTGAAAGAACTTCTGCACACATGTGGTGAGACACCCCCACCTGCTGAGGAGGCACGGTCCAGCCTTATTAAAGTATTTACAAGCAGCCATGCAGTGCACCCACCCATCACTTCAATCAAGCCAGCCTGGGCCACGTGGCCTGGGAGAAGCTGCTGCCACACTCACCGTGTGCTCCTGAAGAACTCCTGCTCTGCTTATTGATGTGATCACGCCTTCCTTTTCCCTTCTCTCTTTCCTTTTCCCTCACTCTCTCTCTCTCTCCAGTTTACCTTACTGTGTTTTCTTGATTAGTATTGATGTGTGTCACAAGTGACTTGGCCATATTCAGGGATCAGATTCTGATCTGAACAGACTGAAATATGTTTTCTGTAACTTCAGAAAGTTGCACTCCCATATTGCAGCTGTGTGCTTGGATTTTTTGGTGTGTTTATTATGGAAGCCAGAGTGGATTTTACTGTTTGATTTCACCCCAAGAGTGACCTTGTTGACCTCCAGATCACTGCACAGATAACCAAACTACCTTCTTCAACTGTGCAGGTCGAAGAAGGCCCAGACACAAGTAGGTAGCTTGTGGATTGGGGCATGACAATGTGTTCTATGAGTCCTAGTCTGCTGGTCATTTTTTCCAGCTCAAAAGTTCTGATTCAAAGAAGCATAGGCTTCTCTTTTGAGTGTGATGTAATATTTATATTCCCCCAGCCAAATGGAAATTTGTAAGATCCACTGCGAGTACTTCTGAAATCCTAAAATGTTTTTAGCTCAACAGATCAGCCTCAGCCCCTGGTGAAAATACTAATGTTTACAATAAAGATATAAATTCAAGCAGCAGCATTACAACACTTGGTGAAATGCTAGGGTCACTGAAATCTGTGATGAAACTAAATTGAGAGTGGCAGCATTTCATATTGAAAGTTTTGCAGTATTTTGCTGTTTGCTTAATATAGGAAAATGAACCAAAACATTCTGAAGTGTCTAAGGAAGACAGGTAAGAGTTTCAGTTCAGATACAATTAGTTCAAGAGGCAATGCAAATACTAGAGATTCTAGAAGGGCAAAACTTTAACCATTTTCAAGTGAAACCACTGTAAAGACAGAAAAAGCTGGAATAAATTAGAACTGCTCCTTACATGATTGCTCTATATAAAGCATTAAGAGTAACTAACACAGAGGATTGTGACAAACCATCATTATCACCATGAAAGATGAAAACAGCAACAGAGAAATGAAATAAATATTTCTCCAAAGGTAGATATGATGAAAGGAAAGTACACAGGTACATATTATGCACATATAAACACAGAACAGAAACGTCAAAATACAGTAAACTCACTAATGAACATTGTTCAGAAAAACAGAGTTGTTTGCCTATGTTTGCAGAAAAATGTCTACATTTTGCATTAGTAATAAGATATATCCACAATGGGGAAATAAAATATATATATTTACTTAGGAACCCCTATAAATAAACCTGTTGCACATTCAGCACTGCCACAATCCTCCCCTGATGCTCATCCAGATGGAAATACACAGTTGTAATGGTGTTTATGTTGTGCCAGTAGACATTGTAAACATCTTGCAATCAAACATTATAATGAAAATATAAGGGTATATAATTGCATTACTTTCTTTTTTTTTGATAGAGTGATGTAAAGACACGTCTTTAGAGCCAGATTTAATTCTATATTAGTAAAAACTACTTGGATTTACCCCCAAAAATTAAAGACAGAAAACACCTTTTGTATACCCTTCCTCGTGTATGTTCCTTGCCTGTTTATAAGTGGTTATTATGGTTCTGCTGAAAGGTTATAGTTGTTGTAATAGCTTTCTTCTGAGTTCCTCGTTTGTAAACATTGCTATTTGGGGCAGTATGTTGTGTGTTTGGAGACAGTGGTACAGGTTGCAGCATGTCAGAAGGCTACACTGTGCATTGTAGCTGCTCATTGTTGGTAGCTCTGGCTGTTTAAAACAAGAGTGTTGTACCTTGTTGGTCTAGGATGAGTCCTAGATCAGTCAGCGATCTAATGCATAAGTAGAAGGATCAGTGTGGGTCTTTCATTAAGGAGCTGTCTGAGATACTATGTGCTGGTCGGGCTATGTAGCAATGTGCTGACAGCTGAAGCAATGGTCTAGGAACAAAAGGAAAAATACTGGCTTAGGCAGGGTCCTCAAGTTCCAAGTAGACATCCGAATTTGAAGTTCATAAAATGCAGCAACTATTTTTTCACAGAAAGGGTCTCCAGCCACTGGGACAGGCCACCAAGGAAGGTGGTTGAGTCACCATCCCTGGAGGAGTTTAAAAGATGGGTAGACGAGGTGCTTAGGGACATGGTTTAATGACGGATAGGAATGGTTTGACTTGATGATCAACCTGGTGATTCTATGATTCTATCAAATATGGTAAGAAAAGTTCTCAGACTAAAAATAGAAAAGCTAAGTAACTAGGAATATGTGACCCTGTCTTTTAAATAATTGCTGAACAAGATCCCTGAGCAAGTTCCCATGCAGTGTATAGTCTATACAAAGAAAGTTAAGAACAAAAAGGGAAATAGAGGGAAACAATTTGCATCTCAATTGGTCTGAAAGAAATTCAGAAAGTTTCCTTAGCTGAGAACTCAAAGAGGAGTTCTGTAGAGAATGTGAGAAGAAGTAAATCTGAATGTCATTTCAAGTGCTAGAGGCACTTTTCTGAAGGTTGCATAAAATAACTTTGCAAACCACTGGGTATCAGATTGTGCCATACTTAATCTAAACCTTCAGTTGTTTGACGTTTTCTAGCCTCCAGGCAATGGCAAATCTTTCTGTAACAACTTACACAGGATGAAACTGAGACCATACATGAGAGATAGTGTCTTACACAAGGGAATATCTTATTTGCCGTCATTGTAGTGATACTTCCTGCCTTTTAAACCACACTTACAGTGTCTGTATAGAATGGAAAACAGACATAGCAGTAGAGACTTCTTGCAGAATTGTACTTGGCAGTCACTCTGCATGAACATGTAATTTTCTTAAGCACACTAAGCAGCCTTTAGCAGTGTTTAGTTTCTAGGTATCTCTGAGTGCATTGACCTCTTTATATTTAGATAAGTTCATTTCCTTAAAAGCAGGGTGCCCGTTCTATCCAAAGTTCAGTTATTTCCAGCATGTTATGGGAAATGTCACAAAAAGTCAGTAAATGCAAAGCCTGCATGGACATGATTTCTTCTTAGATGCCAGAAGCTATCACAATGAGTCAGATTAGAGAAGATATGCATAAAAACTTACAGTTTTGAATGTATCTTAGAAATTTTGTTTTGCTTTCTGTAAAAATTTATCTTGAAAATTCATACTCGGTCACGTCTGTCAAGAAGACATGGTGAGTATATATGATAAAAGTGAGGAGAAGAGGAAAATAATATGGGGAAGAGGAAGATGACTACCTGATGGGCAGATGTACACTGATTTTTGACCATTGTCTTTGGATGCTGGTAGCTAGAGTTTATGATGTGCCCAGCAAGTGACAGGAAGAAATGACACAGAATGCAGCAGAAGCAAGCACAGCTTCCAGGCACAGCAAGCACCTGTAGCAATTTCTATAGTGCATTTTCATGGGCAGCAATCTCCTCCTCTTTAAAAGTTATTTAAATTCTATCATGAAATTAGCCCTTTAATGAAAAGCACTGAGTTCATATGGAACTATGGCTGTAAATAGGTATTTTCTTTAAAGCACTCACAGGTGCTTTGCTTCTGAAAAAATTACAGCCCATTTTCATCAAGTGTTGAGGTGCTTGGGTCCTTTTGCAATCTTACTGGGAATGTCAATGGCCGTTTAGCACCAATTTCTAAAAATGTATTCTTTCTACCATATCTCAGAGGGAAGGAACATATCCTCTTTTTGTTATTTAGCAATGCTTGCATTTGTACACTTATTTCAAGGGTGGGGATAGTGTCTGCATTATGGTTAAGTAGAAACTGTAGCTGCAGAGCTGATAGTAACCATAGGCTGGAGATAGGAGCTTTTGCTACAGCAACACTTCATCCTCTGAGATGGCTATATCAATGCTTGATCTGCCACACTTACAAATGTTGTCTAAAGTTGTCTTTGACTGCATGCTTTGTGAGCCCGAAGGTGGAGGACAGGTGAGCTTCTTCAGGGCTCTGGCTGCCCAGTACTTGTGCTATATGGTCTGCACAGCACCACTTTGCTCCAGATCACTTTTGAAACCTATAATGTCATAGTTACCACATCTCCCCTCCTCATTCTATGGTCAGTTGTAGTTTACAAAGGTCCAAAAGCTGCTGAAGTAATTGATCTGATTCTGATTCTGGTACAATACCAATAAGAATCCAACTAATATTGTTGCAAGTAGAGTCATAGTTGCAACAAAGATTGAAGAGAGGGAAAGTGGTTTGTTAGAAAATCTAATCCTTTCACCCTCTTACGCAGAATTATTTCTAAAGACAAAAGCATAAGTGGCTATACTGATAAAACATATAAGCTTGCTTTTATTTGCGCCTAAGTCTGCAAGAAGAATCTGGGTATATGAATAAAACTACACATGGAGTTTGATGTCTTTATTTAACTTTGGCTATAGGAATTTTGTAATCTTAATGATCACATCATGCCAAGATGAGATATTATATCGAATGTCTTGTCTATTTTGCAGTTGTGATGATTCGCCCTGAGGGTCTTACTTTGCATGTGGTAATTGCATACCACCCTTTCACAGTGTAAACAATCTATTTGAAAATTAATACTTGAGATCTCCAGAATGCTTACTGAGAGTGCAGAGGTAATTGTAGAGTTGGTATCTCCTTTAAACATAAACATTGTACTGATTAATATTCTATACAAAGAAATAGTTATACTGCACAAGAGACCCAATGAGAACGTATCTGTTGTAAATGTAATGAACCAACCCAAATGTCTTGTATTGTCTGAAAATAATGTGGAAGCTTTAGGAGAGACTCTGAGCATGTGAAATTGGTGTATAATACTTCAAGCTGAAAATAAGGGGAATAAACCAACTTTTGTGACCCTCAGTGGGCCAACAGCTATTTGAAAGACTGTGTGGGGCATAGCTATCTTTGCCAGTAGTCTGGTATGGCTGATTAGAAACCTGGTGGGGAAAGATTTAAACTAAGAATCACGGGCTAGGGAGAGATTCCTTAGGAAGTGAGAAGCTGTGGGTGGGGTAGCCAAGCTAAAGGCCTGGAGTGAAGAGAACACAAGGGAAATAGTAGGCAATGAAGTACAGCTGAAGTGCAGTATCTTTCAATGTGTAAGAAGTAAGTGCCTTATGGTGAAACCTCTCAAGTCTATACAGGGGAATCAGCACACATGGATGACTCTCTGGGGGGGATTGCTCCTGGCTGGACACCAAGGCTGACCAAGGCCCTTTGTAACTCACATTCTTGTTCTGGTTTGAGCTGAAATATTCCAATTTCCTAACTTTTCAGCTAAGACTCGCCTAAGTAACTTTGTTTTCGGAAAGTTAACAAGCATGTTTTTTAGATACTCTCTGTCACTGGAATTGATAACAATATTTCCAGCTGTCACCAGAGTAACAGGGCATTAGTATGTAGAAACACTATTGCTTATGCTTATTCCTATAGATACGAAGGCTACCTTTGAGTTAGCAGAATGTCATAAGTAAAAAGGGTAGACCTGCAGGAGGAGCAGATAGGATAGGTCACCCATAACTGACCAGCAGCATATTCCATACCATAGAAGTCATACTCACCTTCCCTGGAGGTGTTTAAGGCACGAGTGGATGAGGTGCTAGAAGGCATGGTTTAGTATTTGATAGGAATAGTTGGACTCGATGATCTGGTGGGTCTCTTCCAACCTGGTTATTCTATGATTCTGTGATTCTATGATTCAGTGTAAACCCAAGGGATCACAAGAATCAAGCTCTATTCTTTGATAGATGGCATTAAGTAAGGATCTTGTCCATCTTTCTGCCCACTGATCCCAAATCCGTGCAATCCTGGATTGAGCTCCCCTCTGCCACTGAGTGCAACCTGAGAGTTTCCCCTGTGCCTTCTCTGTAGCATCAGTGGAGATGTATAGCTGTCAGCAGGGGATTCAGTTTTCTGTATTTCTTTTTTATTATTATTTTCTTATTAATATTATTTTCCTTTAAAAATTATTATTGTTCCATTAAATCTGCTTTGTTTTTTTTTATTTCCAACCCACAAGCCTATCTCCCTCATTTCCCTTTCCCCTTCTCTCATGTGTCTGTTGGGAATTGGATTCACTGCCTACATTTAACTGGCTGACCAGGCCAGGAGGGTAGCTACACTATTAAAATCCCATCAGCAGGACACTATGAGAAAAATATGATGAAAGACTTGTGGATTGAACGGACTGGCTGAACTTTGGCAAATGTCAGCTCTGTCTTTGATCTGGCTGACATTGACTCTGTCAGACACAGAGCAAGCTTCTAAAGAAGCTTACAGAAACTGCCTGTGTAGCCTCCCTTGTCACTAAAACTTTGCTACATAAACCCAATGCACTCTCTGAAATGCTTCCAATGTAGAACAAAGAAGAGGAGCTAGAAGTCACAGAGGTATGACCCCTTTCTGTTCAAGGAAGTGTGGTAGGACTAAATATGGTACTGGAGTGCTTGTGCTGCAAGGATACAAGCTCCTTAGGAAAGATAGAGCAGAAGGCATGAAGGAGTTGGCCTTTGAGTTATCCTTTATGTGAGAAAGCAGCTGGAATGCATGGAGCTTTGCCTAGGGATAGCTCAGGAGCTATTTGAGAGCTTGTGAATGAAGATTGTGGTGCAACTACAGGGTTTCTGTTGCAGCAGGTATTTGCTACAGCCCAGGAAGAATTAGTAACAGAGACCTTCTTTAAATAACTGGAAGAAACATCATATTCTTAGGCCCTGGTTCTTATAGTGGATTTTAACCACCCTCATATCTCCTGGAGGGACAACTCAGAAGCACTCTTGAAGATTTTGTAAAATGTGTTTATAACAACTTCCTGACATGGGTGATTGAGCAGCCAACAATGAAGGGTGCTCTGTTGGACCTGTTACTTATAAACACAGAAGAACTTGTCACAGATGTGAAAGTCAGGGTCAGCCTTGGCTGCAGTGTCTGTAAGATGGTGATGCTCTTGATTTGAGGAGGAGGGAGCAGGGCAAAAAGTCAGACTGCAGACCTGGGTTTCAGGAGAGCGGATTTTGGCCTCTTCAGTGATCTACTTGTCCAGTAAAATATTATATGTCATTAAAGCATTTCAAGCTTTCTGAGACGGCCATGCAAAACCTATATTTTAAAAAAAAACCCCATGTGTTGTAGAATCATACAACAGTTTGGGTTGAAAGGAATCTTAGTGATGATCTAGTTCCAACACCCTGCCATGGGCAGGAACACATGTCATTAGATCAGGTTGCCCAAGGCCCCATCCAACCTGGCCTTGAACACCTCCAGGGATGGGGCATCAACAGCTTCCCTGGGCAGCCTGTTCCAGTGCCTCACCACTCTCATGGTGAAGAAATACCTTCTTAAGTATGATCTGAATCTGCACCTCTCCAGTTTATAGCTATTGCTCCTAGTCCTATCACTACAAGCCTTTGTAAACAGCTCCTCCTTAGCGTTCTTGTAAGCTCCCTTCAGGTGGTGGAAGGTTGCTATAAAAGCTCCTCAGAGCCTTCTCTTCTCCAGACTGAACAACCCCAAATCTCTCACTCTGTCCTTGCATGGGAAGTCCTCCAGCCCTCTGATCATCTTTGTGATCATCTTTTCCTCTGGACCCGCTCCAACAGCTCCATATCCTTCTTACGTTGAAGATTCCAGAACTGGACACAATACTCCAGATGAGGTCTCATGAGCATGGAGTAGAGGGGCAGAATCACCTCCTTCGACCTGCTGGTCATGCTTCTTTTGATGCAGCCGAGGATATGGTTGGCCTTCTGGGCTGCAAGCGTATACTGCTGGTTCATTTGGAGCTTCTCATCAACCAGCAACCCCAAGTCCTTCTCTGCAGTGCTGCTCTCAATCACATCATCCCCCATCCTATATTGAAACTGGGGATTGTCCTCATACAGGTGTAGGGCCTTGCACTTGGCCTTGTTGAACAGGATCAGACAGACCCACACCTCCAGCCCATCCTGATCCCTCTGGACGACATCCCATCCTTCCCCTGTGGTAACTGCTCTACTCATCTTGATGTCATCTGCAGACTTACTGAGGGTGCACTCAATCTCACTGTCTGTATTATTGATGAACATATAAAACAGCAGTGGTCCCAGTATGGACCCCTGGGGGACACTGCTTGTCATAGATCTCCTTCTGGACTTCAAGCCATTGGCCACTACTCACTGAATATGATCATCCAAACAGTTATCTATGGGTAAATCACAATCCTACAGTAGGAGATTATTTTATGAATTTTTTAAAGAGAGAAACTGATTTTTTTGGGAAGTTTTGTCTTCATCCATACTTTAAAGTGTATATGAATAAACCTCAGTATATTCAAATGAAAACAAAATTCAAATGTAATTCCCCACCCTAGTTCTCCCGTTCTAGGCAGGAGACTTTGAATGTTTTACTATTTGTTTTCAAGCCTTTCCTCAAAGCACTTTTTTTGGAATAGTGCCTACAAATATATGCCATGGCTAAAGCACTCACGTGTGGTCTTTCTGCTACTTATCACAAAGATCAGTTTCAGGTATATTGTTTCCTCAGATTCCTCCGAGCGTTTGTGCTCATCTTTTACTACTTCTTCATACTTGCATTATAAGCTCTTCCAAGCAGGAAAAGAGTTCATACTGGCCTGTTCTTTCATTTTGTATTTCTGTTCAGTGTCTGTATAAGAGATCCTTGCCTTTTGATAACCCTGTCTAAAACAATCTTGTTTAGATACAGTGACAATACAGTTACTACTAATACTCTTGCTATTATTCCTGGTTTTATTAGCTGAGGATCTTATTGGTTTGCATAAACATAGCTCTGTTATTTGGCCTCAAGCTGTTTCTCCCTAAATATAGGTGGTTTGTCAGGAGCTGCTAGGATTTCCTTTTTGAAGAGCACCCAGCCCTCTTGCCCTTAAGGACTGTCTCCAATGGGACTTTGCCAACCAACCTTCTGAACAGTCCAAAGTCTGCCCTCCTAAAGTTTATTGTGATTGCTCTGCTAATCCCCCTCTTCACCTCACCTAGAACTGGAAAACCTATCATCTAATGATCGCTTTGTCCCAGGTGTCCTCCAACTGTTACATCCCCTACAAGGCCTCCTCTGTTGATAAAGAGCAGGTCCAGGAGGGTGCCTTCCCTTGTTGACTCACTCGCCAGTTGTGTGAGGAAGTTGTCTTCCATGCATTCCAGGAACTTCCTAGACTGCTTCCTTTCTGCTGTATTGTACTTCCAGCAGACATCTGGAAGAGTGAAGTCTCCCATGAGGACAAGAGGTAGCACTCTTGAGACTGCTCCCAATTGTTTATAGAAGAGCTCATCAGCTGCTTCGTCTTGGCTAGGTGGTCTATAACAGATTCCCATCTCAATATCTGCCTTTTCATGGGCTCCTCTGATTTTAACCCACAAGCACTCAGTCCCATCATCACCATAATCGAACTAAAAGTTATCAAAGCACTTCCTAATATATAGGGCTACCCCACCTCCTCTCCTACCCTTCCTGTCCCCTTGAAGAGTTTAAACGACACCATAGCTGCACTCCAGTTATACAAGTCGTCCCACCACATTTCCATGATGGCAATGACATCATAGTCTCCCTGCCCTACAATAACTTCCAACTCTTCCTTCTTATTGCCCATGCTGTGTGCATTGGTGTAAATGCACTTCAGCCCTCATGGAAGGAATAGGGTTCATTCCCAATTGATTGGTCCTCGAAACAACAAACGCCTCAGTGCCAGTTTCATCCTTACTGTCACGACATATAATCACCTCCACTTGTTCTGTGGTGTCATACTGATGGTCCTTGCCAGCACACGATCTCCCAGTCACTGAAGTTCTGATTCCAGGCTCACTCCTGACTAGTCTGGTCTCGTTCCCCTCCCCCTTCACATTTAGCTTAAAGCTCTACTCATGAGCCTATCTAGATTTTTAGTGAGGACTAGAGTCTTCCTAGGAGAGAAGCATGCCCCATCCTTAGTAAGGAATCCTGGGGATGCATGGGCCACCCCATGATCAAAGAATCCAAAGCCTCTCTCCTCATACCAGGCTGGGAGCCAGATATTAATCAAGTGCTTCTTATTGACCTCTTGCTCCTCATTCCTTAGTGTTGGAATGAAGCTAAAGTTATTTGTAACCTTTAAGGATTCTGAATATATTTGGTATCTCATTAGTTTCTAATAATCAAAATGTGCAAAAGAAAAGGATCAATAGTACTGTATCAGTATATTCAGTTTCTTTCTTTCCAATAGTCTTTTTATCTTAATAGAAAGAAGAGAAGCAGCTTAACACTCCATCAGATAAATTAAAATCTACTAGATACATGGATTTTCTAAGCCAAAGTTATCCGGAAAAAAAAAGAGAAAAGTCCAGTCTGGTCATTCTTTTAAGTCCTGTAGTACTCTGAGCATCCTATCTCTCTCAAATTTTCCTCCCCCTTTGCAATCATTGAGCTAGTAGAAGAGATCCTATGGGAAGTTGATACATCCTTTTAAGGCTTTTATTTTCTAGATTTATTTTGTTGGTATTTTATTTGTTTGGTTGTTTCTTCATTTTTTTGTTAATTTTCTTCTCCAAGTGCTTCCCCTGCGCTTGCCAGTCCTCTGGATAGTTAGAAAGCTCTGAGATGATCTTGCTCCCAGATATGCCAGAAAGGGATCACTTTAACCTAACTGAGAACAAAATCATCCCTAAATGTCAAAATGGGTGATTTCTAAGAGGCTGTTTGTACTCCGGGAGGTGATCTCACACCGTACTTTCTCCTGGGTGAAAGAGATGAAGAGAATTCCAGTTTTACATGTCATGCCATTACACTTCATGCTGCACTGACTCAGCCATATTCTACTTAACAAAATGTTCAGGGGAGCCATTTCTATTCATAACATACTTTGCATGGTTCAGATAAATTGAGTTAACATATCTCCATAAGGGTCATAATTTTCTAGAACAGAATTCTTACAGAGCAGAGAATGACAAAATTATTTTTCTCCTCCTGTATGGGAAGAAACTGAGGTATGTTTAAACTTTTAAACTTGATATTATGAACGATGTTTTAATTCTGTAAAATGAATCAGTTTATGCAGAATACTCTCTTGAAAATGCTAGCAACCCTGATCAAGGACTAAGTAGTTCTAACCAGTTAATTGTTAAAGTGATGTCTTATCTGGGTTTTTTTTTCCAGTGAGTGTGGTAACTCATATCTATGATCTATGAAGTCTGTATTGGCTAGTAAAATACAATTCATTTTAAATTAAAATGAAGCTTTTCTTTGACAAGACAATACAATGTTCTCTCTCATGTAATGCATTGTATGGGTATATTTGTCAGTATAAATTTTTTGGTGACAAAAATAAACTATCATTCATTTTATTGCTGGAGAAGGTATTTTTTCTTATTCATACCAATGTCATACTTCCACTATTTCTTAGGAAATACATGACATTACTTCAAAATGAGTATTATTAGAAAACATTCTGGCCCTGCATGGTAAAGATATTACTTTCTTTTCTATTATACTTATCACTGTCCAAAGAAGGATTTGCTTTGATTACACTAGCCTGATACGGCATAGGACCAGTCTCATTCAGAATCTATCTGCAAAAGTGGTTTTCTATAGACGAACCTCTCACACGGACAATGCATTGCAGTAGCATAGCTTAAAATATTTCTCACACCATCTAGCCTTAACAATTCTGCATGGGGTCAAAATGGCATGGATGTATAACCAGATTTCTAATAAGCAGAAATTAGTCATCTTGCTATAATTGTTAAGCTCCCATAATTTTAATTTATATAAATGAATTAAATGCTCTGACTGCAGTTTCTTCTCAGTTCTAATTAGACAAAAAAAACCCTAGAGGAATTATTCAGTTTTCAGTTTTCAAAGATTTTGATTATAATTAACAACATATTTAACTTGTTGAATTGGGAATATTCTGTGCTGTGTACCAATGTCCATTCAAACTTCAACTATTCCCTGAAAGGACAGGTCTATATTGTCAATGCTATGTTCCGAGCCAAACTTCATCTGTAATTCTCCTTCAGGTAACAAAGACAAATATTTGAGTCCTTGCTAGTCTTTGCAAAGGCAATGCTATGAAATTAAGACTTAGAAGCAACATGCATAACCCACAAATTTAGTATTGCGGTGTTAAACATATATTTGGAAAGTTACAACTTCTGAACATGAATTTAACTTTCTGTTGGTCTGGAGATGTGCAGAATAATATTTTAGCCTAGCAGATCTATGTTTTCGGTTTATTCTGTTTTATGTTTGTTGATTGGGCAACAAAAGAGTGCAGGAGACTCAGGAAAAGGAAGGTGATGTGCAGAAATGCAAATTCACTTCCTGCATAATTCTGTGTGTAACCAGATTTTCCTTCCTTATATTTTAATACCTTACCCCCTTTTGTACCTTTCTTCCTGGGAAATGAGTAGGAAGTAGAAGAGAAATCAGTGAGATTTAAGTCTTGTCATACTTCCCCAACAAGTCACAATTTAAAATGGGTAATCAATATGAAGTGCTCCTCTTAAAATTTAATGGGCTGTTGTCTGTTCCATTTTTTTTAAAAAAAAAGAGGCTA
Organism: Clamator glandarius; assembly: GCA_033459285.1. NCBI lineage: Eukaryota > Metazoa > Chordata > Aves > Cuculiformes > Cuculidae > Clamator > Clamator glandarius. The sequence continues at coordinate 575,117 of JAUNZM010000153.1, forward strand.
AAGGGGTAATATTCATGACCCTAGGGCAGTGGTAGGTCCAAAGGGGCATATTTAATTGGTAAAGAACTGTCTGCGTTAAGTCTTTGAAACCCGGTATTAGCTTGAAGTAGTTGATCTCAATTTATGTTGAGACTGACATTTATTTGACCTTTTCTTTTGCTGTAAGTACTTCGTATGGTCAGGCTATATCCCAGCACTCTGGGAATGATGCAGCAAAGCCGAATACCTGTACATTTCTGGTGGTGTTCCTTTCACACACACATTGTATAGACTCCTTTGTACAGAAGGTTTTTGTCTATTTGAATGTAAAAGTGAAACTTTACTTGTGTTTTGGTTAGTACCGCAAAACTACAAAACAAGTAAGGAAGAATCTCATCCTCCCTGTACGTATGCCTTCAATCCTAGACAGGACCAGCACTCCAGACATGGAATGGTGAGAGGTGACTTCCAAGTACTATCATCTGTAGCATAAGCAACCTTCTCTTGTTCTTTCCTAAATGCCTGTCATATCTCTTTTCACTATCATCTCTTCATAGGTGTTCTGTTCCTATGTCTTTGTATGTGTTTTCCAGATTAATCTTCCTTAATTATAATGTGCTTCAAAGCAGAACTATCTCTTCAAACTCTCCTAGATATGGAGGACCATGAATCACTCCAGATATATCACCCTAGAATAATTTGCTCCCCAGAAAATGATTACAAACAGGGCATTGCAATGAATATACATTATTATAGATTCACAAATGAATAAGAAATCAACAAGCCTGTAAACAAAAATGGAGAACCCATTGAGGACTTCAAGAAGAGCAGAAAGATTGGAGTAAAAATGAATGCTCATTGATATTTTTTTCTTTTTCTCCTACCCCTGTCATTATTGCCTAATTTTGTAATGGGTGATCAACATTTATGTGCTTGTTTCATTGTCTCTTTTGTATCCAGAAACTTTCCAAGGAGTCTGCAGGAAGGAGTAGTGCTCATTACAACATCACAATTAAGACAACATATCTCACAGAGATGCAGCTTCTGTAGATTTTTTAGATCACATATTTTTCAATGTTAAAATTAAGCATGCCTTTGTCCTTCAGAAAATACCCAGGACTTTGAGTCTCTTTCTCTGTTAGGAAGTGCCTAGCATATTTGGGGCTAAAAAATAGTGTGTGGTTTTGCTGAGTAGAGTTCTCCTAGCCCAATATAGGGAAAATTTTCACGGGTCTTATGAGGAACACAAGTATCAGTTTACCACTAGTGAAATGATTTGGCAGAAAATAGCTTAAGAACGAATTAAAACTAGTTACTATTGGAGTCAACACAAAAGATATCTCTTTATTTCCTGAAATAGCAAAGATTCAAAGCAATACTTTTATTTTGGAACACCAGCCTGATGTCACAAATCTTAAGAGCACTTCCTAGGGAAATACCTCGGATGCAAAACTCCAGGTAATCTTTCAATGTCAAAGCAGTAAATTAATGCCATCCAGAATTCTCTGTGATATAAAAACATGTAACTTACTCCTGCAAGTACTGTGCAAATTACCCATGTGCCTTTTTCTTAAGTTTAAAATGCAAACATGGTTCTTCAGGTTATGGGTTAAAATTTGAGAACTTATGAATACAGGAAGTAAGAAGGTGCTGAAAAACAAAGCCATGTTTCATTGTGATTGTATTACTGCAATAAGGTTTTCAGAAAAACTGTTAGCTTGCATTTCCCTTAGTTACAAAATAGGTAAGAATGAATGCTTGAAGGAATAAGACTGACATACATTAATAATAGACTGCAGGATTCAGATAAGAAATTTGTGGAATAATAACATAATTGTGTATCTAAAGAAGTCTAAAAAAAGAAATGGAACAGATTAAAATTTTTCCAAGTTCAGCTGTGTCAACATTAAACAAAGAAAAAAAGCAAACTCATGCAAACAGAAATAACGTGGAGGAAATTAACATTCATATCAAGGAGGTAATTAGAAAATTTCCTACAAAAATCTTTCTATAGGTCTTGGATTTTCTGTGTATTCTAAAGTAAAAACAAAGTTATTACAACAATAACAGCAACAACCAATAAAGTTAATTATAACAACAACTAATGAGTTGCTAGTTAGTAATAAAATACAAACCTAAAGTAAATACTACAACCATCCCCAATGATTACATTTGCTTTTGTATAATTTAATATGCAACAGGAAAACACAATGAAATGTATATAGAATTATCTCATGAGTGAATGTGTTATATGAGCTAAAATTCATTTAGCCAAGTTTTGTTAAAGGTACTTGTCCTCTTTATAAGTTCAAGTACAGTAAAAGTAGAGTTTTGTTTCAGATTTTTTGTATTCCTTCTTCTTCTAATTAATTTCAGTTTCACTTATGGCAAAAATAGTCCACATCTTAGTTACTTACTTATCACTGAATCTGGTCAAGATACTCTCATTAATGTTAATGTTATTAATGTTAATATTAATGATGAAAAATATTTAAAATACTTTCTAAAATGAAAACAAATGAAATAACACTTACTGTTTTGTGAATAGATTCATATTTTTTTCGTAGGTTAAGATGAACATAATCCAGAACGTTGTCTACATGGACTGACTACAAATAAGGAGACAAAAAAGAGGCTGTTCCCAGATTAGTGTACAGTGGTAAACACCATCATCTGTCCTCTGAATAGTTCAGGAGTGTTTCAGTGGCATGGTACTACACACCTTCAAGATGCAGAAAGTGATGCTTATGTTACCTACAAATAGGATTAAAAATTCTAAGGCTGAATTAAAGATGATAATTCTTAGAAAAAACATGTAAAATTAATTTTCTGGCTTTGGCCTGTTACATTTATAAAGTTGGAGAACGGCCTTGATTATACCATGAAGGAAGTAGGAGGAAGATCTTTTCAGTCTGAAATCTTCTTTGCTACCTTACTGCAGCAGTAATACCATTATATATTTTAAGTTATAATGAACAAAAGCAGGCAGGAAAAAAAAGCATTGGTAATAAATTTAGATACATTAAGAAAAGTGAAGTGAAACACTGCCTTTACAAAAGAGCTACATGGACTTGTGAGAGGATGTATCAGCTAAAATCAGTCTGGTGTCTTGTTTAGTTTGCGTGGCAGCTGGCAAAGGTTTTACGATGCGAGAATAACTTAAAAAGTCTGGGCAATTCTTAGGTTGTGAGTTTTTCTTTATTGTTTTTAAGGCTTAGTAGACTGCACAGTTGAACAGCAAATGTAGAATGGATATCCTTCCAAACCCTTTCAAATTTTTGAAGTATTCAAGAGAAGTGCTTTCCCAGGACTATATCTAGTCATACTTTGAATAACTTCAAGGACTGAGGCTCTAAAACCTCTCTGGGAAACTTCTGCTAGTTTCTGACTACCTTCACAATAAAAAAATAAAGCCAACCCCTATAACAGGGTACAGATGGAATTTCTTGGTATTTTGATTGCCTCTTGTCTTGTCAGTGAGAAGAGTCTGGCTTCATCTTTTTTTCATCCACTATTCAGGTGTTAATAAGATCTCCTGCCATGCATTCCTTTTTATTAGTCCTGATAATCCCAGTTCTCTAGGCCTTGCCTCATAAGACATGCTCCTATCTATTAATCAGCTTCAAGGCCCTTTGCTGGGATTACACACTTTTCCTGGGGAGCCCAGAGCCAGACACAGCACTCCACAGGTATTGTGCTTCCTCTGCTGAATAAAGACGATTGCCCCCCTCAGATTGCTAGTGAACTTCTTCCAAATGCAGCACAGCATGCTGCTGGCCGCCTTTGCCAGGAAAACACTGCTCTGGCTCATAGTTAATTTCTGACCCAGCACAGGACTCCCAGAGTTTTTTTTTTACAACCCTGAGAGAAAAAGTTCAATCCCCAGCACCTGCTGGTTCTTCCCCAGATGCAAGACTTATAACTTTCCCTTGTTGTACTTCATGAGGTTCCTGTCAGCCTTTTTCTCCAGCCCTTCATAATCCTTCTGCCAGCCACTCCTCTCGATTTTGTATTTATATCGTTATTTTACCAGTCAAGAGAACAATGAAGATATTCTGTCTCCAGCCTCTCCAGTCCCCTAATAATTAATTATGTCAGATTTTCTAAATCGTGCCTAGAATTATTTGCATCAGTAAAAGGATGACTTATAATAGTCAGACTAAAGCATGCACTGCAAATGTAATATAAAGATAATTAGCACTACAATTTTTTGGCATAATAAAGGTCTGTGATGCATCCAAAGCTTCAAAAAACTTACAAAATGTGATTTCCTCAGACTACTGAGTATTTTGGTACTTCTACATATATGATGAAGATGAGTATAAAATCTAGCCACCATCCCAAAATTAAACTATATAATAAAAGTTGAACACTAGAAGGGAAGCCATTGTTTAGCTCAGATTGATAATAGACCATGAACGTTCCAATAAGTGAGGATATGAGCTTGTATGATGTTTTAAGTGCAGTAAGTTGTATATATCCACTTGTGTGATCTCAAAAACCAAGAAGGCACTGATTTATTTTTCCTCTTAAGAAATAGTCACAACGCCTAGTTGAGCTGATTTTCAGTTGTACAGATATATAGAAAAAATATCTAATATGGAAAGAGAGGAAGATAAAAAATCAGGATGAAGTAATAAAAGCATAGATCCTCCATTGTCCTATGCTTTCCCAGACACTCATAATATAAACATGCCATGAAACTGTGCCAGTTGGATGTGTTTCAAGCAGTTATTTATGCCACTTTGTTGTGGAAATCTGATTCCTATTATAAACAAGATTCTGATATGATAAAATCCTTGTTTTGTGGTTAATTTTGAACCAGTGGTTTTAAGCACTCACACAAGATTTTGCAGAACCAATGTGTCCTGATAGAATCAGTTCTTTGTTAAAGTGTGTTTAAGTGCTTGTGATTTTTGAAAGCCTGAGATTTCACCAGCAGAACAGTTTTTAAAGAAAACTTCATACCAGAGTTTTCTGCCTTGCAGTACAGGGAGCACAGGAAATGTTATATTAGAAAGAAGTGTGGATAAAATTATGTCAGCTGCAGGACTGTAGAGTATCAAAGAAAGACCTGAAAATGAGTACATCTCAAAAAGTAAACTCAAAGGCAGTTGAATCCTTCATTGTGATAAATAAACCTCAGAATGCATACGATCTATAAATACACAAAAAGGTACAAAACGTAGCTGAGGCACATTAACTGGATAAGCAGAAAGAAACAGAAGGAAATCAACAATTACAATGAAAGAGAGATAGAAAGCATGGAGATAAAAAAAACAAGAGCAAAATAATTTCAATAGTCTTCAAAATGTATTTTTACTTCTTTTTGAGAAAAGTATATGCTTTCTGACACAAAGTGTATAAAGCACTTTACACTGTTTCAGTTCACTTCAAGTGCTACACTATAGTGCCACAGCCATTTTCTGTGCTGCTCAGTGACGAATACTCAGTGTGCTTTGCCTCTGACATGTTGTTCTGCCATCTCACTCAGGCAAAAGCTGGAAATGCATAAATATGTCTTAAAAAAATTGTATATCCATCGTTTTCCTTTTTCTCCACTCTATTCATGGCTCTATTATAAAATTCTGTGACGTGCCACTGAGTATTTTTTAAAGGTTTCTTAAAAATAATCTAAGATCTTTCACAGGTTTGTATTGGAATCTTAAGTTTGTAGTATTGTTACATCCATCAGGTCCTCAAGAGTTGACTTCTACGCTATGATTTTGGCCCAGCAAATGTATTTAAAATGCTTCAGTACGTGAAGTATACTACCCTAGCATCAATTACATTGAAATTTAAGAGAAAGAGCTTTAAATAAACAAACAAAAATCTTTTTTTTTGAGCTCAATAGACAGAGGACATGTGATTTTGTTTTGCTTTTTAACAAGCAGCTTCAAATAATTGTAGCAGTATTGCTGTTGCAGTGATCATCTGAGGTAGACTGTTATATAAATGTAAAACGGAGACTATATATTTGTTATTAAACAACCACATCAAGTGGAGAAACACAGATGAGCTTTTGAGTGACTTCTGTAGTCTTTTCTAGGCCATCATTCTGGTTATTGTTCCAGAAAAAAACCTCATGATTTTGTGGTCATTCTGATAGTGCGTTTCTTTTGAATCTTGGCAATTATTCACAGAGATATTTTCTTCTTATTTGTTCATGTCTGGTAAACACAAGGTAGATACTTTACTCGTCTGAAGAGCAAGCTATGAAGCATTTAGTCAGACATTTCATGATTTTTTTAATTCTAATGAAAGACTCTCCTGAGACCTATTTCTGCTATGCAGCAGGAAAAGTAACTATGATGTTTCAATTCAATTATTTATTTTACATTGCTGGAGGACAAACAGCAACAGAATTGTTTTTCCTTTGCAGTCTGAGTTTTCAGTGTACCTGACATACCACGTCAAGCAAGAATAAATAGTTGTAATTGCAACTGCTATTTCTCCCTAAGCAGATTTTTTTGTGTACAGAGGCTGGGACTGTACTACACTATGTCTTTCGGTTATGATAATAATATTACAAAATACTACGATAATGTTATGATACAATATTGCTGTAATGTAATAAATAATATGATGATGATAATATTATGAAAACATATAATCTCATATTCTCTGTTCCGATTTAAAAATGTGCTTTAATCATAGCATCATAGAATCATAGAATGGTTTGTGTTAGAAGGAAAATTAAAGATCATCTAATTCCACAACCCTGTCATGGGCAAGGACACATTCAACTAGACAAGGCTGCTCAAGGCCCCATCCTACTTGGCCTTGAGGACTTCCAGGATGGGGCCATCCACAACTTTCCTGGGCAACTTGTTCCAGTGCCTCACCTCCCTCATGGTGAAGAATTTCTTCCTAATGTCTAGTCTCTATCTTCCCCCTTCCTATTTAAAGACATTCCTCCTCTTCCTATCACTACATTCCCTTGTAAAATGTCCCTCCCCAGCTTTCTGGTACCCCTTCAGATACTGGAAGGTCACTATAAGGTCTCCCTAGAGCCTTCTCTTCTCCAGGCTGAACAGCCCAACTCTCTTAGCCTGTCCTCATAGCAGAGGTACTCCAGCCTTCTGATCACCTTTGTAGCCCTCTTCTGGACTCATTCCAACAGTTCCATAGACTTCTTATGTTGAAGATTCCAGTAACGGACACAATACTCCAGGTGGAGTCTCACAAGTAGTAGTAGAGTAGAGGGGTAGAGTTATCTCCCTTGACCTGCTGGCCACCTTTTGATGCAGCCCAGGATATAGTTGGCCTTCTGGGCTGTGAGGCCACATTGTAAGCTCGTAGAATCATAGAATCACCAGGTTGGAAAAGACCCATCGGATCATCGAGTCCAACCATTCCTATCAAATATTAAACCATGCCCCTCAGCACCTTCTCCACCCGTGTTTTAAACATCTACAGGGAAGGTGACTCAACCACCTCCCTGGGCAGCCTGTTGAGCTTCTCATTAACCAGCTCCCCCTAGTCCTTCTCCACAAGGCTGACCCAAATCAAGTCATCCTCTGTCCTGTACTGAAACAAGGGACTGCCCTGACACAAGCGTAGGACATAGCACTTGGCCTTATTAAACCTCATGAGGTTCACACAAGCTCACTTCTCCAGCTTGTCCAGGTCCCTCTGGATGACATCCCATCCTTCTGATGTGACAACTCATGTTGTTGTCATCTGCAAACTTGCTAAGGATGCACTTGATCTCACTGTCAATATCATTGATGAATATTTAAACTGCACTGGACCCACAGTATGGACCCTTGAGGGACATCACTTGTCACAGATCTTGATCAAGCTGTTGATCTCTACTCTCTGAATGCAGTCATCCAACCGATTCCTTATCCACCGAACAGCCCACCTATCAAATCCATCTTTCCAGCTTAGAGAGAAGGATGTTGTGGGGGGAAGGATGTTGTCAAAGGCTTTACAGAAATCCAGATAGACTATATTCATTGCTTTTCATGGGTCCACAGAAGTGGTTACTCCATTGTAGAAAGGCACTAGGTCGCTCAGGCAGGACTTGTCCTCGATGAAGCCATACTGCGTGTCTCAAATCACCTCCCTGTCCAATTTGTGCTTTAGCATAGCTTCTAGGAGCATCTGTTCCATAATCTTCCTAAGCACTTAAGTGAGGCTGACAGGTCAGTAGTTCCTAGGGTCTTATATAACATTTTTAAAAATGGGCACAATGTTACCCTGATTCCAGTCACCAGGGACTTCTCCCAGTTGCCATGACTTTTCAGATATCATGGAGAGTGACTTGGCAACAGCATCTGCCAATTCCCTCAAGACTCTGGGATGTATCTCATCAGGTGCCATATACTTAGATATGTTCAGGTTCTTCAGGTGATCATGAACCGGATCTTCCCCTACAAGGGGAAGGACTATACTCCCTCTGGCCCCCTTGTTGTTGTCCAGTGACCCAGGAGGGGTGAGGAGAGAGGTTATCAGTGAAGACTGAGGCGAAATTGTTGTTGCATACCTCAGCCTTCACCTTGTTTTTTGATATAAGGTCACTATTTTCATTTATTGGTCAAGGTATGCTTTCCTTAACTTCCCTTTTCTGACTGATGTACCTGTAGAAGCCCTTCTTGCTAGTCTTCACTTCCTTTGCCAAGTTCAGCTCCAGATGCACCTTGGCCTTCCTGACCCCATCCCTACAGAACAGGGCAGCATCCCTATATTCTTCCCAGGTTACCTGTCTCTGGTTGCACTGCCTGTGCGGTTGATTCTTGCTCTTCAGTTTGACCAGCAGGTTCTGAGTCAGCCACACTGGTCTTTTCCCTTTCCTGCCTAATCCTGTACATCCGGGGACTGACCATTCTTACACTCCATAAGGCTCCTTAAATATTTTCTAGTTCTGTTCTGTTCCCTTGTCTCTGAGGACCATATCCCTGGGGGATCCTACTGACTAACTCCTTGAAGAGCTGGCAATTTTCTTTACTAAAATTTAGGCTCCTGAGTATATGCCTTGCCTGTCCTATGTCCCTCAGGATCTTGAACTTCACCAGTGCATGATCACTGCAGCCCAGGCTGCCTATGATCTTGATGTCACTGATAAGCTTACCTGCTTTGGTGGTCCAGTATTGCTTCCTCTTGGGTAGGGGTGTCTATTACCTGGGTTAAGAAATTCTATTAGATACATTCTAGAAGTCTCCTGGATTGCCTAAATCTTGCAGTGCTACTTTTTCCAACAGGTGTCAGGGTGGTTGAAATCCCCCAGTAGGATGAGGGCTTGAGATCATGAAGCCTCCTGTAGCTGGGGGAAGAACGTTTCATTGGTCAACTCTCCTTGATCAGGTGGCCTGCAGTATGCACAAGCCACAAGGTTTCTATTTTGCCTTTAGGTTTTATTCTAGTCCATAAGCTTTAGGCTTGTTCATGGCTATTCTTCAAAGACAGCTTTTCACGCTCCATCCATTTTCTGATATAGAGGGCAACTTCTCCACCCCTCCTTGCCAGTCTGCCCCTTCTGAATAGACTGTAGCCACCGACAGCCACAATCCAGTCATGAGATTCATCTTATCAAGTTTCAGTAATGGCAATTAGGTCATAGTACTTCAATGATTTCTTGATCAGGGTAGATAAGCTTTATTAGGGTGACACTGACATGCACAGTTAAGGGTGATACAAAAAGTATGAGCATTAGAAAATTTCTTCAAACACATATGTGGGAGGTTAGTACCATGATATACTGAAATAAGTAGGTTTTAATTGGCTGGGCTTATTTTTTTCAATTACAGCACATATTTTGTTCTATAATATAGAAGTCACCAGAAACTATTGAAAGAGTTTTTGGCTTGCAGTTTTTTTGTGTTCAGTAATTACAGTTATTTAGACTGTGCTGTGCCTCTGTGGTTTTAATGATATTAAGGTTTTGAAGAGAAAGCAAGAAGAAAAAGCCTCATGCTTTTATACTTACTGAGTTAACTTTTCTACTTCCCCTGCTATGTCTGGCCAAAGTTGATTCAAAGATGCAGAGGTGAACAGACAATTGAAAATGGAGAACATCAGTCTAGGTCAAAACATAATTCTTATGCAATTCATTTTCAAAGAACATATATAAGCAGCCATTAAAATTCCAATATCCAAGTCTTAGACAAAATTTAAGGAGAGGAGTAAATGATCAAACATTAATCAAGTCTCCTGACAAAGGTTAAAGGAACGGAAAATTATAATAATAACTCATCCTTGCTATAGTTTTCACATAATCATCTCATGGTTTATCTAGGTTACTGAGCTCTATGTCATTCTAGAGGGCATGGGTAGGAACTCAACCTTTTTGTTCTTTGCTAACAGCTCTTCTTCGAGTTTTAGCAGTATTAATTATTCATTTTCACAGTTAGAGATTTGTTGTCTTAAATCTTCCAAGATGAATTGATAAAAAGATTCTACATGTCATATTCTTTGAGTTCCTTAAATTAAACCTTTTTTTGTACAGGTCTTGTAATAGGCTGGGTTTACTGTCTCATCTGTCATATCTCAACAGACACCTCTCTCTACCGGACTCTCGCTTCTCCCCGTTGACGACCGCTGAGATGCAGACTCTAATTTAGACGAAGCTCAAATGGCACTTTATTGATTGCGCAGTTTGCTTTTATAACCCTGTCCAGCAAGAGGCCCTCCTTCGTGTGCGGTCCCTAACCTCTACTGTCACATCCCATGTTCTTCCGCATCACCGTCCCTAACTTGTTGACCTAGTCCACCCACAAATCCCCCTCCCCTTGCAGGAGTAGTGCACATTGAACAGCAAAGGCAAGCTGCATGCCACGCATACGTGAGAGGAGACATTGAAATGCACAACTCAACATCATTGGAAGCAATAATAGAAGAAGCAAAGCTGCAACACCCCATAGGATCCATTCCTTTAAACTAAATTATGCAAACCAGTCCCATACACCCTGCAAAGCATCAGCCAGAGCATCCTGACCCCCCCCCAAATTTCTCCCCAGCCACCAAGCCGTGATAGCCAGAACCGCACCTGTCCCCTGTTCTACAGTGTATTATTGGTTAAAGGTAACTGTCCATAAAGCTAGTATTAACATATTATTGGCTAAACTACTGCACATGCTAAGAAACCAAGTTACCGTAAAATTAACTATGTTGATAGTTCTCTTTGATTGTTTTCCTTTCAGCTGGTACTTGCTCCCACTGAGCCAGCTCTTGTATTCCTTCCAGCTGCTTATCAGAAGGCTGTCTTTTCTCCTCACCAAACTGGCCTTTGTTTATCTTTCACTTCTCTGTTTCAAGGCCATCTTCTCTGTAAAACATTCCCACAATTCCCCCTTTTTGTTTTTCGATGACTAAAGCGTTCAGGTGAAACATATGATTGACTTGATGTTGTATACACTGTAACACACAGGATAATTGTTAAAGCAACTAACACCATTAAAAATTACATTCCTCCTCATTCTTATCAACTGCTTTTGTGGTTGAGGCTTAACAGTTGTCACACAGCAACGTTGTTTTATCCATCTTGCAGGTGCCCAAAGTGGTCCTGTATCTGTTAAAACACAAGCATAACCTCGTCCCATGTTAGTATCTAATACAGACCTGTCCAGTGCCCATAATAACTGTTTTTCAATAGCACTTTCACATTGTCTTGTACTTGCTCTAATTTTGTAACAATATATTTATTAATAGAGAGGTACATTCAATAATGACAGACTTGGTAAATGGATATCAATACTTCCTGGATAATCTGTTAGATGTACTTTTACATTCAAAATGTTTATCATGCAGCACTTAGCATAGTGATTAAATGATTGTTGAGTCTTGGCCTGATAACAGAACAATTCTTTTTCTTCCCTTGGTGATTATCATTGTAATCATTTTAAATCTAGTGACTATGTTTTGTTTATTTGTTTGTTTTTAAGGGTGAAGTGGTAAAATATCCACTCAATAATTTGCAATGAATCATTTGAATTTTCCTCTGTCGTTGGCTCAATTATCCCTAAAGGTTGTCTGCACTAGGACCCAGCAGTTGCTGATGCACGACAGTGGAATGTAGAGTGTTCTCACAAATTGGCATTCCTCTAGAGAGATAACGCCGTTAACTCCTTTGGACTTCTTCAAATCTAAAAGAAAAAGAAACTTAGAAAGGAAGGAGAAGGGCGCTGGGGGGGGAGCGGGGGACTCACACACATACAGCTGCAGGGTTAGGCTTTATCCCTTTTTTATGTTTTGCTAGGTATTTTAAACTTTTCCCTTCTGAAGCCTTTCATTCCAAAGATCCCCAGGTAAATTTACCTGTTTGCCAGCTTAGTGGACATTTGAGATTGAAAGGTCCCAGAGATATATTTTCAAGACTAATCAAAACCAATTTGTAAGTCTTACAAACGTTTGAAGTACTTCAAACACACACACACGAACAATCATTTCTCAGCTAGCTGAATACATTCATACAATGTTGGTTATCACTATTGGATCCACAATTTTCCAATGCTATGGATATTTCAGTTACACACAGTGCCGGGACCATACAACACTTAAAATATATACATGCATTATCTAATAAGGCTTATATAGATTTCACTTATGGTAAACATTTTTTTTTTGTGGTTTCTGTGTTGATAGAATCACGGACTGGTCAGTTGAACCACAGCTTCTATCTCCCTGTATGCGATTTCCTTCATGGGGTACAATTGCTGAAAAACAAATCAGCTGAGTGATTCTAATGCCCTTTGATATAAAGTCAGGAGGCACAGGCATCCAAGGTATTACTTGCATCGCTCTCGTAAAGTCAGCTTCAGTCAATTCTGGTAAAACAAAGAATCTTTGTAACAGGTGATCATGCAATTAACAGTGCACTAAGTCCATTTTTTGCGTTCTCTAAGGCTAATTGTTTAAGCAACACCTATTGAGAGGCGATATTGTCTGCCTGCTTATTTAAGACCTCTTGTAGTTTGTCTAGAAAAGTCATGTAATAAACACCATTTTCCAGATTTCTTTCTTATCACAAATACAGGTGTATTCCAAGGAGTATTAAATGGGACTATATGTCTGTGATCTAGTTGCCTCTCCACTTAATTTTACAATGTACCCAATTTTTCACTAGTTCATAGTTCCAATGCCTATTCCCATTGCATTTAACACATCTCTCCCCCACAAGATTAGTGGAACTTGCACAACTAAGGGTTATGCTACAGTCATTTTAAGATGTTCTGGCTTTCCTCTTTTGTGTTAATGTTCACTTCAACATATGAGGCTGAGTTTGTAGGGATTAAGCCAAATGTATTTCAGGGATTCTTATGGACTCAAATCCTTGTGAGCCATGCTCTACAGAGTCAGCTTGGAACACAGCTACTTTGAACTAAATACACTATCCGCCTATCCTTTGATATTAATACTAGTGGAAATGATGTTCATAACACTAGTGGAGACAGCATGCATACCCTTGCTTGAATGATTCCAGTACAGTCTGCATCAGTGACCCCAGGTAAAACAAAGATTCCCAATTGACTTATTATTTTCCCACATTAGTTAGCCTGGATCCCATGTTTGTTATATGAACATACTGCTCTTCCGTGACACAATAGGCAGTCTTTAGTGTTAGAAAAGTGGTGAGAAATATTGTGCTCCTGAGACACAGAGTGTGCCATCGATGTACAAAAAGAACATTTTTAATGCTCAGCATCTGAAACAAGTTTCCAGAGTGCTGTTTGCATCTCAGAAAACAAATCAGGGTGTTTGCCCACATATTGACAGTAGGCACACAGCATCCACTGTTACCAGAAGCTCTGTAAGGTGAATAAAAAGTAAGAAATATACAAAGTCTCAAAAATGTAAAGCAAGAAATCCTACTGAAGATATGTCACTATTTTAATATCAATGGCGGAAAGTTTCAAAGTTGTTCTTCTTTATGCATATGTTTATTTTTCTGCATATTCTCTCTGTGTATATGTAAGAATCATGAGAACACATGAAGATGTTTAAAGTTTGACCAGAATCATAGAATCACTTAGATTGGAAAAGAACTTTAAAATCATTGAGCCCAATTGTAAACCCAGCTCTGCCAAATCTGCCACTAAGTGTCACTTTTACACACATTCTAAATACCTCCATGGAGGCAGACTCCACCACTGCCCTGGGCAGCCTGTTTCAATGCTTGGCCAGCCTTCCAGTAAGGAAATTTTTCTTACTATCCAATCTAGACCTCCCTTGGTGCAAATTTATGCCATTTTCTCTTGTTCTGTCACATGTTACCTGGGGAGAAAAGACCATCATTGGCCTCACTGAAATCTCCTTTCTAGAAGTTGTAGCATTCTCTAAGATCTCCACTCAACCTCCGCTTCTCTAGGCTAAACAACTCCAATTCCCTCACCCTCTCCTCATAATATTTGCTGTCCAGACCCTTCAGGAGCTTCATTGTCCTTCTTGATACATGCCCTGGCACCTCAATATCTTTCTTGTACTGAGAAGCCCCAAACTGAGCACAGTATTTGATGTGTGGCCTCACCAGGGGGACAATCACTTACCTGGTTTGGCTGTCCATATTATTCCTGATATAAGCCAGGATGCTGCTGGCCTTCTTGGGCACCTGACCGCACTGCTGGCTCGTGTTCAGCTGGTTGTTGACCGATAACCCCAGGTCCTTTTCTGCCAGACAGATTTTCCAGCCACGATTCCCCACGCCTGTAGTGTTGCATAGAGTTGTTGTGACCTAGCAATTAAACTTGTTGAACGTCATACAATTGTCCTCAGCTCATCAGTTCATCCAGCCTAGATCCCTCTGTAAAGGCTTTCTGCCCTTAAGTATATCAACACTCTCACCCAGCTTGATGTCGTCTGCGAACTTAATTGATGGTGCACTTGATTCCCTTATCTATATCACTGATAAAGATATTAAACAGAACTGGCCCCAGTGATGAACCCTGGGGAATGCCACTTGTGACCAATCACCAGCTCTACTGAACTGTTTGCCACAACTCTTTGGGCCCAGCAATCCAGCCAATTTTTCAACCAGAGAGAGTATGTTTGTCCATCCCATGAGCCGACAAGAAGAATCATGCCTCTCTGGACAAGGTCACAGTGTGCTGCACTTTCTGTGCTAGGTGAGAGAGTAAATGACAGCATAAGGGTGCTTTGTTTCTTCCCTATCTTTGTCTCTTTGTTCCTCTATTTTGCATTTTGCCTAAGACTACTTGGGCACTCTTCACAAATCTTAATATGCTTTATATCATCAACTCACATAGCTATTCTCCTTCTTGCCATAATAATATATTGAACAGAAAATGATAAATGGCATCTGCTTATGAGTATCATTTCAATGATTCTATAATTCCCAGACCTTTGATTTTTAAAGCTTAAATTTCTTATTAGAAGTGGAACTAGAGTTAAGACTATTTGACTTCCTTCCTTTGTATTTTCTCATCATTAAGAATTTAGATTGCTTTACAGTTAAATGTAATTTTGATATACCAGGGCTTGTAGTATGAATATTAGTCAGCCCTTCTCACTTTTATGAACAACTTCATGTTCTCAGCTTAAGTTACTCCTTGCTTGATAAAATAGCTTATCTAACTCTGTAGTGAGCCAGGCAACATTCAGAATGCCGTAGCCAACATTCAGTAATGGGGGCAGCAGCTCTGCTCTACTACCAGTTGGTACCTGTGGTACCACAGGAAAGAAACAACAAGCACTGAAGGACAGATATTGGCCTTCCTCCATTACAGGAGGCTCAGTGTATAGTGCATGAGGCCACACTTTTTCCCATTTGGGGGGTTTACATCTGTGTTCATACCCTGCAGACTAACATATAGATCCAGATAAAAGTGGGTTTTATTAAAACTTCATTGGTGCCATCCAGTTTCAAGCTCTCTTCACAATGGTAGCATTCATTGGGCAGAAGTATTCCACCACTAGTCACAGTTTATGGGAGATTATAAGATCATCTCTTATTTATACGACTACAGTGTAAATGTTATGTACTTTACATCAGATGCACATTCCATTGCACAGATGCACACAGCATGTGCGTAGATAAGGACATGTATACACTACTGTCAGATCACCAATCCCTGATTGGCATATTACTCTGCCATAAAGACAAGTGATCTTTATTCTTGACACAGCATCTATACCTGTTATTTTGTTTCAATGGAATCAAACTAGATTGTGTTGGGGGAAGGGGTTTAAAAGACAATATCTATATTGTTTATAGATTTTATGACAACCCTTGTCAATTTGTCAGTTTTGAATATTGATGAGGTTCCTTTCAGATTTTAGAAGTCCTTTGTTCAACACGCAGTCTTCACAGCATTTGGTTGATAACACTTTAGCTAATATTATGCATTGAACTGTCCTGTGTATGGCAGCATGTAATAAGGAAAGATTTTGTCAGCCTTTCTTGTAGTATTTTCTACTTGTGTTAATTGTCATTGTGTTCTTTTAAAAATAAATAATTAAAAAAGGATTGGAATATTTACATATTAGTTTCCTCCATCCATATGCTGAGAAAGAATAATCATGACATGATGATCTAGTAGATGCATGTTATCAAGATAAAAATATACCTGAGACATTAAATGATTAAATCAACATAATAAATGCATGCTTGGAGTATAGGAAAAGTCAGGAGAAAAGTAGCAAGTGAAGCAGGAGCACCTTTTAATTTACCAGGTGACATATGGAATACGAGGTTATGCATTTACAATGAATGTAGATTATTTTTTTTTGGTGTTAAATCCCTGTAAGCACAGAGGTTCTGAACAATGCCTTGTGAAAAACTTAGACTGTTCTTGTAGGTTTGATACCTGAATATGTTGAAAGCAGGGTAGTCTCTGTTATAGTTACCTAACCTAATTCACTTATAGAATGTACTGCTGTGAGCTTTTTTTATCTTCCTGGCTCAGATGATCTTCATGCATTCTTTGATATACTACTGTTCATTCTAAAACAGTGCCAGACTGAGGAAAACAGCAAGTCTTAAAGCTGGCCTTAGGCATTAGAAAGCAGGCATCTGCTTGATTTAGAAGGCTGCTGGACACAGTAAAAGGTGTGTTGTTGCCAGTGCCTGTGGAAACACTGAGAGTTACTTCATGTAAAAATACCTACCCTGAATACCTCATCTGACATTGCTAGTAAGAAAGGAATCTGGGGACTGAATCAGGAGATATGAGAAAGGCTCTTGTTTTAACTAATGACAACTTTCTGTAAATCTGTCTCAAAAATGACATGCTGTTGTGCTAGGGAAGTTGTCCTCATCCTCAGCTGAGGATTTGATTGTGCCTAACCTATTTAGAAGCTCTGAGACCGCTTTCAAGCTTAGAAATCCACATCTGAGATTTTAAAGCCCTCTAAAATTAGTCCTCACATGTTCCAGCCACAACACTTAGAGAAGGTTGATTTGGTTTAGTTATGGTAATTTTTAGTGGATTTGTTTTCAGTTTGTTTACTTCCCTTCCCTCCTTCCCCTCCTCTAAAGCAGGTAGATTGCATTTTGCTCTTGTTTTTTTTGATGTGGATAATGCTGCTCTGAAAGCCCTTTCTCAAAGTGAAAGCTGCTGCTATGTCTCTAAATATAAATGTAACAGCAGCAATGTTTAGGGTACAAAAAAATACAAAACTGTTCTGTCTCATTTCTAGAAATTAGGCCCAGACAGTAATTGCAAATATGAAATGTCAGGGTAATAGAATGAAGTTGTGTAAAAGATGTATTCACTCAAATATAAAACTGCACAGCTAATGAAAACAACATGCATGTGAATCATATGAAATTGTCCAGGACAATGGCAAGACACCCAAGATCTATACAGAGGAGGGTCACTTATCAGCAAAATAAGCCTCAGTAGTTTTGACAGTCAATATTATAGACAATGTCAAGGACAGTCTACAGGGGGAAGTAATCAACTTCAAGGTCGTAAAAGTTTAACTGACCACCATGCTTATTTAGCATACTGGCATTTATTAAAGCACACAGGGCTCTTCTACAGACTTTCTAAGCATCAGCAGAAATCTGGAACTTTTTCATCTCTGCAGGGTCACGGGTTTTGATGCCAGGAAGGGCTTCTGCAAAAGCTGGCTAACAGAGCTGGCAAACTATGGGAAGTGCCAAGGACAGTGATTTATTGCCTTCTAACCCATTTACAGGAGATCAGTGACCAAACATTTGTATTAAAAAGATCAGGGTTATAAAATACTTAAGATTTAAACATTTTTAAGAGTTTGTGTTAGGAAAAAAAAGAAAGAAGAGAAAAAGGAAAAAAGAAAACAAGAAAAAAATAGAGAAAAGAGGAAAAATTGCAAACCCAAACACAAAGAATCATGGAATCATAGAATCACCAGCTTGGAAGAAACCCACTGGATCATCGAGTCCAACCATTCCTGTCAATCACTAAACCATGCCCCTCAGCACCTTGTCCACTCGTGCCTTAAACACCTCCAGGGAAGGTGACTCAACCACCTCCGTGGGCAGCCTGTTCCAGTGCCCAATGACCCTTTCTGTGAAAAATTTTTCCTAATGTTCAGCCTAAAACTCCCCTGGTGGAGCTTGAGGCCACGAAACATGTGAAAATCAAGAATTCAAAAATACAATTAATTCTACTCTTTTTTTGTTCCACAACAGGCAGCATTCATATTGTTCTTTTGAAATCCAAACTTAATAGGCTGCAGTTTAGTTTTTGCCCCCCTCTTTGAAAGCAATGTCAAGAATATGACAAATATTTTATAGACAGAAGAAGAAAATTTGTAAGATCTCCTGCTCATGCAAAGATGTCTGAAAACCATCACAGTCAGTGGGGCTAGTAAAACAAATAATATATTCTCAAGGCCATTTCTCATCATATGGATAGTAAGCCCAGAGTTCTTAAGTCACACAAATATCAGTGTATTAAGCCTCTGTATTCCACCCAAATAAAACCCATATCTCTGTGGATACCACGCTCCTGTTTCCGAACAGGTCATCAAGGCACTGTCATGTCCTCTTCTCCTTGCACTCAAGCCATCTGCAAACAAATGTTGTCTGTGAGCTTTGGAGAATGGGAGTTTATTGAGTGGCTCTCTCCAGAAAGAAAATACTGAAATGTTGAAAGGTCAAGAAGATTGGCAATTACTGCTTTACTATTGACTTCTGATATGTTAGGTAGATGTTTCTTGAAAATAAGTAGTTTTACTCTGTTCATATTTTTCTGTGACAGAAGGGTACTGAAAAGGATATGCAAAGCTTCAAAACCAGTGTAACAAAAAGGCAAACCCATAGTTTTTTATTTTGGAGCAGATGTAAGTAAAACTATGCATGCTGGGAAGGAACTGACCTTCTGTTCTCATTCCTGCCATCCCATAAAGTGTGAATGGTTACTCTGCAACCCTGATAGTAAATTCATAATGTACTAACAGAGAGAATGTTGTCCAGTACATGTATGGATTATCTTTCAATTCACAAATGTGGACAAATTCACTGTAATTTTTGCCTATAATCTCTAAAATGATCATCAGATAGGGGCTGAGAGCACAGCCTGCCCATCAGGCTACCTGACCATCAGGTAACTCAATGGCTGGTTTAGGTATAGTGATGTCATGATCCAATAATCCAATTTCATTCATCCCAATATTTTTTTCCTACTGGCACTTATATTGTACACTGCAGATAATTGATTAATTAAAAATAAAGTTGCTATTTATAATTTAAAAGGATATATTCTTCATAATGCCATGTGTGGGATAATAGGAAGAAAAGGAAAATAATTACTTGAAAGGCAGGACTTCACTTCAGTAAATTCCCATTAGGTGTCCAAAAGATGTATCATAAAATAAAACACTAAGATGGAAACAAATCTTGGTAACAGTTTTGTGTTCTGGGAAGGTATGTCATAGGTTGCAAAAATATTGCAGCCCTAGTTGCAGAATTCTTGAGAGAGGTTTGGTGTCTATTACAAAGTAAAACAACTGTCCACTAGTTTAGAATTATTGCAGAGAATGACTTAGGGATGCTGATTGATGAGAAACTTGACGTGAGCTGGCAATGTGTGCTCACAGCCCATAAGGCCAAATTTGCCCTGGGCTTCATCAAAAGAAGCGTAGTCAGCAGGTCAAGGGAGGTGATTCTGCCCCTTATTCTGCACTCATCAGACCTCATCTGGAGTATTGTGTCCAGTTCTGGAATCCTCAGCATAATCCTCCGATATGGAGCTGTTGGAATGGATCCAGAGAAGGGCTACAAAGATGATCAGAGGGCTCCATGACAGGAGAGGCTGAGAGAGTTGGGGTTGTTCAGCCCGGGGAAGAGAAGACTCTGAGGAGATCTTATAGCAAACTTCCAGTATCTGAAGGGGCTACAAGAAGGCTGGGAAGTGACAGTTCACAAAGATTTGCAATGATAGGACTAGGAGCAATGGCTATAAACTGGAGAGAGGGAGGTTTAGACTAGATGTAATGAAGAATTTCTTCACAATATGAGTGGTAGGGCACTGGAACAGGTTGCCAAGGGAAGCTGTAGATGTGGATGTCCTGTTCCTGGAGATATAAAAGGACAGATTGGATGGGGCCTTGGGCAGCCTCATCTGGTGAGAGGTGTCTGTGCACATTGGAACTAGATGATCTTTAAGGTTTTTTCTAACACAAACTATCCTACGATTCCATGATTGTGACAGCAAGAAAGAAACATTCACTTAAACAATTCCTTATCAAAAGTATTATACTGGGGGAACTGGGGACATTACATACATAAAAGGAAGTCATAGCAGCTCAGGAGAAAGTCATCCCCATGTTTTGGAAAAGGCACCAGCAAGGGAAAAAACCAGATTGGTTGAACAGGGAGAACTTGGGAGATATCAAAAAGAAGAGAAATGTTTATGGGCTTTGGAAGAAGGGACAGGCATCTTGGGCGGACTACAGGGAGGGAAGTGAGATTGTGCAGAGAAAAAATCAGGAGGGCTACAATCCAACTAGAAATCAGATTGGCTATGTCTGTGAAAGATAACAAAAAATCTTTCTATAAATATATTAACAATAAAAGGAGGACTAGGGAGAACAACAGTGACAGGGAATGAGGAAAAGGCTGAGGTACTTAATGCCTTCTTTGCCTCAGCCTTTAATAGTAAGGAAAGTTGTTCCCTCTGTGTACAAACCCAGGAGTTAGAGGAGCAGAATGAGGCTCCCATGATCCAAGAGAGGCTGGTCAGAGCCTTGCTAGCCCAACTAGATACCTACAAGTCTATGGGGCCAGATGGGATCCACCCCAGAATATTGAAGGTGGATGTGCTTGCCAAACCCCTTTCCATCATCTTCCAGCTGACTGTGGAAGTACCATTTGACGGGAGGCTGGCTGATGTTGTGCCCATCTACAAGAAGGGTTGCAGGGAGGATCCATGGAACTACAGGCCTCTCAGTCAGTCTGACCTCAGTGCCAGGGAAAGTCATGGAACAGGCGATCTTCAGTGCTTCTCTGTCATGAAGCACATGCAAGAGAATCGGGTGATCCTGCCCAGTCAACATCAACATGGATTCACAAAAGGCAGGTCTTGCCAAACTAACCTGATCACCTTCTATGATAAAGTGACTTGACTACTGGAAGAGGGAAAGGCTGTGGATATGGTTTTCGTGGACCTCAGTAAAGCCTTTGACATGGTTTCTCACAGCATTCTGCTATGGAAACTGTCAGCTTCTGGCCTGGACAGGCACGAAGTCTCCTGGGTGAAAAACTGGTTGGATGGCCGGGCCCAAAGAGTGGTGGTAAATGGAGTTAAATCCAGCAGGAGGCCAGTTACAAGTAGTGTTCCCCAGGGCTCAGTCCTGGGTCTGGCCCTATTCAATATCTTTATCAATGACCTGGATGAAGGCATTGAGTGCACCCTTAACAAGTTTGCAGATGACACCAAGCTGGGAGGAAGTGTTGATCTGCTGGAGGGTCGGGAGGCTCTGCAAAGGGATCTGAACAGGCTGGACCACTAGGCTGAGTCCAATGGCATGAGGTTTAACAAGGCCAAATGCCTGGTCCTGCACGTGGGGCAGAATGACCCTAAGCAGTGCTGCAGACTTGGAGAAGTCTGGCTGGAGAGCTATCTGGAGGAGAAGGACCTGGGGGTGTTAGTTGACAGCCAACTGAAGATGAGCCAGCAGTGTGCCCAGGTGGCCAAGAAGGCCAATGGCATCTTGGCTTGTATCCGAAACGGCATGACCAGCAGGTCCAGGGAGGTTATTCTCCCCCTGTACTCGGCACAGATGAGACTGCTCCTTGACTCCTGTGTTCAGTTCTGGGCCCCTCATCACAAGAAGGATGTTGAGGCTCTGGAGTGTGTCCAGAGAAGAGCAACAAAGCTGGTGAAGGGGCTGGAGAACAGGCCTTATGAGGAATGGCTTAGAGAGCTGGGGTTGTTTAGCCTTCAGAAGAGCAGGCTGAGAGGAGACCTCATTGCTCTCTACAACTACCTGAAACGATGTTGTGGAGAGGAGGGAGCCATGTTTCATGGCCTCAAGCTCCACCAGAGGAGGTTTAGGCTGAACATTATGAAAATATTTTCACAGAAAGGGTTATTGGGCACTGGAAAAGGCTGCCCAGGGAGGTGGTTGAGTCACCTTCCTTGGAGGTGTTTAAGGCACAGGTGGACGAGGTGCTGAGGGGCATGATTTAGTGTTTGATAGGGGTAGTTGAACTCGATGATCCAGTGGGTCTCTTCCAACCTGGTTATTCTATGATTCTATGATACTTTAAAAATAAAGTCTTACGTAGTGAATCTATGGCTACCACACCCACTGTCTCATGAGAAGCGTTGTATGTGCTGTTCATGCTCCTCACAGGAGGTTTACACATGTGCAGAACAGATGATCTTCTTGGGATACCATAAACTACTATGCATGTTCAGAAATAATTCTGAACAGTCTTTGTAGGTTTGTGGTACTTCCAAGAAACCTTGAACCTATGGAGCTTGTGATACAGACCCTCTGTTTATCAGATACAGATCTAATATGTAAGTCCTACCAACAGACCTTCAGCTTCCCAAATTCACTTTACTTGTACCACTTACTTCAAGTGAAGATATTCCCATTTGGGAAAGGAAAGCAGGAGAAAACAACCCTTTACAGAAGGTATGTGCAGACACCTTACATGAGGAGCATGAGAAATGAGACAGATCTTTTCCTAGTTCATCAGATCAGGTGAAGTTATCCCCCTACTATTAGCTATCTTACTTTCTTTTTCTCTCTTATACTCTCATAGTCAATAGTAAAGTATAAATCTTGCCTTTGAACTGTGAAAGTTAATTCTGTTTGCATGTTTAAAACAGTTTACACTACTCTCTACATTGTTTCTGCAGCCTTTTGACACTTAGAAATATGCAAACATACTGCTGCAACAATGTGTACACTGTTACCACTTCTAGGGGTGAATATTCAGCTGTGAATAATATGAAGTTAAGGAAACAGTAGGAGTTATTTAGCAAAGTCACTTTAATATAGAACAACACATTTGCTGTTTATTGAGATGTTCTTGAGTATGTATTTCTGACCAGCAATCTATCATCCAAAAATAATACCTGGTCTCATCTCAAAATATTTTTATTCACTCTCTTCCAGAACCTGAAGACAATCAATGCAGTAGGAGTTGCAGGAAACAGAAAGCTATTCTTAGATACATGACATTGCTGTGGAGACCATCTCCCCCTTTTTCTAAAGTTTTCTGTGTGACATCTAGCATTTCATTTAAGCTCAACCTTTCCACAGGTGGCCACAGCTTGTATGGTTTTCATTTTGTTTCATTTTGTGGGCTCCTCATTTTATCCCTAGGTCTGTAATTTGCAGGAAGGTCTGAGTGGTTGCAGCAGGTGATGTCAGCAGTACAAAACTCTGATGATATATAATACTATGTAATGTCAGCTGTCCAAAGGCTGGATCGAAATACACCACTAGCAGCTGTGTAAATGCATCTGTATAACCACAGATATGCCTACTCACCATGAAAACTACTCCTTTAAATACAGCAGGATGGTGATTCAGTGAAGACCTTTCTACAGAAAGACTTTACAAGACAAACAGGTGTACTATATGTATACATCCCAGCTGCAGGATTCCTAGATAGGGCTGTGTGGCAATGCCATTTTAAGCCTGAGGTTGCTTTTAGGCTAAACAGTTTAGATGTAGTCTGCTTGAAGCAGGAAGCAAGTCAGGAGTTGTGAAAATAAATGTATTAATATTTCCTATTTTTTTGTAAGTAATATCACTGAGGTTCCATAATACATGTAAGTAATTGTAAATCATAGCAAGTGTAGGTAATTGACAGAAATATCACATGAGGTTCAATAAGGCCAAGTGCAAGATACTACATCTGGGTCACGGCAATCCCCGTTTTCAGTACATGATGGGGGATGATGTGATTGAGAGCTGCCCTGCAGAGAAAGACTTGAGATTGCTAGTCGATGAGAAGCTTGACATCAGCTGGAAATGCATGCTTACATCTAGAAGGCCAACCATATCCTGGGCTGTATCAAAAGAAGCATGGCCAGCAGGCCGGGGGAAGTGATTCTACCCCTCTATTCCTCTCTTGTGAGACTTCATCTGGAGTACTGTGTCCAGTTCTGGAATGTTCAGCATAAGAATGATATGAAACTGTTGGAATGGTCCCAGAGGAGGGCTACAAAGATGATCCAAGGGCTGGAGCACCTTCCATATGAGGACAAGCTCTGAAAGTCAATTCATAAAGCCTTGTGGTGATAGGATGAGGGGGAATGGGTATAAACTGAGGAAAGGCAGATTTAGGCTTGATATAAGGAGGAATTTCTTCACCATGAGAATGGTGAGACACTGGAACAGGTTGCCAGGTTGATGCCCCATCCCCGGAGGTGTTCAAGGCCAATCTGGATGGGGCCTTGGTCAGCCTGATATAGTGGGATGTCCCTGCCCATAGCAGGAGGGTTGGACTAGATGATTTTTAAGGTCCCTTCTAACCCAAACTCTTCTATGATTCTTCTCAGCCAGGCATCTTTCTAGCTACTCTTCCCCAAGCTTGTAGTGCTGCATAGGATTTTTGTATCCCAAGTGCAAGACCTGGCACTAGATCTTTTTGAACCTCATACCATTTTTCTCAGTCCATCAATTCAGCCTGTTCTGTTCCCTTTGCAGAGCCTCTCTACCTTCAAGAAGATTGACACTCCTCTCAGTTCAATGTCACCTGCAAACTTAGTAAAGGTACATTCAATCCCTTCATCCAGACCATCAATAAAGATATTGAACAGAATTGGACACGGCACTGAGCCCCAGGGAACACCACTTATGATTGGCCTCCAACTGGATCTAACTCCCATTTACCACCACTCTTTGGGTACAACCATCCAGCCAGTTTTTAACTCTGAAAGAGGGTGCATCTGTCACAAGCCCCATCACAGAATCTTTTAGGCGGGAAAAGACCTTAATTCCCTGGACCAAAAATTCAAGGTCAAGCAGTTAATTAAATCAAGAGATGGACTAAGAAAGATTGGTTTCTCTTCATTATGAAGCATATCTATGCCTTTAAGAGTGACAACAAGAAGTATAAAGTGCCTTTGACCTCCATCCTCTATTAAGCTGATTAATCAATTTTTTGTCCTTTACTAAAATGCTTTCTCTCTGAAAACAAGCCCACACTCTCACCAGATAGTGATATTTGATTGAACATAAATCTGTTAAACTAGATGTCTCTCAGGATTATCTGGAGGTTAATTAGAAAAGTTCATCAAGAGATTTTTTTTTTTAAAACCTTCTTTAAACGGTTAAGTCCATTAAATTCAAGATCACTTTTTCAATCTGGAAACAGCTCTGAGTTTTCACACTCTGATAGTAAATATTTTTTTTATTCAGGACTGTAAACAAATAAATGAGGTTATAAATAATAGCATATCGCATGACTGATCCAGATTTTCATTTTTATGGTTTGGTATAGCCTATTTCAGAACAATTTGCTTTAAACACCACTGGTGGTCAGTGCTTTCTGAGTCATGGATATATCTTATGTGACTGATAAAGACACTGACTCAAGGGAAAATATGCATTGGATATATTTCTTTTTTTTGGTGAGTTTATTTATATTTTGGAAATACTACAGCAAATAGCACTTTGCCAGTAAGAGATATGAGAAACTTGCTTTTGTCATCTTTCTGTAAACAAATATTAATTGCCAAAAGTTAATGTTGTTATTTCAGTTACACCCATGCTAATCTCAACTGAAGTCAGAGCAGATTCTCCATATTTTTTACCATGTAAGATAAATTCTTTCAGACAGATGGCATCTCTGCAAAATTTGTAGAGTATCAAAATCAGACTATCAGTACTATTATTACTCCTGTTGCTTGTGAACTTTGCAGGAGCTGCAACTTTGAATTCAAAATTGTTTTGACATTTCTTGGAATACTTGCAGTGTCATAACTTGCTTTTGTCACTCTTTTTTTTTGATCAATCAGGCTCTTCATTTGGACTGTTTAAGGAGAAATCTCTGTCAAAAGCGTATGCCTAAATTTATATTTGGATCCTTTTTCTCTGCTCACCAAGTCCATCAGTTCACTGGCAAGATAAAGGTAGCATCATACTTACACTGTTAAAAAGCTCAAAGTTTTCTACAATCGTTTTTTTCAGAATAGAATACATTGTAATACTGCCAGCATGAAGAAACTATAGTTTTAAGTGATACTTAAAAGTTCTGCAAATTTTCCTTTATTGTTACAACATTTTTTTTCTGAGAGGGAAGTTGAACATCAGACTAAAACACTAAGCAGCATTTTTGCAGTATTCGCCTTTCAAGAAAAAGTGTCTTCATCCAGGTATTTTAACTATATCTAGAAAAGAATATGCAGAAAATGAAATCATGCTTGAGCTTGTGGAAAACACATGTGCAATGCAAAATTAATGTAGACTGGAAATTTAGATCTTAAAAACCTGTTCTACCTTCAATGTTAGTGTTAGGTATGACAGTTTTCTGAAGGATACCCCCATAACCAGCTATGTCAGTCAAATATACATTTTCCATGAATATATTGTAAGGAAGGCTTTTGTGAACTGTAATGCTTACAAATAGTTATTTAGGACTCACTCTCTTTCCCAGCCCTCATAAACAGCTACATTCTACTGATAGCCATCAGTTCTCTTAAAAGAAAGAAAATTTTTTTTTGTTTAGTGAATGAATTGTATGTGGGATAAAAATCCAATTCAAAAAAATTACTCATGACATCTTAATGGGTGCAGTGGGACCAGAAAGCATAACATGTCTCAAGGGGAAAAATGAAAATAGAAACCTTCATTCTCTTCCTTTACTCTATATCACTCATCAGTGATATTAGGATTGGAGGAAGCCTGGGTTGCAGTGATCACATACTGATGGAGTTCAAGGTCCAAGGGGATATAAGACAGGTGACGAGTATAGTCAGGACACTAAATTTCAGGAAAGCAGATTTCCAGCTCTTCAAGGAATTACTCAGTAGGATCCCATGGGACATGGTCTTCTGAGACAAGGGAGCAGAACAGAGCAGGAAAATATTCAATGGTGCTTTCCATAAAGTACAAAAGCACTCAGTCCTTGTATGTAGAAAAACAGGCAGGGAAGGGAAGAGATTGGCATGGCTGAGTAGAGACTTGCTTGTGAAACTGAAGAAGAAGAGGGAACTGCACAGGCAGTGCAAGAAGGGACAGGGAAACTCTGACGTGTATAGGGATGCTGCCCTTTTGTGTAGGGATGAGGTCAAGAAAGCCAAGGCACAGCTGAAGCTAAACTTGGCAAGGGAAGTAAAGACTAACAAGAAGGGCTTCTGCAGGTATGTCAATCAAAAGAGGAAGGTCAAAGAGAACATACCACCACTGATGGCTGGAAACGGTCATCACGTACCAACAGACAAGGAGAAGGCTGTGGTACTCAACAACATTTTTGCCTCAGTCTTCACTGCTAACTGCTCTGCTCACCCCTCCTGCGTCATGAGATGGGAAGATGGCGACCAGGGGGATAAACTCCCTCTCACTATAGAGGAGGTTCAGATTTGTGACTGCCTGAGGAACATGAACATTTGTAAGTCTTTTGGACCTTATGAGATGCATCCCAGAATACTGGGGGAATTGGCAGAAGTGGTTGTCAAGCCATGATATTTGAAAAGTCATGGCAATTGGGAGAAGTTCCTGGTGACTAGAAGAAGGGTAACATTGTGTGCATTTTTGAAAAGGGTATCACAGAATCACAGAATGACCAGGTTGGAAGAGACCCACTGGATCGTCGAGTCCAACCATTCCCACAAATCCCTAAATCATGCTCCTAAGCACCTTATATACCCTAACCTCAAACACCTCCAGGGATGGTGACTCAACCACCTCCCTTGGCAGACTGTTCCAATGCCTAACCACACTCTCCGTGAAGAACTTTTTCCTAATCTCAAGCCTAAATCTCCCCTGGCGGAGCTTGAGGCCATTCCCTCTCGTCCTGTCCCCTGTCACTTGGGAGAAGAGGCCAGCTCCCTCCTCTCCACAACCTCCCTTCAGGTAGTTGTAGAGAGTAATAAGGTCTCCCCTCAGCCTCCTCTTCTCCAGGCTAAACAACCCCAGCTCTCTCAGCTGCTCCTCAGAAGATTTGTTCTCCAGCCCCTTCACCAGCTTTGTTGCTCTTCTCTGGACTCTCTCCAGAGTCTCAGCATCCTTCTTGTGGTGAGGGGCCCAGAACTGAACACAGTACTCGAGGTGCGGTCTCACCAGTGCTGAGTACAGGGGGAGAATAACCTCCCTGGACCTGCTGGTCACGCCGTTCCTGATACAAGCCAAGATGCCATTGGCCTTTTTGGCCACCTGGGCACACTGCTGGCTCATCTTCAGTTGGCTGTCAACCAGCACCCCCAGGTCCTTCTCCCCCGGCAGCTTTCCAGCCAGGCTTCTCCTAGTTTGTACCTCTGCTTAGGGTTGTTGTGCCCCAAGTGCAGGACCCGGCATTTGACCTTGTTAAACCTCATGCCGTTGGTCTCAGCCCAGCAGTCCAGCCTGTTCAGATCCCTTTGCAGAGCCTCCCGACCCTCCAGCAGATCAACACTTCCTCCCAGCTTGGTGTCATCTGCAAACTTGCTAAGGGAGGATTCAATGCCTTCATCCAGGTCGTTGATAAAGACATTGAACAGGACTGGACCCAGGACTGAGCCCTGGGGAGCCCCACTTGTAACTGGCCTCCAGCTGGATTTAACTCCATTTACCACCACCCTCTGGGCCTGGTCATTCAACCAGTTTTTCACCCAGGAGAGTGTGCTCCCGTCCAGGCCAGAGACCGACAGTTTCCGAAGCAGAATGCTATGAGAAACTGTGTCAAAGGCTTTACTGAAGTCCAGGAAGACCACATCCACAGCCTTTCCCTCGTCCAAGAGTTTAGTTATTCGGTCATAGAAGGTGATCAGATTACTCTGGCAAGATCTGCCTTTCATGAACCCATGTTGACTGGGCCTGATCACCCAGTTCTCTTGCAAGTGCTTCATGATCGCACTCAAGATCACCCACTCCATGACTTTCCCCGCTACCGAGGTGAGGCTGACAGGCCTGTAGTTCCCCGGATCCTCCCTGCGCCCCTTCTTATAGATGGGCACGAAATCAGCCAGCCTCCAGTCCAGCGGAACCTCCCTAGTCACCCAGGACAGTTGCAAGATGATGGAAAGGGGTTTGGCCAGCACATCCGCCAGTTCCTTCAAAACTCTTGGGTGGACTCCATCCGGCCCCATAGACTTGTGGGCATCTAGCCGGACAAGCAAGTCTCTAACCACCTCCTCTTGGACCTTGGGAATCTCATACTTCTCTTCCAACCCTTGGGGTTGTGCACAGAGGGAACAATTATCCTTAGTGTTAAAGACTGAGGCAAAGTAGGCATTGATGACTTCAGCCTTGTCTTCGTCCCCTGTTACTCTTGTTCCCTCTGCATCTACTAGGGACTGGAGATTCTCTCTAGCCCTCCTTTTGCTGTTGATGTATTTATAGAAAGACTTTTTGCTGTCTTTCACAGTCTTGGCCAATCGCATTTCTAGTTGGGTCTTAGCCCTCCTGACTTTTTCCCTGCACAAACTCACTTCCTCCCTATAGTCCACCCAGGATGCCTGCCTCTTCCTCCAGAGGTCGTAGACCCTCCTCTTCCTATTGATGTCTCTTAGGACCTCCATACTCAACCACGCTGGTTTCTTACCCCTCCGGCTACTTTTCCGGAACTTGGGGACGGCTTTCTCCTGAGCTGCTAGGAGTTCCTTCTTGAAGAGCGCCCAGCCCTCACGGACACCTTTGCCTTCAAGGAGCGCCTGCCACGGGACTTTTCCTACCAGCCTTCTGAACAGCCCAAAGTCTGCTCTCTGAAAATTGAGGGCGACTGTTCTGCTAACCTCCTTCTTCATTTTACCCCGCACTGAGAACTCTATCATCTCATGATCGCTTTGCCCCAAGCGTCCTCCAACCTTCACATCCCCCACTAGTCCTTCTCTGTTCACCAACAGCAGGTCCAGGAGGGCACCGTCCCTTTTCGGTTCGCTCACCAGCTGTGTGAGGAAGTTGTCTTCCAGACACTCCAGGAACCTCTGAGACTGCTTCCTTTCTGCTGTATTATACTCCCAGCCTATATCTGGGAAATTGAAGTCTCCCACAAGGACTAGAGGTAGCTATCTTGAGAAAAGATGACCCTGAGAACTACTGACCTGTCAGCCTCAGCTCTGTGCCTGGCAAGATCATGGAACACATCCTCCTAGAAGTTATGCTAAAGCACATGGAGGACTACCCTTGGGTGGATGTAGTTCTCCACGTTATTTTTAAGCTGAAATACCTTTTCATTTGAGGCCAGGCTAGTTTCCTAATGCATTTATTTCAAGCATTCTGAAAGTTTTAGACATTTATTCTCTACTAAGGTCTATTTCAAATTAACCATGATTGAAAAGTTCAGTTTTATTACTAGTTTCTTTGTGGACCCTGTTGAATTAGCATTTCACTGCCTCACGAACTTCATAGACCAAACTCAAACAAATGCATCTGAGAAAAGTTGTAATGTTTTGAGACCAAATTTAAGGCATAGTTTAAGTAGCTCACCAAAAGATACATAAGAAAAATGGTCCTATGCCCCAGTCATCTGCTAATTATTCAGTGTCTTGATCACTGTACAATATTCTAGCAACAGAATTATTCAGATGCTTATGGTTGTGCAAAAGATGAAGTACATTGCCAGAGTAAAGGCTTAACGTGCTTACTAATTTAGGTACAGAATAATAGTTAGGTTAGGTATGGGTCAAGGAGAAAAAAATTCTTCATGACAAGGTGTAATATGTGTCATCTTGAGTGTGATATGGTAATTAATCCTGAACCATTAAGAGTAAGAAAGAGTAATGACTAACTTCACTATGGAAGATTTACAGTTTGAGATTTTTTTTTCAGTTAAGCTCAGTGAACTTTCTGCTACAATTTGAGACATGCATATTGCACTTAGACTTCAAGGGAATAATGCAGTTTTATTTTGCAATTTGTATCCCCCACCTAAATGGTATAAATGTCTATATTTTTCTCTTGTAAATTTGAGGTCATTAAATTTGTAGTAAAGAACAGATTAATCTTAGTTGTTGCAAGTTAATATTTTCATAAGATTTTATGAATGGCATAGACATGAAAGGAAACAAAAATATTGTTAAAAAATAGAAGATAACAGTAGATTTGGCTGCACAGTCTATCCCAGTAGGACTGGGAAAACTTAAAAAATAATCCAGCTTTGCCATCTTCACTGTTAAATGGATTTTTTCCCAACCTCAGCAGACTGAGATATTGCCAGGATCAAAATTTTGTAATGAACTTCAGTAAATTTCATTTGTTTGAAAATCAAATTAAAGCACAAAAGTGAATTTCTTTTTTAAAAGACCCTATTAAGTGTTGCTGGTACGTGTTTGAAACTTATTGAACTTGATGGAAAGTAAAACAAACAGTAAGAAAAGGAAGGGGAAAGATGGCAGGTTCGCAACTATTTTTAACTGGAATATTTGATATTTTCCAGAATTTTGTTGTAAAAATATCATTTCATGTCTTTTCTCCCTTGTGAAATACAGACTACTCTTTTGCATAACCTAGAATTTAAACAGGACAATTTTAATATTCTCAGTGTAATGACTTCTTAAAGTTAATTACATTTAACAAAATTACTTACAAATAATTAATTGTAATATTTTTGCTTCAAAGTAATGATGATAATAAAAATGAGAAAATTAATTAAAATAATGTGTCAGATTACATATAAATGATGCTGACTTATGAATGTTGTAACTTAGTAGGAATGTTGTAACTTAGTAGTAAACAGCAATTTAAAAAAGTAGAATCTGAGATAAGAAGAATCATTGTTAAAAGAATGGTTTAATGCTGATATATCCAGGAAAAAAAATCATTAATGTAACAGTGTTTGATGGTATTGGGCTCATAATTATTTTTTAGAAGTTGTTATTTTGTGTATTTTCCAGGCTAGAAATGAGAAAGAGAAAAATGATTGTGAGGAATAACTAGGTTAACCTATTTACCAGTAACTAAGAAGCTCAAATTGGAGCAATTTAGATGACATACTTTATTAGTTAATTACTGTGACACCAATGAACTTAAGTGATGTACCAGACACCCTTTATTTTCATTTTCATTTTTTTCTAATGGAGTAAAACTTATTTTATTTATTTATTTATTTATTAATAAAATAAAATCAGACCTATGTATTGAAATAACATTGACAAGATAAGCAACATGGGTTGTTAGATTATTTTTCTTTTCCTGATTCTTTTAGTGAAATCAATTTAATGTTTTGAAGCTGAAGGTAATCTACAATGCAACAGGACCCATCAGTGAACAGAGAACATTTTTTCTCCATTTTTGACAGTTCATTATATGGTGGGACCTCTTCAGCGTGTGTTTCTTCCTCCTTTGATGATATTCCAAAACGTTTACCTTCTGTCCACTCCATGATCACTTTCGAAATTCCTTGGTGACTGGGGTTTCCTACTCAAGCTGGCTCGGTGATCAGTGCGACTTACTTGCTCCACGTAGCAACAGTTGCATGATGTATAGAGGAGACCCTCCCTTTGAACATCCACACTAGCAGTGGCAGTCAGGTTCCTAAGAGGAGCTGTGCTTCAGTACCAACCACTTCTGAAACAGCTTCAAATGCTACCATCTCTTTTTCACTTGGAGTATTGAGAGCCTCAGTTCCCCTGTATCCCTTACTGTAAAACCCTAAAAAAGGGTAAAGCTCAAGTATTCCCTGATGCTTTCTGCAACAGATTCTAGGTAAAGCCATTGCCTCCAGCTGCAGTGTAGAGCACATTTTCTTCCCTTTATTGAAAAATTCCACTATGTTGCCCCATGTGATGATGTCATCAATGCATTATAGGTGTTCTGGAGCATCAC
Organism: Clamator glandarius; assembly: GCA_033459285.1. Taxonomy (NCBI): domain Eukaryota; kingdom Metazoa; phylum Chordata; class Aves; order Cuculiformes; family Cuculidae; genus Clamator; species Clamator glandarius. Next base: position 608,411 of record JAUNZM010000153.1, read on the forward strand.
CCTATTCCAGTGCAACCTGGATCAGTTCGTGACAGCTAGTAGAGCTGTGTTTCCACTCCTGGGGCAGTTGATTCCAAGAGCTGATTCCAGTAAGTTGAAATGGTGAGGCATTACCTGACAGCCCTGGAACATGTGGTGCCTGAATCGTAGCCTGAGTGGAATGAGACCAGAACTGTATGATCTGAAAACTAGTGAACTTACACAGTTGGAGAAAAATGTCAGAATCAGCTAATGCAAATTGTGGCCAAAACAGAAAATACTGACCAAAGTCAATCATCTTGCAGTTCTATAGTGATCCTATACGAGACTCTTTGAGCTCTACTGGATTGCAGTAGGCTGCAACTAGCTGGGATGTCTCTCAAGTGTAGACTCTGCAGGGTTCAAAGACTGCCTGCTAAGTAAGCCAATGAAGGTGGAGACTTCTTGAAGAACAACATCTATCAACACCAGAGAAGGAGAAAGGCAAAGTCAGATTTCTCAAGGCTGAACAGTCTCTCATATATAAATGCCAGTACATTTTTAGTGATTCATTAAATGCTAAGAGGTGGAATTTATAGACAAGCTTCTGTATGTCTGTATATTTATATTTATGTGTCTTTGTATCTATCTTTGTGTATGTGACGTGATTTAGAAAACCCTCCAGTAATTCTCATGTAAAAGTTGCCATTTTCGAAGATTTAGTTAAGTTCATGTTTCAATTCCATTGAATCATTTTGTTAAATTTGCTGCTAAAATTACACAACCTAATCTTAATCCTGAATTGCTACTAAATCAAAGTTGTGTAAAAATCTGTTTGAGACAAATAAATTTTGCTAATACAATTGACAGTGATTCTTTGAGCAACCTAAATATTCCATTCATGACAAACAGTCACAGCCTTTTCCTTCCAGATAATTTTCATCAGGGTTCTGTGGTTGTTCAGGAACACAATTCCAAACCATTGGACTTGAGAAGTTCTCTAGATACCTGCCTATATTCTCCCACATGACATGCCACCCATGAGTATCCAGCCTCAGGGTAGATCTCTGGGTCGTATTCTTACGAAATCTTTTTGTAACCCTAAATAAGACCTGAAACATGTCTAAGATACACATCAATAAGAGCATGCAAGCTTGAATATTCTAAGGATTTTCAAAATTCTCAAGAGCTGTTGTAACTAGCCTGAAAGAGAAAGGTAGGTAAAAGAGCAGGGGAAAGTATCCTCCCTATCCTTCCTTTAGATTGATTCCCTGAGACGAAAAGGTAGCATGCAATTAATAATTTCTGAGAGATGGCACCTGAAGTATTACAATGTCAGCAGTGCTGAGTACAGATACTAAATCAACCTCACAACCAATAATGTTGTCATATCAGAAGTCGCTATCAAATAATGCAGCAACATGATAATCTTGATCTAGTTAATAGAGGTGGTAAACAGCACCAGAAGGAACATAAACTGCATGTAAGGATTGACAGAACACCACCATGTGAACAAGTAAATACAACATTGTGACCAGTGACTATTAAAAGAACATACTGAATGCTTGTAACAAGCATTAATACATGCTGATCAAACCTGTTGTTATATCAACCTTTGAGCCTCACATTGGGTACCAAAAAAAGACTGTTGTAGTTTAACCACAGCAGGAAACTAAGTACCACGTGACTGATCTATAACCATTCCAAGTCCAAAATATAGCACTACACTACCTACTAGAAAGAAAATTAACTCTGTCTCATCAGAGATCAGGACAGCTGTCATAGCACCTGATATTCCCACTCCACTAATCACGCAAATATCAATGGGGTACCGTTTTTGTTCTGTAAGCTCATGATTTACTGTCTGTAGGCCCAACCTTGATGTTTCCTTGAACCTGTCTAAGGCTTTCTCCAGGGATGCATGCCACTGCTTCTGCTCTGCATCTTCTCTTTTCTACTGGCTTAGCCTAGACTGCTCCACTCCTGGGGAAGGCTAGATATATTCATCTGTAGATGAAGCTGTTATCCCCTTCAGCCAGAAGCAGTGTTCAGATATACATGGCTTCCATACTCAGAGGTAGACATATCACAGATGACTTCTGACAGAAATCATGCACTGCTTTAAATATGTCAAAGTAAATTTACTGCTCTGTATCATAAAACATTTAGGATGTGAAGTGTAAGCAGACAGGCACTTAGCTGGCACTCAGACTGATACACTTGTCTGTGTATCCTCATATCAGTCTGCTCCACTGCCAGATTACCACACCTGTCCTGCAGACAACAAATCCATCTTATGGTGTATGGTTTGGTTAGTTAGGTACCACTTAGGAATTTTTTAATGTATTTGTGACCCCTGATTACTGGAGTAAGTTTATTTGAGGCATGGTCTTGTTACAAGTGATTGAAAGGCAAATTGCTCAAATTTGGCAATTTGAAAGTTGCCAGAACCCATACCCAATTAAAATACATCTACAAGCCTTCTCCTGCCTTTGGTTAAGGATGGATTGCTGTAATAAAGGCATAACATCCCATAACATAGGTTTTTCTTACCTTTGAAGTAAAATGAGTGCTGCTTTAGGACTGATAAGGTGTATGTTAGATAAAGGAAAGTTTACTATATCTGTTGCTGTAAAGTTCCAGGGCTTAAATACAGACCTTGAGATTTCATTATTTCAAGGAACATCTTTCTTCTAGTTATTTTGAAGTCTCTTAATTTTTTGATATCTTGTTTTGCCCTCTGAGTATAACTGTGCAGACCACACTGGCACAAGTTACTGTGATTTTGAGTAGCTCAGCTGGCAACAGAGGGACACATAGCCTCTAGCTGCTGCAGACAACAAAGAAGCATGTAGCAGCTCACTTATTCCTTCCCCTTCCAAGTACCACTGGGAATTAAAAGAAAAAATGCAAAACTCATTGTTTGAGGTAAGGACGGGGGGGGGGGGGGGGGGGGGGGATCATTTAACAATCATCATCATCATTGGCAAAAGAGAATTGACTTGGGGAAAAAAATCAATCTGGTTTATTACTTATCAGTTCAGAATGACTTTCTAAGAAACAAGACTTAATCCCTAAAAGAACACATTGCCGCTCCCCCCCTCCCTTCTTCTCGGGCTTAACTTTATTCTTGAATTCTCTAATGTCTCTCCACCTAGCAGCAAAGGGGAGTAGGGAATAAAGGTTGTGGTCAGCTCATCACATCTTATCTCTGTCACTCCTTCCTCCTCAGAGGGAGGAGTCCCCACCCCCTTCCCCTGCTCCAGAGTAGGGTCACTCCCAAGGCAAACATTTCTCCAAAAACTTCTCCAAATTAGTCCTTCCTGCAGGCTGCAGTCCTCCAAGACCTGGCCCAGCATGGGTCTGCACTGGGTCACGGCCTCCTTTAGGCACTTCCACGTTCTCCACTGGGGTCCTCCACAGGCTGCACATGGATATCCACTGGGACTCCTCATGGGCTGCAGGGGAACAGACTACTTGACTCAGGGAACCTCTGCTCCAGTGCCTGGAGTATTCCTCCCCTCCCTTCTTCACTTACTGTTTTCTGCAGTGCTGTTTTCATTGCATCTCATGTGTGTGTATTTGTTTCACTCATATCTAGTATCTGTGTAGTTTTTTCTCTTGCATCTGATGCCTTCAGGCCTATCAGCATCTGTGCTGGGCCTGTCCAATTGGTTCACGGAACCCTGGCAGATGTGGCAGGAGGCACTGGCCTTCTCCCATGCCTCCTCCCTCTCTTTGACGCTACTCCCCCACACCATTTCCCCCCCCTTCTTAAATAAGTTATCACCAACTTTTGTTTATTCTTATGTTTACTGAGGTATGCTGGTCAATCTAGATCAGCATGCTTGTCATCTTGACAGATGCTTTACAGAGTTGTTTACTCAAGACTACACCTTGCTTTTTTTCTTCTGCCTTTATCACACTGCCTTTGGTTTAGTTCAGATGTACTCACTAGAGAGTAATGAATGTGTTCATATACTTGCTCATCAGGGAAGCTTTGTGTCATTCCTCATGCATTTTCAAATTAACAATAGTTAAATTGCTGAAAAGAATGTATTGCCTTAAAACATGTTCTTACCATCTCTTTGTGGTTTTTTGGAGTTTTTTGGTTGGGATTGGGGGTATGTTTGGGGTTTTGTTTGTTTTTTCTTGTTTTTCTGTTGGTTTTTTTTGCTTTGTGTATTTTTTTGTTTTTGTTTTTTATTAAATAAAGAGGAAATTGAATACAAGGCAGCTTAAAAAACCAATATCTCCATAGACTACTTGACATTGACTTTTGTTCTTGTGGAAGACTCCACATACATTTCTGAGGTTGAAATTATATGGGGAATATATTTTAAATTTTGTTGAACTCAAAACCCCTTCATTAATCTTTGCACCTTTATTTGTCAGAGCAGGATGATAAATCCTTGCATTGTATTGCTGCTGTTCAAGAAAAATGCTCTACTTTAAGGTGTATAATTCATCACATAGTGATTGTTATGCATGCTCTTTCCTGGAACAAAGTAATTAAATCACTTAAATAGACATAAAATGAAGCAAAAAAATATTAAAAAAAAAAATCTGATAGCCTTCCATGACATCATGACTGGCTAGAGAGACAAGGGGAGAGTAGTTGATGTCAACCTTGACTTTAGCAAGACTTTGAGACTGTTGTCACAGCCCACTTTAAAAAAAGATGAGCTCTTTATCCCAGCAAGGTGTCAGATCCCAGATGACTCTGGATGAGGATTGTAAATAATGCTTTTTACTACACAAGGTGCATGCCCTTAAAACACTGGATTCAAAGGAACAAACTATTCCTCACAACAGAGCACCTACAGAAAAACTGCAACAGCAAAGTTACAGAAACAACCCATTGCTCCCCAAGGATTGGTACGATTGTAACAATATGCTTAATGAACCACTCAAAACAGAGCCCTAATGTTTCCTGGGGTCAAAATAAAAATCAAAATCAAAACAAAACCTTAAGCTGCAGCACATTGCAGCTGCAGGTGTTGCAAAGAGAAAAGGGAGAGAAAGTAGGAGTACTTCAGGAGTATTTTCCAGCTTTTTCCCTTGATTTCTACACACATGTGAAATGTGCTGTGCACTGACATTTTAAAAAAGACCTACTATGACCAGTAGACATGCAGATTGTGGAAGTTTCCCTTATTCCTTTGGCTGGTGATATACAGCTCAGCTACATCAAAGAAAAGAAATAAATATTATTACAAATACCAGTTTATTAACAAAGTGTTTTCTATGCAGTATTTTACTCACTCACTTAAGCATAAAGTAGAGCCTGAACTTGATATGCTCAGGGTTTCAGATGTGGTTACTCAACTGTCATTAATCAGAGATACTCTGAATATCACAGGGGGCAGTCAGTAGGGACTGTCTATTTTAATACTTTCTTTCACAGACAAATATTCTCTTGGAATTTCTGTTACCGAGTCATTGATACTGTCTAATTGAAAACTTAGGATCTGTTCATATTATACTTCTGTACTTAATCTCCAAATCATACTTCTGTCTCCAGTAAGCCATAACAATTCCAAGGGCTTTAAAGTCCTAGAGTTTCAACAGGCCTTGTAACTCTTTTGATACACTAGTCTCTTTGCAAACAACCTGCTAAAAATTTCTTTGTCAATGACACTAAGAAATATCTTCATTTTTTGTTGGGCTGAGCAATGTCCTTCTATGGAAGAAAAATGACACTCTGTATACAATCAGTCAAATGTGTTGAGGGTAAGAATTTCTGTCCACTGGCACTATGGTCCTGAAGTATGTGTCATAATTTCAGATTTTCGTAGTGATTACACATGATATTTTTGGTCTTAAAATAGAATCAGAGAATCAGAGAATCATTAGGTTGGAAAGGACCCACCGGATCATCGAGTCCATCCATTCCCATCAATCATGCCCCTCAGCACCTCATCCGCCCATCTTTTAAGCACCTCCAGGGAAGGTTACTCAACCACCTCCCTGGGCAGCCTGTTCCAGTGCCCAATGACCCTTTCTGTGGAAAGTTTTTTTCCTAATGTCCAGCCTGAACCTCCCTTGGCAGAACTTGAGGCCATTCCCTCTTGTCCTGTCCCTCGTCACTTGGGAGAAGAGACCAGCTCCCTCCTCTCCACAATCTCCTTTCAGGTAGCTGTAGAGAGAAATGAGGTCTCCCCTTAGCCTCCTCTTCTCCAGGCTAAACAACCTCAGCTCCCTCAGCCGCTCCTCATAAGACTTGTTCTTCAGCCTCCTCACCAGCTCTGTCACTCTTCTCTGGACACACTCCAGAGCCTCAACATCCTTCTTGTGGTGAGGGGCCCAGAACTGAACACAGGAGTCAAGGAGCATTCTCACCAGTGCAGAGTACAGAGCGAGAATAACCCCCTTGGACTTGCTGGTCATGCTGTTTCTGGTACAAACCAAGATGCCATTGGCCTTCTAGACTACCTGGGCACACTGCTGGCTCATGTTCAGTTGGATGTCGACCAACACACCCAGGTCCTACTCCTCTAGGCAGCTTTCCAGCCAGTATTTTCCTAGTCTGTAGCACTGCCTATAGGGTTATTGTGCTCCAAGTGCAGGACCTGGAATTTGGCCTTGTTAAACTTCATGCCATTGGACTCAGCCCAGTGGTCCAGCCTGTTCGGATCTCTTTGCAGAGTCTCTCTATCCTCCAGCAGATGCATACACAGCTTAGTCAGATCTGCAAACTTGCAAAGGGTGTGCTCAATATCTTCATCCAGGTCATTGATAAAGACATTGAACAGGGCTGGACCCAGCACTGAGCCCTGGGGAATACCACTTGTAACTGATTTCCTGATGGATTTAACTTCATTTACCACCACTCTCTGGGCCTGGCCATCCAACCAGTTTTCTACCCAGGAGACTTTGTGCCTGTCCAGGCCAGAAGCTGACAGTTTCTGAAGCAGAATGCTGTGAGAAACTGTGTCAAAGGCTTTACTGAAGACCAAGAAGAATATTTCTACAGCCTTTATCTAATCTAGTAGGCGAGTCACTTTATCAGAGAAGGCAATCAGCTTAGTTTGGCAAGACCTGTCTTTTGTGAACCCAAGTTGACTGGGCCTGATCACCTGATTCTCTTGCATGTGCTTCATGATAGCCCTCAAGATCATTTGTTCCGTGACTTTCCCTGGCTACAAAGGAGCTGATTTTTAAAACTATTGTTCTACTAGTTTTCTTATTAAAAACTTTTTGTGCAAATAACTGTAGCTTATTTTTAGTACATCTGTGCCTAACTGTAGGTTCTCCAAACAGTAAGATTATTTTTGTAGTAGTGATTCATAAAATTTATGGCCAGCTGACAGAGATTGTAGTTCTCCTCAAACCGGAAGAATAATATAATCCCATTATGTAGATTCTATAATAAGAAATATCAAAAGGCAAGATATTTTGGAGTTTTACTACTGAGTCCTTGTGGTACAACTATGAAGAAACCTAGAATATTTCTCCATGTACTACAGCAAAAGTGTTAACTATTTTTTGAAAATTTCTCTCTACATTTGTATAAAATGGTCTAGTAAATCTGATCTTTGAGTAATGTAATGGATCACAGTAGATCTGCTCTTGTCTTACCTTTAATTTTCCATCATACCAGGTGTGTACTTTTGACAATGAAATCTCAAAGAACATGACTCCCAGTAGAAGCTGAGAGCAGTGTGTTTACTGACATCTCCAGAACAAATGTTTACAGAAGGAATGTTACAAGTAGGAGAAAGATTTGTTGCATACAGGTATATAGAAGAGTGAGGGACTGACTGTGCATGTTGAAAGTTCTAAGGGAAGCTGTTTCTTTCCTGATGCTCTCAAAGTACGGTTTTTTGGGCTCTGTGTGTTACTATTGCATTTCTTGTTGCTGTGTAAAGCACTAAGAAGGAACAACACCATCATACATGTTAAATCCAAATTCCTAAAGCCAAATGGTATAGTTAGATACCAGAATGACCTTTTTTGCACTGAATTCACACCAACAAGGAGAGTCCGGTTATTTATATGTCTTTAAATATCAACTGAAGATGCGTAACTTTGAGTGTGCTCAGATTTGAGTGGGCAATCAAGAGTAGGAGCACTTAAATTAATACTGCTGATTTCAGTGAGATATTACTTGAGAGAACTCCTCTTTTAAATTCCACAAAAAATAGTATCTTCCAAAAGAGGAGAAGCAAAACATGTAATAAATACAGGTTATCTGTATGAATGCACGAATATTATCTTCTTTCTGAAAGGTGAGACAGTCACTACATCATGCATCCTTCTCTTCTGACAGTTGGGAGGCATCCTGTACTTCTTTGTGTCCATGCATTTTCTCAGCAAAGACTAAACTAGCACTGATTTCAGAACTGTTTTACAATCTTAAGTCCAGGGTTTACACAGCTATTGAGTTGTGAGCAACCACATAGTTCATAGACTCATAGAATAGTTTATGTTGAAAGGGACCTTAAAGATCATCTAGCTCCAATGCCCCTGCCTTGGGCAGGGACATGTCCCACTAGAGTTTTCTGGTTGGTAGAAATCTCAAAGGTTGTCCTCCGTCTTGTTATGTAGATGAAGAGGGAGACTAATTTCATATTAGTCATGAAATAGGGGTATGATACGTGTTACAATCTTCTTCTAGCCTCCATTTTTGATGAATGTACATATACAGCAAGAAAATGCATTATCCGACTAAAAATTGTGAAATCATTATACTTTGGACATAGCTGTCCTGGTACCAGATTATGAAGTATTTTTTGTTGCTGACTTGATCCAGAAATTTAGTTTAGAGACTGATAACATTAGGTCATAATAACGTCACCCTGAGTTGCCTGGAGCTGATGCGTTACAAAACTTCACCACGTGAAGCACCCCCAAGACAATGTATCATTAGAAAGGTACTACTTTGCTTCTTTGTTAGTTGTGCCAAATGTTTCTTTACTGCAGCTGAAAACTCGAACATACAAATTGTTATAGAGTCTCTAAAGGAGTACAATATACATACTGAAACAAGAAATAATAATACTTGCAGAAAATCCTATTTACCAGCCATTTTCTCTTGACATTGTGACTTCAGAGTGTGTAAAGTGTATGTATTTGAAGCAGTGCACTGTGATATAGCTATCCATATCTGTGTAATGCCATTGGGAGTCATATCACTAAATCTTTACATACTTTGGAAAAATACACCCTCTTATTCATGCTGAGGAGCTTTGGTGCTGACAGTGTCATCAAGAAGATCTATGCAATAACATTAAGATCCCCAACCATGCTTGTCATAAGCCTGTTCTGAAAGCAAATACACAACAGGTATTATGGAAGCGTGAAACAGAGGCATGTTTTTCTTTGCTTTGAAATCACAAAACAAGTCAAATGCATTTTGCTTTTTCATCATGTCTTTTTGAGTTCAATGTAAACTTCATAGAAAGATTATCTGACAAATATGTTTGATATTCCTGAGGGTGGGCAGGGGTTATTATTATAGCTCTCTACATAATGAATAGAAGAGCAGAAAAGAGCTTCCTACCAAATTGTTTTTAGAGAAAGAGTTAGAAAACTGTAACGTCCTATGTTCATTTTCTGTTAATTTCTCCAAGCCAGGCTGTACTTCATTTATAATTTTAAAATATGGTCCAGTCTTATGGAGATTTACCGGTGAGTATGATATTTTTGTTTAACAGCTCCAACTTCTGCTCTTCATGAACAAGTGCACAAGAACTTTCAGCTGAGGCTTTATTTGTCTGGGACATTAAAAAACATTAAAAAAAAGCAGGTATTCACTGCTTTTAAGAGAAACCACAAGATGCAATGACAGAAGAGAGTCACTGACAGGGATGTATATGTCTTATTCATTATATTAGCAGTGTAAAACGAAAATATCGTTCTTAATGGCGGACTTCAGAAAAAAAGGTGGAAAAAAAAGAAATAAAATCCTGTATGCTATATACCTTATAGTCAGCAGGCATGCATGTAGCACTTAACTGTAAAAATTTCTGTCAAAAGCAGTTACTATTTCTTTCTGAGTGCCCTTCAGTTGACCTTAGAATTCCATTATGGAATATAAATATTCATCACAATTTTTCTGATGCACTTATAGGTTTAGCTGAAACTCAGAGATATCTTTCCCTCTACTGTCTGTCCCATTTTAGAAGGGCAATTTATCAAAGCCATGACTAGACTATGATTTAGTTAAAAAATGTAAGTCAAAACAACCCAAACTAGAAAATAATAAAAAATGAAATTTCATTAAAATTGATACCCTAAATATACCACAACATAGCAATTGTTTTGAAAAGTAAAATATCTTTTAGTTTTTTGTTTATGCTTTTGTGGATAATCACAGAATCATCAGGCTGGAAAAGACCTCCAGGAAAATTGAGTCCAACCATTCCTATCAACCACTAAACCATGCCCCTAAGCACCTCATCCACCTGTCTTTTAAACACCTCCAGGGAAGGTGACTCAATCACCTCCCTGGGCAGCATCTGCCAGTGCCCAATGACCCTTTCTGTGAAAAATGTTTTTCTGATGTCCAGCCTGAACCTCCCCTGGCAGAGCCTGAGGCCACTCCCCCTTGTCCTGTCACTTGGGAGAAGAGGCCAGCACCCTCCTCTCTACAAACTCCTTTCAGGTAATTATAGAGAACAATGAGGTCTCCCCTCAGCCTCCTCTTCTGAAGGCTAAACAACCCCAGTTCCCTCAGCTGCTCCTCGTAAGATTTGTTCTCCAGTCCCTTCACCAACTTTGTTGCTCTTCTCTGGATGTGCTTCAGAACTTCAACATCCTTCTTATGGTGAGGGGCCCAGATTTCAAGGATTAGAATAAAAGATTCATGTTATTAGCTATCTGTGAATATTTTCATGCATACACTTGTGTATTTGTATGAATAGATAAATGACTGGTTGAGATTGAAATGTGAACACTGCTGGTAAATTTTGTCATGCTCAGAATATTATTTTATGTTGCTGTGTGTTTCATTTGAATTTTACTCAGCTGTTTAAATATCCATGTTGATTTAAATTCCTGACAGAAAGACCTTTTCTCACTGATGACATTCTCTCTGGATAGTTAATAAAGACCTGTGGTGCTTGAGCCTTTTGTGGAATCAAAAAGCCGAGAGGAGAATGATGTGAAATAACAGTAAGCATGGTTTATTCATCTAGAAACAAAAAGCCCACACTTCCTCTGAAGTTGTGTGTTCTATATAAACAGAACGGGAAGGTACGAAGAGTATATTAAATGGTTCATGAACCCAGAGGAAAAATAGGGCCTTCTGTCAAAAACTTTACATGGATTTTCTCGTTATATTTCAGAGATGGTGAGAAATATTGAGGGATCATTTCTCCAGAAACATCCTGGCAAATTTCTGCATTTAGGTGATGATGTTATTCGTGACCCTACTGCTGCATCTCAAGATCACTCATGTGACGACAAAGAATGTAAAAACACTGGGAAGAACACTCTAGGTTGATGAGATTTATATTACCTACAGACATTTGAAATTTTTATATCATTTGATTTTTATATCAGAATTAGTTTTTCAGATTAGTTTTAACATAAGTGAGGGACACTATTTTACTTATCAGGTATCTACAGAGTGGTAAAAATATTTCCATGTTTGCATATAGATTAAGCAAGTTTGGAAAGAAAATTGCAAGTAAGACTTCACCTCCTTCTCAATCCCTTTTGGCTGAGATGTTGTAACAGGTCTAACACTCATAAATTTTAGAAGTTTATTCAAAGTAAAAATGTAGATTAAATCATGCGCTGTTGATTTAAACAAATCCAAAGTTAAGAAATATTTCAGCTGTATCAATGGCAGTAACATTACTACTGCACAAGTCAGACAATGTGTCTCCTTGTGTCATTCAGTAGCGTAATTACCACTTGAGTCTTGAGTATGTTCAGCTATAGTTACTTCCCTGATTACCTCCCTTGGTAGATTGTTCACTTCTCCGATTATGCTCAATTTTTCTGATTCATTTGGGACTGAACACATGAGTCTTTATTTTCACCAACTTGTTTTTAATTAAAACAGCAAGTGTTTACCATGTACACATGAAAAATAAGACTACCAATGCACTGCTGTTTATTAAGACATCTCCCTTGTAGGAGAAACTTGATTTTATTTTTTTTTCACACTGATGTATCACAAAAATGTTTTAACTAAAGCTCAAAATGTACTTTGAGAGACTTGGAAAGATAACATCATGTGCAGTACAAAGACAAGGTTTTTCTTTGATTGTGGCATGCACTGCTTGAAAGCAGTTCATATCTTCGTTAATACTATTGCTTTATGATGAAGTGGGATATCACAATTAAAACCCACAATCCTAGTTGCTATGCAGGTATCTGTGATCCATTATACAGAGTTCATACAAACAGCTGTATAACCTAATGATGATATCCTGGTTTTGCTATACCAAACATTGTATCCCCTTTGATTGAAACCCAAGATATTTTTCTCTGGTTTTGAGGGGACTGAAATATTTTTAAAATTTATTTAATTTTTTAAAAGTTAAGTTTTATTGAATTAATTTTATTCATATTTCATTTAATTAATAATTTTACAAATGATTTGTTATTATGGCCATAAATAATGACTACTCCACTAACAATAACAATAACAACAACAACAACAATACTTTTCCACTGTTAGGAAAATCCTATTTCTTCAAGGGGCAAGCAGAATCTACCAGAACAAGAAGTGCAATTTGACTCTCCTAGCCATTTATGGAGAAGTTAGTTATAGACTCCAAGGCTCTCTTTCTACTTAATTGAAAAATAAAATTCCCAGGAGGTTGCCACCACAGTTTTAAAAATCTTTATGTTTCTTTGTGTTCTGCAGCTATCCATGTTACTCCACTGACTTAAAAAAAGAAAAAAACAACCTAGACAACTAGATTAAATCAGACATGTAATTTATAGGTGTTAGCAACTAGGACTGAGGAAGGACAACTTATTCAGTCTGATGTGAAGTGAGTACCTTTCCTCCAATGTCAGTGGAACTTCAGCTATAATCCTACACAGGCCCTTCAAAATGATGATTGTGCTAGAGCAAACTGATGCATGAGTCCAACACTAGCCATCAGTGCTAAATTACTTTTGCAGTGTTGATTTAATGTTTTGCTCAATTATTTCAATGTTAACTTTCATAAGTTACATTTTCTTGCATCACTATGATTTCTCATGAGGGAAAGTTAAACATCTTGATGCTTTTTTATATTATAAATCAAACAGGTGGGAAAAATGGAATATATACTCTAACTAAGATTTAACGTTTCCCTGTAATCTTTAAAGGACAGTGTTTTTTCTCACATATGTGAATCAGAAACTCCAAAAGGAGCTATGTATGCCACTGTTCTCACTGTTGAAATTCCTCTTGGCATGAAATAAAACCAAAAGGGGAAAATATCATCCAGAGCTACAGCAGTGTGGTAATGGAAGACTTCAAGATTAAGACACAGGTGTCATGAAAACAGTAATTGACATCACTGTTGAATTTTTATTTTTGTGTACCCCTTTAGAATATGGTAAAATTCCTGTGTAATGTCACTCCTATCTCATAAATGTGCAGCCCTGGAACAGTGAATGGTGATACATACCTCTTGCATTTCATCTGGATAAAATTAAGAATATTATTTCATAAATATTCTTGAGTTGAAAAATATATGTATGCCAGGGCTCTGTGAATGTAAACCTTCTGTATCTGGCAAAACACAGACTTGAAGAAACTATGAAAAGAGACAATGTACAACCTGGGTTTAGCATAGGGTGGCCAAGTGGCTTATTGTAGCTTTTTACCTATAACTTTTCTCCATTAGCAACATCTGTTGTGGTACATGCTCTGAAACATGTCATGGAAATTTCCTTCACTGTAACCCTTGTTTCCTTTTCCTTCCAATTCCACCATGCTCCTGCATTCCAACTATACACAATGGGTTGTAGAGCAGCATCAATAAATATATAAAACTAGGATTATTAATAAGACCTTCTTATTTGTCATTCACTGTTAGATAAATCTAATTGTAGTAGTTTTGAAGAGCTGGAATAAAATTAATTTTTTCCAGACTGATGACCTTTTTTTTGGAACAACTATATATTCATAAATATTTATCATTCACCATGAAGTATTTGATGATCTGTCCTGATTTGTGTGAAAATAGAGTTAATTTTCTTTATAGTAACTGGTATAGTGCTGCATTTTGAGTGCAACATGAGAATAATGTTGATAGCACATTGATGTTTTAATTGTTGTTAGGTAGTACCTATATTAAGTCAAAGACTTCCAGCTTCGCATGCTGTGCTAGTACAGAAGAAGGAAGTACATAAGAAGCTGGGAATGAGTACATCCAGGACAGCTGACCTAAATTGGCCAAAAGGATATTCTACATCATATGCTGCCATGTTCAGTGTATAAAATGAGGGGAATTGGCCAGGGTGGGGATTGCCACCACAGAGGACCTCAAAAACAGAATGATTCCATAAAGTTTGTGAAAACAGGAATTTACCTGGTAGAAAACCCCAGCTCAACTGTATTATTCAGTCCTGGCAAAGCCCTTGCAGGAAAAAAAACCCAAAAAATGATGACAGGAAGAGCTTTGGCCAGAGCTTGCAGTATTTTCAGAGACAGGGTTAATGCAACCATGAGACATGAAGCTAGAGGAAAACACCTTTCATAACTTGTTAGCCACAAAAACCTGCTTGGCTTTTTTTAAAATCTATTTTATTTTATTAATTTTAAGAATTGTGCAATTTTTTCTCTATATTAAACAAGGTCAACTTTCACTTTTGCTGCTAATTACTATGTCTTGGCTCATAATCTAAAATGACTAGCTGGAATACTTCAAGTTAATAATTGTAAATCTCTATAGTTGGAAACACCATGTGTAATGAAGGTAATGGTAAATTGATAACCTGATACAGCGGAGAACAATTTCAATGCCAGAATGCAGTGCCTTATGCTCAGTTAGGAACAGGTAGACCTTTTCTTTTCAGAAATCTTGCACGAGACGCAGTTGCATAAAAGTCTTAATTTGTCATGAACATTTATTTTGAGACTAGTTGGATCAGAACCTTTGGCTGCAAAAGATTAAAGGGAAATATTTCCACTTCTGACCTGAATGAAATATTGAATTGAATTGAAGAATATAGAATTTTATCTATTTGTAGCCCAGTATATCTATTTGTTACTTTCTTTTTGACATCAATACTGATGGAACTAGTTTCATGGTTTTTCAGAATAACTGGCTTTTTCAAGGTGTAAACACATTTTTTTCTCCCCCATCACTTCCAGACGTTCTTGATCGATTCAGACATTTTCAAATGTAGTTCTGAAAATATTAACTGACTTCATCTAAAATCTAGTTTTTCTCTAATAGAACCAAGAGTTTCAAAGTTTATGACATTTAGACTCAGAATAAGGCAGTAATGCTTTCTGTAACTGTTCTTTCTATTGGTGGGTTTCACTTTAAGCTTTTATTTACTTTTGGAAGGATTTAGTTACATAGGCAATAACAGTGCTAAGAATGCAGAGATAATTTGCACTGTATGAGCTCTTTTTTTCAAGAAATTATATTTATGAAAATGGTGTAAAAGAGACATAATTTCTCCCTGTGAAAAAACCACATGTTCAGTTGAAAAATCAGCATATCAACTCATCTGAACTTCCTTCTTCCAACTAAACAACACTTATTTCCACTGTCTGTGGTATTTGGGAAGTGAATATTGCATCTACCAACATCCTAGTTTGATGTAGATAGATTGTTGAAAAATTTATTCCTATTATATATACATATTCCTATATATATTGCTATGTTCCTATCCAGTAATATATAGCTGTTATGATCTTGATATTTTGCTTTTAATTTTTCAAAAGCTGATAAAATAATAGGGCATTTTTACTGGAAGGATGAGTACTCATAAATTCACTGTCTGCATTTGGACTTGTGTTTCTTATCACTTAAAATCCTAAGCAATATTTTTTCATGCATTTCTGTTGCCTTTCTTTTACAGTGTATGTTCTGAATTTAAAGGACTTCATACATTCACTCTTATGGCTATTCTTAGCTCCTAGGATTGTTCTAAAAAGTAAGAAATATGGACTTCTTATATTTTTCAGTTCCCTTTGACACACTTTCATATCTGTGTGAAGCTATCTCCACACATACAAAAGGGAAAAAAAAAACCCCAAACCAGTCAACACTTTTAGAACCCCCTGAGAACCCAGTAACTTAACATAAAACATAACCTGATTGGTATTGCCTCTGCCTGCCTTGGCACTTGATGTTCTTTGCTGTGTCCTAGCAGCTCTTTGGCACTATTCTAAAGCAAGTCACTCAGAGTTGTAAATCTACTTGGTGACATCTAGTAAAGTGCACCATTTTTGGAAGATTTTTTTAATCTGGCTTTTTAATGCAAGTATAATGGGCAAAGAGTTCATTGCATCTCCAGTTCCTGGCATATGGCATCCAGGGGAATGAGACAGTCTGTCTGATTAACCATGCAATAGACCTAGAAGTAGCTTTAAAACTGTAAAACAAAATTGCTCATGGAGTCTGCCAAAATACCAGATGCTGCTGTTGCAATAAATACTTTCCAGTGCTTAGCATCTGAGTTCTAAGTTCGCCAGTAAAACTTGAAAAAAAAAATTGCTAGTCACTACCATTTTTGTTTTCAAGGGTTTCTTTTAATGTGGGATTGTTATTATTTTTATCATTTTTACTGCCACTGAAGATGCTGTTCTTTCTGAATATTTGAGAATGTTTTTTATTAATTGTATTTCATGTTACAATATATTTAAATTGAAATTCTTCAGGACAACAGTTCATTGAATCTAATATTTTATGTCTGATAATGATCAGAAATGTGACCAACAGTGTACAAAATTCACTCTATGATACAGTTAGATGAGTCAAGAAGTTGCCTGACATAGATATAAAGAAACTTTTCAGGTGCCAGAGGAAATTAATGGATCAAAGGTGAAAGGAAAAAAAGGTGGCATAATACTGCAAAGTGTATATGAAAATTGGCTTTCTATTGCAAACAGCAGATTTGCCTATGTCATTGACATTCCATGCCATACAGATGTAATAAGCAATATTTGTAATGTTACCAACATAAAAGCTTTGTAACTTCCGTAGATTTCTGTAATGTCTAATTTTTTAACAAGATATGTAACTAGACTGGTGAATTTTTATAATTAAAGTAACTTAATTTTACAGAGAAATACTTGAAACTTGGGCTTCATTATATTTTGTGACAATTAATTTCACAAGCTTTTTACATGCTCAATGAAATACATAACCTATTTGACTGATGTAAGTGAGCCAGCAGTCAAGTTTATGCTAAGATGGATCCTCAGTCTTTACAAATACATCCTGTTTTACATCTTCTGGGACAAATGTTCTTCTCAGATGTAAGTTTAGTTTAAAAAAATAAAACTCCTTTTTTTCCTCTACTGATCATATTTTTTATGGCATCTGGAGGTTAATACTGATATTGGCATGGTTGATTGCAGTATGTTAAAAATTACATAACCTAATGAAATCCATTACATTTGAAATAATCTAATTTGTCTTTCCCCCTTCTGGCATTTTGAATTCAGAATAATTTCACTGACTTCCGATGAATGAAGAACAGAAGTTAACCTATTTATTAGCTTTATGTTAGGTCTTTAAATACATGCTTTAAGAGATGTAATGATTAATTGCTATCAAGCAAACCAGCATCCTTATTCATCAAAATTCTGGTACATTACAGTAGCATTGTAAGACATTATGGCAGATACCATCCAACTTCTTTCCAGCTGTGTGATTAGTGCCATCATTTTCAATTGATGTCCATGATGTTGTGATTTTCAAAGCAGAGCAAAACCTTATGTGCTTCTGAGAGACAATGAATGTAAACTTACAATGTGAGAAATTGTTACGTGGAACCTTCATTTTCTGCAGTGTAGGTTCCTGTAACCATTAGGATTTCCTTCAGGGAAGGAAAACAGACACAGAATTTTGGAATGAACATAACGTACAACAGATAGGTGATGTTTCTATTTTAGGATACTTTTAGGAAAATAGCTTCTTCTTCATTCTTACTCCTAGCTTAGAATGGAAAATTTATGATTTTTAATTTAGGCAATAGCATCTGAACTCTGATATCGAAGGTTAGAAAAGAATAGTGACCTGCTAAGTTCATAAACTCTGAACTAAGAAAGGTTTAAAATACGGCTGATAGGTCTCATTTTAGGCTATTAAAGTCTATGTGTTAACATGTTACTTTCTAAAGTGCCTTATTATTGAGTGATACAATAGATGGTTGCTAGGGGTTCTATGGGTTAACTGTGTAATTCTGGTTATTCCACTGAAGGAGTAGAATTTCCTAGTTGAAGTTGCAGTTCCATGGTAAAAATCCCATATTTTAACTTTTATTGGAGTGTACAAAACACAAACATTATATATAAATCATATTTCACTCCATATATATACGTTGCATCAACTTAGTTGGGCCATTACTATGTTTTTTAGATCTCATGTGTACATATCTTAAATTGTTCTTTGTTTTTCTTAGACTAAATGAGTCATCAAAGCTGCATTACTGAGTTCTATAGTTTAAACGGGACACAGACTGTGTGAACAGTGAAGCAGTCTGTGACGGTACCAGGAACAGGGAAAGCTTTATACAGTCCTATGGTGTTCTCTGTTTTGAGCACAAGGGATGTTTCCTTTCATTTCAAAAAAGTTTTTTTCATTGTTAGGTAAAATATAACTGGAGGTCAGTCACAGAGAGACACCAAACCACAATATATACTAAGGACAGAACAGAACAGAAACACTATATTGTCTCATTGAAGATGTTGCATCTACTTTGTAGTAAAAGGCTGTGTGTTCTGAATAGCAATGTCTGGCCATTAAGAGTATGTATATTTGAACACCTAGAGACTATAGCAAAAGTGTGACTCAGCTTAGTATTTGTTTTTGTACTCCTCCTCTTCTTTTTTTTATTTAATTAGAAATTAAAAGCAGGAAAAGAGAAGGTACAAGATTGGAAAGAAGTTGCTGCACAGAAATACTAGATGTACAGGTTTCATGGTATTTTGAGATCACTGTATGTTCAATCTTTGCTTCTCTGATCAATTCATAAAGTCATGAATTCTTTTTCCTTCACTTCTTTTCACCCGTCAGAATAAGTGATTTTAAGTATAGCTGCAACATGATAGATATGAGTTAATAAATCCCAGTGAGGAGCCACCTCTAAGTTCCAATACTTAACTCAGCTGTGAGCAGTGGTGATTTTTACTGCAGAAAAGGGGGAATGATTTTATGAAAATTAATTCAGCATTACTCTTGAGCTTTGCATCAATTCCCTGAGAAAAGGCAGTAAATACCCCTCTGTCTCTTTAGTTCACAGATAATGACTAATTGCAAAGTGTCACTAGTGTTCTGGGTGGGAAGTATATAAGCTTAACAACAGACAGAGGAAAGGAGCCAGTTTCTCCTGACATTTATACCAGAGTTCATATAAAATGAATTCCTTACTTTTTAAGTTGAAAATATCAGTGCTGTTTTCTGAGACATTAAAAGAGGATTGAAGCATGTGGGAAGTGATTGAGAAAAGGAATTAGCACAGCAAGACCATATGGTCTAAGAGTCCAATAACATATTTTACTACAATGCAGTAATTCTTACTACAGCAAAAACTACAAATATATTGATCATGATCTGTTCCGTATTAAGCAAATGAAATAGTTCTCATAATTTGAAATGTCACGTTACAATCATGTAATTATTTCCAGTCAAAAAAGGGAACAGAAGGCTCTTGAAGACAAACCAGACATCTGTTAAAAAAAATGAAACAGAGGAGGAAAACATATAAAATCCACATCCACAAAAATAACCACCAATGCACACTCATGCACACCCAAGCCATTGTATACTACAGGCACACTAAAATGCTGTAAGAATCCCCAACATAAATAGCCACAGCTTAAGAGGAACCTGTTGGAATGACGTTGATGTAACATTTAGCCATCTCCAACATTTTGACTTATGTTCTTAGTGACAGTAAAAACATCTTAGTAGCAATCACAGATTATGTAATATTAGACTAGTATTCACTGGAAACCTAACACTGTAGAATGATTAGAAACGAGCAGTGAAAGGTTTTGGCTCAGAAAAAAAAAAGAGGGAGGTTTAAGTCTTTTGGGTAAATGAATCTAAAAGTACTCATAGAAAGAGGAAGTAGTCATTCTGAAGGCACATAAAAGTAATACTGGAAAACAAGCATGTACTGGAACTATGTATCAGTCTGTAAAGGCTTATTGCAGAAAGAAAGATAATTGAAGATTTGGACCATTTAAGCAAGACTAGATTATCACTGTATTTAGTAGAAAGCAGGTATTTTTCTCTATCTGCCACAGGTATTGTCAACTAACATTTGAGGATGTTGCCTTTGTGGACCCTGGTTCACTTTCTTGAGGATTGTTTTGTCATCCTCAATCACGTTGTTCTATTTTGAAATTGAAGGTCACCCTGCAAAAATTTTTGTTTTAGTCAAAAGCTTTTGCATCAGATCATAGAATCATAAAATCACAGAATAACCAGGATGGAAGAGACCCACTGGATCATCGAGTCCAACCATTCCTATCAAACATTAAACCAAGCCCCTTAGCACCTCATCCACCCCTGCCTTAAACAACTCCAGGGAAGGTGAATCAACCACTTCCCTGGGCAGCCTGTTCCGGTGCCCAATGACCCTTTCTGTGAAATTTTTTTTCCTAATGTCCAGCCTAAATCTCCCCTGGTGGAGTTTGTGGCTATTCCTTCTCATCCTGTCCCCTGTCACTTGGGAGAAGAGGCCAGCTCCTTCCTCTCTACAACCTCCTTTCAGGTAGTTATAGAGAGCAATGAAGTCTCCCCTCAGCCTCCTCTTCTCCAGGCTAAACAACCCCAGCTCTCTCAGCCGCTCCTCATATGGCCTGTTCTCCAGCCCCCTCACCAGCTTTCACAGAATCACAGAATCACAGAATAACCAGGTTGGAAGACACCCATTGGATCTTCGAGTCCAACCATTCCCACAAATCCCTAAATCATGCTCCTAAGCACCTCATATACCCTAACCTTAAACACCTCCAGGGACGGTGACTCAACCACCTCCCTTGGCAGACCGTTCCAATGCCTAACCACACTCTCTGTGAAGAACTTTTTTCCTAATCTCAAGCCTAAATCTCCCCTGGCGGAGCTTGAGGCCATTCCCTCTCGTCCTGTCCCCTGTCACTTGGGAGAAGAGGCCAGCTCCCTCCTCTCCACAACCTCCCTTCAGGTAGTTGTAGAGAGTAATAAGGTCTCCCCTCAGCCTCCTCTTCTCCAGGCTAAACAACCCCAGCTCTCTCAGCCGCTCCTCAGAAGATTTGTTCTCCAGCCCCTTCACCAGCTTTGTTGCTCTTCTCTGGACTCGCTCCAGAGTCTCAGCATCCTTCTTGTGGTGAGGGGCCCAGAACTGAACACAGTACTAGAGGTGCGGTCTCACCAGTGCCGAGTACAGAGGGAGAATAACCTCCCTGGACCTGCTGGTAACGCCGTTCCTGATACAAGCCAAGATGCCATTGGCCTTTTTGGCTACCTGGGCACACTGCTGGCTCATCTTCAGTAGATTGTCAACCAGCACCCCCAGGTCCTTTTCCTCCTGGCAGCTTTCCAGACAGGTTTCTCCTAGTTTGTACCTCTGCTTAGGGTTGTTGTGCCCCAAGTGCAGGATCCGGCATTTAGCCTTGTTAAACCTCATGCCGTTGGTCTCAGCCCAGCAGTCCAGCCTGTTCAGATCCCTTTGCAGAGCCTCCTGACCCTCCAGCAGATCAACACTTCCTCCCAGCTTGGTGTCATCTGCAAACTTGCTAAGGGAGGATTCAATGCCTTCATCCAGGTCGTTGATAAAGACATTGAACAGGTCTGGACCCAGGACTGAGCCCTGGGGAACCCCACTTGTAACTAGCCTCCAGCTGGATTTAACTCCATTTACCACCACCCTGTGGGCCCGGTCATTCAACCAGTTTTTCACCCAGGAGAGTGTGCACCTGTCCAGGCCAGAGGCCGACAGTTTCTGAAGCAGAATGCTATGAGAAACTGTATCAAAGGCTTTACTGAAGTCCAGGAAGCTTTGTTGCTCTTCTCTGGACTTTGTTGCTCTTCTCCAGAGCCTAAACATCCTTCTTTTGGTGAGGGGCCCAGAACTGAACACAGTATTCAAGGAGTGGTCTCACCAGTGCTGAGTACAGAGGGAGAATTGCCTCCCTGGCCCTGCTGGTCATGCCATTTCTGATACAAACCAGAAGGCCATTGGCCTTCTTGGCCACTTGAGCACATTGCTGGGTCATGTTCAGTCAGCTGTTGACCAACGCTCCCAAGTCTTTGTCCTCCAGGCAGCTTTCTAGACAGACTTCTCCTAATCTGTAGCACTGCATAGGGTTGTTGTGCCCCAGGTGCAGGACCTGGCATTTGGCCATGTTAAACCTTGCACCACTGGACTCTGCCCAGCAGTCCAGCCTGTTCAGACCCTTTTGCAGAGCCTCCCTACCCTCCAGCAGATTCACACTTCCACCCATCTTAGTGTTGTCTGCAAACTTGTTAAGGGTGCACTCAATGCCTTCATCCAGGTCATCTTCAATTGGCTGTCAACCAACACCCCCAGGTCCTTCTCCTCCAGACAGCTCTCCAGCCAGACTTCTCCAAGTCTGCAGCACTGCATAGGGTCATTCTGCCCCAAGTGCAGGACCTGGCATCTGGCTTTGTTAAATCTCATGCCATTGGACTCAGCCCAGTTGTCCAGCCTGTTCAGATCCCTTTGCAGAGCCTCTCTATCCTCCAGCAGATGCATACTTCCACCCAGCTTAGTCAGATCTGCAAACTTGCAAAGGGTGTGCTCAATATCTTCATCCAGGTCATTGATAAAGACATTGAACAGGACTGGACCCAGCACTGAGCCCTGGGGAACACTACTTGTAACTGGCCTCCAGCTGGATTTTACTCCATTTACCACCACACTCTCTGGGCCCAGCCATGCAACCGGTTTTCCAGCCAGGAGAGTGTGCGCCTGTCTTGTTGTTTTTTTTAATCACCTCAAACATTTCAGCTGCCTTTAACTTTGGAGCTGTATGTGGATACATCCTGGGGGTTTCATTGAACACTGGTTATGTTTTGTTTTATCTGAAAACTTCTTGAAGCACCTCCATACTTCCTTTGTAGTAAGAAACCTTCATGCCTGTCTCAATGAAATCCCTTATGATGGTTGGAACCAATGATCTAAGAGGTCTTTTCCAACCTAGTGATTCCATGATTCTATGATTCTATGATATGAAAAACTATATTGTCCTTAGATTTGCTTTTCATACTCTATTCCTCAAATGTCTGAGGCATACCTGCCTAATAAATCTCAAAAATATATTGCCAAGTCTTCAGTTTTCCGTATGTGCTCTACCACAATTATTGATGATAACATTCTTATATATAGCCTGGAGAGCTGGATTTATGTGATTTGACTATGGTCTGCACACTAATACATCTACGAAGCATTTTATTACTTCTTTATGAAAGACATTATTTATTACATAAATAGATGTATAAACATTTAAAAGGAAAATGTAATATTGCATTTCAGTATGAAAATGAAAGCAAAAATCTGTTTCTTGTTTGTTTGTTTCATTTACTTTGAATGTAATTGCCATGATCTAAAATCTTTATTTATCATAAAATTATAACTGTTAAAATATTATTTTTTGTATCAGAATACTGTCAATAATCATAATGGAGAAGACAATTCCATAAAAGCTTGTGAATTTGATCATTCCCTCTCTTCCTACGATACAGTGGCAGGAAATGATATTAAAGATTATTCATAACTTTTAAATCACATCATCAAGTCACAGATGCATTGATCCAAAAATCTTGGCAAAACTAGACATTAGATTTAGACATATTAAGAAGTATTAAGACTCAAATGTAAAGTGCAGCTCATTTTTTATTAAATATGTAAACAATGTTGGCTTTCTTTTGTCTTCTATGATTCTATGATTTTCATTTCTGGAAAATAGCATCACTGCTTCTTCCTTGTTTTCAGCCATAGCCTGTTTTTTTTGCCCATCATCGTGTTTTCAGGCCTTCAGACTTTTTAATGTTGTTTGTTAAAATATATCATTATGTTCAAATATTGAAGTGTTAGACGAAGCTAAACATGCAGAATAGTTTTGTAGTACTTCATCATTGGCATAGCAGATTTACTGTCAGGGTCTCAGCACTTTTAATCAAAGATGAGCTAAAAAGTCATCTTTCTTGGGAGACAGAACTATTTTTTCTCCTAATTTTACTTTATGGTGAAAAAAATTCTTCTTATTAGGCAATGTTTCTCATCATATATTCAATATTGTTCATATTGAGAAAGGATAAATTAATAAAACCAAGATTTCTCATGACCCTCATGATGTTTTAACTGGCAGTTATGTTGTGCTTCTTTTTTTTCCCTGGATTGAAATCAGAATTGAAAAAATAAAAATATTTACAAAATTGGAAAGAGTGAAAAAAAGAGAATAGGAATTAAACCTCTCTAGTCTCAATTGTCCAAAGTCTGATAAAATTTCGTTTCCTCAATATTGTGTTATTGTATGAAGATAATATAACCACACTTGATTTTGAGTCAAAATACTGTATTTTTCTGCTTACAGACAAGAAGTGGACTTCTTTCTTTTTTGCCTTTAAAATATCTTCCAGGACTGAATATCTCTATCATTTAGACACTTCTCAGGACCTAAGGAGTATCCTATGTCACAAAAAGTTGCCATACACTTTTCCTCTTTAAAGCAAAAGCAACAAGGCCAACTGCCTAGGCTTGCACCAGGGACACAGTAGCATCTTGGCCTGTACCAGAAACAGCATGGCCAGAAGGATGAGGGACATGGTTGTGCCCCTGTGCTTGGCATTGATGAGTCTGCATCTCAAATAGTGTGTTTGGCTTTGGAGCCATCACTACAAGAAAGAGTTTGAGGTGGCTGAGTGTGTCTGGAGAATGGCAACAAAGCTGGTAAAGGGACAGGAGAACAAGACTTATGAGGAGCAGCTGAGGGAACTAGAGTTGTTTAGCCTTGAGTAGAGGAGGCTGAGGGAAGACCTTATCACTGTCTACAACTACCTGAAAGGAGGTTGTAGAGAGGTGGGTGTTATTCTCTTCTCTCAAGTGTTGGTGATAGGACGAGAGGGAATGTCCTCAAGTTGCACCAGGGGAGGTTCAGATTAGGTATCAGAAAAAATGTCTTCACTGGAAGGGTCATTGGGCACAGGAACAAGCTGCCCCGGGAGGTGGTTGAGTCAACATCCCTGGAAGTATTTAAAAGATGGGTAGATTAAATGCTGAGGGGTAGTTTAGTAGTGGACAGCTATGATTGGATTCTATGATCATAAAGGTCTTTTCCAATGAATCAATTCTATGATTCTATTCCATAAAATACATAACTTCAGACAAAATTCCAATGAATCAATTCTATGATTCTATTCCATAAAATACATAACTTCAGACAAAACTGTCTGAAACCTATATGTAGGACAGTTTGTATGCAACTTTGTAAGTAGGTAGGGGAATAATTTTGTATGCTTGGAGGTTTTTTTGCATGATACAGCTATTGTCTCTTGCACGTGCCTAACAGTAAGAGCATGAATATGTAAAGCTTGGTGTATGACAAAATTATGTTATTTTTCCAAAAAGTCAAAATAAAAAGTTCATGAAATTTGCTGGATAAATAGAAGAAGAGGCTGAGAATATTGATTTACTAGTGGAACAGAAGAGGATAGAGAATTACTCCAGTAACAAGTATAAGTAAAGATTGGAAGAAGTAACTTCAGGGTAACTTTCAAATTCACTTATCTTTGATATTTTTAAAGACAAGTTTCAAATCTATCTCCTGTATTGTGCTTGTGAAGTGGACACTTCTCTATTAAAAGTGGGAGTGACACCATCAGCTCAATTCACACACTATCACACAACTTCAGGTGAAAACTTCTTTCATTTGATGCTATAATGTTAAAAGCCCTGGTAATCTGAAAACCTCTAATTGTTTATCTACCAGTTCCTCATTTCCTAAAATTTCATAAAAAAGATCATAAAGTCATCTTCTCATAAAAGAGATCAAGTCCAAGCCCTCAGACATTGGCAGGGGTATATTTCACTAGATCAGGTCACTCATATCCTCATCCCACCTGACTTATTTCACTACCAATGATAGGACTTCCACAGCGTCTCTGGGCAACTTGTACCAGTGCCTCATCATCACCAAGGTTAAGAATGCCATCCTTACATCTAATCTAAATCTAAATCTACCCTTTTTCAGTTTAAAACCATTATTTCTAGTCATATCACTGCATGTCCTTGTAAAAAGTCCATCTCCAACTTTCTTGTAAGCACCCTGAAAGGCTGAGGTGAGGTCTCCTTGGAGGCTTCTTTTCTCCAGGCTTAACAAACTTAATTCTCTCAGTTTGTCTATGTAGGCGAGGTGTTTCAGCCTTGTCATCGTCTTTGTGACTTTCCTCTGGACCCACACAACCAGGTATATGTTATACCAGTGTTTGGTCTCAAGAGCTGGATGCAGTACTCCAGGCGTAGAAGGGAAAGATCACTTCCTTCCACCTGCTGGCCATGCTTCTTTCTTTGTGGACCTTGATATGATTGCCTTTCTGGGCTGTAAGTGCACATTGCTGGCTCATGTCAAATTTTACATAAAGTAATATTCCCAAGTTCTTTTCCACAGAGATTCTTTCAATCAGTTCATCTTCCAGTTTGTATTGATATTGAAGATTGCCCTGATGGAGGCACAGGACCTTGCGATTTGCAAGACTTTCGTATGGTCCCACTTGTTCAAGCCAGTCGAGGTTCCTCTGGATGGCATCCTCTCCCTCAGTCATGTAAACTATAACTCTCAGCTTGGTATCATTTACAAAATTCCTAAGGATACGTTTAATCCCACTAAGGGACATAATTTGTTACTGGTTTCTGCTTAAACATCGAGTCATTGGCTGTAACTCTTTGGACAAAGCCATCCAACCTATTCCTTATCTATCTAGCAGTTCATCCTATGAAACCCATGTTTCTCACATTTAGAAGTAAGAATGTTGTGGAGAATCATACTAAAGGTCATATAGAAGCCCAAGTATCTCTTCCGTTGTCTATTGGTGCAGTCATTCTGTCATAGAAGGTCCATAGATTTGCTACCCTTTTAGAAAATGGGTATGATATTCCCTTTTCTCCAGTCACTAGGGACTTTGGCTGACTGCCACGACTTTTCAGATATGGTAGGGTGTGACTTAGAAAATAAGCTTGCCAGTTCCCTAAGGACGCAGAGGTGTATGTCTTCGGGTCTCATGGCTTTCTATATGTTCAGGTGAGTCAGTTGGTCTGAGACCTGATCTTGTCTTACAATTGGAAGGACTTTGTTCCCTTCCTTGAGGTTCAGAGACTTGAGATATTTGGGAAGAGGGATTGCCAATGAAAACTGAGACAAAAATCATGTTGTAGACATCAACCTTCTCCATGTTGGTTGTCACTCCTTCTCATGCTTTATATACTGAGGAAGTACTGGCAGGCCTAAAAGATGTTATTGGAATTTGTGAAGATAAATAACAAGTTGTTTGATGTGCAAAGAGGATGATATCATGAAGTCTGAGCACACTAAATTTAAAACAGATGTTTCCCAGAGGCCAAGACCAAGTTTAGGTGTTTCTGAAACACGTATCCTGTTTTCAGGACATATATTAATTTCTATGGGAAAATTAATTAATTAATTTCTATAGGGAAAACCCCCCCTAACTTAGCAGAAATAATTTCCTTCTTTTTTATTATTGTAATGAGAATGACCACCACAACAAATTTCATAAAGATTAAAAGTCCACTGAGAGAAGGTACTCATAAAGTCTGGTCTTTTTTATAGTGAGCCAGAAGTATCTGCAGTTTGGTTCTCTTTAGTTTCTTCTTCCTTTTTGTTTGGAAATGCTTTTTAAGAAACTATAAAAGCACTGTCTTACTTTAAGTGCCAATATGAAGATAAATGTTACAAAAATGCTTCTAGATTACAAAATTAATAAGCAAACATAAATCCTTCTTTATTCCATCTTCCTTTAACACAACTTAAACATAATCCACATATTAACACTTTGCCACAATAATTACAAAGAGAGAGATGAATTCTTCATTTTATCCTTACATGGCAGTGATTGAATTAATGCCTTAAAATAATAGAGCTGCTCAGTAATATCAGAGTATTAGGAACAAATGGTTATTAAAACATCAATATCACAAGAATATCTCAGAAGTGAATGTATTTCATTTCACTTTCTAATGAGTAGCACCATAACTGTTGTTTTAATTAAAAAGCTATCTTAACCAGTGTAAATAACAGAAAATATTTACTGTGCCAGTTAATCCTCTGACAAGTTAATAACTTCAAATTAATTTACCTACAAAAAGAATGAGAACATTACTTCTCATTTAATTAAGAGTTTAAAGACCCTGTGCATATCAAACTAGGTTAATACATTTCAAGATCAGGTAAGAGTAAAACCATTTATACAAATGTGTGCTTTTAGATTATGTCCACTTTCATATTGCTACATGACTGGATTTGGAAGTGTAAGCTCATTGGGGAATAGGACATTACTGCTGAGGCACCTGTAAACTAGGAAAGAATAAATTAAAAAATGAGTTCAAAAGTTTTTTCAAAGCCATAACATACTACATTATATAAAAAAGAAGACTATTTCATGTCTGATCCTCTGTCTGCTGGGAAAAATGCTGCAAATAAATAAAATCTCCAAAAGGAGGTCCAGTAAATTAGCTCTGCCAGTCAAAAATTCTTTGAAAGTTGTCTTTAGAATGAGCTCTCCAGAAGCCATGAAGATATATCTAATATGAAGACGACTTTATCTTGACTCTTATTTTAATCCAATCAAAATTAATAAAATGAAGCTTTAGTTATGAAAACAAAACAAATGCATCTAGGTAACAGTGATTTCATAAAGTTTCAGGATTTAAGGGAACACGTAGTGCAAAAAAAATACAACAGACAGGCAGATAGGTGGATTTTTTTGAAAGCTTCAGCTGAGCAATAATTCGCATCAGGTTAAGATTAAATTTTATTTCCAAATGTTAGGTTTTGATATACTGAATTATTATTACATGATTAGTACTGATTTTTAGCTTGATAGAAACAGCATGTAACATGCCTATCTAGTCAAGGTTCATTTGCATATTTACTTGAAGAGGATATACTGTCACTTCTATGTAACTCTTTTTGTAATGCTGATGCAGAATTCTTTAACAGGGCTCAGCGTATTAGGATTCTAGTAGACACAAAACACATTGATGACAATTACCAGATAAAAGTTTATAAATAAAACTCTTTTCTAGTAAGGTAAATATTGGTCTTTTTCTAACACTGTCATCAAAGCCTATTTCCTCTTTTACTTCTTTCTTCCTCTTCAAATATGTAAATCTTCCCATACAGCTGACATAAAGCTTGATTTAAATGTTATCTAGTTTTAAAATTATTTTAAATTTATTTCTATGGTGAGAGAGCCAGAAAACTTAAAAAGTGTCAAACTTATAAGTCATTTGAAAGCAAGAATAACAAAGTAAAAATAATCATGAAGTAAGCAAACATCAAGGAAATAATTTCTATTTATTGATTTAACTTTACAAATAATGTCACAAAGACACCTAACTCTGCATTGAACAGCATCAGAAATATTGTCATAAACAGTACCAGAAAGAAACATACCAGTAAGGTTTTGATTCTCTAGGTGATATACAGTTTGTATTTGAAGCTGTGGATCATACTAAATGACAATCTCCATTGATAATGCTTCCCTACATTGTTGTAAATATTGCTAGATGACATTGCTGTTAGTCTTAAGAGCTTCTCAGAATGTATTTCTTACCCTAAGTTTTAGCAGCAATTTCTAAATTCTGATTGTTTTACACAAGTTCTGAGTTATGTGATAGAGTTTTAATAATAGTAGATTTTACTTTCTATTGAAATATTGCAATATAGGAGTCTAGATTTTATTTTCCCCCTTTAAATTATAAGATATTTTGAAGAAAACTTTCATCTGATATATTTTGACACTTTTCATTTAGTACTCATGATTTTTCAATCTTATACATGGTTTCCAAAGCATATGCTTCATAGTTCCTCTTAGGAGAAAAATCACCATAATGTGTTCCTTATGATGATACAGAAGCAGAAATCTACAAGGCTTCTTAAAGGGCCACAGCCAGCTACTAATGATAAAAGATGGCGCTCTTCTCACTTGCTAGTTCTAGCCCAATGTGGACTGGCTTCATCTCAGCGGATAGATGAGCATAATATGATTTCTTTGTCCTTAGTAATCTCCACTTGATTTCTGTACTTTGAACTTGCTTAGGCTTCCCTGGAAACCTTGTTCACAGCATCCTTTGTCAGCAATTATTTGGCACTGTGCTTCCTACCATGTAAAGGTGTTTTCTTTTGTGTTCAGACCAGTTTCACTCCTGGTTCCACTAGCTAAATAAGATAAATGTGCTATAAAATTCAAGACAAGGTCTAATATTTTGTGACAGTGCCCTGTGTGACGTCATAGTTTTATTATTTCAATGGAATCGTAAGGATGGATAAGAAAACTCACCATAGCCTATTGACGATCACAGAGCTAGAAACATGTTATGGCACTAATAAAGACTTCATTACCAATATATTTAGTCACTCCCTGGATCCTTAGTGAAGTAAAACCTCTTTGTAGGTATTAATTTACTTATAATAGAGATGTAGCTGAATTTAATTGAATCAGTGTGCATCAGCAATGGATATGGTAAATCCTGCAGACTGGCACTAGATTAAGGCAAAGGGGTGGCTGCCAGAGCAAGGGAAGCCCAGGAACCCTGGAGGAACTGAAGGCAGAAGTGGCAGCTCTTATGTGGTGGCTGATGCGAAGAAGGGATGGTCCCAGAAGCTACGGCAGGAGATTTAAACAGCCCCAGGGATAATTGCAAACAGGAGTGAGCACATTAGAAAAGTGTGGCATAGCAGGTTGGGTGGCTGTTTGCACAGGCAGGGTGAGCACAGGGGGCTCTGGAACTTGGCCGGAAGGACCAGAGTATCATGGTGGCCACTGAGCAGAAAATTAGGGCTACTTCAAGCTCTTTTGCAGCCTCCTAGACAGAATCTCAGTGCATACACACTGCCATCCAGATGCCAGGGTGCAGGGCATGTCCTCCTTTTGCAGCAGTATTGGACTGTAGTGGGGAATTCACTTGTGGGAGTTGTGTTCAGGTGGAGGAACTCCTCCACTTGATGACAGAGCTCAGGGAAGAGGTGAGTAGGCTGAGGACAATCAGAGAGCATGAGAGGGAGGTTTGCCACAGGAATACCAACATACCCGCATGCTGTGCTCCCTGTCTCAGACCCAGCAGGCAGGCATGTGATGGAGGACTCCCCATCTGTTCTCCATTCAGGTGAGGAGAGAAATTTAGGAGATGGAAGAGAATGGCAGCAGGGCAGCAGGCATGTCTTCCCATGTCAACCTCAGCCTCCCAGGTTTCCTTGCACAATAGGTATGAAAATCTGTAAGTGGAACCAAACCTCAATGAGGATGGTGTTTCTCACAGCCTAGAAATGTTCCCTAAGTTAAGACACATTATGCCTTGCACTAAAACAGCCTCTCTTAAGAAAAGGTGAGTTATTGTAACAGGGGATTCCCTTCTCAAGGGAACAGAAGGACCAATCTGCAGACCAGATACATTGCACAGGGAAGTTTGCTACCTTCCTGGGGTCCTGGTGATGTAGAGAGAAAGCTTCATACTCTAGTTGGGACCACAGACTATTATCCACTGTTGATTTTCCAGTTAGGCAGTAATGAAATTCCAATATGAAATTTGAAGGGAGGGGCTGGCTGACGTGGCCATGAAACAGTGGAGTTCAAGATACTTACAGCAGCAAGAGGTTGTGCAGCAAACTCACTACCCTGGACTTCAGGATAGCAGACTTTGGCCTCTTCAGAGATCTGCTTGGTAGAGTAACATGGGATAGAGCTGCAGAGGGGAGAGGGGCCCAAGAAAGTTGGTTCATATTCAAGGATGACCTCCTCCAATCTGAGAGGAGATGCATCCCAGCAAAGAGGAAGCTGGGCAAAAATGGCAGGAGGCCTGTGTGGATGAACAAGGAAGTCCTGGGCACACTTAAACTGGATGAGATGATTGAGTGCTTCCTCATAAATTGGCAGATGACACCAAATTGGGGGGGAATAATGATCTGCTTGAGGGTAGGACCTACCACTACCTGAAAGGAGGCTGTAGTGAGGTGGATGTTTGTTTCTTTTCCGAAGTAACAAGAGATAAGATAAGAGGAAATGGTCTTATGTGATACCAGGAGAGGTTTAGATTAAATATTTGGGAAAAAATCTTTACTGAGAGAGTGGTGAAGCATTGGAACTGGCAACCCAGGGAAGCAACGGAGTCATCATTCCTGGAAGTGTACAAAAAGCACATAGGCATGGTATTTTGGGACATAGTTTAGTAGGCATTGTGTTGTTGGGCTGATGGTTGGACCTGCTGATCTTAGAGGCCGTTTCCAACCTTAATGATTTTATGATTTTAAAAAAACAGATTACAAAAGGTAGAAGCAAGGGCAGGTGGCATGGGAAGAATACAGAGAAATATAGCAGTCAGGGAGCAGATTTAGGAAAGCTAACCTCCTTATACAATAATATGTGCCCATGGATGTCAAAGGCAACAAGAAAAGCTTCTATTTGTGCATCACCAATAAAAGGAAGACTAGAGAGAATGTGGGTCCTCTCCAGAAGGAGACAGAAGAACTGATTATCTGGGATATGGAGAAGGCTGATGTAGTCAATGATATTTCTCCTCAGTTTTCACCAGCAAAGGATCAAGACACACCACCGAAGTAGGAGAAGGCAAAAGCAGGAACAGGGAGAATGAAGAACCACCCACTATGAGAGAAGATAAAGTAGAAGACCACCAAACAAACCTCAAGATGCACAAATCCATGGGACCTGACAAAATGCATCTGTGGGTCCTGAGGGAACTGGTGGATGAAGTTCCTAGGCCCCTATCCATTATATCTGAGTCTGGTGAAATCTCCCATTTTTAAAAAGGAAAAAGAAAGACCCAGGAACATACAGGTCACTCAGTCTCACCTCTGTGCCCTGCAAGATCTTGGAGCAGATCGTCCTGGATACTCTTCTGGGAAATGTGCAAAATAAGGAAGTGATTATTGACAGTCAACACGGCTTTACTAAGGCCAGTGAAGTGAACAGTTAGGTGAATTGAGAACTGGCTGGATGCAGAGCTCAAAAGGTTTTCATTGGCAGTGAAGACTGTGGCCAGCCATGTTACTCAAAGGTCAGTATTAATCCCAGTCTTGTTCAAAATATTCATCAATTATCTAGATAAGAGGGCAGGGCATACCCTCAGCGAGTTTGTTGATTATACAAAACTAGGTGGAATGGCTGATACACCAGAAAGCTGTGCTGCCATTCAGTGAGACCTGGACAGACTGGAAAGTTGTTTAGAAGACAACCTAATGAAGTTCACAAAGAAGAGTGTTGGGTTTTGCACCTTCAGAAGAATAACTCCCCAAGTGCAGGACCTGGCATTTGGCCTTGTTAAACCTCATGCCATTGGACTCAGTCCAGTGGTCCAGCCTCTTCAGATCCCTTTACAGAGCATCCTGACCCTCCATGAGATCTACGCTTCCACCCAGCTTAGTGTCATCCGCAAACTTGCTAAGGGTGCACTCAATGCCTTCGAGTCACTTTATCATAGAAGGCAATCAATCAGGTTTGTCTGGCAAGACTTGACATGGGAGGCTTCAACATCTGGCAGTGTAGGGGCAAGCATCTCTGTTACTGCAAACAGTTGTACAGGAAATGTGCAAATCTCACTTTCTGCTGTAGCTACTGCTTTTTTTGGTAGTGCCAATATTGATTTAGCAACAGATTCTCTTGCTTCAGGGAGCTAGTGTGATGGCATTGTAGTGCGTTGCTCTGCCTCTCTGCTCTGAAATATCTCTGTTGAGATTGATCAAAAATACAGATCTCCCTAGGCAGCCACTCTGCTCAGGTAGTCTCTGGCTAGAGATCTGTCTCAACAGTATATAGAAATTGTAAGAAGAGGTTGGACTTGCCTCTTATTTCCACTGTGTCTATGTTGCACATTTCCATACATCACTTCATCATAACACAACTACAGAAAATGAGAAAACATTTACTGATTGTATTTAATATTACAGTTTACTGATTCAAGGTGGAAATAAGCTATACAACAGTATTTAACAGCATATAATTTTCTTCTAGGTGCATCCCTAAGGACTAATTCTCCCTCATGATATGACCTTTCTGAAATAATAAAGTGTATACCTGTATTATGTTGTACGCATGTGAATGTTAATTGCAAGAACGACTAATTTCTTCACTGACTAAGTTCCAAAGTGTGAAATATAACCCTTGTTCTGGAGAATATCTTGCATTTCTCACATATTTTAGCTTTCTTAGTTCTCTAGGAAGTAGCTTGATGGATCAGCAGAGTTTCTGCCATGTGTTTCCTGCCTGTCTGAACTAGAAAAGCTAGACTCAGAAAAGTACAGTGATTTCTTAACAAAGCTTCCTGAGGTGCTACAAGCACACCACGTTTCTCACTTTGTATTTTAATTTCCTTACACACACCTAATGATACCAGTGATGTTATATGGACATTTAAAGTTAGGAGACTGAAGTTATCTAAGAACATTCCAATTAGTTGACAAGTTTTATGTTGCTTGTTTGAGTGTTATATACATAACAGAAGACTATGAAAAAAGTGTCAAAATATGTATGGATTCAACAAAATTGAATTCAGTTAGTTATCTATTTGCCAGTAGTATAAAAGAGCTCAGACAGAGAAGCAATAATTCTCTTGATCATCTTGAGTGGAAAAGAGATAAAGAAAACAGACAAGGAAATGGGAAAAGAAACTGATAATATTGAAGTTTGAAAAGAAACACTTGGAAGTAGGACAAAATAGAGTACTCAAGAAAAAGCTTGGTTAAATTGTTAAGAAGGGAACAAGAATAACCAGATAGATAAGCAGAAGATATTGTACTGAAATAGGTATTGCAACAGTAAAAACTTTAGAAATAAAACAGTATTTTACAACGGAAATGAGAAGATAGTATCAAATTCTAGATAGATTTCATGAAAGAATGTGCAGATTACAATGCTCTATTCTTTCAGATAGTTTGAGATCTTCTCAAATATTTCAGTTTTAAGAATGGAGATGTAGTTTTGCCAATGCTGGAAAGAAATTTAATAAAATAAAAAGACAACGAGTATGGTATAACATTATTTATTAAATACTCAAGAGGACATCTGCTAGAAAAGGAAGAGGTAGTGATTTGATATGGCTGAATATTAACAAGACACTATGTAGAACTCACCATATAATGTATCTGTACTGTGGTCAGCTCCTAGAATTATTACTTGATTAACATATACACATGACTTAATATTACCTTAATATTAAATAAGCCCAATGGAATTTGTCATGAGAATGTAGACTCAGTGATTTCTTCATCTCATGACAAAATTTTAGAGGTTTTAAAGGATAATTAGGATTTGTTAGAGTTTGTAATAGTACCTCTCCTGTTTTCTTTCTGTCACATTGTTAACTTTGGTTTTGATTCACAAAAAATATGATTTCCTTTTACAGAATTTAGGAATATACCCTTATTTCATGTCTGCTTGCCTGATAAGAAACACATGGCTTGTGCAAAGGAAGAGAAAATTATGTCAGAGCCTAAAAGGACAAAAATAAAAGTAGCTGCTTCAGTCTCCTGTCTAGAGTGAAAAGAGAAACTTGTCCAAGCAACGATCAGTCTAGCTATCAGACACTGCAAGGTTAAAGGATCTTGACTTTTTTAATAGCATTTGCCACACTAGTAATGCTAATGGTAAGCTATAGTGGGAAAGTCAATAGAGTGCAACAGAACGTGTTTAATAGTTTCCTATAAATTTATTCAGAAGAGGTGATTAGAAATAGAATAGTATTAAGACATTTGATTTAACATCGGTTTGGGCGAGTTGCCAGACAAGAGCTTTCTTTCAGCTGTAGTACAAATTGTCCTAAATTGAGACCTGGTCCATCACTGATTTCATTTATGTGAGGTTTGACAAGATTAGTTTGCTGCTGTCTGTGATAGAAGAACACTCACTTGTAATTTTAGATACATATATGTTACTGGGGGGGAAGCAAAAAATCTGAACTCACAAAATTCAAAATTTTAATAATAAGTTTGATGGCAAATTTAATACAGAATATCACAGAATAACTATTTAATGGACCAAATCTAGATTTAGCCTCAGATACAGACCTCCTTTTTCAATGACTGGAAGATCAAAAGAATTGTCCAGGTACACAGCAAGTAAATACATGTATCCTAGCTACCTAAAAGGAGTCAAACCATTGGGGAAAAAAAAGAAAAAAAACTCCAATCAAGCCATTCCCCCACATTCCACTCCCCAAAAAATCCCCACACTAAATTCAAACAAAAACAAAACCCTGGAAATGATTGCAATTAAGTTAAAGATTTAAATTTAAACATATAATGAAGCTCAAATAATAGTGAAGAAAAATACTTAGAAAGTGCAAAATTGTTTGGAGAACAAAATTCTGAAGTGTACGTGTACATCAATCTAATACCTTGAAGAAACTTTGTCTCTTAAAAAAAACAGAAGTATTTTTTAAAGAAGGCAATCACATTCATGACCATTTTACTAACATTTCTGCCAAAAAGAAAACTAATGCTCAGTGAGAGGAAAGGAAATTAATGGCTCCTCTCTGAAGTGAGGAATATTATTTATAAATTGTCATTTATTTCAGGTGACCACAAATGCACCTATCATGACACTGGCAGAGAGTAGGGCCTGGAGATTCTGCAAGTCCAGATTGAATTGTACTTCCAAGTGGCTGTGTGGAGATAAAAGTGATTTGTCAGTGTAAGGTAAAGAAATCATCTAAATGTTTTAAAAGTCAGAGAGACAATACGGAGATGTATCTTTACAAAAGAAGCAGCTTAAAGGGGGCCAGTGCAAGAGTGTTTTATGAGAAAAGACAGGAGACAATGGCTAACACTTTTCACTTCTTCCCCAAGCAAATGTGAGACCAAAGCAGTTCATCAGGAACTTACTTACCAGACAATTTATTGGAAGTATGGATTTTTTTTTTTTTTAGGGGAAAATACCTTAAAAGGGAATGGCAGTCACTGAATTGTACTCTAAACCAACTTGCTTCTCCTTTCTTTTTTGGTATGATGTTCCACAGATGACTTCTGATCTTCCTTCTGAAGAATTTGGGATAGATGTTTGGGCAGGGGAAGGAACTCTTAATTTCACCTAAAACCAGCTTGCATTGCATTTAAAATCCTATAAGTAGTCCTCATCTAGTAAAGTACTTCTGCTAGAGGGTGAATTGGTCATAGGAGATATGAGAGAGCCCTGGGATAAAAGCCCAGCGGATCATTGGTAGAGAGTGAGCATTTTGTCACAGATTTCCTGCAGTAAAACAACAGTTGGTTTCTCCTTTCTGATACTCTCATGACATGTCTCCAAATCTATGTTAGAAACTATCATCAGGAGCAGGCAGAGCAAAAGACAAGGGAGACACTTCATAGTTAAAGGTACATTAGGCAGTTCAGCCATTAGGCAGATCTCAGAGCATCACCTGCATTGTTGAGAGAATAATTACAATTTGTCACAGAATTGTTTGGTTGAAAAAGATCTTTGAGATCAAGTCCAACCATATCTGTCCACTACTAAAGCATACTCCCCATGCATTTCATCACCCCTCTTTTAAATATCTCCAGGGATGGTGACTCAACCACTTCCCTGGGCATCTTGTTCCAGTGTTTCATAAACCTTTCAGTGAAGAAATTTTTCTTGATGCCTAATTTGAACCTTCCCTGGTGAAATGTGATGCCATTTCCTCTCATCCTATACCCTGTCACTTGGGAGTAAAGACCAATACTGACCTCACTACAACCTCCTTACAGGTATTTGTAGACAGTTTAGCCTCCTTCTCTTTGGTTCCCTGAGCTGCTGCTTCTGATAAGACTTGTTCTTTAGGCCATTCACCAGCTTCGTTGCTGTTCTCTGGGCTTGCTTTAATATTTCAATGCCCTTCTTGTAGTGAGGGCCCTAAAACTGAACACAGTATTTGAGGTGTGGCCTCACCAGAACTGACTGCAGGGGAAAAATCATTTCCTTTGTCCTGCTAGCCACCCTCTTTCTGATAAAGGCCAAGATGTCATTGGCCTACTTGGCCACTTGGGCACATTGCTGACTCATATTCTATTGGCTGTCAACCAATACTCTCGGGTCCTTCTCTGCCAGGCAGCTTTCCAACTACTCTTCCCCAACCCTGTCTTGCTGCATGGTTTTGTTTTGTCCCAAATAAAGGACGTGGCACTTGGCCTTGTAGAACCTCATCCCGTTGGCCTCAGCCCATTGATTCAGCTTGTTCAGATCCCTCTGTAGAGCCTCCCTGACATCTAGCATGTTAACACATTCTCCAAGTTTAGTGTCATCTACAAATTTACTAAAGATACATTCAATCCCTTAATCCAGATCATGAATTAATGTACTGAACAGAATTAGACCCAACATTGATCATTGGGAACACCACTTGTGACCAGCCTCCAACTGGATTTAACTTCATTTACTGGAGCCCAGACGTCCAGTCAGATGGCATGCCTGTACTCAGCAGAGAGTATGCCTGTCCAGACCAGTGGCAGCCAGTTTCTCAAGGAAAATGCTATGACAGA
This sequence comes from Clamator glandarius, assembly GCA_033459285.1. Lineage (NCBI taxonomy): Eukaryota > Metazoa > Chordata > Aves > Cuculiformes > Cuculidae > Clamator > Clamator glandarius. The sequence continues at coordinate 647,217 of JAUNZM010000153.1, forward strand.
TGGTGCCAAAATCTTTGCTAAAGTCCAGGTACGCAGCAACCACAGCCTTTCCCTCATCCATTGAGTGGTGAACTTCGTCATAGAAGGCTATCAGGTTTGTTTTGGCAGGATCTGTCTTTCATAAACCTGTGCTCACCAGGCCTGTGTGAGCTGTGTGATAGCAGTCATGATGATTTATCTGCCCCATGACGTTTCCTGATACTAAGGTCAGACTGACAGGCCTGTAGTTTCCTGGATCCTCCCTCCAAACCTTCTTGTAAATGGGTGTATCATCTGCTAGCTTCCAGTCCAGTGGAACTTCTCCAGTCAGCCAGGGCTGTTGGTAGATGAAGAGAAGGTGTTTGGCAAGCACCTCTGCCAGCTGCCTCAATACCCTTGGGTAGATCCCATATGGCCCCATAAAATTCTGAATGCCTGACCAAACAGGTCTCTAACCATTTCCACATGGATCATGGGAGCTTTTTTCAGCTCTCCCCGGCTGTTCTCTGACTCAGGAGGCTGAGTACCCAGAGACAATCTTACTTTAATACTAAAGACTGAGGCAAAGAAGGCATTAAGTTCTTCAGTCTTAACCTCATCATTTGTCAATCTCATTTCTTCTGCATCCAGTAAAGGATGGAGATTCTCCTCGGCCCTCCTTTTGTTGTTACTATATTTCTAGAAACTTTTACTATCTTTCACAGTACAGGCCAATTTCAGTTGTAGTGTGGCTTTAGCCCTTCTTATTTTCTCTCTGCGTGTTCTCACTTCATCCTTGTAGTCCTACTAAAGTGCCTGTCCCTTTTTCTACTGCTCAGCTAAACTGGTTTTCTTCTTTGCTAGCTCATTTTTGGCACATAGAGATGACCTACTCTTGTGCCGCAAGGATTTTCTTCTTGAAGAACAAGTGTTCAACACTCCTGCTGTGATGTATCTCATGAGGTTTTCTTTATGACTTACTTTTAGTAGACCCAAGATGACAGAGCCCTAAACAGTTGTGTTAGCAACTAAAGAAGTTATAGCTCTGAAGCTGCTTACAATGAGAGGGTCATGCATAAGGTGACTTTTCTTAACTTCGTATATAGTCATCAGCTCCTACCTCCAGACAACAATCCAGAAAAAGACATTTGAAATTTGAATGATACAATACTTCTTTTCTTTTTAATGAATTGTAGTCATGCTTTAAACACAAAATCTCTGGGGGTTTGATTTTTTTTTTTTTTCAGACTGTGTCAGTTTGCTCTATGACACCTTTGTTATTTCTCTCTAACATTTTTGCAGCAACATATAAGAAATCTCTAATTTTCTAAGATGTCCCCTTATCTCTGCTTCCTCTGTCTATTAGTCATGGGTTTTGTGACAAATGTCTTAGCAGCCCTATTTCACTATTACATTTTAGAGCCCTGGAATACTGCTTATACTCTACCAAGATATTTTCCTTTTATTTTGTAAAGAACATACAAGAAATGAGAGTGAATAAAGAGGATTATCCACAGGCTTTTTGAAATTATAAGCAGAAAAAGTAAAAATAATTTTATTTTTTAAAAAATATTTATATTTTTCTGATCTGTCAGCACTTTAATAGTTAAGGTGAAACGATTTATAGTGATGTTCATCTATTAATATGGAAAAGAACAAAAAGAATACTGATACCAGTAACTTAAACCTAGCAATAAAATCAATTAAAGTTATTAGAAAACCAGGAAGGTTAAATCCATTTCATTCTATTGTCCTACAAAATCATTTATGTGTTTAAGGTGGAAGCATTAGCAAAATATGTGATAGTGAATAGATTTCACAGAGTAAAGAAACTCTGCGTTTAGTCTAGAAAATGTGTTACATTTCGTGTTTTTTGCATACATCTTTTTTATTTCTGTTTCTCCTATGGTTGGAAACCCTAGTTTATCTACATTTTAATTTATTCAAAACTTAACTACTTCTTCTTATTAATAATTCAAGGAATTACTGAATCCTGCTTTTTTATTTCTATAGAATTACTTGTTAACTCTTAGAATTCTTTTGCTATTCAAACATTCAGCTTTGTCTAAACATCTGAGCAACTTTAGCTTTGTCACAGTTATTAGCTGAGGTGTTGTCCCACTTTACTAGATGCTTTATCTATTTTATGATTTCACTTGTTAGTTTTCTAAAAACCATGCCAGTAATCTAAATAAATCATACAATACTAAGTACCCAAATACTCCAATATAATTTTACAGTAACCTAATAACTAGTGTACATATGAAGTTAATGAATTCTTATTTATGTGTGTCACATTTCTCCACCCCCATAAGATTCATTGAACATAGTTGACATCCTCAGCATTTCCACTGGCAAGAAAGACATCTTACTCAATTTGGATTATCTGACATTAAAACATCATCAGATTTCAACATGCCAAAGAGTATCTATGTTTTGTAGATTGATGTACCCTCTTTTATTTGCAGAAACTTTAGTTTCAAAACCTGCTTAGCACAATTAAGCATGTCAGTTTCTTGTAGCTAACAAAGTACGGCATGGCTATGCACTTAGTGCCACATCCACATACCTTGGCTTCTCAGCTCAGATGAATGTGCTTGCAGCAGGGCAGAGAGTGTCCATCTTTCAACACTCCTACAAAAAAAAAAGACTCAGTGCTTCCAGATTTAAAACAGAGAATCTTTACCTTTTTGTCAGCAAGGGCCATATTTCTGGGATCTGCAATTAAAAGCAAAGTGAAGCAGCTGTATGAACTATTTTATCATCTGAATAAATGGAACTTATAAGATATAAACACATCAACAGTGTTTTAGAATGTTACATTGCATTCATGTGTTTCTTTTTACAGTGAGGTGATTGAGGATTTGCCAAGGAATCCTTTATCTAATGTATAAATGTCCTCACTCCAGAACCAAACTTCTTCACTTTCTTCATGTTAATTTATTCAAACCATAGTTTGTTCCACCATAGGTGTTGCATCTTGCTCTTGATGGGACAGATGCTCCATTCATAAATAATGAAACATGGCACTTCTACAGCAATGTTTACTGATCTTGCTCAGAATAATCTTCACAAAAGTAGATCATATAGAAGGTTATAATAAGCTTTTTTTACTTTGGCATTTTACAGACATAACTTAGTTCCTGCTATGTACTTACAACTATTTAAGAAAGTCAGTGATAATTCATCAGAAGTCAAAGGTCATTTTGCTGTCTTAACGTTGTACTCCTAAAACCATGTTGACTATCTTGGTATTTAATTAAAACTTGCTTTGAACTCATTTGCTGTAGATCTTATATAGAAGATACAATTATTTGCATGCAAACATTAGTTATCTAAACAAGTAGGAAAAAAAAACTTGTTAAACCATAATAGGTCCCAAAGATAACCCTTCATATTGAATACTTACTATGTCAACTGTATCTGTCACACTTTTAAATTAATATAATAACCTTATGGCACATTTCAAGAATTCTGCCACTATAACCTGAATAAGAATTGTTATTATCTGAATCTTCCCTAATATACCTTAGCACACAATTTTCAACACATAATAGTCAAAAATTGAAATAGGAAAAAAAGTCAGCACGTGGCCATAAAAGAAATCATGTCAATTTGATGTAATTTCTGAAATCTCTACTCATGACAAAACTATATTAAAATCCAGCATCCCTAATTTTTTAGCTGTAAAATGATGTGCAAAATAGTGGTGTGTTCTTTATCCACCTAAGGATGTTTGTAGAAACATAGAGAAGTTTGGGTTGGAAGGGAATATTAAAGGTCATCCAGTCCAAACCCTCGCAATGAGCAAAGACATCTTCAACTAGAAGATGCTCAGAGCCCTATCCAACCTGACCATGAATGTTTCCAGGGATGGGGCATCTACCACCTCTCTGAGAACCTGTTCCAGTGCTTCATGACCTTCATTATAAAAGAATTCTTCCTTAGATCTAGTCTAACTCCACCCTCTTTTAATTTAAATCCGTTACCCCTTATTCTATAGCAACAGGCCCTGCTAAAATATTTGTTCCCATCTTTCTTATAAGCTCCCTTTAAGTACTGAAAGGCTGCAATAAGGTCTCCCTGGCATCTTCTGCTCTCCAGGCTGAACAACATCAACTTTCTAAGCCTGTCTTCACAGGAGAGGTGTTCCACCCTTCTAATCATTTTTTGGCTCTCCTGTGGATCTCATCCATCATGTTCAATACATACTACTGATGCATTTTATTTATTTAGACTTCGTAAATCAAATTTGATGTGAAAAAAGGATCACTGAAATATCTAGATGGTCTCTGTGTTAACTCTGGGCCATGGAATATGAAAAAGCAAGGGTTTTAGTCTCTTTCCTGTAGGCTTGATCTATCTTTATTAATAAGAAACTAAAAAAATTGGCACAGCAAAAGTGGTGAAGATTGGACTTTAAGATTCCATTAGGAAAGCTGAGAGGTGAGCAATTTTTAATTCCAGAAAAGAGATCTCCTATATGTGAGGAAAAGTAGAATAATATTGTCTAGAAAAAAAAGTAAATCAAAGAATAATCTTTCCTGTGCTAAGGGCTCCAGAGCTGAGTCCAGTACATCAAATGGAGTCTTGCCAGAGTACAAGAATAGAATTACCTCCCTCCACCTTCTGTCCACATTTCTTTTGGTGAACCCCAGGACAAAGTCTGCCTTCTGGACTATGAGCACAAAAAGCTGGCTTATGTTCAGCTTTTCATCCACATAGATGTTTTAAGATGATCCCCTAGAAGCTAACTGAAAATATGTTGTTTCTCAGCATGATGCAGTACCTTTGGATAGGCTTCCTTACTTCCACATGGCAGGTGTGAAAACATAAATCACCTCTTAGAAATACCAAATAGATTTTCTATATTAGTCCTCAGCTGCAGAGTCCCTTTTAATCATCTCTGCTAGTCACTCTGCCTTCATCAGCTGTGTTATCTGAGTTCAGAATGTTTATATTAGGCCTTCCATCTTCCTCCTCGAATTGCCTTATTTTTCTCCAGGATTCCTTATTTTATTACCAAAAGAAAAAGGTTTGCCATACAATGCCTGCTAGCAATTGACTCACAAGTTTCTTAGATTCATTCTGGCCTTTGGGCCACACACAGCTTGTGCAAACATCCCTAGGCATAACCACTGTCATTTATTAAAAACAATACCAATCATTTCCTATTGTAAGTCTCAGGAGTCTATCTGACTAGACTATTAGAATACTTTGTACTATTTTGTTTCTCATCTATGAACAGTTTGAAATGCCTGATCTATTGATAACAGTGAAAGCATCTCAGAGTACTTTATCAAAATCTAATTCTCTTAAGTTGTTTTACTAATACCCAGTCAATCAGGAAGTGGTGAGTTTTTTCATAATTAAATTCAACAGAATTATATACAAGCTGCTATAGTCCCAGATTTCGTTCTTAAAACAAAGTCAAACCACTGCAATTAATATCAGCTGCCTGAAATAATTAACTCAATCTTAAAAATAAGTTACTGAAGTTGATAAAACCTCCTCATCTGTTGGAATTCAATGTTACTTTGGTAAAGGACATTTAGCATGAATTTGCTAAAGAGGGGTCATGTCAGCATTGCCTTGCACTGTGAGGGTGCTTCTTGGAAAACATACAAAAATAACAAACAATAATTCAATTAGGTTGGTCCAAAAATATTTGCTTTCTTGTTGTTGTAAACAGGGATGTTTATTTTGGATTAAAATTTTGTTTGACTGTGTTCAAAACATGTTCAAAACAACATAATGTGAAATTCACTCTGCTTATTTATGCTAATGATTTTGTTTTCAGTTTGTTCTTTTTGTATTATGTTGTCAAATTAAAGATGAAGAAAATGCACATTTGAATTATTTTGTAGTATGAGTTGATAAAAGGACATAAAGCAAGGGAAAACTCTAGCAGTGCCAACCAACCATTTTACCAGGGGACCGTCAACAAACGTACAATTAGAAATTGGTTCCAAACATGTCCCAACTGAAATGAGAGTCTTGAGGTGACAGATGGCCTTCTCTGACAAATGACAACCAGTTGAGGGCCATTAATGAAGTGGACCCATGATAAACAACTCAACAGGTTGCAGAAGAAGCAATTGCTGGTGTTTCAACAGTTATTTGACACATGTGCCAAACCGGAAAATCAAGAAACCTAGACAACTGGCTTCTGCATTAGCTGAATGAAAATTAAAACTCATCACTGTTACAAAGCCTGCTCTGCACTTCTTTTGTGCAACAAAAGTGATTAGTTTCTTGATTGCATTGTGACATGTGATAACAAATGGATTCTGCATGATAATGAATAGCATCCCATGCAGGAGCTGGACCAATGTGAAGCAGATGAAAGCTGCATCAAAAGGAAACTGGAAAGGACCAATTCTCTGTGACAAGACCTGACTACTTGTCTCACAAATAACTCTCAGGATGTTGCACAAACCAGACCATGAAACTCTACCTCATCCAGCTTACTCACCAGAGCCACTGTCCTGCTGATTACCACATTTTCAAGCACCTCAATAACTTGTATTTTCTTTCAAACAAAATATCTTACAAGTAATGACAAGTAGAACAGTATTGTACTGCAAAAAACATAATTGAAACAAACCCCCCAAAATTACAAAGCCACAAAATAAAAACAAACAAAACCCAAAAGGAAACAAATCCATCCACTGCCCCCTAAAAATGCATCTTTCACAGATGTGCAAATTTTGGGATTTTTTTTTTTTATAATACAATAATTAATTTTAAGTTTGATTGATTTATCTTCTCTTGTCTCAGTCCTTGCAGAGATTGATATGACTGACTAAACAAATAGCCCTGGTAGTTTCATAAATTCTGATAAACCAGTTGACCTCAACTGCCACTCAAAAAAGCTCCTTCATACACTGTAATTTTTTACTTTAAAGCCAAAAGAAATAAAACAGATCCATAGGGGTGACGCTTACAAGCACATCTGCAAATTTTATATTCAGTAGTATCAGACCCAGACTTGCTCTGTGCATCACATTTCTACATCAGCAGTCCAAGTAAAGAGATGTTCCTTGACTAAGTTTTAACTACTAGCAAAGGTGGTGCTAGGATGCAGTGCTTGGAATGTGAGAGAGTGGGGAAGCAGGATAAGGCAAGGAAAGACCTTCCCGGTCAGGTAGTAGGGCAGGCCAGGAGATGCTTTCCATGGCTGTATTCATGTCACATTCATGACTGAAGACAATTTGATGATTCACATGTCATAAAACTGCTGAGAAAAACTGTAATATTTGCAGCAATCAGTGAACATATTTTTTTAAATTTTGCGCTAAGAGCCTGGTACTAGGTGGAATACAGGGGAATAGTTTATAAAAAACATGATGGCTGGAATCCAAACTTTGTTTCGAACTCATCCAAAATTTTACAGCTGTAACCGAAACACTATGCACTTTATTTTTCAGAAATCTAATGCATGCCAAAATTTTAAACTCACTTTCTTCAAAGTCACCCCAGGGAAGATATAAGAAATCATTATTCCTAAAGTTAAAAATCTTCATTGCACTTTGGAAAATCCATTTAACCTATACTTTCAATTTAGCAGTAATATCTGAAAAACTAATTTTCACAGTCTCTATTGTATCAAGTTAAAGGACACTCACATCTTTAGTTTTTGTTTGAAGATGCAGAGTGAATTAACCAACATATAAATCTTTCTCCGTTTTATTACAGCTAGGTCACTCAGGTATTTATAGAAGCCTGGTGTAATGTAAGCCTGTTCCTAGCTAGGAATAAACCTTGATTATTTATCCACATTGTTTCTCAAAATCTTTCACCTTTGAAAATCTTGCCCAATATGCCACTTGGAAGCATCCTTTCATATTTGACTCTGAGAAGAAAGAGAGGTTCTCATTTTGGCTTTGTGAAGCAGACAATTCTGCCTTCCAAGATATGGGCAAGGGAATTAAAAAAAAAATTATAACCATACCACTAAACAATAGTTATTTTTTGTTTGTTGTATTTGAAAACTAATTGCAGGTTGTAAGATCTACCAGCATATGTAGTGGTATTAGTTGTATATGATTCAATGTAAAATCACAGACTGTTTTCATATAGTGAATATGAAAATTGCTTTGAATGTGTCAAAGGTTGTAGAGAGAAGTGTAACAGTTTAGAGTTTGCCAGGAAAGAAACAAGTCTGTGCATAGGTAAGAAAGAAATTACCTGTTCAACTTCACAGTAAAAGCTTGTATATTTTTATCTGTATGAATTTTTCTTCTCTTCTATTTAATTAATAGAATTAAAACAAAACTAAGAAAAATAATCAGACATACTAGAGATAAATATGTAAAAATCCCCGGTTGCTTAAGGTTATTTAGACATAAAAAGTTGCTCTCCCTCCTAGGAAATTACTTCTAAAAGGTAAACAATCAAAACCCTGCCCTTTTTTAGAGGTTGTTTTGGAAAAAAAATAATCAAATACTTGCTACAAAAATATCTGCTTTATCTTAAAAGGAATTGAAAACTCAAGTCAATGAATCTTTATAGCTGCCATGTGTACTAACAATACTAATGAATTGTTTGATTTCTTTGGGTGTTTTTTTTTTTTTTTTTTCTTCTCCAGTGGTTGGAAAAGCCACAGTAGGAAATGAGGCCAGATTGGCTAAGTAGATTTAATTTTCTCCATTATAAAATTCAAATTTGGATCTGAACAAAAACTCTAGTATTCTCTGTGCAAAACATCATCTGGTCCTGATTGTCAGACTCCTCCATTTATACCATATCCTGAGACCAGACATTTTCAATTAAAACTGGAGAACTTTCTTGCCTGTTCTTTACTCCATAAGCACATAAAAATAAATATTTTTGCAATATAATTTCAAAAAAAAAAAGCACAGGACATTTAGTGATTAGCTACTGAACCAGTGTTGAGAAATGTTAGCCAGTTTTAATTTTTGATTCTACCTTTTAATACACCCCCACCAAGCCATAATCTATAGGTATTCTAGGTAATGGGATATTCTGTTGCCTTCTACTGAAGGGGGATAAAAGACTAGTTGCACATTTATGTCACCTCTAAGCGCCAGCTCTGTGAAAGCTATAAAGCAAATAGAAGCAGGGGATCACTTGCCAGCATCTGTTGTTTCTGTTTCCTAAAACCAGAGCCACTTCAGAAATAGACAGGTATGGATGATGGGAGATTGTGAAGTTAACCTATAAACTGCACAGCTTTTTAGCCAAAATGTTAAGGACAAGAACTGGGTAGCAGGATACCTCCCACATATTTTAGTATAGATCTGTTATCATAAGCAATTTTATTATGATAGTTATTTTCACCAGTAATTCATAAAAAGTTGCCTTTATATAACTTTGACATCACCTGTATGTCTCCTATGAAAGACTATTTGTAACGTTTATAACATTTATACATTATATAAATACATCATATAAATACATAATTTGATTGATATATCTGGTCTTGAGTGTTCTTTATTTTTTAACTTAAGAAGTCCTTTTTTCTTTAATATTCCTTCTTATCTTACCTAATAAGAAAAGGAAAAAAACCCTATTTTTCTAGCAGGAATTGTATAAAATATTCTGGATGAGATATATCAGAAGATAAAATATTTGTTTTCATCTTTGTTTTCTGGACGTTCATATTTTCATTATGCTTCATCTGTATTGTTGCAGTGTGCCAATGTATCAATACAGTTTTGTCTTGTTTTGTGTTTGTTGTGCAGCAGGAGGATAGTACAATTTTCGGTTCTTAAAATTTGTTTTTCATAGCATCCCTGTCTTCTTAATCATGGAGCTGTCAAAATACAAGGTTTTTTTTGTTTTGGTTTGATTTTCCAAACTCATTATAAACCAGTGAATTTTTGAATCTCTATGTCTCTTACCAGGTGTTATTTTGATATTCTCTGCCTATCTTTTTATTGTTCTACATTTTTTAAACTTTTTTGCCATTTGCTAAATATTTTTGACCACTACTTTTTATGATTTTTCAGTTCCTGGTTTAATATATTCCCCAGGGACAATATGCTTTCCAGTCCTTTGTGAATTCTCCTGGTATGCGAGATTTCCCTTGCAGGTTTCAGCAGTTTGAAAACTTGTCATCATATTTCTTCCCCCCACCTCTCCTCCCGCCCCAATTCTATCTCTCCCAGCTTTTGTTGCATTTGATTTTTTTGAAGCCAGTGTGTTTCATTACCTTGTAAAATATTTGTGACTTAGGTATATGTATCTAAGCAAAAACTTGGATTCTATTTTAACTACAAAAGAGTCACCACTTCAGTGGTGAAATGAGAGATATGATGGAAATATGACTTACCAGTACTTCTGCCACCACAACATCCCACTTACTAAGAGAGTAATCATTTCCTTCCAACTGAATTTAAATTGATCACTATCAATATACTTGGTAACAGAACATTTCCCTTTTGTGTTTAGTGTGTCATGTGGCAATATGTAAGCTACACTTCTAAAATTAGAGAATTACGATAAACACCTGAATCTTGGGCTACCTATAAACTTCTAAAAGTTTCAGCCCTTTCTTATGGTCTTTCATACCACCAGCAAATACCTCAAGCAATTTCTTAAATGGACTCACTCTCACACTGTATCTCATGACATTCTTATCCTGTAGATACAATTCACTACCTTTGTTTAAAACAACACCAACATTCAATATCAGATTCTGTTTTGTTTCCTTTCGTTACTTTTTTAGGGTCTTGGAATGTAATTAATCTTGACATAGTACTTTGTCAACTTTTTATAGTTCTACTTTCCTTATTATCAGCTCTTGTGCAATCATGAGGCCTCCATAATGTGTTGACAGGGCATCTGTAACTAATATACTGCTCGAATATCAGGAAGGTTTTTTTATGTGGAGCATGTCATATTCTAATTATAGTAAAAAAAAGGCAGAAGTCAACAGTCATCAAAATGTAGTTTAGAAGGTAGAAGTCCAGTAGAAACAAATCAGTCATGGTTAGTATCATAAAGATTTCATCACAAGTAGTTTGTATAAAATGGTAATTTCCATCTGTCGCATAATGATGAGGTGAATTCAAAGCCAAAAATACACATTTGAAATTTTATGTTCTAATGAAGCAGCAATAAAGAGCTGACATTTCTCTTAATTGAAAAGATACTGAATATTCTCTTTTTCATATCAAACTGCCTCGGAAGTCACTCAGGATATGGCTACTTTAGTTCTAATGTGTCACTGTGACATTGCGATCATCCAAGTAGGCAGCATTTCCCAAATCTGCATCAGAATTGTCCAATAAGTCAGATCTTGTTGCACTTTTAAATTCAGTTTCCATATGACCTTTGCATTTCACCGTACGCAAGAGAAATAAAAAATAAGTCATACTGCAGAGCTGTTGTCTATGTCATTTTACTTGCCAATTCAACATAAATATTATTTCTGAAAAAATCCATACAGAAGCTCTGCACATGGTTCTGAAATATTCTTATTTTCATTTCCCATCATTACTTATAATACATAGCATTATCGTATGAAATAATGAACAGAAATTTAAAATTTGGAAAAAGAAGAAAAATGTATAACCTAGAGGCAAATTAACATGTAGGACATCCTGGCATTATTAGAGTTAAACAAAGTGTACAAAGTATAATGTAGTTGAAAATCATAAAACAGAAAAAGATATAAATAAATCTGAACAACCTGTTCCATGGGTGCAAATTAAAGAGTTTAGAAAAAAGACCCTAAATGAAGTCAGAATTAGAGCTTTCACTTACCAGCTTTTTGAGGCAATATGTACCTAACTAGATTGCTGCTTTTATAGCTTATCTGTTACTGTCTTTGCACTTAATTGCATGTCCAAAAAACCCCTTTTGTCTCAGCTTATGATTTCTCTCAACATACACAATACAGTACATCTCTAGATTCTTATAGTTGCCCCTCAAGTATCTATGAGTTAAACATTTACTAAATATGGAACAGAATTGTTAGCACATTTTGCTTTAAATTTTATTTTCAATGTCACAGTGCTTGTAATTTTGACTAAATACTTCCATGCACTGTGAAGAACAACAACCATTTGTGGTTTTGTTCAAATCCTATTTGTTGTTATGGAAACAGCATCCCTATTAAGCTTCCTGCTGTAGATCTGTTCTATAAGCAGCAAAGGTAGAAGGATAAAATAAATCCAAATAATACTTGGTTTACCTACTAGTACTTTATACATTTAAGTAGGTTTCAACAGAGAATACACATAAAAGGTAATAGACTCCTCTCAGTCTTCTGAAATTAAGTTTTTTTTGTAGCATTTGACCAGTAAAAGTATTTTTAGTATTTTTTTAAAATGAAGTCAAGTTTTAAAAAATGCTGTCTGTAGATTTATGTGATTCCATGTAGTCCTCTGGACCTGTTCCAACAGCTCCATATCCTTCTAACACTGAGGATTCCAGAACTGGACACAGCACTCCAGGTGAGGTCTCACAAGAGGGGAAGAGAGGGGCAGAATCACTTCCCATGATCTGCTGGCCACAGTTCTTTTGATGCAGCCCAGGATATAGTTGGTCTTCTGGGCTGTGAGCGCACACTGCCTGTTCATGTTGAGCTTCTCATTGACTAGCATCCCCAAGCCCTTCCCTGCAGGGCTCTCAATCATGTCATCCCCCACTGTGTACTGAAAACCAGGATAGCCCTTACCCAGGTGTAAGACCTTGCACTTGGCCTTGTTGAACTTCATGAGGTTCTCACAGGCCTACTTCTCCAGACAATCCACGCCCCTCTGGATGGCGTCCTGTCCTTCTGGTGTGGCAACTACACCACTCAGCTTGGTGTGGTCTGCAAACTTGCTGAGGTTGCATTCAATCTGGCTGTTAATATCATTGATGAAGATATTAAACAGCACTGGTCCCAGTACAGACCCCTGAGGGACACCACTTGTCACAGATCTCCATCAGGAGATTGAGAGTGTCTTGGCAACCACATCTGCCAATTCCCTCAGGACTCTGGGATACATCTCATCAGGTTCCACACACTTATATATGTTCAGGTTCCTAGGTGGTTACAAACCTGATCTTCCTCTGTACTGGGAGGGTGTTTATCCCCATAGTCACCATCTTGCCATCCCATGCATGACTATGTCATGCCAGTGGTTCAGTAAAGTCTCGTTACACGTGCTAAGGAAGACTTATTATTAGATACAGTTGACATTACTCTTTCTTTGTGCAAATTTTAAGACTTAGGAATTTTCCATAAATATTCAGTACTTTTAGGATGAAATGGAAAGAATTAAGTAGTCTCCTTTTTATTTTGTAATTAAAAAAATAAAGTTTGACAACTGCTATCTAACTAATGGATGAGCACTTATCAGTGTCTAGGTCCCTATCTTGAAGATTTTACACTCTGAGCATGCAAGAAAAGCATGAATGAGGTGATAATTATAGTGCACAAGTGATGTTAGTGAACAATATTTTGAAAGATATCCTTTGTGTGTGTCTGGGGTGGGAATCAGTTTGGAGTAAGAAACTAAAAGGAATTGCTTCAGTGAGGAAGAAATATACTAAATAAAAAGAAATGAGAATACTGACAAGAGAAGAAGAAAATAGCAAGAGAGGGAACAAATCAGAGTTTCGAAGTAGTGACTTTGGCCCATGGGCAGTTATCTGCAACTCCAGAGCAGTGCTCCAAAGAGAATCTGAGGGTGGGTGTCTTAAAAGGTAAGAGAAAGGCCTAAATAAATAGTAAATGAATAGAAAAAAATTTAATAATATTGAAGTTTTTGGATCTCCATAGTCTAATATTTGTTGTTTAGGAAAGGGTTGAACAAATCACAATAAATATGTGATGGGAACAGAGCCTTGACTAAATGTTACGAGTATTCTGAATACCTGGACTCTATACTTTTGTTTTCTGCTCTTACCAGATAATTCCTGTGTCTAGCTGTTTTCTGCATTCTTTTCTTTCTCTGGGTTCCTCATGTACATACTGCTATCAGTTCAGAATTTATTAACTGTGGGCCAAGTACTGACTTCCACTGCATGCAGCTGTTTATTATATAGATTTATTTACTGTAATCCTAAATAATCTTTTTTTCTCAACCTTGCAAATGAACATCAGGAGATCAGGTATGAGTAAAGTGAACCTCATCATGAGGAGGTACACATATTAATATAGCTTTTAGTATCATGGCAGAAATTTAGCCAGAGGCTCCAAGGATCCTTGAACTATTTCACCTTCTGTACCAACATAGCATATTTTATTCCAGCATGCAAACGATTTGAACAGAGAAACCTATTTTCAATATCAAAATGTTTTTCTCTCACTTATTAATTAAAATAATAAAAATGGAAAGAAAAATTAATTAACTACTTGTAAGATGTAATTTTGAGTCAGAGACTATACAAGCATATGTGTTTTTAATACATGCACTGAAATGTTTGTATCTATTATTGCTTTGCTTTACAGTGTTGAAAAATATGACTATACAAAACTGTTAAATAACAAACACAATAAATTCTTCTCAGGTTTAAACAACAGGACACTGAATCAAGCAGAATTACTCAGTTTATAAAGAAATATTTGAATTAGGTCCTAAACAGAATTATATTTTATGATTAATTTTGTTATATTCACTCTTTCATATTGCATAAATAATTTTAGTGATTATTATACAAAACTGCATTCTGGCTTTTGAACATTTTAAATAAGCACTAAAAATAATATGTTAATTACGTAGGCAAAGGAAAAATTAACAGAAATTACTATTTAAGCTAATATCCATATTACTTATCTTGTATACTTTCACATGTAAAAGAGATGGCTCTGGAGAGACCATATAGCAGCCTTCCAGTACCTGAAGGGGTGTACAAGAAAGCTGGGGTGGGATTTTCTACCAGGGCATGGGATGACAGGATGAGGGGGAAGAGTTAGATTAGACATTAGGAAGGAGTTCTTCTTGGTGAGGGCAGTGAGGCACTGGAACAAGTTGCCCAGGGAAGCTGTGGATGCCCCCATCCTGGAAACGTTCAAGGCCAGGGAGGATGGGGCCTTGAGCAGACTGATCTTGTGGGAGGTGTCCTTGCCTATGGCAAGGGAGTTGGAACGAGCTGATCTTCAAGTACTCTTTCAACTCAATCCATTTTATATTTCTATGGTCTTGCTGAAATATAATGAAGACATCTAGTGTAATTTGACATAGTGCCACTAAAGTCACCCAGGCATGATTTCATGTAACTTGATTTCTTCTTGCAGTTTATTTTTCTCAGAGAGTTAGGCTGAGATTTTGAGCGGATTACTTAGGGGTAACAACTAATTGTAGTCTTCTACTTCTTTGGGATGTAGGATAAACCATAGTTTGGTACTCCTTCTACATGCTGGATTGGAAAGATTCATTTAAGTGTAAACACTATCAAAAAAGTAGTATTATGGAGAAAGACTGCTTTCACAGAATCACAGAATCACAGAATGACTAAGTTGGAAGAGACCCACTGGATCGTCGAGTCCAACCATTCCCATCAATCCCTAAATCATGCTTCTAAGCACCTCACATACCCTAACCTTAAACACCTCCAGGGACGCTGACTCAACCACCTCCCTGGGCAGACCATTCCAATGCCTAACCACCCTCTCTGTGAAGAATTTCTTCCTAATCTCAAGCCTAAATCTCCCCTGGCTGAGCTTGAGGCCATTCCCTCTCGTCCTGTCCCCTGTCACTTGGGAGAAGAGGCCAGCTCCCTCCTCTCCACAACCTCCCTTCAGGTAGTTGTAGAGAGTAATAAGGTCTCCCCTCAGCCTCCTCTTCTCCAGGCTGAACAACCTCAGCTCTCTCAGCCGCTCCTCAGAAGATATGTTCTCCAGCCCCTTCACCAGCTTTGTCGTTCTTCACTGGACTCGCTCCAGAGCCACAACATCCTTCTTGTGGTGAGGGGCCCAGAACTGAACACAGTACTCGAGGTGCTGGTAACGCCGTTCCTGATACAAGCCAAGATGCCATTGGCCTTTTTGGCCACCTAGGCACACTGCTGGCTCATGTTCAGTCGGTTGTCAACCAACACCCCCAGGTCCTTCTCCTCCTGGCAGCTTTCCAGCCAGGTTTCTCCTAGTCTGTACCTCTGCTTAGGGTTGTTGTGCCCCAAGTGCAGAACCCGGCATTTGGCCTTGTTAAACCTCATGCCGTTGGTCTCAGCCCAGCAGTCCAGCCTGTTCAGATCCCTTTGCAGAGCCTCCCGACCCTCCATCAGATAGACACTTCCTCCCAGCTTGGTGTCATCTGCAAACTTGCTAAGGGAGGACTCAATGCCTTCATCCAGGTCGTTGATAAAGACATTAAACAGGACTGGACCCAGGACTGAGCCCTGGGGAACCCCACTTGTAACTGGCCTCCAGCTGGATTTAACTCCATTTACCACCACCCTGTGGGCCCGGTCATTCAAACAGTTTTTCACCCAGGAGAGTGTGCGCCCGTCCAGGCCAGAGGCCGACAGTTTCCGAAGCAGAATGCTGTGAGAAACTGTATCAAAGGCTTTACTGAAGTCCAGGAAAACCACAACCACAGCCTTTCCCTCGTCCAAGAGTTTAGTCGCTTGGTCATAGAAGGTGATCAGATTAGTCTGGCAAGACCTGCCTTTCATGAACCCGTGTTGACTGGGCCTGATCACCCGGTTCTCTTGCAAGTGCTTCACGATTGCACTCAAGATCACCCACTCCATGACTTTCCCCGCTACCGAGGTCAGGCTGACAGGCCTGTAGTTCCCCGGATCCTCTCTGCGCCCCTTCTTATAGATGGGCACGAAATCAGCCAGTCTCCAGTCCAGCGGAACCTCCCCAGTCATCCAGGACTGCTGGAAGATAATGGAAAGGGGTTTGGCCAGCACATCTGCCAGTTCCTTCAAAACTCTTGGGTGGATTCCATCCTGCCCCATAGACTTGTGGGCATCTAGCTGGGCAAACAAGTCTCTAACCACCTCCTCTTGGACCTTGGGAATCTCATACTTCTCTTCCAACCCTTGGGGTTGTGCACAGAGGGAACAATTATCCTTACTGTTAAAGACTGAGGCAAAGTAGGCATTGATGACTTCAGCCTTGTCTTTGTCCCCTGTTACTCTTGTTCCCTCTGCATCTACTAGGGACTGGAGATTCTCCCTAGCCCTCCTTTTGCTGTTGACGTATTTATAGAAAGACTTTTTGCTGTCTTTCACAGTCTTGGCCAATCGCATTTCTAGCTGGGCCTTAGCCCTCCTGATTTTTTCCCTGCACAAACTCACTTCCTCCCTATAGTCCACTCAGGATGCCTGCCCCTTCCTCCAGAGGTCGTAGACCCTCCTCTTCCTGTTGGTGTCTCTTAGGACCTCCCTACTCAACCACACTGGTTTCTTACCCCGCCGGCTACTTTTCCGGAACTTGGGGATGGCTTTCTCCTGAGCTGCTAGGAGTTCCTTCTTGAAGAGCGCCCAGCCCTCATGGACACCTTTGCCTTCAAGGATTGCCTCCCAAGGGACTTTTCCAACCAGCCTTCTGAACAGCCCAAAGTCTGCTCTCTGAAAATTGAGGGCGACTGTTCTGCTAACCTCCTTCTTCATTTTACCCCGCACTGAGAACTCTATCATCTCATGATCACTTTGCCCCAAGCGTCCTCCAACCTTCACATCCCCCACCAGTCCTTCTCTGTTCACAAACAGCAGGTCCAGGAGGGCACCGTCCCTTTTCGGTTCGCTCACCAGCTGTGTGAGGAAGTTGTCTTCCAGACACTCCAGGAACCTCCGGGACTGCTTCCTTTCATCTGTATTATACTCCCAGCCTATATCTGGGAAATTGAAGTCTCCCACAAGGACTAGATGTAGCGATTTTGAGACTACACTCAGTTGTTTGTAGAAGAGCTCATCAGCTGATTCTTCTTGGCTGGGCGGTCTATAGCAGACTCCCATCACAATCCCTTTAAAATAATATTTTATCACACTCGACTCTTACTCATAACAATGCAGAGATTAGCAAGGCTGTCACAAATTTAAAAGAACAAAATGCAGAATACTAATCCTGTTTGTAGCTTGTGTTTACTGTAATGGCTTAAAACTGCAGTTAATTTCACTTTCATTCTTTTTATTAAGTTAAACAACATGGAACTATATTGAAAGTAAAGCTTTTCTATGACTACTGAAGGTAAATTAGGATTAAATAGAGTCAGCTACACTGACCTTCAGTGACAAACCATTATTCTAACTCTGTTTACATCTTAGATTAAGATGGATAATTCCAGATTTAAACTTATATAGCTTTTTTGAAATGAAGACACAGCAAATACTACTTTCTAGTACACAATTTGGAACTATGTACAATGACTGGATTTTCTCTGTAATTGAGCTCTATTAAATATTTTCCCTTGTGAGATTTAAAGAGAAGCTCAGTATGGATTGTGTTACTATAATTTGGTATTGTGCTGTCCAACTTCTCATACTACATTGATTTGACACTGACAATGTTATTCTTGTCACTTGAGTTTAAAATAACAGCTAAAGCAGTTACCTGCCTGTTCTGTCTTTATTTTGATGGGCCAAGGCATATTCTTTGGCCATGCCAGGATAGTAACTGTGTGAGATTCATATGGAATACAAATAACAATGGTCATTTGGTATTTAAATATGCCACATTTATCTTTTGAGCAAAATGTGATGTCTGGAATAGCCTAAAAATAAGACTTGGGACTGAAAAAGTATATGTATACTTGCTCTCTGGTATTATGTGCAAACATTTTGACCTTCAGAGAAGTTCTACATACAATCACACCAAGATTTATGCATCATACTACAGTTTGGCCCATTGTACTATAATATGTTATTCTACAAAGTAAAAATATTTTTAAACAAATAATTTGTGTAATAGATAATGCAAAATATCTCTCAAGCCCCGGAGTCTGTACTTACTTTTAATATAAATTACCATAGAATCATAGAACCATAGAATGGTTTGCATTGGAAGAAACTTTAAAGGTTATCTAGATCCAGCCTCTGTGTCATGGGCAGGACATTTTCCATTAGTTCAGGTTGCTCAAAGCCTTACCCAATCTGGCCTTGAACGTCTCCAGTGATAATCTTAACAAACTGGATTTTATATTTCTGCATTAAAGCCACATAGTGTTATCACACTGTGTTATCACATTAAGGCTCTTTGACATTTGCAAGTAAGTTAAGGCATTAGCTCTCTTTCCACTATTTCAGTAGAACTAATTGGATTTAATGAAGATAACAATTAATAAAGACTAATTGGTGTAGAAAAAGCACTAAAGAAATCAGTAATCTTTTTATTTAAATGATCACAGTGGCCACACAACTTCAAAAAGACCCCTTTCTGTTTC